>CM040621.1:50836054-51341940 GCA_022817965.1 Solanum lycopersicoides
CCAACTCTCCGCTGACGTAGATTCAACTCCATCTGTGTGATAACGTACTGGAGACTCTTATGGTCTGTGAACACATCCACATGCACTCCATACAGATAATGTCTCCACAGCTTCAGTGCAAACACCACAACTGCCAACTCCAGGTCATGAGTGGGATAATTCTTCTCATGAACCTTGAGATGTCTGGATGCATAGGCTATCACCTTACCAGCCTGCATAAGAACACAACCCAAACCAACCCTAGATGCATCACAATAAACAGTGTAATTCTCACCACACTTAGGCAAAGTAAGCACCGGGGCTGAAGTGAGTCTGTCCTTGAGCTCCTGGAAACTCTTCTCACAAGTCTCCGTCCATTCAAACTTGGCTTTCTTCTTAGTCAAAGCTGTCAATGGGGCAGCAATGGAAGAAAAGCCCTCCACAAACCTGCGGTAGTAACCAGCCAATCCCAAAAAGCTACGGATGTATGTAGGAGTAAGAGGCTTTGGCCAGTTCTTCACACCTCAGTCTTCCTAGGATCCACCTCCACGCCCTGATCGGACACAACATGACCCAGGAAGGTCACTGATCTCAGCCATAATTCACATTTGCTGAATTTGGCATACAACTGATGCTGTCTAAGTACCTGCAAGTTTAGTCTCAAATGTTGTTCATGCTCTTCCTTGGTCTTAGAGTAGATGAGAATGTCATCAATGAATACTATGACGAAAGAGTCATGGTATTCACGGAAGACCCTGTTCATGAGATCCATAAATGCAGCAGGTGCATTCGTGAGACCAAATGACATGACTAAAAACTCATAGTGACCATAGCGGGTACGAAAGGCTGTCTTTGGGATATCTCCATCCCTAACCCTAAGCTGATGATACCCTGAACGAAGATCAATCTTACAGAAGAAACTAGACCCTTGGAGTTAATCGAACAAATCATCTATTCTGGGGTGTGGATACTTATTCTTTATAGTGACTTTGTTGAGCTGCCGATAATCGATACACATTCTAAGGGTTCCATCTTTCTTCTTTACAAACAACACTGAGCGCCCTAAGGGGATATGCTCGGCTGAATGAAACCCTTGTCAGTGAGATCTTTTAACTGCATCTTCAACTCTTTGAGTTCAGCTGGAGCCTTTCTGTAAGAGGAATTGAGATTGGTTTAGTATCGGGTTCTAAATCGATACCAAAGTAAATCTCTCGAAGGGGAGGGACTCCAGGCAAATCATCAGGAAACACATCTAAAAACTCATTCACTACATGTACTGAGTCTATGGAAGGAATGTCATGATCTAAATCATTAACACTCACAAGATGACACAATAACCCCTTGGACATCATTTTATTGGCCTTAAGGTTAGAAATCAAGGGGTTAGGACGACTCGAATTGTACCCCTCCCAGACTAACTCTTCTTCATTAGGAAAGCGAAATCTCACCACTCTGCTACGACAGTCCAAGCAAGCATAACAACTGTGAAGCCAATCCATGACAAGAATAACATCAAAATCATGCATGGGTAACTCAACCAAGTTTGCACACATAGTTTTACCACTCACAACTATTGGGCAATCCTTGTATACTCTATCAGTTCTTGCATTCTCTCCTAAAGGTGTACTAACCACTAGAGGATCATGCAGAACTTCAGGCAATATCTCAAAAGTAAGAGAAAGCAGAGGAATTACAAAGGAAAGTGTAGACCCTGGATCAAGTAAAGCATAAACAGAAGTTGAGAACACCTGCAGCATACCTGTGACCACATCAGCGGACTTCTCCTGCTCCTCCCTGCCGTTCAGGGCATAGAACCTGTTTCTCTTAGGAGGCTCGGATGCTGTTGTACCCTGTGGATTAGGCCTAGGCTTAGTATTACCTCCAGCCTGACCTCTGTTCTGTGGACAGTCTCTGACCATGTGTCCACTCTTACCACAACCGAAGCAGGAATTAGTGCCCTGTCTGCACTCTCCACTGTGAGCTCGGCCACACTTAGCACAATTCTTCTTAGGACGCTGCATCTCACCTCCATTGCCCTTCTTGGGCTCAGGTCTGCCTCCTCTAGGTGTAGCACTCCACTGAGGATTAGAATTCCCAGAACTCTGTTGCCCGTTTTTGATCCTTGGCTGCTCACGGACGCCAAAGTTGTTCCTGTGGCCTCCATAACTGGGTCCTGCCTGATCTTGAGGCCTAGGCCTCCTAGCATCACGAACACCTTTCTTTTTGCGGCTGTCCTCTACCTGATAGACATGCACCATCAACCTAGAAAGATCCATATTATCATGGAGCATCGCAGATCGACACTCCTCCTCCAGGTCCCCATTGATTCGTGTGAAGAACCTGCTCATCTCATCCCTGCTGTTAGAAACCAGGGAAGTAGCATACCTGGATGATTTCAACAAAGTTCAGTATTCTCCTCATGCTTGCTATTAAATACTAGGGAAAATAACATACCTTGACAGCTTAACAAACTTTAGGGAATACTCCCTGACTGTCATAGAGCCTTAATGAAGGTTGATGAATTCCTAAACCTTGGCCTCCCTCATCTCCCTGGGGAAGAATCTTTCCAGAAATGCTGTCTTGAACAACTCCCATGTGACTGGCACTCCCCCTAAGACACGACTATCTTGCCACATCTTGCACCAAGTCTGTGCAACATCCTTGATCTGATAGGAAGCCAGCTCAGCCTTCTCAATATCAGTAGCCCCCATAGCCACCAGGATCTTATGAACCTCATCCACAAACTCCTGGGGATCCTGTGATGTCTAGACCCTGTGAAAATAGGAGGATTCATCCTCGTGAAATCCCTCAGCCTGTCAGCCATGCTACGAACCGGTGGGTTCTCCCTCTAAACATCCTGCCGGTTGACCTGGGCAGTCATAGCCTGGGCCTGCATAGTAATGTCCTGTGCCATCTGGGCCAGAGATACCCTCACCTCAGCATCAGTCAAACCAGTTGGATTAACTGGCACAACCACTCCTTCAGCTGGAGCCTGGGGTGGAACTCGGTTGCCCCCAGCAGCTGCTCTTCCTCTCCTCTGACTAATAGCCCTCCTAGGGTTCATTCTCTGAAAACAACAAAAATTGATGTTAGATACGCTCATAACACCAATAATTCAGACATTCAGAAAAGCACGATAAGATCAGACGAAGGGAAATTTTCCTACGCATCATGCAGTCTCTAATTCAGGATAGTGGTGCACTTCACTACCATGACTTAGAAATTACTCAATGTGGTTGATATGAACTTATTATTTTTGTAATTTAACCTAGTGCTCTGATACCAACTTTGTCACAACTAGAATCTAGACCCCAGACGAGACCGGCGTCGTTGACCTCTCAGAGGTCGCAGACAAGCCTACTTATGTTATTCATACTTCACTTAGGTTAATTTTAGCGGAAAATTTGAAACTTTTTGCTCCTTAACATATTTGTTAAACATTCATAACATTTCATAATAGTTCACCATCAACCATCTAACATTAAGAGATAAGAAACTGAAAGAAATAGATCAATAAGTATTAAGTATATAATTGCCAAAATGGCACCAATACAAGGTCTGAATAAAAACAGGAAAGAAACGCTAGTGGAACATGCTCCACTAGCTCAACTCTAAAACTAACCTAGAATATAAAACAGTAGCATCCTCGAAAGCATGAGGACCTACCAAACTCCGGATGAATGCTGACGTCCGGATAGCTGCAACAATGATCCTGTAGCTCTATCGCCCACCTGTGCCTGCACCTAAAATAGTATAGATGTATAGGGTTAGTACACACTTGTACTAAGTATGGGTATATGCAAGCACACACCACGGACATGCATGAGAAAGAATAAATCTTTCCTAACAACATAATTTTTGGAAGTCAAGTCAGTGGACTTGCCAAATTGAGATTAGGAAAGTTAGTGAACTTTTCAAATTGGGTTAGGAAAGGTCATGCCATGAGAGTAACATGCATCATTATAAATATTGTACTGCACACAACACATAATATCTTCATATAGCACATATCATAGCACACAACATGTAACACATAGCTTCTTTCATATTATTCATTCATTTGCCATGAGACCTTGGAATCATGGACTTGACATTCTGACTTTCCAAAATGAGGGCTCAACATATGGGACCTCAACTAGGGAGTCTTCATTAGCAAACACATAGTCTTCTTCATTAATTCATACGTACTTCATTTCATTTCATTCATAGGCCAGTGTGAACACCAGCTATACCTAGGGTGTAGTTTAAGACTTTCATCGGGTGTGCTGTGCAATGATCAAGAATAACCTAGTATTATTATTTGAATCTAGCTCACCTCTTAATTATCCTATCCTAACACCTTTGGTACCATTCATTTCATTATGCTTTTCATTCATTGGGAACTTTAACTTTAACCGACATAGATCATGTGAGCATCATGAAATCCAGTGTCTCCCCCACACCGAAAAGTGGTGGAATCACCGGCCAAAGTGATCCAATAACATGCTAGCATACATGGGAATTTAACACGGCCAGATCCCTATATTGGCAGTATATGTTCAAAGACTAGGAGATGTATGGAGATCCATACCCGGCAAGCCGGACAGTCTCATCTCATGAGAGTTACGTGAACCTTTGCCCTTCCCGAAAGAAGGCATCAACGCTCATAGCTAGTCTATCGGTGCTCAGTATAAAGTTCCATTTCATTCATCTCATACGTCATGGAAGCTGGCTTCTAGTATGAGGACATTATAGCTCATTAGATGATTTCTCATCTCATAATTAGTATTAAGTGTGTTAAGCTCAATACTTTCATTAGAGTGTTCATAGAGACTGGTCTCTTCATTATCTTACACTCTCATAGGTGAATACTTTTTGGTAACATTTACTTAGACTCATTCGAGATCGCTCTCATCATTTACATTAGCCTCAGATCATGTTGTCACCACATTCTTCATCATTAGCACCTTTACTTTTCATAGTTACTCACCTCTTATTACGTGAATGTTCATTTCATCATATGCCAATGCACTTGGACATTTAGTGTATCTTACACTCATATTTAACCCTTCTAGGGTTCATCATTTCACTACACACATCTTAGGTTCACTTACTTTTGATCGTACGTTAGACTTATGTGTCTATACATACAAGCCATGAGACTTCATTCATGGTTCGTTAAGGCATTCTTACTTTCCTAAGATTATGTAGTACAAGACTTATGTATCTTGTATATATGCCAAGATCTTAATTTGGATATAAGTAAATGGCATTATTCTTGGATATTTTATTCACGTATAACTTATGTATCAATACGGAAGTTTGGGCAAGGAAACCCAAGTGTGAATCACTTGGATATCATTTACATTTTTCGTTGATTTTATTTTTTTAATATTCATAGCATTAGAACTCTAGTTTTAATCCCAACATTAACATTGAATCACCAATTTTCTACTTAATTTTTCTCTTAAAATGGCCGAAGGGTTGTGGGTTCGAACCCCCACAACCCCTTTTTATTTTTAACTAAAATCTCAAAGCCCTTTTCGTCCAAACGAAGAGGTTGTGGGATCAAACCCCCACAGCCTCTTTGATTTTTCCTTAAATTTGCGCTGGGATAGGGAGGTTGTGGGTTCGAACCCCCACAGCCTCCATATTTTAACTTAAATTCTCTAGAGGCTGTGAGGTGGTGGGTTCGAACCCCCACAGCCTCCTATCTTTCTTTTTATTTAATTTCGCTAGGCTAGAAATTTCGTCAGTGGGGTTGTGGGATCGAGCCCCCACAGCCTCACCTCATTTTTTTTAATTAATTTTCGCTCCTCCCCTTTCCATCCCTGAGGTCGTGGGTTCGATTCCCACGCCTCACACTTTCTTTTCTTTAATTTCCTCTTCTTTCCCTCGCTGCCTAGAGGTCGTGGGTTCGAATCCCACGCCTCCCATTCATTTGTTTGATTTATTTTTCTCTTCTTTCTCCCCCAGCGTCGCGTGTTCGATTCCCCCAAGCCCCATTTTCTTTTTCTTTGTCGCGAACTCCAGTAGCCAGGTTCGATTCCCCCCAGCCCCATTTTCCTTTTTCTTTTCTCGCGACAACAGTAGCTAAGGGGTTCGATTCCCCTTAGCCCCTTTACGTTTTGTTTTAATTTTTCAGCCTCTTTATCATGTGATGTCTTGGGTTCAATTCCAATTGACCTCACTTATTTTATTTTCCCTTTAAAAACCCAGATTTTAACCTCATTGTAGAGTACAGAAATCTGGAAATTATTTCATAATTCTTACCTTCCTTAAATCAACTTTTCATATTAGTTTCTTAGGGCATTTCACCAACCAGTTAGTATGAAATTTAGGTGTGGTTTATGGATTACATTTAGCCAAACGTTTACACTCAAAACTTTCCATTTCACACACCATATGAACATCATGTTATGCACAAGTTTAGCACATAAAATACAAGCAATAACGTGCCTCTTTACTTCTCCAAAACAGTGACTAAACATCACTGTCCAACGTGTACACATACACATTTTTTTCGATTACACCTTAATTATCATTTTCGTGATCTCACGCACATAACATATTTACATTCAACATAAAAACATCATACATGCCTAAATCTACAAGCACAAAATACCCAACCTAAGAAATCATTTGGGAGCTAGTGACAAGGACATGCAATGGGGAACAACCTTAGTTTCAGAGTGAATATCTTTAATCGTAAGGGGCCTCTTGGGAAAGGGACCAAGAGAGAAGAAACCCATACCTTTTTGATGTTGTTCAATCGTGAATTTTCTGCCCAAACGTCCCACCAAGCCACGCCCAATTCACCTCACGTACACACCACTCGACGGACAACCTCTCTTTGCCTTGACGTTTTTGGTTACTTGGTTTTTCTTAAAATTTCATGTGAGTTCTTCAAGTGTGTAGAACTCTTGATGAATTTTCTGATTTTTGTTGTTCTTGGCATAACTAAAGTGAGAGAGAGAGAGTGATAAAACGTGAGAGAGAGATTTGAGAGAGAGTGAAACGTGTGTGTAGTTGTTTAGGATAAGGGGATGACTTAGTCAATTTAGGACTCTCTTTAATATTTAAAAATCTTATTTTCCTTTTTATTAAATCAGCTAATAAATATTAATTAATTAAATTAATTTATCAATCTTAAATAAAAACAATTTAAAATCGTTGCTTCCACCTAGGTTCGAACCCGGGTGGAGCAAGACTCCACTCTTAGAGCTCAAATTCGGCTCTCTTTCTCAAAATTGCCCCTCCATTTGATTAAATAATTAATTATATATATATTTAGGGTAATTACGATATTACCTTAGTCTGGTAAAAGACCATTTTACCCCTAGACCCTCAAAACTTAAAATTTCTTCTTTTTAAGTCTGGTAAAGACTCCTTCGATTAAATCTTTGTTTTCGAGAGCCTTACTTGGTTGGTTCCAACCTTTCCAAGCTCAACTAACTCCCCAAGTTAGTTGGCTTGGTCGTAGTAAGGGTTCTGAGGTCTGGTTCTACGCGTATCAATCTGTGTGAACCTTGGTCTAATCGTAAGCATTCTGGACAACCTAAGTCTTGATCCTATTCATTTTTAGGGTTGTTACACCCTTCGTATAAGAAAATTACATAGACTTCTACTTTTATGGCACACACATATATATAAGATACGATATAGTCTTAAAACGGATATCTCATATCATAACCATCTAAAAAATAGTATAACAGTTAGGCATAGCCCATACATCAATGCAATAAAAGCCACATATAGGCTATACAATCATAGTACTCAAACAAAAGAGAAAGAACAAAGTGTCTTAAGACTAATCAACATTCAATGCTAGAAAGTGACATTGTCCTCAAAGTGGTGAGGACCTACCCAACTTGGAGAATGAGGATCAATGTCTTCTTTAAAAGTCGTCACGAACCCTTCAACGTCCGGAACCTAAAATGTTGGGGAAAAAGGGAGAAACGGGGTTAGCACATAACTTGTACTAAGTATGGAATCATATGCACATACAATATAAAAATCATTCTAAAAAGGGACATTTCATTAAAGCATGCTAATTTACTTTTGAAAAGCCTTATGCACATTCAAGAACCAATACAAGTCAATAGCACATCTTCATTAAGTCAAGACCATGTACATCACAAGACCAACAATATCAATCTAGTCAAGTCAACATGCATATCAACATAATTGAGCACCTAATCAAGACAAATCTATTATCAAGTTACAATATCAACAAGCATGTATAAAAGTTCATAACATCATAACCAAAGCAATATCCTTACTCATGAACCCCCATTAAGTCCACTAGTGCAATGACTAAGTAAGACCCCATAACCTCACCCAACCAAGTAAATCCAATAAGAACCATAAGCAATGCTCAACTTCATATACTATGCCATTAAGAGTAAACATCATCATACATTAGCAATAGAGACCAACCACAAGTGCATAAGTGAAACCAACATCACATAGTGTCATTAACATGTAAGATCAACATATACATATCATTTAAATTTAAAAGCATATAAGCACATAAGCATATAAGAACATCCTTCTAAGAATTTCCTCAAGGCTAACTAGTGCAATGTATAGGTAGAGTCTCATACCCCTACTTTTTGGAAAAATCTTGCCTTAACAGACATAGACCACATGAGATAATGTGGAATCCGGTGTCAATGGAACCTTACACCGAAAGAAGGCAGACTACTTGCCAAGGTAGTACCAAAACATGAACATAACATCTATGTGGATCCACTAGAACATAGTTCGAGAACTAGGAGATGTAGTTGGGACCCTCTTTATGCCACATGAATTATAGTCTCCAAATCTCATAAGTACATTAATGATCCTACCTTCCCTATGTGGGAAGGGACACTCGTCACTCTAGTTCACTCGGTGCTAAGCTATAGTCCCTTTTTGAATTGTCTTTAAGCCTTTATTAATCATCATAGCTTAGTTTAGCTCATAGGGTCTATCCCTTATATATTCATCATCATGGCTCAATAGGAATTTCATGAGTATTTTCCTTTCATTACAATTCACACATATGAGGTTAGCACATTAACATCATTATATCATAGTAAGGCACATAGGTATTTCATAACCCACCTTATATCATTACATCTTAAGCATAAACTCACAATCCATAAATCAAGACATTTCAATTCAACATCATACCAATCCTAATCAATCTCATCATAAGGTATACTTCAATATAACTTCATCACCAAACAGAAGTAATCATAATTTAAGTAAAAGATTGAGATCACAAGACTTATCCCATCCTCATTCAAATGCCATCATCCAAGGTTTCACCATCAACCATCTAATTCAACCTAAGAATGGGTTAATATGATCACACAATAGTAATTTAAACAATAATGAAGTAAATTGAATCACTACACAACAATTCATCACTAGTTCATAGCTTAGGGTTACGGACTTAGGACCAATTCATGTTCTACTTCACAACCTAGGTCAATTCATCAAGAACTAGCATAATTGAATTACAATACATCATAATCTACTCACAGTTATCTAAATAAATCATAAACAAAGCAATTTATAAAGTCAATTTTGTAATAAAAGAAAACCTATTTGAAACTCATCTTTTTGAAATCAATTTGGAGGAACCCTTTGGGTGAAGAATTCAAAAGGTGAAAGGAATCGCATACCTTGTTAATTGATGAAGATTGATGTAGAAAACTAGTCTTCTTGAAGACCTAGAACCCTCCTTTGCTAGGTCTTATATGGAGTATCTTTGGGAGAGAGAAAGAAGAGAGAAGGAAGAGCAAATTGGGTTTTGGGAATTTTGAGAGTTGGGTTTAGTTTAATGAGGTTAGGTCTTTATATAGAGATCCTTAATTAACATAATTAGACCTCCCTTAACCCCTAACTAACTAACTAACCAATTAATTAACTTAATTAACTAATCTCAAATGAAACAACAGAAGAAAGACCTGACCTACGGTCCGTAGGTTATTCGACGGCAAAGCCCCCCTCCATGATGCACATCCAACGTTTTGGTCGGAGACTTGCCAAATGACCTCTTCACCAATTTGGCTAAGTGACCATCTACGGTGACAATAGATTCCCCATCTATTGGACCACACCTCGTCTATTGCAAGTCGTCGATGGCACTGTCTTTTGACAACTTTTATCCAAATAAGAAGGGTCCTCCTCAAGGACACTTTGGTTGGTCCTTGGGGAGTCGTACCCGGACGTTTCGACTATAAAAAAAATCTAATAAGTGTTAGATACCTTTTCACCAAATTTTATCATTTTCAGACTCTTGAAACCTTCTCAAATAGACTAACGGATGCTAGCACCTCTTGAACTAGTTTCCGGACGTCATGGGCGTTCCTTGAATTTTGATTCTAAAACTTCCTAAATGACTTATATACATTTTATTTGACCTTAAAAACAGTGTTACAACTCTTAGACTCTCATGTTAGGCTCTAGATTAGGCTTTAAACTTTTGGAGTATTACAGATCATTACTTTAGAAACATGCTAGGTCATTTGGAAAGCCTTTAATGCACACACAAGAGAGTATATACAACATAAGGATCACATTAACATAAAACATGTTTATAACCAAAGGCAACTTGAACATAAAGCCATACCAACATTTCATAGTCAATAGCTCATATCAACATAGCATACAAAGCCCTTACCAATAATCCCATCCTAAGAAGACAAGTGCAATGCTCATGTGAAAGCCCATAAACCTACACAACCAAGTAAACAAGATAGGAGATCATAGGTAATGCTTTGCTTCATCCAACATATCATCATAGGTAGCCATTATCACAAATAGCAATTTAGACCAATAACAGACTTATCAATATAGTCAACATCATATAACAATATAATTATATAAATCCAACATTTCATAATACATGATATCATAATACATAATAACATAAGAACAACCCCCTAGGATTTCCCTCAAGCCAACTAGTGCAATGCATAGGTAGAGTCTCATACCCCTACCTACACAAAGTCAAACTCTTTAAGTAACCCTATTTAGTATTCACTTTATTATTTCATTTTAATTTTTGGAATAATTGCCTTAACTGATATAGACCACATGAGCTAAATGTGGAATCTGGTGTTATGAAATCCTACACTGAATGAAGTCGAGCTACTTGCCAAGGTAGTACCAAACATGAACATAGCATTCTAGGTGGATCCACTAGTTAGTATTCCTATGGGGGCATCATAGTTCAAGAACTAGGAGATATATGTTAGACCCTCTTTATGCACATTGCATTATAATCTCTATCTCATGAGTACAATAGTGAACCTACCTTCCCACATTAAGAAGGGACACATCTCATAATCTAGTTCACTCGGTGCTAAGCTAGAGTCCCTTTTTGAAATGTCTTTAATACTTTGTTAATCATCATAGCTTAGTATAGACCATAGGATACTAACCCCTTGTATATCATAATTATTAGCTCATTAGGAATTTCATGAGAATGTCCTTTTAGTGCAACCCTCCATTTGTGAGATTAACACAATCATCATCATATCATAATAAGGTACATATGTGATTTACAATAAACCTTATATCATCATACCTTGATCTTAATCTCACAATGCATACACTCAAGACATTTCAATTACATTCATCATACCATCACCTACTTAATCTAATCATATAGGATACAACAATTGAACATCATCAAGTATGAGTCAACATCATTGAAATAAGGATTCAAGATCAAAAGTTCTTATCAATTCACCTTCATAAGCCTCCTTCAATTGTCTTACCATCAACTAACCATATTAACCCATCAATATGCTTAATAACATCACACAATAGTAATTTATACAAGAACTAAGTCAATTGTATCATCACTATCCAAATTAAATTAAATTCATGACCTAGGAAAGGGGTTCATCATGAATTGTTTATGAATTAGATCCAATTCCAACAATACATGACCCTAGAGAGCCCATGAATGAATCAGAATAATCACAACAACCAACACATTAACATGTCCCCATCAATTCACAAGCAAGAACCAAGAATTTGGGAATTTGGGAAAGAGGACCTGATCCATACGAAAGTCCCATAATTAACATCAATTACCAAACAATCTACACTTAATTAGTCATAGTGAACCACAATTAGTTATAATTAATCATCAATTTCAAATTTGTAAGAAAACCCATTTGTAGAAGAAAACCCTATGAATTGGATTGTTTAGATATCATCTTTGAAAGGATCTCTTGTAGAAAGGAAACCCAAGAGTGAAGAAACCCTACCTTATTGAAGCATTGTCCACAAAAAATTGAGTGAAAACCTTGAATACTTTGTCTTCTTCCTCACTTCAATGGAGGATAAATAGAGAGAGAAAGTAGAGAGAGGTGGGAGCAATTTGGGTTTCAATTTGTGTTTGAGTTTTTGAGTGGGAAATGACTGATATTTGACCTAAAATCAATATATAGTCCATCCTCAAAATACCCAAACTACCCTTCATTAAGTTGGACTTCCAAAAGTGAAGTACAACTTCACTTTAACTGGAACCCCATCCACGTTCACGCCCCACTTCACGGTCCCTGAAGTGCTTGATGTCCCATGGTGGTGGTCGTGGAAGATGAGGCAGTAGCTCCCCCAAACGAGACACTGTCATTTTTCCCAAGGCAAGACCACGACCACTTGCTCACTTACGTGAAGATGCACCACGGCCCATTAAGTAGCTCGTGGTGCTCTTAGGCAGTAGCTCACCAACGCCCCACCAAGTTTCCCCAAAATGGCTAAGGCATTTCACGACTGGCCCCTTCACTCCGTCAAGTGCACCACGAGTCATAATGTGGCTCTTGGAATCTTGGACAGTCGCTAGAACCCATTTCACCTTATCCTCCATGTCCAAGTCATCTTCACGTGCTCCCCACTTTGGCCATGGTCATGACCACGAGTCGTGGTCATGCTTGTGAAGTGTGAGGCAGTAGCCTTATTTCTGGGGTAAGGCTAGGCTTTGGCTTGCCCTTGAAGGTTGGCACTCCTCACTTAGCCTTGCTTCCTCATACCCCCTCTTAGGCACCTATGTCCACTCTCATCACCTCACCATTATTAACACTCTAGTCACCTCTTTAAAACCATCAAGGCGCCACACTAGTCCAAGATACAAGTTCACCGGACGTCATCGACGTTCCTTGACGTTTTGACTCCAACACCCCTAAATGTTTTATATATATTATTTTTGGTCTTAAAATGTGTTAAAACCTTATCTTAACATGTGAGGCTCTAGACAAGTCATGGACTATCGGAGTGTTACATTATCCCCCCTTAGGAACATTCATCCACAAATGGCACTTAAGTCTTTTGTAGGGAAAGAATAGAGTCAATAGTAGGATCCCAATCAATCAACATATATTCAACATGACTTACAACTCAAATAAACATAATAACATGGCAGTTACACATAGCAACTCAAATCACAATTTACTACTTATAAGAGCTCAACATCACAACATGAGGATTTTCCTTCTCAACATCAATATGAACTCAACATGATCATGAACTCACTTATTCCAAAATTTCATACAGCACATTAACATTATCAATACTATTTCATGAAGGTAGTAATACAAAAAATACACAAATAAGTGCAAATCAAGCCAAAGAGCATTTTTCATGAAAACTCATTTTAAGCAAACATTTTACCACAAATATGCATATTCTTGCAACACAAGACAAAATCCAAATTTATTCATTATTATCATTATTATTAGAATGACTAACCTTAGTTAGGAAAAACATGAGGATAACGGGACTTCATGTCGGCCTCGGCCTCCCATGTTGCTCCCTCAACTATGTGGTTTCTCCATAACCCTTTACGGAGGCCACCTCCTTGTTTCTCAACTCTTAACTTGTCTATAAAGGATCTCCACCAAAACCTCTTCATAGGAAAGTCTCTCATCCACACCAAGACCTTCAATAGGGAGTATGGACATGGGATCACCAATACACTTCTTAAGCATGGAAACGTGAAACATCGGATGAACCGAAGCAAGTTCACTAGGTAGTCTCAATTCATATGCCACCTTTCCGACCCTTTATAAGACCTCATAGTGACCCACATACCGGGTACTTAACTTCCCCTTTTTTCTGAATCTCATCACCCCTTTCATAGGTGAGATCTTCAAATACACCATATCACCTACTTCGAATTCAAGATCTCTTCTCCTATTGTCGGCATAGGACTTTTGCCAACTATAGGGTGTTTTCAATCTATCCCTTATCACAAGAAACTTATCCAAAGCTTCATATATAATTTTAGTACCAAGGAGTGAAGACTCAACAACCTTAAACCACCCAACTGGAGACCTACATCTCCTACCATAAAGTGCTTCAAATAGAGACATGAAAATACTCGAATGGTAGCTATTATTATAGGAGAATTTGATTAGCGACATGTGATTGTCCCAATTCCCTTTGAAGTCTATCATACAAGATATTAACATATCCTCAAGTGTTTGAATAGTAAGCTCTGCTTGACAATCCGTTTTGGGATGAAAAACGGTCCTAATCTCACTCTAGTACCCAACCTTTTTTGAAAAGACCTCGAATAACGAGAAGTGATTGAGCACCTCTATCCGATATGATGGACAAAAGGATCCCATGATGACTCACAATCTCATCAATGTAGACTCTTGCATAATCCTCTGCCATATAAGTAGACTGAACTGGACTAAATTGAGCGGATTTTGTCAATGTATCCACTATCACCCAAATTGAGTCATTTTGCCACCGGGTTCAAGGCAACCCAACAATGAAGTCCATATTAGTTTCTTACGACTTCCAAGTAGGAATACCCATTTCTTTAATTAGACCACTAGGATTTCGATGCTTGACCTTCACTTGTTGGCAATTTGGATACTTTGATACAAACTCCGCTATGTCCACGTTTAATCCATCCCTCCAATATACCTCTCTAAGATCTCGATACATTTTGGTGGAACCTAGATGGATGGAATATCGGGAACCATGAGCTTCCTGTAACACCCTATTCCTCAAATCATGAACATACGGTACACATAATCTATTTTGGTACCTTAGCACCCCATCCCCGAGAGAATGACTCATTTAACTTAATAAGTACCGATTTCTTCAACTCCATCAATAGAGGATCAAGATGTTTTTTGACTTCACCTCAACCACTAAGGATGACTTGGAGTTATTATGGACCACAAAACCACCATTTGGGGAATCTTCCAATGGAACACCCAATCTAGCCAACTTATGAACATCTTTCACTAGGTCTTTCTTCCCTTCTTCTACATGAGACACACTACCCATGGTCATACGACTCAAAGCATCAGCAACCACATTGTCCTTGACAAGGTGGTACATAACACTCATGTCCTAATCTTTCAATAATTCCAACTATTTTCTTTGTCGGAGATTAAACTCCTTTTGAGTAAACACATATTGAAGACTCTTATGGTCGGTATATGCATCCACATGAACACCATACAAGTAGTGTCTCCATATTTTCAAAGAGAACACTATGGATGCTAACTCAAGATCATGAGTTGGGTAATTCTTCTCATGCACCTTGAATTGTCTAGAGGCATAGGCTATAACCTTCCCATGTTGCATAAGAATACAACCCAAACTTACTCGGGATGCATCACAATATACCACAAAACCCTATGTACCCTCCGACAAAGTCAACACAAGAGCAGAGGTAAGCCTATCTTTCAAAATTTGGAAGATTCTTTCATATGGCTTCGACCACTCAATTTTTACACTCTTTTGGGTCAAGGTAGTCAAAGGAGAAGCAACCTACGCAAAACCATCCACAAACCTCCTATAGTATCCGGATAAATCCAAAAGACTTCTAATGTTGGTTGGAGTCAATGGTCTAGGCCAATTTCTAACCGACTGGGTATTCGTTGGATCGACCTCAATACCCTCACTAGAGATGATATGACCATGAAACACCACCCCATCTCAACAAAAACTCACACTTGCTATACTTGGAAAATAGTTGGTGTTCCTTAAGGACTTGTAACACCACTTTCAAATGACCCAAATGATCACCCTCAGTTTTTGAATAAACCAAGATATCGTCTATGAAGACATTTACAAAAGAATTTAGGTAGTTTCGGAACACCCTATTCATTAGGTTCATAAAATCCACCGGGGCATTCGTGAGACCAAACGACATCACTAAGAACTCATAGTGCCCATATCTATTTTGAAAAGCCTTTTTAGGTACATCCTCACCTATCACCCTAAGTTTGTGATACCCCGATCTCAAGTCAATCTCAGAAAAGTAGCTTGCCCCTTGGAGTTGATCAAATAAGTCGTCAATCCGAGGGAGAGCATACTTGTTCTTAATGGTAACTTTAATGAGTTGGGATAATTAATACACATCTTAAGGGACTCGTCCGTTTTCTTAACAAACAACACCGGAGCTTTCCATGGTGAAATACTAGGTTGAATGAAACCTTTATCTAGCAAGTTTTTGAGTTGAAGCTTTTACTCTTTCAATTCCTCCAGAGCCATCCGATAAGGAGGGATTGAAATGGGATTCATATCTGGTAATAATTCAATACCAAAATCAATTTCCCATTCGGGAGAAATTCCGGGAAAGATATCCGGAAAAACATCCGGAAAGTCCTTCAGTACGGGGATCGACTCAATAGGAGGGATGTCAGACTCAAGATCTGTGACTCTTACAATATGGTAAAGAAACCCTTTAGAGATTATTTTACAAGTTTTTAGACAAGAAATTATACGACCTCTAGGAATTGAGTTACCCCTCTTCCACTCTAAGACATGTTCATTAGGAAAATTGAACTTAACCAATCTCGTTCGACAAACAATGGAAGCAAAACAAGCATGCCACCAATTCATTCCCAAATTAACATCAAAATCGACCATATCATGTTCTACCAGATCCACCCAAGTAACTCTATTGGAAAAAGATATAGGACAACTCTTAAATACTCTTCTAGCCACAACGGACTCACCCACCGGGGTTGTAACTGAAAATGGTTCAATTAGAATATCGGGTAGAACATCAAACTCTTTAGCTACAAGAAGAGTTACAAATGACAATGTAGCACTGGGATCAAGTAAAGCATTAAAATTTATAGATAAGACTTGTAACATACTGCTGACCACAATGGGGGACTCTTCTTGTTCACCTCTAGAGCAGAGAGCATAGAAGCGGTTCCTCTTTGGAGCTTCAGAACTAGTACCGCTAGCTTGAGCTTGACCACTCCCTTTCTCTTGACTTCTCACATTAGGGCAATCCCTAACCTTATAGCCACTCTTGCAATACCCAAAGCATTCTCCGTCCCCAACTAGACACTCACCCCAATGCTTCTTACCACATTTGGAACAAGTTGGT
Organism: Solanum lycopersicoides; assembly: GCA_022817965.1. Classification (NCBI taxonomy): domain Eukaryota; kingdom Viridiplantae; phylum Streptophyta; class Magnoliopsida; order Solanales; family Solanaceae; genus Solanum; species Solanum lycopersicoides. The sequence goes on from CM040621.1 coordinate 50,853,390, forward strand.
TTTTTGCTAGGTGAATTCCTGCTTCTTCCCTTTTGGGACTTAGGGTTATACACCCTATACTTGTTGGTCTTGGTAAAATTTGAAGGAACTTGGTTAGAAACCCTCTTTTTGAACCTAGGCTTGTCTTGAATTCCAAGCCTACCCTTCGAAGTACCTCCCTCATAAGCCGTGGTCCTCTTAAGTTCTCTATTCTTCCTCTTTAGTCAAGTCTCCTCAACTTGTTGAGAATGAACCATCAACCTAGAAATATCCATATTTTCATATAGCATCGCCGAACGACACTTTTCAACAAAATCCTCGGACACTCCTTCACAAAGCGACTCATCTCATCCCTTGGGTTAAACACCAAAGAAGGAGCATACTTAGACAATTTGGTGAACTTCAAGGAGTACTCTTGCACACTCATACCTCTTTGACGAAGGTTAATGAATTCCTAAACTTTAGCCTCCCTTTTCTCCCTAGGAAATAAGCGATCAAGAAAAGCCTTTCTAAACACCTCCCAAGTGATATGACCAGCTCTCAAGGCCCTATTGTCTCTCCATTGGGTGCACCATATTTGAGCTACATCCTTGAGTTGGTAGGAAGCTAGCTTGGCCTTTTCTTTCGAATTCAACCCCATAGCATAAAGAATCTTGTACCTCATCAATGAAGTCTTGGGGATCTTCATTCACTTTTGACCCAAAGAACATAGGAGGTTCATCCTAGTGAAGTCCCTAAAGCGGGGCCATGGTACTAACATTTTGCTGAACACGAGGTCCAACCTCCCTATTTGCTTGAGCCGCCATGGCTTGAGCTTGAGTGGCTACCGTTTGTGCTTGGGTATTCATACCTTGATCCAAAGTAAAAAATGACGACCTTATCTCTCCATCTTTCATTGGTAGAGGAATGATCGGAGCTTGTTCATGAGAAGGAACTTAGTTGTCTTGTAGAGGGACTTGGTTGCCTTGGGAGGAACTCCCACATTGGCCAAATCATTCACCATTCTTCTTGAGGCTTCACGTCTTGTAGTCATATCCTATATCCACAAGAAAAGGATTAGAATAAAAAGGATACATAGAGTTCCAACTCTCAAGGCACGACTTTCAAGATTTGAAGTAAGTGAGAATTCCTAAGAGTCACATATCCTCTCATTCATAAGTGTTGCGCTCTTCACACTCATGAACAAGACTATAAATAAATGTGGTTCAATGAGACATCAATCCTAAGATTTCTTTAACCTCATGCTCTAATACTAAGTTTGTCACGACCGAGGAGCACCCCCTAGACGTAACCGGCATCATCGTCCTTGGAGAGGACTAAGACTAGCGTCTTAACATTTATCATTACATTTCATAGGTAAAGAAGTGCGGAAAATTAGAACTTTTTATATATATCTACATAGTAAGGTTTACATAGACCTCTCGCATACTACATGTGGCGTTTACTTAGACTCCTCGCATATGAAGCATATATAGGATCCTCATTTAGACAACATAAGATACATAGGAATAAGTCTAGTACTTCGTCTCATATTGAACCATCTAAACAAGTACAAAAATACAAAGTCAACATGCCAATATATGCTTACATCAATATCCAAATGATAAAGGAATGAATAATGTCTTTAGGACAATACAACTTCAAAACTAGACTGTAGAAAAATGTAATATACCCGAACATGAGGACCTACCAACACTTGGAGAAAAGAGTCAAAGTCTTCTTCAATCGACCTCTTAAGAAATCAACGGCCAGAACCTACATAACTGTAATAAACATATGGGTTAGTACACCACTTGTACTAATTATGGGCATATGCACATAAAATCATTTGAAGACATCCATGAAAAAGAACAATTAATTTAGAAACACACTAGGTCATTTAGAAAGCCTTTAAGTCACACACAAGAGAGCATATACAACATAAGGATCACATTAACATAAAACATGTTTATAACCAAAGGCAACTTGAACATAAAGCCATACCAACATTTCATAGTCAATAGCTCATATCAACATAGCATACAAAGCCCTTACCAATAATCCCATCCTAAGAAGACAAGTGCAATGCTCATGTGAAAGCCCATAACCTACACAACCAAGTAAACAAGATAGGAGATCATAGGTAATGCTTGCTTCATCCAACATATCATCATAGGTAGCCATTATCAAAATAGCAATTTAGACCAATAACAGACTTATCAATATAGTCAACATCAAATAGAGTATCATCATATAAATCCAACATTTCATAATACATGATATCATAATACATAATAACATAAGAACAACCCCCTAGGATTTCCCTCAAGACCAACTAGTGCAATGCATAGGTTGAGTCCCATACCCCTACCTACACTAAGTCAAACCACTTAAGTCACCCTAGTTAGTGTTCACTTTATTACTTTATTTTACTTTCGAGAACGATTGCCTGAAACAACGTAGACCACATTAGCTAAATGTGGAATCCCGTGTCATGAAACCCTACACTTAAAGAAGGCGGACTACTTGCAAAGGTAGTACCAAACATGACCATAGCATTTTAGGTGGATCCACTAGTTAATATTCCTATGGGGGTAGCATAGTTCAAGAACTACGAGATATACTTGAGAACCTATTTATGCACATTGCATTATAGTCTCTATCTTATGAGTACAATAGTGAACCTACCTTCCCACATTGAGAAGGGACACATCTCATATCTAGTTCACTCGGTGATAACCTAGAGTCCCTTTTTGAAATGTCTTTAATCTTTTATTAATCATCATAGCTTAGTATAGGCCATAGGATAATAACCCCTTGTATATCATAATTATTAGCTCATTAGGAATTGCATGAGAATGTCCTTTTAGTGCAACCCTCCATTTGTGAGATTAACACAATCATCATCATATCATAATAAGGCACATAAGTGATTAACAATAAACCTTATATCATCGTACCTTGATCTTAATCTCACAATGCATACAGTCAAGACATTTCAATTACATTCATCATACAATCACCTACTTAATCTAATCACGTAGGATACTTCAATTGAACATCATCAAGTATGAGTCAACATCATTGAAATCAGGATTCAAGATCAGAAGGTCTTATAAATTCACCTTCATAAGCCTCCTTCAATTGTCTTACCATCAACTAACCATATTCACCCATCAATAGGCTTAATAACATCACACAATAGTAATTTATACAAGAACTAAGTCAATTGTATCATCACTATCTAAATTAAATTCGATTCATGACCTAGGGTTATGGGAAAGGGGTTCATCATGAATTCTTCATGAATTAGATCCAATTCCAACAATACATGACTCTATACAGCCCATAAATGAATTAGAATAATCACAACAACCAACACATTAACATGCCCCCATCAATTCACAAGCAAGAACCAAGAATTGGGGAATTTGGGAAAGAGGACTTGATCCATACAAAAATCCCACAATTAACATAAATTACCAAACAATCTACACTAAATTAGTCATAGTGAACCACAATTAGTCATAATTAACCATCAATTTCAAATTTGGAAGAAAACCCATTTGTAGAAGAAAACCTTAAGAATTTGAATGTTTAGAAATCATCTTTGAAACGACCTCTTGGGGAAAGAAAACCCAAGAGTGAAGAACCCATACCTTATTGAAGATTTGTACACAAAAATTGAGTAAAATCATTGAATACTTTGTCTTATTCCTCAAGCTTTCCTTGTTCTTAAATGGAGCATTAATAGAGAGAGAATGTAGAGAGAGGTGGGAGCAATTTGTGTTTCAATTTCTGTTTGAGTTTTGGAGTGTGAAATGAATGATATTTGACCTAAATCAATATATAGTCCACCCCAAAAATACCCAAAATACCCTTCATTAAGTCAGAATTCCAAAAGTGATGTCCAACTTCACTTTAACTGTGGAACCCCATCCAGCTTCACGTCCCACTTCACGGTCCGTGCAGTGCATGATGGACCGGGGTAGTTGTCGTGGAAGGGGAGGCAGTAGCTCCCCCAAAAGAGACACTCTCATTCTTCTTACCACGACCAGTTGATCCCTTCCGTGAAGATGCACCACGGCCCGTAAAGTGGCTCGTGGTGCTCTTAGGCAGTAGCTCACCAACGCCCCACCAAGTTTCCCCCAAATAGCTAAGGTATTTTAATAGCTTCCTCCTTCCCCCCGTCAAGTGCACCACGAGTCATAAAGTGGCTTGTGGTGTCTTCGACAATAGCTAGCCCCCATGTCACATTCTCCTCTATGTCCAAGTCATCTCACTAGCTCCCCACCTTGGTCGTGGTCATGACCACGAGCCGCGGTCATGCTTGCGAAGAGTGAGGCAGTAGCCTCCTTTCTTTGGCAGCTTTGGCCTCTTCGCTTTGGCTTGCCCTTTAAGATTGGTACTCCTTACATGGCCTTGATTCCTTATAACCCCTCTTAGGAACCTATGTCCACTCTCATCACGTGACCATAATTAACCCTCTAGGCACCTCTTTAAAACAATCAAGGCACCACACTAGTCCAAGGTACAAGTTCACCGGACGTCGTGGACGTTCCTTGACGTTTTGACTCCAACTCCCCATAAATATTTTATATATATTATTTTTGTCTTAAAACAATGTTACAAACCTTAGTTCAACATGTGAGGCTCTAGACCACATCATGGACTTTATGAGTGTTACATCTGGTTAGGTGGTTTGAGGTAGGAGAGTCTTCACTCCTTGGTCCAGATATAATATATGAGGCATTGGAAAAGGTTCGTATGATAAGGATAGATTAAAAACAGCCTATAGTCAGCAAAAATCTTATGCCAAAAATCGAAGAAGAGACCTTGAGTTTGAACTAGGTGATAGGGTCTACTTGAAGATTTCACCCATGAAAGGGGTGATTAGATTTGTAAAAAGGGGAAGCTTAGTCCGCAGTATGTGGGCCCTTATAAGATATTGACACGGGTCAGCAAGGTTTCTTATGAGTTGAAGTTACCAAGTTAACTAGCCCCGGTTCATCCCGTATTGTATGTCTCCGTTCTTAAGAAATGTAATGGCGACCCGGTATCCATTCTCCCGATCGAGGGGTTAGGAGTTGATGAGAACCTTTCTTATGATGAGGCTCTGGTTTAAATCCAAGATCATCAAGTCAAGAAGTGGAGTAGTAAAGAGGTGGTCTACGTAAAAAAACCATGAAGAAACCACCTAGTTGAGGGTGTAACATGGGAGGCCGAGGCCGACATGAAGTCCCATTATCTTCATCTTTTCCTCTAAATTCTAGCCAAAGTTGAGGTTAGTAGTTCCTCTTAAAATAACTTGGCTTGCTTTGCTAGTATGTGCATATCATTGTGAAGGTTCATGCTAAATGATGTTTTTATGAAATTTGTTCTCATGGCTAATTTGCACTTGCATGTAGTGTATTATGTGTTGTGTTCATGGGAAATTGTAGTAAGCATGTTTCATATTGATTGAAAGAATAATTGCATGGTAAATCTTGGTGTTCATGTTGAGCTCATGTTGATGTTGAGAAGGTACTTCGTCATATTGAAATATTGAACTCTTATATGTAGTAAATTGTGAATTAACTTGCTATGTGTAATGCCATGTTTATGTGTTGAATGGAGTTGTGAAGTACTCCTATGAGATGTGAATCATAATGATTTTTTGTTGTTGTTGGTTCGGCTGCTACTAATGAGACATTCACTCCTTATAAAAAGATTTAGGTGTCATTCGGGTACGAATGTTTTTAAGGGGGGATAATATAATACTACAGAATTCCATGACTTAGTATAGAGACTCTCTTGATGAACTAAGCCTTAAAACAGTGTTTCTAAGCTTAAAAAAAGGTAATAAAATTTATTAGGAGGTTTTAGAATCAAAATGTCAATACACGACCACGACGTCCGGAGATTTGTGAAAGATGAGTTAGTGTGCCTTGGTATGTTTCAAGGGGTTTTAAGAGTTGAAATTAAGTCAACTTAGGTAAAATTGTTTTAAATACATGTTATAGTGTGTTTAGGGTCGACACGTCCTGGTACGACTCCCCAAGGACCACCCTAGGTGTGCTTGAGGAGGAACCTACATTTAGACCTCAAAACTGTCTTTTGGACGATGTGCAACAAGGAGACCCAAACGACGAGCCATCGTTTAAACAACGCTCCATCAATGGTGCTCGTTGGTTGACACTTAGTCAATTCACCAAGAGACTCCAAAAAGTGGTCTCTGATCCAAACCACGGATTACCAGGACGGTCTGTGGTTCAATTGACGTCTCGTCGACGGGGAGTCGTTGATTTGACCCTGGTGCACTATCCAAATTCTAAGGTTAGGAAAATTAGATAATTAGTTAATTAATTACTTAGTTATTAAGGGGTGGTTAATTAAGTTAGTTGGGGACTATAAAAGAGTTATAAGTCATTAAACTAACTCATCATTTCATAATTTCCACAAACCCAAATTATCTTTCACTTTTCTCTACTTTCTCTCTCTAAACCAAAACACCCCCATTGAAGACCAAGGTTCAAGATTCATTAGGACTTCAAGATTCAAGTTTTCTTCCACAATTCTTCCAGTAATCCTAAGGTATTGAAGCTACTAACTCTTGGGATCCTTTTCCCCAAGAGTCTCTTCAAAATTGGTTCCCAAAGATGTCTATAATTATGGTTTTCAACTATTTCGTGGGTTACCTTTCACATTGATTTAATGGTTTATTGATTAATATTGATAGATTGAGGTTATTTATTGGTTAATTGTTGTAATTATTTTGTCTTTGACCTAGTTTCTCTAAAAGGATCCATGTCCCTTTTCCCTTACCTAGGTTATGAATTAGGTTGATTGGGGATTTGTGATGATGCAATTGACTTAGTTCTTGTATATTTACTATTATGTTATGATAATGAGTGAACTGATGGATGAATAATATGGAATTGATTGTGAATCTTGAAGGAGAGTCTTGGAAGCTATTGGTAAGACTTTTATGATTATGAGTTCTCTACTTGAATAATGATGGTTTATTCTTGATGGTAATGTTTAAATTGAAGTATGATATGTGAATAGAATATAAAGATTATGATATGATGAATGTGATGGAATGTTATGAGTATGTTGAATTGTGAGATCTTTATAGGGGTATGATCATGTAAGGATGAATGTGATTCTCTTGTCTGCCTTATTATGATATGACTATGATGTGATTATCTTAGTAATGAAGGGTTGTAATAAAAGGAAGTTATCATTCAATACCTAAATAGATATGATGATGATTATACAAGGGGTTAGTCCTTAATGCCTATATTAAAACTAATGTTATAGATGTGTTAATGACATTTCAAAAAGGGACTTTAGCTTAGCACCGATCAAACTAGATATGAGAGGTGTTCCTTCCCAATGAGGGAAGGTAGGTTCACAATGGTTTTCATGAGATGGAGACTATAATACAAATGTGCATAATGAGGGTTTCCAATACATATCTCCTAGTTCCTTAACTATATCTCCCCATAAGAAAACTAGCTAGTGGATCCTCCTAGAATGCTATGTTCATGTTTAGTTCAACCTTGGCAAGTAGAGCACCTTCTTTCGGTGTAGGGTTTCATGACAATGGATTCCATGTTTAGCTCACATGATCTATTGTCGGTTAAGATGATTGTTCCCAAGAGTAAAATGAATGAAAGAAAGTAATAAAGTGAACAATAACTAGGGTGACTTAAGGGGTTCTACTTAGTGTAGGTAAGGGTATGGGACTTTACCTATACATTGCACAAGTTGACCTTGAGGGGAGTCCTAGGAGGATGTTGTTATGTACTTATGTTATGAATGAAATGCATATGTTGACTTTATATGATGTTGATACTATATGATGTTGACTTCATTTGATGAACATGATATTGGTCTAAGTTGCCTATACATACATACATATATATATATATATATATATATATATATATGATGACTATGCATGATATGATGTTATATTAAGTATAGATATTGCTTATGATCTCTTTTTAATTTACTTGATTACGTGGGGTTATGGGGCTCTTGTAGGCTTTGGAGGGGATTGTGAGTAAGGGTTTTGTATGCTTTGATGTTATGAACTCTAAGATATGAAATGTTGATATGGATTTATGATGATATTGGTCTTATGTTGGATATGAATATGTCTTGATGTTATTATGATTATTGACTTGTATATGCTCTTGTATGTGCATAAAGGCTTTTAAAGTGAAATAGCATGGTTTTGAACAAAATGACCCTTGAAGCATGATTTCAATTGTTTTAATTGCATATGTTTACACTTAGTATATGTGGTTTGTACTAACCCATATTCTTTGACTTTTCCCAAATAATGTAGGTTCGGGCCATTGAGGAATCAAGGTCACTTTGAAGGAAGACTTGGACCTTTTCCCAAGTTTATTTGTGAGTCCTCTCATCCAGGGACAAAGCCACTTTTCTAGCCTTATTAGTATTGACTATGTCTAAGACAATTGTTCTTTCTTATCTTTGAGACTATGTTTTAAGCCTATATGTTTCATATTGTAATAGTGTAAGCGCTATGCCCAATTCTTATACTTCTATGATAAATGGTTTATGTGTGAGACAATATTAGACTACTTAATGAATTGGCTATGTTGCATAATTGATAAGTCTATGCAAACTTCATAAATGAGAGTCTAAGTAAACTTCATATATATATGATAACCGAGAAGTCTAAGTATACTTAATATGTAAAAAAATTAATTGTCCGCATTTCTCTACCTATGATATGCCATGATTTATGCTAAGGGATAGTCTAAGGCCTCTTCGAGGACAAAGACTCCGGTGACGTCTGGGGGGTGCTCCCCGGTCGTGCAATTTCATGTGTGTGATTTTATGTGAGAAAGCCTTTCACATAACCACTTTCATTCATGAATTGTCTTCTGAACAAGATCATACTACATTCATCATGATCCACACACAACATACATCACATTCACATTATATTCCAATATTCATACTACTTTCAAGAATCACATGCATAACTCCATAATACATCTTTATATATAGGCATCATAATATCTCTTTACCTAACATATCGTAATACCTCTAAAATGACATAGGTGTAACTAGAGCCTAACATGGTTGTCATCAGGGTCTAATGTCTTAAATTATTTATAATGTGGCAATGAGGCAGTGTCTAAAGTATTAGGTATATTGGAAGTGAAACGTCAAGGGACGACCAAGACGTTCGACGACTAGTCACCTACGTGCATCATGTGTGTTTTATGTGTTTATGAGTGTGTTATGAGCTTATGAGGTCCTCATATGAGTTATTATAGTTTTATAGGATTGTTCTCAAGTTTCATGATGTTTGGAGGTCGAACGTCCAAAAACGTCCATGACGTTCGAAAGGTTTGCCTTGAAACAACCTTTTGTGTCTTGTCATGTTTCGTCGAGTTTTATATGTTCGTTTTTGATGAAATTTATGTGGGAGGTATTAAACTGGTATATAAAAATATTCGGGTTGGAAACATCCCCAAGGAACAACCAAGGGTCCTTGAGGAATGACCCTTCATTTGAGTTAAAGCTGCCAAAACCAGCCCAACCTACGGATGGCAATCGACGACCAGTAGGTTAGTCGACGAACCGTAGGTGAGGGGCATAGGTTGACATTTAGGCATGGGAGGAGTTGCATCCTAGGACCATTATCTGACCGAAACCACAGATCAGGATGGTCCGTTGGTGGGGAGACGGTCCGTCGATGGACCTGTCATCGATGGGCCTGCAATTTCACATGTTCACTATTAAGTTGAAGGGTGAATTGGTAATTTCACCCAACATCCAAATAACAATTTAGGAGGTTTCCAAGGGGTATTTTAGGCATTTTAAGTGGGTTTATAAGTCCTAAATACCTTGATGCATTAATTCTTCCAAATCAAAACACTAAAATCTCTAAGAAATTCTCTAGAACTCCATTGAAGCCAAAACTCAAGAAGAGCTTGGATTGGAGATTTGAGTGGTAATTCTTCATAAATTTCATGGATTAAAATCATTGAGTTATGGTTTTTTATCCTTGAAACTCTATTCATCAAGGAGCCCAAAATTGAAAGAGATTTCTAAGTTTTCTAAAGATGAACTTGTCCAATTTTATGATCTATCCATGGTTTCTTGCATCAAAGGTTTTAAATCATTGTATATTTATTGAATTGTTGTTAATTATATGGTTTTAACATAATTAACTTATGAACCCATGTAATTCATGAATACTAGTTTTTTACTACTTTATGTGTTAATTGATATTGTCTTAATGCTTATGAATTCTAGTGTAGTTTTCTATGGACTATTGAATGATGTAATAATTGTATTCAATTGATTAATAGGCTGTATTAGTTTGATAAATCTATATTGAATTGATCTAGATTCATAAAGTATTATGGTTTTTGATTTGAATTGATGATCATGTCCATGGGTAAGGGCTTTTGGTATTGTAATGGGATGATTTAGCTATGGATTGAAGTGGTGAGGATGGATTGGTTGTACACTGCTCTATTTCTCTTTACTTTAGGTAATGTAGCTCTTGAATTATGTTGTGATTGGTATGGTCCACTTATGGAGGCGGTGCTATGTGCTTACTTGTGAATGATGTGGCCTCGTTAGCGTTACTTTATGTATTATGATGATCATGGCGTTGTCGGCAACTACTTGACATAATATGATGATTTGTGTAGTTGATTATATAAAGTATAATCATATCTATATACATGATATTAAAGTGAAAGTGTGTGTTCTTCTATTGATGTTGCTAGGTGATCATGTTAGACTATGATTATGTCCTTATGTGTGTAGTCTTAGAGTTGATGCATGATTCTTCATACTTGACTATATGAGTCTATGATGGTTATATTTATGATGTTATAGTAGTTACCACAAGGTTAAGATTTGTAATGGTATCTGTAATGGTATCCTTCTTGTATGAATGATGGACTTAAGATTTGTTGGATGGAACGGCATGAAATTATGCATAGGAAAGTCACTAATCTATCCTCTTCGCCATTGAAAGGCACCCCTAGGGGACCACTTTGGTATAGTGAATGTGATTGGGTCATGAACTAGATATGGAACCTCTTCATGTGAACCTTAATGTGAATTACTCTATGAGAACAAAGGCTAGCACCGATTGAGTATGATATGGGAAGTATCTCTAGTTAAATAATGTGGTTAGAGTGCAAAGGAACTCTTCATATTCCGTAACAATGTGCCTACATGGGATGTGTCCAATTTTTACCATTGGCAAGTAGAACACCTCTATCGGAGTAGGTTACAACTCCGGATACCATGTTTAGCTACCATGGTCTATGTCGGTTATTTACTAATCTCATAATATGGGATACCTACTAGTATTAGAGAAGTTCTAGGTAGTTTAGGTGGTGGTATGGGACGCTATCTAGACATTGCACAATAGGCTTTGGAAATATTAGTGAGAGTCCTGGGTCTTCTCCAAGACCATTACTTGAATGTCCTTATGTGATGAATGTCTCTTAAATAAACTAACGAATGTACTGACTTAAGTTAGAAAGCATGTTAAATGAATAAGTACTTATCTAGAGTAGTTAAGGGTTGTCTAGTTAAGGTGTGAAGGGGGCATAGGAATGGTCACTTCATATATTACCTAGATAAGTCTTAAGAATGACTTTAGTTAGGAAAGTTTGTTGACTAAATATACATGATCCAAAAATATTAAAGATTATTTAGGTAATCTTGAAGAGGTCAAGTATGGACATTCTCTTCTTGATTTACTTGAGTAAGTCTTTTGATAATCTTCGGGAGGAGAATTTCAGATTATATGAATGTTGTTGTATTAAGTGAGAATGAACTTATCCTAGGTAAGCTAAATATTCTCTTTATGTGTGTGTGAAGGGATTGTATGGGCGGTCGCTTCACAACTCACTCAAAACCTTATAATCACCTTTGGTAAGAGGATTTCATGCTCATGTGTTTGGTGTATTGTAAGTGTGTGTATCTCATTATAGGTGCTCTTAAGGATCATTTAGGTGTTCCTAGAGAGGTTGTATGGGTGGTCTCTCTTTTCTTACTTAAGTGAGTCTTAGTATACTTTTAGTGGGGGAATTACACGCTAGAAAGTGTCCAATGTGAAGTTGAGGAACTTCACTGTAACAGTGAATTAGCTTACTGCATTCTTTCTCCAAAAATGTGATAAATTGCTTAAGTGTTATATTATTTATTGCTAAGGTGCTAAATGTTATTATTATGCTTATATTATGATATTTAAATCAAAAGATGCATATTTCCATTAAATGTCCGTTTTCATGATTTTATGCATTATGTCATACTTAGTACATGTGGTTGTACTAATTACATGCTTTTATCTATCTATATAGTTATTAATAGGTGAAGGTGCTTTTGGGGGCGAAGCTTGGATTATAGGATCTGTCAAGCAAGTTGAAGTATGTCCTCATTTGACCCGAGGGCATATACGTCTTTGATTTCTTTTTTTGAAGTATTGTAATAGACTTAGTAGTACTATATTTCTATTGTATGGGCCGTGTCCTAAGTATTCTTGTGTCAAGGATTTGATGATATGAGACTTAGTATTTCCTACGGTTTTTATATGAAAGCGATTTTTTTAAGACTACTCGAATATTGTGAAAATTTTAAATTCCGCACTACTTTTCATATATGTATATGCGATGAACGATACGAAAGGTCTTGTACAAGCCCACCGAGAGGTCAAGTACGCCGTGTCATGACTCAAGATTAACCCTAGCTTTTAGGTTGTGCTCTCGGGTTATGACAAATGTGGTATCAGAGCATAGGTTATGAAAGTGGTCTTAGGAATCCAAAAGTCTCATAAATTCACGTCTAGTAGAGTCTTGACTATCTGTGTGAGTCGCTATACCTCTATGGGCGAAAGGCTATAGGACGATAGAGTTTCCCTTATTTTCTACTCCTATTTCGTGTCGTACAGTAAATGTTATGAGTACTCTTTTCTTATGATTTTCCTTGTGTTTATAGGAGATGAATACTAGAAGGATGACCGCTAGAATGCTGGAAGAGGGAAGGGAGAATGAGGAGATTCCTCCTCAAGTTGATCAAGTTGATCAAGTTCCTTAAGGTGCTCAAGGTGATCAAGTCCCTATTGTGTGTGGAGGTAATGACGTTCCAGTGGTTCTCCCGGAAATGACTAATGGGGAGATTAGAGAGGCTTTACTTACTATAGCCCGAGCTTTGACTACCCATGTGAATATGGGTATTGAGCCTAGACTGAATGTTGTTGAGAGCACTATGAAATCTAGATTGAGAGATTTCGTGAGGATGAATCCTCCTATCTTTCTTGGCTATAAGGTGATAGAGGATCCCCAAGAGCTTCTGGATGGTGTACAAGGTGTTGAGTGCCATGGGGGTGACTTCTAGGTAAAAGGCGGAGTTAGCTTCGTACCAATTGAGGGGGTTTTCTCAAGTGTGGTACACTTAATTGAAATATAATAGGATGGTGGAGTCGGGTCCTATTGAGTGGGAAGAATTTAAAGAAGCTTTTCTAAGAAAGTACTTTCCCCGTGAGAGGAAGGAGGTGAAGGTTCAGCAGTTTATAAATCTCAAGTAAGGCAATATGAGTGTTGAGGAATACTCATTTAAGTTCTCTATGTTGTCTAGATATGCTCCATCCCTTGTTTCTAACCCTAGGGATGAGATGAGTAGGTTTGTGACCGATGTCGCCGACTTAGTGAAAGAAAAATGTCGTACGACGATGCTATAGAATGATATGACCCTAGCTAGACTCATGGTTTTTGCTCAATAAATTAAGGAGTCTAAACTTGGTAGGATTGCTAGAAACTTGAAAAGGACTGGGTAAAATGATCAAAGTCAACCTAGGTTCAAGAAGATGGTTGCAACTGAAGAAGAACCTAGGGGTGCTAAGGTGAAAATTAAGAAAGGAGGTTGTTCTCAAGTTGGCAAGCCTACATGTGCTACTTGTGGGAAGAGGCACTTTGGGGAATGGCTATTGGGTATCGGGAGTTGTTTTGGATGTGGTAAATATGGACACAAAGTGAGGGATTGTCCCACTAAAGATGGTAAGCAAGTTGCTCCTAATGTTCCAAAAGATGATGCTCCAAAGAATAGGCGTTTTTATGCACTCCGGACTAGAGGTGCAAAGCCGGATGAGGGTGATTATGATGATGATAAGTTATTGTATTTCTCTCTTTAGTGTTATGAGTTCCTTCTATGTGGGGGAGTATGGTTAGTAGATGGGTTAGATGGTCATAGGAGCATATTGCATGTGCATGGTGTTTAGGAGTCTTGTTGGAATTGAATTTCATTAATTCCTTGCATTGTGTATTTCATGAAGTAATGGTTATGTTGTAAAATGTGTTTATATTATTTTATCTTGCATATTGACATGTTTCCATCATGAATTGCCTAAAAGTTGCATTTTTGAATTTTTTGCATAATTCACTGTAATGTTGCCTGCTCACTTTAAGATTTTTGAAAAATTGACTAAATCATTCCTTGGTTGAAAATTGTTGTAATGTGGTTAGAACTGATGCATATGAGCATGATAATGAATATAAAATGAGTTTTTGCTATTTGGAATGAAGGATGTGAGTTTTATGACATGATGAGTTCTAGAATTTCTTCTAGTTTCTTGTTGTGTTCTGAATCTCTTGATTATGTGAAATTGATGTTTCTTCTAGATTTTTATATTATGTAGGGTGTTATATGGTATGGTTATGATCTGCTAATTGAATCTCTATTCTTGGAAGTGTTCGGAGAGTAGCAAGTGTCATTCGAGGACGAATGTTGTCCAAGTAGGGAAGCTTGTAATACCTCTAAAACGACATAGGTGTAACTAGAGCCTAACATGGTTGTCATCAGGGTCTAAGGTCCTAAATTTTTTTATAATGTGGTAATGAGGCAGTGTCTAAAGTATTAGGTGAATTGGAAGTGAAACGTCAAGGGACGACCAAGATGTTCGACGACTAGTCAACTATGTTCCTCATGTGTGTTTTATCTGTTTATGAGTGTGTTATGAGCTTATGAGGTCCTTATATGAGTTATTATAGTGTATATAGGCACTGTATCAACTTTCATGAAGTTTGGAGGTCAAACGTCCAAGAACGTCCATGACGTTTGAAAGGTTTGCCTTGAAACGACTTTGTGTGTCTTGGCATGTTTCGTAGAGTTTTATGTTTTCGTTTTCCATGAAATTGATGTGGGAGGTCCTAAACTTGTATACAAACATATTCGGGTTATAAAATTCCGTACAAACATCCCCAAGGACAAACCAAGCGTCCTTGAGGAAGGACCCTTCATTTGATACAAAGCTGTAAAAACCAGCCCAACCTACGGATGGCAATCGACGACCAGTAGGTCAGTCGACGCCCCGTAGGTGAGAGGCGTAGGTTGAAACTTAGGAGTTGGAGGAGGTTCATCAATGGACCAGTCTCTGACCCAAACAAAGAACCAGCATGACGGTTCGTTAGTAGGGAGATGGTCCGTCGATGGACCAGTTGTCGTTGGGCCTGCAATTTCGCAGGTTCACTATTAAATTGAAGGGTGAATTGGTATATTCACCCAAAGTACTAGTTACAGTTTAGGAGGTTTCCAAGGGGTATTTTAGGTATGTTAAGTGGGTTTATAAGTCCTAAATACCTTGATAATTTCATTATTCAAAATAAAAAACCCTAAATCTCTAAGAAATTCTCTAGAACTCCATTGAAGCCAAAACTCAAGGAAGAGCTTGGATTGGAGATTTGAGTGGTGATTCTTCATAAATTTCGTGGATTAACATAATTGAGGTATGTTTTTTGATCCTTTAAATTCTATTCATCAAGGAGCCCAAAATTCAAAGAGATTTCTAAAGTTTTCTAAAGATGAACTGGTCCAATTTTATGATCTATCCATGGGTTCTGGAATTTGAGGTTTTAAATCATTGTATATTGATTGAATTGTTGTTAATTGTATGATGTTAACATAATTAACCTATGAACCCATGTAATTCATGAACCCTTGTTTTTGACTACTTTATGGGTTAATTGATATTGTCTTAATGCTTATGAATTCTAGTGTAGTAAGAATTGTATTCAATTGATGTATAGGCTGTCTTAGATTGAGAAGTCTATATTGAATTGACATAGATTCATAGAGTATTATGGTTTTTGTATTGAATTGATGATCATGGCCATGGGTAAAGGCTTTTGGTATCGTAATTGGATGATTTAGTTATGGATTGAAGTGGTAAGAATGGATTGGTGGTACGCTGCCCTATTTCTCCTTACTTTAGGTATTGTATCTCTTCAATTGTGTTGTGATTGGTATGATCCACTTATGGTGGCTGTGCTATGTGCTTTACTTGTAAATGATGTGGCCTCGTCGGCATTACTTTATGTACTATGATGATCATGGCCTTGTCGGCAACTACTTGACATACTATGATGATTTGTGTAGTTGATTCTGTGAAGTATGATCAGACATATCTACATGTGATTAGTGAAAGTATGTGTTATTCTATTGATGTTGCAAGGTGATCATGTTAGACTATGACTATGTCCTTATGTGTGTAGTCTTAGAGTTGATGTGTGATTCTTCCTACTTGACTATATGAGTTTATGATGGTTATATTGATGATGTTATAGTAGTTTACAGGATGACTTATAGATGAAAATGATTATCCCTAAGTGCTTCTAGAATGATATGCTAAATGTGATAAAGTGAGGTCATTGGTGTGTCTTATGTGGTAGACTTATGTCCCTTACTTGATGCATGTATGAATGTAAATATGAGGTGTCTTGACTTAGGATGCTAAAGCCTCTTAGTCTTGTATGTATGAACGACATGATACCTTGAATGTTTCTAAGAAGGTCCTTTATGTGGAACCTTAAACCTAGTGGTAATGTTATGATCCTTGAAGTCGAAAGTCGTAATGGTATCCTTCTTGTATGAATGATGGACTTAAGGGTGGTCGGCTGTAACGACATGAAATCATACTTAGGAAAGTCATTAAGCTATCCTCTTCGCTATTGAAAGGCTGACCCAAGGGACCTCTTTGGTAGGGTGAATTTGGTTGGGTTATGAACTAGATATGGAACCTCTTCATGTGATCCTTAATGTGAATTACTCTATGAGAACAAAGGCTAGCACCGAGTGAGTATGGTAAGGGAAGTAGATATAGTTAAATAATGAGCCTAGATCCTTCAAATTCCATAACCATGTGCCTAAATGGGATGTGTCCAACTTCTACCCTTGGCAAGTAGAACACCCTCCATTGGAGTAGGTTACAACTCCAGATTCCATGTTTAGCTACCATGGTATATGTAGGTTATTTCCAATTCTCATCATATAGGATACCTACTAGTATTAGAAGTTCTATAAAGTTTAGGTGGTGGTATGGGACTCAATCTTGACATTGCACAATGGGCTTTGAAAATGTTAGTGAGAGTCCCTGGGTCTTCTCCAAGACAATTACTTGAATATCCTTATGTGATGAATGTCTCTTAAATGAATTAATAAATGTTATGACTTAAGTTAGAAATCATGTTAAACGAATGAGTACTTATCTAGAGTAGTTAAGGTGTGAATGGGGCATATGAATTGTCACTTAATATCTTACCTAGATAAGTACGTCTTAAGAATGACTCTAGTTAGGAAAGTTCATTGATTAAGTAGACATGATCCATACTTAGGTAGTTTTAAGGATTATTTAGGTAATCTTGAAGAGGTCAAGTATGGACATTTTCTTCTTGATTTACTTGAGTAAGTCTTTTGATAACCTTCGGGAGGAGAATGTCATATTTAATTAATGTTGTTGTATTAAGTGAGAATGATCTTATCCTAGGTAAGCTAAAGGATATGTTAAGTGTGTGTGGAGGGATTGTATGGGCGGTCGCTTCACAACTCACTCAAGTGAACCTTAGAATCACCTTTGGTGACAAGATCTCATGCTTATGAGTTTCGTGTATTGTAAGTGTGTATATGTCATTATAGGTGGTCTTAAGGATCGTTTAGGTGTGCCTAGAGAGGGTGTATGGGCGGTCTCTCCTTGTCTTACTTAAGTGAGTCTTAGGATAACTTTTAGTGGGGAAATTACATGCTAGAAAGTGTCCAATGTGAAGTTGAGGAACTTCACTGTAACAGTGAAGGAACTCATTGTAACAGTGAATTAGCTTACTTTAATGTTTCTCCAAAAATGTGATAAATTTCTTAAGTGTTATATTATTTGATTCTAAGGTGTTAAATGTTGTTCTTATGCTTATATTATGATATTTAAATCAAAAGATGCATATTTCCATAAAATGTCTGTTTTCATGATTTTATGCATTATGTCATACTTAGTACATGTGGTTGTACTAATTTCATGCTTTTATCTATCTCTAAAGTGATTTATAGGTGAAGGTGCTTTTGGGAGCTAATCTTGGATTATAGGATCTTTCAAACAAGTTGAAGTATGTCCTCATTTGACCCGAGGTCATGTATGTCTTTGATTTCTTTTATTGGAGTATTGTCATAGACTTAGTAGTACTATATTTCTATTGTATGGACCGTATCCCAAGTATTCTTGTGTCAAAGATTTGATGATATGAGACTTAGTATTTCCTATGGTTTTTATATGAAAGAGATTTTTTAAAGACTATTCGAATGTTGTGAAAAGTTTTAATTCCGCACTACTTTTCATATATGTATATGCGATGAACAATATGAAAGGGCTTGTACAAGACCTCTGAGAGGTCAAGTACGCCGTGTCATGACTCGAGATTGACCGTAGATTCTACGGTGTGCTCTCGGGTTGTGACACATTCAGTGCCCTGAAGTCCATAATCACAATATACAATAGCTAAACACCACCACCATAAGTGGACCATACCACACAAGAGAAATTCAATAAGAACTAGAACAATTTAGGTCAACTTACCCTTCATCCCAGCCATGGTCACCCTTTCTCAATTATCCAAAAATTCATCATAATTAGGCATGGATAGCAATATATAACAATAGTAACCAACAATACTACTCAATTTAGGTGCAATTCTACCAACATGAAACCATAGTCATAAAACTCACTTCATAAGCAAATTTAGGATATTTGGACAAAAGATGGGTTATTCAAGGAATTCCGTTAAAATTATCTTGAAAACATTGATTCAACATTAATAGATCAATATCATGACATAGAAAACATTTTAACTATGAACCCATGCATAGAATAGAAATTGGGAAAATTGATCATTGATTCACTTTTAAAAATCTTTGAATTGGACTCCTTGAATGAGAGATTATTCAAGAATGAAGGATAACCATACTTTATTATTGAGAAGACCAGAAAAATTGAAGAAGAAATCACTTGAAACCCCTTCTCCTACCTTGAATTTGACTGTCACGGCCCATATTCTGCAATCCGAATCGCAACCGGCGTCGTTGACCTCTCAAAGGTCGCAGACAAGCCTTATCTTGAATTCATCACATTGATATGGTTAATTTTAGTGGAAAATTTAAAACTTTTTTATAAGTATTAAGTTTACATAGACTTCATACAGTTAATACTTAATTTCATCATATACTAAGCTCAACGTAAATGAAACAACCATCTATCATAAGAATCAATTCGAAACAGAATATGAATATATCATAAATGCGTTTGCCAAAAACGGCCTTATTACAAAAAGCTTCGAAATAAACTGTGAAGGAAACGCTAGGGACAACATACACTAGCTATGTCTATATCTAATGCTAGACTAAGCTGTAGCATCCTCGAAAGCAAGAGGACCTACCAAATGGTCTGGAGAAACGCAGAAGTCCAAACCGCTGCAAGTGTCGTCAATATGTCCTTTGACCTGCACCTATAAAAATAGTAAATTTAATAGGGTTAGTACACCACCTTTACTAAGTATGGGTGTATGCACACATACACATAAAACTATGTATGATCAAGGAAAGCTCTTCCTAAACAACATGCCATTTCTGGAAAGTGACATCACTAGACTTTCCTAATTCATTAGTTGTGAACAGTGGTATGAATATGATGTATTTTAATGCATTCAAAGCACACAACTCATTTTCTATATGATTACAATACTTTAGTATCATCAACATAATTTTAGAACAACTCGGGCGAAGTTTTGAGATTTTGATCATGCCAAACCCGAGAGCTCCTTTTTGGGGACTTAGTTATTTTTCAGTCTTTTTCTTCTTCTTGTTGTGTAGTTCAATAATTCATTTGGTCCTATGTTCTACTTACAAGTGCAATGATTCATTGTAGTCCCATACCTACAATGAATCGATGTGAGTAATCCAAGGACTAAGGAATGATTTCACTATCTTACAATGAGTCATTTGTTACTTTATATATTCATTAACATCTCATAAGCCAGTCTCTATTGGCTATGCCACATATTTCATTACTTTCATGTTAGGGAAGTTATGAGGTATTTAGTTAACATTATGTTTCTACTTCCCTTTATTGGCATCATATAAGAAGTCATTATAAGCCAATCTTATTTGGCTTTGACCATTATTTGCTGAAACTTCATGAGTGTGCTATTGACAATTGACATTCTTAAGCTCTTATTCATGGCTCACTTTGAACATACGTTCCATCATCATCATCCTTTCTTACTTTCATAGAGACATCATTAGGAATAAGACCATGCGAGCTAACATGAAATCCAATGTCTTCCCCACGCTGAAAAGAGGTGATTCACCGGTTAAAATGAATCTAGATCATGTCAGATACTCATGAAATCTAGTGTCTGGCCCACGCCGAAAAGGGGTGATTCCCGGCTAAGGCGAATGCATCTCAAGTGTTCACTCCAGACCGAAAAAGAGTGGCTCACGGCTATAGTGACCCAAGAACATATCGTGAGCATTAACCGACATAGATCATGTGAGCTAAACATGAAATTTGGTGTATTCCCCACACCGAAAATAGGTGGAATCACCGGCCAAAGTGAAACCGAACATACCTAGCTCGCTTAGGTGGAAACCACTGGCTAGTTCCTATGTTGTCTAGACATAGTTCGAAGACTAGAGACTTAATGAGAATACTTATCCACCTCGGTGGTAGCCTCCTCTAATGAGACTTACACGTGCAAGCCCATGCTCATAACTAGTCTATCGGTGTTGTGCTCACTTTCATTATCTTCTTTATATTTTTTAGAGTTGACTCAAGCATTATGGAAGCTTCCTTCTAGATTGAGATTTACTTACTCTTTTGATGACTTTTCATCCTTACTTTACATTGATGAAATGTGAATTGTCCTTACATATCATCCTTACTTTACATTGATGAAATGTGAATTATTCTTACATATCATCCTTAGGTGTTAATGAGACTAGTCTCACACATTCTAACACCTTCATTCGTTAGTATTCTTGTGACATAGTATCTTAGGTGTAAGTAAGACTTGTCTCACTTCCTTTAACACCCCATTCTGGTCACTTACTTAATTTAGATCCCTTTAATTATATTATAGCTCACGTTACTTCCTTGCTTTAGTGTAGTAGCTTTATTTCATCGTTTATGGACGATGAGCACTTCTTTCAATGAGTTACATATGTTCATAGTTCATTCTTTTAGAGCATGTTAGGAGTTGTCCCAATGAATGGAATGCCCTTGGTTATGGATTTATTGATTTACTTTATTATTGCTTATATTATCGTTTGATACTCTAACTACACAACATTGGCATATGCTTAGTTTTGGCCTTAACACTTGGATATTAAACTACATATCCATTTTTGTTGGCATAGGCCAATTTTACGTATGTTCATATTTAAATTAATATATATGAACCATTAGCCAATCTTTTAGTCATTTAAAACATAAATTTATAGTCATTTACATTCATTGAATTACTTTAGAAGTACTTGAGTTATCATTTCAATGTTTTGGCTATATAAGATTTTCATAAGATAAATATTGGCATAAGAAATTGGCTATAGACTTCATAACCTTCTTTATTGGCATGAGCCAAAGTTTAGTTCGATCATACTCAATCTAGGATACATTATTCATTTGCCAATCTTTTACTTATTTAGAGATAACAATATAGCCAATTCCCATTTAAATTTTGAACAAGGGTTTTGTTAGCCATTTTATTGACATAAGCCAAACATTCACTCAAATTAAGATCTCATGAAGATCTTTTTAGCCAACCTTACAACAACTTTAGGCATAACGTTTTTCAACATGTTGTACCACATAATATGATCATTTAACGAACACAACATCATCAACAAGTCATATTAACAGTAGGTATGCACAACAGGCCACAATCATCTTCATACATAACATTTTCGGACACATCTTAACATAGTATCATTCTCTTAACCAATCTTAGTTCATGACTTTAGGGTAACGTTTTTAAGACATATCGGACAACTTCATATTAACATATGATGACTTTAGCATCTTCATAACATTACAAAACATCAAGTCAACATTCGGACACACACACATCAACACTTGACATTTACGGACGTAACTAACATATCATCGGTTCTTAATTCACGTTGTAAACATTAGCTTCATACGATTTTAAGTTCATAGGTTCATGCGACATTCATCATTCAATAACATTACACATAAGATCAGACATCACCACATACCATTAACATGATCTCTAACCTACTTAATCATTAAAATCGTACAAGGATACTAGGGAAAGGAGTTCAACGAGAAACAACCCTAGTTTTCAAGTTCTTTGAATCGTTCGAAAGAAAGTTCTCTTGAAGAAAGAAGTCCAGGAGAGAAACCCATACCTTAAGTAGAACTTAATCTACGAATACCACCTTGAATGAAAACTTGAAGAAACTTTGGAATTGCCCTAGAACGTCGATGAAACCTTTCCATTTTTGCTTTCTTGTTTACTGTTTTGCGTACTGTGAAACTCTTAGTGTTTTAACGTGAGTCTAAGTCTTAGGAACTGATCTTGACTCATTAATTATTTAAATCCTTAATTTAATTAATTTAGGGACCTAGGGTAAGTACTAAAGTACCCCTAAGTCATTGGAACCATAATCAACCCTTTAGGACCATCCTAGGTTAAGTACTAGGATGTTTCTTGAATTATACTAGGTTAGTGTAAGGATTTCGTTTTGACCATTTAAACTAATTAAATAAATTGCTAATTTAATTAATTAGGTGACCTAAGGTAGTTAATAAAGTACCCTTAAGTCATTAGGACCATAACCAATCCTTTGGACCATCCTAGGTTAAGTACTAGGTTGTCTTTTTCTTGTTTTAACCGAAATCTGGAAATTGCTTCGTGATTTCGGTTTTACCCCTTTAAATTAATTAATTAAGTTTCTAAATTAATTAATTAAGTAGCCTAGGGTAATTACTAAAGTATCCCCAGGTTTTTAGGACCTTAACTAACTCTTTGGACCATCCTAGGTTAGGTACTAGGTTGTCCCTTTCTTGTCTTAACCAAAATCTTGAAATTTCCTTTGTAGTTTCGGCTTTAGCCCTTTTAAATTAATTAATTAAGTTGCTAAATTAATTAATTAGGTAACCTAGGAGAATTACTAAATTATCCCTAAGTTTTTAGGACCATAACTAACCTTTTGGACCATCCTAGGTTAGGTACTAGGTTGTCTCTTCAACTAGTACTAGGTTATTGTCCACCCGGTTTAGTCCTAGGTTGTCGGGTGCACTAGTGGGTCCATTTCGGTTAATCCTAGGTTATTTGTCTAGTTAGGACATTTAGTTAGATCCTAGAGTTTGTTAGGTAGTTATGCCCCACATGGGGGGACCCGTGCGCACATGCTGCCCCTTAACTACCGTAACCGAATTCAGTTAGGGTTGTCCCCTCATTATGGATGATTCCCACAAGCTTTACCCATGTGCTTGCACATGGGTTGATTGTACTTTCCTAACTAACTATTCTTGATGTACTATTTGAAATATTTACTTATTGTCCCAAGGACCCTCACCATGTCCTTGGGCACTACTTAATTTACATGATCATTTAAAATGATCATGTGCTATGATACTAGGCTTGACACTTGGATGCCTAGTACTTTGTGTGCTAAGATTGTAAAGAAATATTTTAGCTTAGGGTCTTCCTTGCAGGTATATTTCTGAGCAAGCTTGGATTATATTATGCTTATTTGGGTATATATATAGAAATTGGCTAACACCCCTTAGCCAATTTTTCTTACTATGCCCAATATTTCTCAATATTGGGCATTAGGATACTTATTAAATCAATGTGATATATATGAAGTATATTGTTATTTTAATTACTTGTGCATACATAGAAATTGGCTAACATCCCTTAGCCAATATTCTATAATATGCCCAATATATTTCAATATTTGGCATTGGGATGCCTATGCACCCCAATACGCATTCTAACGGACTTACTGGGATCTTCATTAGACATATGATTTTCTGGAATGTTACATTGACCTAGACCTTCAATGGTGTTTGCGAGAGAATCTCTTTGGGAGGGAAGAGTTTGATTTGGGTGTTTGAGCCTAAGTGAGGGTTTAATTGTTTTAATATACTTAAAATATCTAAAAACACTAAAAATAACCTTCCCCATATTTGATTGGCCAAGGGTGGAATTTATCAAACCACCCTTGGCTAGGCAGAGACTTTGGACAGTTTGCAGGTGATCATTGACGGCCACCATTAACAGACCGTCAATCAATTGATGCCTCGTCCTTGTAGTCCGTTAATGGTGACTAAGAGGGGAAAATGGGGCTAAGATCCAGAATTATAAGTGTCAATTCACGGATTCCATTGACGGTTCGTCGATTGGATCCGTCAATGGTGACTAAGAGGGGTAAAATGGAGCTAAGCTCCAGAATTCTAAGTGTAAATTGACGAATTCCATTGACGGTCCATCGATTGGATCCGTGAATGGTGTCGTTTTTGAAAGCTTTTTGTCAAACGTTTGGGTCCTTCTCAAGGACCCCTAGGGTTGTCCTTGGGAGTTGTACCCGAAATTATTTACCCTAAACATGACCATCTAGATGCTAGGGTATCCTCAACTCACTTTAGACTCCAAACGACACACAAAAACATGAGCAACACTCTAGAACACTCTAGTACAGAAAACACTAGTTTTCAAACGTCTTGGTCGTTTCTTGATGTTTTGACTTCAAAACCACCCAAACCTGTACATGATATTATTTATCATTAATTTAGCAAGTTATTAACTCAAGAAACTCATGTGAAGCTCTAGTTTATCCTAGTTCATTTTGAGGGCGTTTCACCTTCACACTCATATTTCCTAAACAAAAATAGGCAAAAAAAACTAAAATTAAGTTAGTTGAACTATAACTAACAAGATCAAAATTCGACTATAACAAAAAATTCTCTAATAACACCAATCCATGGAAGTGGAACCATTTTGACTTCACGTATCAGGACACTACTTCAATTTAAAGTGCCAACGATCGCGAGTAGTAATATAACCCAATTAAGGGTTGGCATTGTTACATATGGAGTGGTTTCTTGAATTAACAACCAAGTGCAAATCAGTTCACGTAAGTCATAGCTAAATGAAATTTACAAATAAAATCATAATAAATTCAAGGGGTGACACAAGTGTCAAATATCGAGTTTTTTTTATAGCTAATTATCAACTAAAATTGCAAAAATAGAGATACAATTATGGATATCGGATTCTTGGGATGTGATAGGAATATGGGCTAAAATAAACAACCGGGTATATACTATTAATAGTAAATCACAGTAAATTTGTGTCACATCCGGGAAGTACTCCCTAGATGTAACGATGGCGTCATCCTCGGAGAGGTTTTAGACTAGCCTTATAGCATTCGTCATAACATATCATAGGTTAAATTGCGGAAAATTTAACACTTTTCATAAACATCTATTTAATGAGGTTTACATAGACCTCATCCTTACACATATCATATATATAGAGAGTTCACATAGACTCCTCACATAAGAAGAATTACACATGCTTCTACTTTTATTTCACATACATAATATACAAAGATAATTTTATAGGAAATAGTCTCACATTTTAACCATCTAAATCGAGTACAACATTCGGGCATAACGCTTAATTCATTACAACAACAGCCACATATAGGCATATACAATAACAATCTTCAAATGAAAGAGAATGAACTAAATTGTCTTTAAGACTAAAACAACATCCAATTGGTAGATAGTGCCATCATCCTTGGAAGGTGAGGACCTACCAAACTTGGAGAATGAGAGTCCAAGTTATCTTTAATGGCCCTCTAAAAGCTCAACGGCCGGATGCTACATAATTGTAGAAACATAGAAATATAGGTTAGTACACACTTGTACTAAGTATGGAAACATGCACATAATACATTTGAAATTATCCTAAAGGGGACATTTGTTCAAAACCATGCTAAGTTACATTGAAAATCCTTATGCACAACCAAGAACCCATATAAGACAATAATCACATATTCCTTAAGACAAAGCCATATACAATACAAGACCAACATCATCAAGTACAACAAAGTCAACATGTATATTAGCATACTTGAGTACATAATCAAAACGACTCCAACATCATGTTATAACTACAAAGCATATATAAGAGTTCAAAACATTACAATATATACAACCCTTACTCATAACCCCCCATCAAGTCCACAAATGCAATTACCAAGTAAGACCCCATAACCTTACTCAACCAAGTAAGCTCAACAATGGATAACAAGTATTTTCTAACTTCATATAACATAGCATCAAGAGTATTCATCATCATATTTAGCAATATAGACCATTAGCATGTTCATACATGAAACTAACTTCATATAGGATAATCAACATGTAAAGTCAACATATGCATAATCATTCTTTATAAAACATAAGAACAACCTTCTAGGACTTCCCTCAAGGCCAACTAGTGCAATGTATAAGTAGAGTTCCATACCCCTACCTAGACTAAGTCGAACCTCTTAAGTCACCCTAGTTACTGTTCACTTTATTACTTCATTTTACTTTGGTAACACTTGGCTTAACCGACATAGACCACATGAGCTAAACGTGGAATCTGATGTCATGAAACCCTACACCTAAAGAAGGTGGACTACTTGCCAAGGTAATAGAAAAATATTAACATAGCATTCTATGTGGATCCACTAGCTAGTAATCCTATATGGGCAACATAGTTCAAGATCTAGGAGATATATTTCGGACCCTATTTATGCACATTGCATTATAGTCTCCAATCTCATGAGTACAATAGTTAACCTACCTTCCCTACTTGGAAAGGGACACTCCTCACTACTAGTTCATTTGGTTCTAAGCTAGAGTAACTTTTATTGAAATGTCTTTAAGCCTTTATTATTCATAATAGCTTATTTTACGTCATAGAAGACTAGCCCCTTTTATATCATATCATTAGCTCTTTAGGAATTTCATGAGAACATCCTTTCAATACAACCCTCATATGTGAGATTAGCACTTCATAATCATCATGTCATAATAAGGCACATAGACAATTAATAACCAACATTATATCATTACATCTTAAGAATAATCTCACAATCACATAATCAAGACATTTCAATTTCATCATCATACCAACACCTACTTAATCCATTCACAAGGCATGCTTCAATTGAACTTCATCACCAACTAAAAGACATAACAATTGAAGTAAAGGTTCAAGATCACTAAGTCGTACCAATTCTCCTTCAAAAATCCATAATCATTTGTATTACCCACAACCAATCCAATTTCATCCATCAATAGGTGTAATAACATCATTCAATAGTAATAAACACAATAACTACGTCAATACTAATCAATTCAACATGAGTTCATCACCTAGGGTTAGGGAATTTGGGTCAATTCATGATCTATTCCACATACTAGGTTAAACCATCAAGGACTACTATAATTGAACAATAATAAATCATAATATAATCATAATAATCATTATAAATAAAGAACAATACAATTTGAAAGATCAATTTCGGATTAGAAAGAAACCCATATAGAATTCATCTTTTTTGAAATCAATTTTGGAAGAACCCTTTGGGGAAAGGAATCCTGTAGGTGAAAGGTTCACATACCTTGTTAATCCTTGAATATTAATGGAGAAAAATGATCTTATTGAAGCCCTAGAACCATTAGTCCTTGGTCTTTTATGGAGTCATCTTTGGGAGAGAGAAAGTAGAGAGAAGGATGAGCAATTTGGGTTTGGGAATTGTGGGGTGTTAAGTTGGGTTTAGGCTTAGGGTACTTTATATAGTCACTTAACTAAATTAATTAACCATCACTTAACCCCTAACTAATGAACTAATTAAATGAACCTCTTAAAATTTCACAGTGAAACCCATTCCTGACCTATGAGACCCCGACCTATGGGCCGTAGGTCAGTCAATGGCCTCCCTTGCCCTCCGTACTGCACATCCGTAGTTTTGGTCAGAGACCATGTTTTTGGCCACTTTTGGAAAAGTGTCTAAGTGTCCAGCGACGGAGTCATCAAAGCCCCGTTGTTCCACCTAAGCTTCGTCCCCTGCAACCGTAGGTAGACACTACCTAGTGACAACTTTTTTGCCAAAATGGAAGAGTCCTCCTCAAGGACCCTTAGGGTGGTCCTTGGGGAGTCGTACCCGGACATTTTGATCCTAAACCTACTCTAATGCTAGTTTGACACCTTTTCACCAAATTTCATCAAATTTGACTCCTAAAACCCTGTGAAATAGGCTAAGGCACAGTATTACCTCTTTTAGTAGTGTCCGAACGTCATGGACGTTTCTTGACGTCTTGACTCTAAAACTCCCTAAATTACTTATAACAAGTATTTTTTTACCTTAAAACAGTGTTACAAACCTCAGACACTACTGTGAGGCTCTAGATTAGGTCTTGGACTTTTGGAGTATTACATTATCCCCCCCTTTGGAACATTCATCCCCGAATGACACTAAATTTTTTTGAAGTGAAAGGATAGACTCAATACTAGCAGCCCAACAACAACACCATAATCAAAACATGAGTTACAACTCAAATAAACATACCAATATGGAATTTAATCATTGCAACTCAAAACATCAATTACTTCATATAAGAGCTTTACATCAAAACATGAGGAATTTCCTTCTCAACAACAACATGAGCTCAATACAACATATAGAGTCATTTATGCCAAAAACTCATTTCAAAACACATCAACATGCTCAATATCATTTCTTTAAGGCAACAACATACCAAATACACAAATAAGTGCAAATCAAGAAAAAAAACTCTTTCCATGAAAATTTAATTTATCAAAAACTTTTACCATTTTTATGCACATCTTTACAAAACAAGCCAAATTTAACTTTACTCATTATTTTTGTTATTAATAGGAAAAAATAACCTTAATAAGCAAAGAGATGAGGATAACAGGACTTCAGGTCAGCCTCGGCCTCACATGTTGCTCCCTCAACTAGGTGGTTCTTCCATAACGCCTTTACGGAAGCCACCTCTTTGTTCCTCAACTTCTTCACTTGCCGATCAAGGTTTTCCATCGGAACCTCTTCATAGGAGAGATACTCATCCAACCCTTTGCAAAATTTCATAGGGACACACATAACGAGGACTTAACTTCCCTTTCTTTCAAAATCTCATCACCCCTTTCATGGGTGAAATTTTCAAATGCACCTTATCACCTTCTTCAAATTCTAAGTCCCTTCTCCTATTGTCGGCATAAGACTTTTGCCGGGTATAGGCTGTTTTCAATCGGTTCCTTATGATATGAACTTTCTCCAATGTCTTATATATCAATTCCGGACCAAAAAGTGAAGACTAGTCAACTTCAAACCAACCAACCGGGGATCTACATCTCCTACCATACAAAGATTCAAAAGGAGCCATGAATATTGTCGAATGGTAACTATTGTTATAAGAGAACTCAAACAAAGGCAAGTGTTCATCTCAACTTCCCTTGAAATCAATTACACAGTCTCTAAGCATATCCTCAAGGGTGTGAATAGTACGCTTCGCTTCACCATCCATTTGAGGATAAAAAGCGGTGCTTAACTTCACTTGAATACCTAAGCCTTTTTGGAATGACCTCCAAAATCGAGACGTGAATTAAGCACCCCTATCCAAAATGATGGATAAAGGGATCCCATGAAGACTAACAGTCTCATTGATATTGTCACGACCCGCACCTGTACTGTCACACCCGGATGCTATACCCCGGATGAGACCGGTGTCGTTAACCTCTCAGAGGTCGCAGACAAGCCTCTTCTTAGCTTTCATCACAATCATACAGTTAAATTTTGTAGAAAATTAAAACTTTTAACATATTAATGAAGTATACTTATACTTCGTACTAAAGATTTATAAAAACACACGATATTGTAAAACTGTCTCACATATATAGAACCATCTAAGGGTGTAAATATGGACTTAGCCAATAATAGTCAATAGGCCATATAGGCCTTAATACAAAGAATCCAAAGAACATAATGGAAATAACGTATTCTTAAAACTACTAAGTCTTCATAGGCTTGAATATAAGTAATAGTGACTCGAACGTGAGGACCTACCGAGACTTGGAGAAAGATTTCCAAGCTTCTTCAAATCGACCTACTTAACTTCAATGGCCAGAACCTACAATTGTAGTAATATAAAGTAATGGGGTTAGTACGCCACATGTACTAAGTATGGGTATATGCACATAACACATAGGGACATGCATGAAAAATGATCATTTATCATTCTTTAGAAAACATGCTAAGTCATATGAAAGTCTTCAATGCACATACCATATATCATATTCACGTTAAAGAATGATCATCACTTAAAGCATCATCATAATCAAAGACATATTCTTATAGAATCATGTTAACATTTCATATTCAATAAATCATATAAACATAACATACAAAACATTTACCAATGACCTCATCCCCAACCTACAAGTGCAATGGTCATGTGAAGCCCCATAACCCCACATAACCGAGTAGATAAGATAGGAGACCATAAGTAAAGTCTTGCTTCATGTAACTTGTAACATAAGTAGTCATTACTTCATATAGAAATATAACCAAATAACGTATTTATCATAATGACCGACATTCATATAAAAGTAACATCATATATCATAAGCATCATACCTTTCACGTTATCGTATTACATAACAACAATCTCCTAGGACTTCCCTTAGAGTCAACTTGTGCAATATCTAGGTAGAGTCCCATAACCCTACCTATACTAAGAAAACTCCTCAAGTCACCCTAGTCAACGTTCACTTACTTGTCTTTTATTTTACATGAGGGAACATTCACATTAACCGACATAGACCATGTGAGCTAAACATGGAATACGGTGTCTTCCCCATACCAAAAAGAGGTGGTCTACCGGAAAAAGTAGAACCTAACATGACATAGCTTTCTAGGTGGATCCACTAGCTAGTATCCTATGGTGGCAACATAGTTCAAGAACTATGAGATGTATTAGATACCCATAGTTCCACATTACATGGCAGCCTCAATATCATGAGAATCATTGTGAACCTACATTCTCGCTAGGGAAGGGACACTTCCCATAACTAGTTCATCGGTGCTTAGCTTAAGTCCCTTTCTTCAAATAACCTTTAAGTTTTTTTTTATCATAAACTTATCATAGGTCATAGGAGATTAACTCCCTGTATAACAAGATCATGAGCTCTTTTATATTAGTTTAGAATTTCCTTTCATCGTAACCCTTCATACTTGAGATTTACATCGAATAATCATCTTGTGTAAAGCATACAAGAGAGTATCATAACTTGCCTATTGGTATTCTTATCATAATATCACAAGTAACGTGTTTATAGCCCAGCATATTCTCATAGCAACATCATACATACTTTTCATAACGTATCATCATAGTTTCTAGTCTAACATAAACATTTAAGAGTAATCACGCTTAGAAGACTTACCTCTTGCTTCCAAGAATCTTATTCATCATGCAATATTCATAATCATACATAGTGAAATACTCAATGGCATAATCCAGAACAACTCATCAAATAACGTACAAGATCAATGCATAGATTAGGAGAGGGTAAACGGGTCGTTGAAATGGTTCATTCAAACCTTAAATTCTAACCCTAACGTTTACATATTATCAAACACTAGAAACTAACCATTCGAAACCATCACTTAGAGAAAGATCATGTATCACACGACATTCAAACATTATCAATCAATTACTCAACAATTGGTGCAAAATTAAATATAGAAAACATTTACTTTTCATTTAAAATCATAAATCTAGGGTTAGGAAGAAAATCCGTTTTGTAGAGTAAAAACCCTAGTATTTGAAGTTCTTGAAAACTTATCTTGAAAGGACCTCTTGGGAAAAGGAATACCAAGAATTAAAAACACATACCTTATAGATGAAGAATCCACGAAATCTGATTGGAAACTTTGAAACCTTCGTCTTCTTCCTTAAGCTTTTCTTGTTGTTCAATGGAGTTTGGAAAAGAGAGCGTTCTTGAGAGATTGAGATAAATTTCGTTTGATCTGATTTGGGACGTGTAAAAGTGGTCTAAAATTGACCTAATATCAATATATAGTCGTTCCATGAATTACCCAAAAGACTCTCCAAAATTACTAAAATGCCCCTCCTAAATTGACTAAAAATAGGAGAACATTTGACTTAGCCAAATTCTGAAAATTTGCTTAAGGGTCTCGGGTTTGACCATTTAAATTAATTAATTAAGTTGTTAATTTAATTAATCAATTGAGATGGGGTAATTACTAAAGTACCCATAAGTCGTTAGGACCATAAACAACCCCTTTGGACCATCCTAGGTTAGGTACTAGGATGTTTCTTTAGTTAGATACTCGGCTAGTGTCACCCGGTTAGGTCTTAGGATTTCGGGCACACTAATTGGTTCATTTTAGTTAGTCCTAGGTTAGTTAGCTAGTTAGGTAAGTTAGTTAGAACCTAGGATTGGTTAGGAAGCTCGGCCCCATGTGGCTGAACCCGATGCGTGCCTGCCCCCTAACTGCCCAAACCAAATCGATTGGTCTTGGTCTCTCGGCCGTTGGTACAACATGTGCTTGCACATGTGTTGCTTTGCATTTTCCAAATCGTGTTCTCTATAAAGTTCACTCCTTTTCCAAGGATCCTCACTATGTCCTTGGGCACTGCTTAATTTACATGATCATTTTGAATGATCGTGTGCTACGGTACCTAGGCTTGACACTTGGATGCCTAGTACCTAATGTGTGTATGTGAAGAATATAGTTATTTTAGCTTAGGGTCTTCATTGCAGGTACAATTCCTAAACAAGCTTGGATTGAAGTGTATGTTAAGTTACTTGTGAATACATACAAAAATTGGCTTACACCTTTAAGCCAATATTCTCTAACATGCCCAATATTACTCAATATTGGGAATTAGGATGCCTATGTACCTCAGTGCATATTCTTAAAACCTAATAGACTCTTCACTAGACAAGTATATTTTCTGGAATGTTACCCTAGAAGATAGGGTATTATTGGATCGCAACACAGCGTACTTGACCTCTCGGAGGTCTTGTACAAGCCCTTCGTATCGTTCATCACATATATACATATGAAAGGTAGTGCTGAATTAAAACTTTTCACAAAATTCTAATAGTCGTTAAAATCTCTTTCATATAAAACTCACAGGAAATAGTAAGTCTCATTTCATCAAATACTTGACACAAAGAGTACTTGGGACACGGCCCATACAATAGAAATATGGAACTACTAATTCTATTAGAATACTTCAATATAAGAAGCCAAAGACATCTATTCCCTCGAGTCAAATGAGAACATACTTAAAACTTGCTTGAAAGATCCTATAATCCAAGTTGTCCTCCCAAAAGCACCTTTACATATGAATCACTTTAGAGATAGATAAAAGCATGTAATTAGTACAAACACATGCATTAAGTATGACATATTACATTAAAATCATGAAAACGGACATTTAATGGAAATATGCTCTTTTGATTAAAACCTCATAGTATAAGCATAAGAACACCTTACCAAAGGTGATTCTAGGGTTCACTTGAGTGAGTTGTGAAGTGACCGCCCATACAATCACTTCACACACACTTAAGATATCCTTTAGATTCCCAAGGATAATATCATTCTCACTTAATACAACAACATACATGTAATATGACATTCTACTTCCAAAGGTTATCAAATGACTTACTCAAGTAAATCAAGAAGAGAATGTCCATACTTGACCTCTTCAATATTACCTAAGTAATCCTTAAGACTACCTATGTTTGGATCGTGTCTACATAATCAACCAACTTTCCTAACTATAGTCATTCTTAAGACTTATCTACGTAAGATATGAAGTGACCATTCCTATGCCCCCTTCACACCTTAACTAGACAACCCTTAACTAATCTAGATAAGTTCTTATTCATTTAACATGCTTTCTAACTTAAGTCATTAGATTCATTAGCTCATTTAAGAGACATTCATCACATAAGGACATTCAAGTAATGGTCTTATAGAAGACATAGGGACTCTCACTAACATCTTCAAAGCGTATTGTGCAATGTCTAGATAGGGTCCCATACCACAACCTAAACTTCATAGAACTTCTCCAATTCTAGTAGGTATACCATATGATGATAATAGGCAATAATCGACATAGACAATGGTAGCTAAACATGGAATGGAGGGTGTTCCACTTGCCAATGGTAGAACTTGGACACATCCCATGTAGGCACATGGTTAAGGAATATAAAGGGTTTCTTTGCACTCTAGCCTCAATCTTAACTAGAGCTACTTCCTTTACCGTACTTAATCGGTGCGAGCCTTTGTTCTCATAGAGTACTTCACTGTAAAATTCCAGAAAAATGTACATGTCTAGTGAAGAGCCTAGTAAGTTTTTAAGAATGCGTATTGGGATACATAGGCATCCCAGTGCCCAATATTGAAAATATTGGGCATATTATAGAATATTGACTTAAGGGTGTTAGCCAAATTCTATGTATACACAAGTAATTTAGAATACAATCCAAGCTTGTTTAAGAGTTGTACCTACAATGAAGACCCTAAGCTAAAAATACAAATATTCTTCATACACACCTATTAGGTACTAGGCATCTAAGTGTCAAGCTTAGTACCATAGCACATAACCATTTAAAATGATCATGTAGATTAAGAAGTGCCCAAGGACATATTGAGTATCCTTGGGACAATAAGTAAACATTCCAAATGAACCTTCCAAATTAGTTAGTTAGGAAGGTGCACGCAACACATGTGCAAGCACATGTGCAATCACACGTGCAACCGGCCAAGGGACAAGTTAATCAATTCGGTTAGAGCGGTTGGGGACAGGCGCACGTCCGGATCCAGCCACGTGGGGCCAAGCTCCCTAACCAGCCCTAGACTCTAACTAACTGACCTAACTAACTAACTAACTAACTAGTGGACCCGACAACTAACTAGAACAAACCAAAACTAACTAAGTAGTGGACCCGACAACCTAAGACCAAATCGGGTGACACTAATCTAAGTACCTAACTAAGAAACATCCTAGTACCTAACCTAGGATGGTCCAAAGGAGTGGTTATGGTCCTAATCACTTAGGGTTACTTAAGTGATTACCCTAGGTTACTTAATTAATTAAATTAGCAACTTAATTAATTAATTTAAATTGGTGAAAACCGAAACCACTAAGCAGTTTCCAAATTTCTGTTAAGTCAAGTGTTCTTCTAATTCTAGTCAATTTAGGAGGGGCATTTTGGTAATTAGCTATTTAAGTTATTTTAGTTAAGTTATATAGTATAAGTTTAATTAGTTAACATTCAGTTCGTAAAGACTTAGACTCATGTTATTCATCAAAAACGCTACAACTAAAAACAAGTGAAAACGTAAGAAAACCCTAGGCGATTTCAAGCAAGTTCTTCAAGGTTTTCGTGCAAAGTGCAAGGTGATCTTCGTAGATATAATTCTACAGTAAGGTATGGGTTTCCTCTCCTGGATTCCGTTCTCCAAGAAGCTTTTCAAACATTTTGGAATCAAGAATATCGAAACTAGGGTTGTTCCCAATGAATCGCATATTCATCTCCCTAGTTCTCCTTATCTCTGATTCTAGTAGTTTGTTTAAATGTAAATCTCGATGTATGTGGTTTGTATGTGGTGCTAACTAATCATTATGTGTATGTTTTCGTGATTTGTAATGTCGAATGAAACCTACATGTTAGATCCGCATACTTAGGGTGTTATCTACATGAATGTTAAATGTTGTAATGCCTACTTGTGTTTGAGAAGATGAAATTGTTTTAAGTTGTTCATTGAATTGTTTTTATAGGCTAATCAAAGGTTAAAAGTTGGCTTGTTTAACGTGTTAAGATTACTATAATGTATTTATGGAGTAATTGACATGGCTAGTGATAATAGCATAGTTTGATTGATGCCAACAAATTGGCTAGCAATATTATTTCCAAAAGATGCAAAGTCATACCAATCTTAACTCAATGAACTTATAACATAGGGTATGCCAATCAATGAGACAAGTCCCAACATACCCTATCCACACAAATTTGTGAACGTAATAGCATTGTATAAGTAGTTATAACTTACATATAAAATTGTACCAAAATTACCAATAAACGTTGAACAAGTTAAGGTGAGTAATGAAATAACTAAAAGCTTAAGTTATGAAATTGACCTAATATAGAGTGTTAAAAGAAGTGAGACAGGTCTCAATTACACTTAATCAATTATGTCAAAAATGCTCACATAAGAGGGTGCTAGAATCCGTGAGACAAGTCTCACTCGCACCATGATGATAATGTAAGACTTAAGTTCATATTCATCAAGCAAAGAAAGGGATGACCAGTCATCCATAGAGTTAAGTAAACCTCATAACTAGAAGTAAGCTTCCATAATGTTTGAGTCAACTCTAAAAGATAATAAAGTAAAATAGATCTGAGCTTAGCACCGATAGATTAGCAATGAGCTTGTTCCAACACATGTAAGCCTCATGAGATGAGATCACCACCCATGTGGACCAGGGTCTCCGTTTGTCTCCTAGTCTTCGAACTATGTTTGCCAGCATAGGAGAACTAGCTAGTGGATGCCTCCACCTAAGAATGCTAGGCAGTAGGTTTCACTTTGTCCGGTGATTCCACCTCCTTTTGGTGTGGGGAAGACACCGGATTTCATGTTTAGATCACATGATCTATGTCAATTAAAGCTCATGAAAGTATTTGGTTCACTATAGTCGTGAACCCCTCTTTTGGGTGGGGGAATACACTGACTTGGTTTCAGTTTAGCCGATGAACCCCTTTTTCGGTGTGGGGTAGACACAGATGTTTCTTCACCTTAACTGGTGAACCACCCTTTTTCGGTGTGGGGGAGACACTGGATATCATGTTAGCTCGCATGATCTACTTCCGTTAATGCTAAAAAGATCTTTAAAGAAGTAAGAAAGAATGAAAGTAGCATGTTCAAAGTGAACAACAAATCAAAGAAGAAGGAACTTAAGTTCATAGTGAGCTAAGTAAGCAAGAGCTTAAGAATGTCAATCATCAGTGTTTGATAAGAATAAAGTTTTAACAAGTTAGTGGGTTATGCCAATATTGGAATATGAGATATGCCCAAGAACTACAGATTATGCAAATAATCAAATAATGGGCATAGCCAATAAAGATTGGCTTATAAATACATTCATACCCAATTTAACAAGAACGAGAAATCTAACATGTAAGTAGGGTAGCCAAATCATTTCCTTAGTCTTGTGAATTGCTTGCTCGATTAGTTGTAGGTATGGGGCTACAATGAATCATTGCACTTGTAAGTAAAACATAGGATCAAAGAAGATCGTTGAACTACACAACAGAATAAATAAAAGACTGAAAAATAAACTAAGTCTGGGAATAGGAGCTCTAGGCCTAAGGGAGCAAAATCATAAAGTTTTGTTTAAGTTGTTCTAAAATTATGTTCCTCAATCCAAGGTCTTATATTCATATAGAAAATGAGTTGTGTGCCTTAATTGCATGAGAACATGTCATATTCATAGCATGAATCATAAGTAACGATTTAAGAAAGTAAAGTAAATTAACTTTCCAGAAATGACATGTTGCTTTAGGAAGAGCTTTCCTTGATCATGCATAGTACTTATGTGTTTATGTGAATACACCCATACTTAGTACAGGTGTGTACTAACCCCATATATTATTACTATTTTTATAGGCGCAGGTCCGAGAGAAGATTGAAGTTTCGACGAAGCAGTTTGGATTAGCGATCTCCAGACTTTTGGTAGGTCCTCTTGAATTCGAGGATGCTACATTTATTATTCTAGCTTAGTTCGTTAGATATAGCTAGTGGAGATAGTCCCTAGCGTTTCATTTCAAACATCTGTTCAAGCGTTTGTAATAAGGCCGATTGGTAAACTATTATTATTAATATTATTATTCTCTATTTTAATTGTTTAATCTTTAATAGATGGTTGAGTTAGTTTGAGCTATTAGTATATCACTCTTATGCAGTATATATATGAAGTCTATGTACACTTCAATAAGTATTAAAAAGCTCTAAATTTTCTGCAAATTTAACGGTATGATTGTGATGAAAGCTAAGAATAGGCTTGTCTCCGACCTCTAAGAGGTTAACGACGCCGGTTATATTTAGATTCCAGAATTTGGGTGTGACAAACTTGGTAACAGAGCCTGAGGTTAAATTACCTAGGAACTAAGGCTCAACACAACCACGTTGCATAGTTTCTAAATTATGGTTGTGAAGTGCACCTCAATCATGACTTAGAGACTTTGTGATGTTAGGAATTTTCCCTTCTTCTACTGTTTATCATGCTGTCTAGATTTTTGACATTTTGTGTCATTCTAGCATCTAACTTCCTTCTTGTGTGTGCGTGTGGAATAATGCACACAAGAATTAGAATGGCCGAGTGGTATGAGGCGCTAGACTCAGGATCTGGTCTTCGCAAGAAGGGCAATGATAGAAATGCCAGCGTGATAAAAGCCGTGTGGTAAGTGTGGCCGTTCGCATGGAGGTGAGTGCCTGGTAGGTTCTAATGCCTCGTAGGGGTGTTAATGAAGAGGAGAAGGCTGAGTTGGATGCATACCGGCTCAAGGATGTGGCTCAATTATTTATTGGCTTCATAAATGTTATGCTACCATAGACTGTCGAAACAGGGTAGTAAGGTTTCAATTTCCAATTGAGTTAGAGTGGCAATGGGAAGGGCGTGGTTCAAATCCAACAGGCCAAATAGTTTCCAATCTAAAGTCAATAAGATGTTATCTAAGGGATACTTATGCTACTTAGTCAGAGTCAATGACTTAGAACAAGAAGTCTCTTCCATAGACTTTGTGTCCGTAGTAAATGAGTTCCAAGATGTCTTTTCGGAGGATTTACCATGAATCCTTCCTGAACGAGAAATTGATTTTGGTGTTGACTTAGATCCCAACACCAAACTGTTTTCCATTCCACCCTACAGAATGGCTCCAGCGGAACTCAAAGAGTTGAAGTTGCAGTAAAAGATTTACTTGATAAGGGCTTCATTCAACCGAGCATATACCCATGGGGCGCTTCAGTGTTTTCGTTATGAAAAAGGATGGAACTTTTAGAATGTTTATCGATTATCGAAACTCAACAAAGTTACTATAAAGAACAAATATCTTTTTCCCAGAATCGATGATCTTTTTGATCAACTTAAAGGTTCAAGTTTCTTTTCTAAAATAGATCTTCGGTTAGATTATCACCAACTTAGGGTGAGACAAGAGGACGTTCCTAAGACTGATTTCCGTACTAGGTATGGTCATTACGAGTTTCTTGTCATGTCATTTCGTCTCACTAACGCACCAGCCGCATTTATAGACCTTATAAATAGAGTCTTTCGTGAATATCTTGATTCTTTTGTCATAGTATTCATAGATGACATCCTCATATACTCTAAGACCAGAGAAAAACATGAACATCATTTGATAATGGCATGGCAAGTACTCAGGGAACATCAGTTGTATGCGAAGTTTAGCAAATGTGAGTTTTGGTTGAGATCAGTGACCTTCCTTGGTCATGTTGTGATCGATCATGGTGTTAAGGTTGATCCAAAAAAGATTGAGGCGGTAAAGAATTGGCCGAGACCCTCACTCCTATCGATATTCAAAGTTTCTTGGGTTTGGCTAATTATTATCGTAGGTTTGTGGAGGGCTTTTCCGCAATCGCTGCTCTATTGACCGTGTTAACAAAGAAGAAGGCAAAGTTTGAGTGGTCTAAAAAGTGTGAAAAGAGTTTCCTAGAACTCAAAGACCGACTCACTTCGGCCCTAGTTCTCACGTTGCCGAGGAGTGGTGAAGGGTACGTGGTGTATTGTGATGCTTCCCGAGTAGGGTTGGGATGTGTTATTATGCAAGATGGTAAGGTGATTGCATATGCATCAAGACAATTGAAAATTCACGAGAAGAATTACCCTACTCATGATCTTGAGTTAGCCGCCGTGGTGTTTGCGTTGAAACTTTGGAGACATTACTTATATGGTTTACATGTTGATGTATTTACTCACCATAAAAGTCTTCAGTATGTTTTTACACAAAGAGGATTGAATCTTCGTCAGAGAAGATGGCTAGAGTTACTGAAGGATTATGACATGAGTGTTCACTATCACCCAGGTAAGGCCAATGTAGTGGCCGATGCCTTAAGCTGATTGAGCATGGGAAGCGTGTCTCATACCGATGATGAGAAGAAAGAGTTGGTTAAAGAGGTACACCGATTGGCTAGGTTAGGTGTACGACTAGTAGATGCACCAAATGGGGGTGTTATGGTCCATTCAAGTTCTGAATCCTCATTTGTTGTAGATGTTAAAGCCAAGCAACATATCGACCGAGTACTCATGGAGTAGAAAGATTTAGTTTTGAGTAAGATGAATGAATCATTCTCCCTAAAGGGGGATGGTGTGCTTAGATATACTCTTCCTAAGTCTGATTTTTGTTTAGTAAACTCTAAATTTTAGTGCATTAGGTGGTTTTGGTGTTTTAAGTCCATAATTGTGTGTTTTACACTTGCACTATATGAGTTATTATGAGTTCATGTTTACATTGATGTTGCTATTTTTGTATAGCGTTTACGTGATTTATGTGTTGCATGAGTGTGATGTGCATTAAGTTAGAGTGAGATTGAGAAGGAAGCTCCTCAGTCTCAGAGATGAAGCTTCAGATAAGCTTGGAGTAATGTGCATCATCCAGAGTAAGTTGTGAATCATATATTCACAAAGAGTAAAGTTTCTAGTATGTTGAAGTGTTTTTTGAAAATACCCTCTTTGATTCAAATGATGTGTAGTGTCATTCGGGGAAGAATGTTCCTTAGGGGGGAATAATGTAACATTCCAGAAAAATGTATATGTCTAGTGAAGAGCCTAGTAAGTTTTTAAGAATGCTTATTGGGATACATAGGCATCCCAATGCCCAATATTGAGAAATATTGGCTTAAGGGTGTTAGACAATTTCTATGTATACACATGTAATTAGAATACAATCCAAACTTATTTAAGAATTGTACCTGCAATGAAGACCCTAAGCTAAAAATACACATGTTCTTCATACACACCCATTAGGTACTAGGCATCCAAGTGTCAAGCCTAGTACCATAGCACATAACCATTTAAAATGATCATGTAGATTAAAAGTGCCCAAGGACATAGTGAGGATCTTTGGGACAATTAATAAACATTCCAAATGAACCTTCCAAATAGTTAGTTAGGAAAGTGCACGCAACACATGTGCAAGCACACGTGCAACCGGCTAAGGGATAAGCTAAAAGATTAGGTTAGAGCGGTTGGGGACAGGCGTACGTCCGGGTCCAGCCACGTGGGGCCAAGCTCCCTAACCGGTCCTAGACTCTAACTAACTGAAATAACTAACCAACTAACCTAGCACAAACCAAAAATAACTAACTAGTGGACCCGACAACCTAAGACCAAATCGGGTGACACTAATCTAAGTACCTAACTAAGAAACATCCTAGTACCTAACCAAGGATGGTCAAAAGGGTTGGTTATGGTCCTAACAACTTAGGGGTACTTTAGGAATTACATTAGGTTACATAATTAATTAAATTAGCAACTTAATTAATTAATTTAAATTGGTCAAAACCAAAACCACTAAGCAATTTCAATATTTCGGTTAAGTCAAGTGTTCTTCTAATTCTAGTCAATTTAGGAGGGGCATTTTGGTAATTAGTTATTTAAGTTATTTTAGTTAAGTTATATAGTATAAGTGTAATTATTTAACATTCAGTTCCTAAAGACTTAGACTCACGTTATTCATCAAAAACGCTACAACTAAAAACAAGAGAAAACGTAAGCAAACCCTAGGCGATTTCAGAAAGTTCTTTAAGGTTTTAGTGCAAAGAGCAAGGTGATCTTTGTAGATTTAATTCTACAGTAAGGTATGGGTTTTATCTCCTGTATTCCTTTCTCCAAGAGGCTTTTCAAACTTTTTGAAATCAAGAATATCAAAACTAGGGTTGTTTCCAATGAATCGCATGTTCATCTCCCTAGTTTTTTTTATTTACGATTCTAGTAGTTTGTTTAAATGTAAATATCGATGCATGTTGTTTTTATGTGGTGCTAACTAATCATTATGTGTATGTTTTCGTTATTTGTAATGTCGAATGAAACCTACATGTTTGATCTGCATACTTAGGGTGTTATCTACATGAATGTTAAATGATGTAATGCCTACTTGTGTTCGAGAAGATGAATTTTTATAAGTTGTTTGTATAGGCTAATCAAAGGTTAAAAGTTGGATTGTTTAACATGTTAAGATTACTATAATGTATTTATGAAGTAATTGGCATGGCTAGTGATAATAGCATAGTTTGATTGATGCCAACAAATTGGCTAGCAATTTTATTTCCAAAAGATGCAAAGTCATACCAATCTTAGCTCAATGAACTCATATGGGTATGCCAATCAGTGGGACAAGTCCCAACATACCCTATCCACACAAACTTGTGAACGTAATAGCATTGTATAAGTAGTTATAACTTACATAAAGAATTGTACCAAAACTACCAATAAACGTTCAACAAGTTAAGGTGAGTAATGAAATAACTAAAAGCTTAAGTTATGAAACTAACCAAATATAGTGTGTTAAAAGAAGTGAGACAAGTCTCAATTACACTTAATCGATTATGTCAAAAATACTCGCATAAGAGGGTGCTAGAGTCCGTGAGACAAGTCTCACTAGCACCGTGATGATAATGTAAGACTTAAGTTCATATTCATCAAGCAAAGAAAAGGATGACCAGTCATCCATAGAGTTAAGTAAACCTCATAACTAGAAGCAAGCTTCCATAATGTTTGAGTCAACTCTAAAAGATAATAAAGTAAAATAGATTTGAGCTTAGCACCGATAGACTAGCAATGAGCTTGTGCCATCACATGTAAGCCTCATGAGATGATATGACCACCCAGGTGGACCACGTCTCCGTATGTCTCCTAGTCTTCGAACTATGTTTGCCAGCATAGGGGAACTAGCTAGTGGATGCCTCTACCTAAGAATTCTAGGAAGTAGGTTTCACTTTGGCTGGTGATTCCACCTCTTTTTTGATGTGGGGAAGACACCTAATTTCATGTTTAGCTCACATGATCTATGTCGGTTAAATCTCAGGAAAGTATCCGGTTCACTATAGCCGCGAACCCCTCTTTTCGGTGTGGGGAAGACACTGACTTGGTTTCACTTTATCCGGTGAACCCACTTTTTGGTGTGGGGTAGACACAGAACTTGGTTCACCTTAAACGGTGAACCACCCATTTTCGGTGTGGGGGAGACACTGGATTTCATGTTAGCTCGCATGATCTACTTCCGTTAATGCTAAAGAGATATTTAAAGAAGTAAGAAAAAAATGAAAGAAGCATGTTCAAAGTGAACAACAGATCAAAGAAGAAGTAACGTAAGTTCATAGTGAGCTAATTAAGCAAGAGCTTAAGAATGTCAATCATCAATGTTTGATAAGAATGAAGTTTTAACAAGTTAGTTGTTTATGCCAATATTGGAATATGAAGATATGCCCAAGAACTATATATTATGCAAATAATCAAATAATGGGCATAGCCAATAAAGATTGGCTTATAAATACATTCATACCCAATTTAACAAGAATGAGAAAATTAAACTTGTAAGTAGGGTAGCCAAATCATTTTCTTAGTCTTGTGAATTGCTTACTCGATTCATTGTAGGTATGGGACTACAATGAATCATTGCATTTGTAAGTAAAACATAGGATCAAAGGAGATCATTGAACTACACAAAACAAAGAAGAAAAGACTGAAAAATAAACTAAGTCTAGGAATAGGAGCTCTCGGCCTAAGGGAGCAAAATCATAATGTTTTGTTTAAGTTGTTCTAAAATTATGTTGATGATTCCAAGGTCTTATGTTCATATAAAAAATGAGTTGTGTGTCTTAATTGGATGAGAACATGTCATATTCATAGCATGAATCATAAGTAACGATTTAAGAAAGTAATGTAACTTAACTTTCCAGAAACGACATGTTGCTTTAGGAAGAGCTTTCCTTGATCATTGATGTACCGTGATTTCACGGTACATTCAATGCTTTGTCCTTAAGTTTAATGTGTGTCTAAGGCCTTATTGTAGTAATTTTAATGTATTTTTATCTGTGTTTGCAGGAAAACTATCCAGAATGGAAATGCTGAAGACTGTGCTGAAATTAGTGCAGAAGTGATGATTTACGAAGCCATCGACGGTCCGTCGACCCATTGACGGTCCGTAGGTGATGATCGTCGACTGGAGGTTCAAGCTGCTGAAATCAAATCGGCGAATTGTGACCAAGTGTGGGGCTACGGAAGGACCAACGGTCTGTCGACTGATCAACAGACCGTCCTTGCAAATCGTTGATGGTAATAGTAGTCCCAGTCCCCAACTTTAAGAAACCACTAAGTATGGAAGAACGGAGGCCATCGACGGACCGTGTTGTTGTCCGTCGATGGTAACAGAAAGGATGCAAAAGTTGAGGATGAAAAAGATTTGAAGTGTGGACCGACGGGAGCTGTCGACGGACCGTCAGTTGGGTCGTCCAC
The DNA here is from genome assembly GCA_022817965.1 of Solanum lycopersicoides. Taxonomy (NCBI): domain Eukaryota; kingdom Viridiplantae; phylum Streptophyta; class Magnoliopsida; order Solanales; family Solanaceae; genus Solanum; species Solanum lycopersicoides. The sequence continues at coordinate 50,898,334 of CM040621.1, forward strand.
TGAAGATGCATTTTGGACAGATTTTTCCTTATTTAGAACTCCTTTTATTTTAGGACTTTATTATTATGAATAGGACTAAAAACCTCATTTTGGGGTTAGACTTTTTATTATTTTCATACTCTTGTTATTGGTAGTTGAACTTTGGATTTTGGGAATTACTTCAAGTTTACGAAATTGATTATTACAATATTTTCATTAATTCAAGTGATATTTTGGATTTTCTTCAAACTTATCAAAGTAAGTACATGAATTCTTATCAAACAATTATGAATTGTGTATTTCTAACCATGGATAACTAAATCCACAACTAGGGTTGTGGGAACAATGGGTAATTAATAAGATAAAACTAGCTAAATAACAATTCTAGAATAGGTTCTTGCATGTATTGATAATTCTTTTGGTTAGAAGTCTTTTTAATGAGTGCACGCATTAGAAATTGCCCTATTTCTATTCGCCGGACCAAGGGGTAGTTAATAGGAAAATAATTATCAACATAGATTTAATATACACTATCTAATAGACTAGTCTCAATTGGTGCGAGGTAGTAACTTAGACATACATTGAATATGATGCTTAATATGAGGTGAAGGTAAGGGTTAGTAATTCAACACACGTAGCCGGACCAATGTACGGGGTGAAATTCTCTAGTTGCTAGACAAAGGAATTAGAGATACATAACTTACCACTTTGCATGCAAGACACTAGGAAAAAGTTGTTATAGCTAGGATTATTGAGTTATGAACCTATGGGGAACACTTACGCCCTAGTTCTCTCTTCACTTGATAAAGACCAAAGTTTTAACCTTGCTACTTGTTTACTTAGACAATTGAACATTTTTGTTGCACTAAACTCCCCTTTTATTTAACTGTTTCCGGAAAGGGCTTGACTAAATAGACGTAATCGTAGATTAAAGTTAAGTCTAAATCATTTCCCTCGTGGATCGACCCCAACCTAACAATTGTGTTCTTTACTTGATACGACCGCTTATACTTTTTTAGGGAAGTATAATTTGAGCGTATTAAATTTTGGCGCCGTTGCTGGGGATAGTGGCTTTTAGATTAACTTTAAGCAAATTACCTAATATTAGTCAACAATTTCCTGATCTTACTTTTTTCTTTTTGTTTTTGTCTCTCGCAGGTCTAGCTTTAGTGTATGCCAAGTACACTGAGTCGAGGAGAACCAATACTTTCACTTGATCCAGAACTAAACCGTACACTTCACATAATGAACAATCCTAACAATCCTGCTAATATTGATGATGAGATCAACCCTCAACTTCATCCGCCGGTTGATGCTCATAATTATGTGATTGTTGATAACCCTGGTGAAGGTAATCTGAGGAGGAAACCTCCTTCCCCACCCACTCAAGAGTACTATAGGATAAATGTTAATATCACTGAATCTGATGGGCCACATGTCCTACCTCCTCTACCACATGGTCATACTTTCGTGGTAACTAGTAGCTTGATGCAGATGCTCACCGCTAGATGTTTGTTTTCGGGGCTACCATCTGAGGATCCACATGCCCACATCGCCAAATGAAGGTCGGTGTGTAATAGTTGTGTAGGGAGGCCAGACTTAGACATGGATGTAATTGGATTAAGGTGTTCCCTCTCTCACTGACGGGGGAGGCCGCAATTTGGTTTACTAAGTTGCCCTACAATTCAATCTATACTTGGGAGCAGTTGAGGGATGTGTTCCTAGCAAGGTATTACCCGGTTTCTAAAAATCTTAATCACAAAGATAGGGTCAACAATTTTGTGGCATTGCTTGGGGAGTCGGTAAGTAGTTCTTGGGATAGGTTCACCTCATTTCTGAGAAGTGTCCCAAACCACCGTATTGTTGATGAATCATTGAGAGAGTACTTCTATAGGGGCATGATGATAACAATAAGGCAGGGCTTGATACTATTGTGGGTGGTTCCTATGGGGAGTGTACTCATGCAGAGATCGCTGAGAAGTTAGAGAAAATCTCCCGAAATAATAAAGCTTGGAGCTCTAGGAAGTCCGATACTGGGAGAAACACTTTTGCGATGCAATCTACACACAACCCAGCCGCAGATGAGATTCATGAAGAGATGGCTCAAATGAGAACTGAGCTTGGGTTAGTGTTGAAACATGTCACTGGGGGTGCAGAGAAAGTGAATGCGGTGAATTATTTGACTAAGCCACCACCGCCGGTAGATGAATTTTACTATGAGAAAGATTCTTATGCAGTGAATGAGCAGACGGGGGGTTTTCGACCGAACGTCCAAGGCTCCAATCAGGAAAAATTGGCGCCAAGGTCAAGGAAATCACTTTCGGAACTATGAGAATTACAACCGAGAGGGTCACTATGTTTGTGAAGGAAATTACAACCGCGACAACAACTTCAATCGGGGTAACTATGGAAATAGAAAAGATCAAAGTGGGACCTATATTCCACCTCAAAATCAGGAAGTTCCTCCTAGGGATGGTGGAGTTAGTATGGCGCGAGTTGAAGACATGTTGCAAAAGATGAGGAGGAGGTTTGACGCAAGTGATGATCACTCCAAGGAGTTGAGAGGTGATTTGGCTAACATTGGGCAAAAAGTGGATGCACATGCAGTCTTAATCAAGAATCTTGAGATGCAAATTTCCCAATTGTCGTCTACTGTGAACCCTCGTCAACCGGGTACTCTTCCTAGCAATACCGTCCATAATCTCAAAAATGATGGACATTGTATGGCAGTCACGACTCGAGGGGGTAAGCAAACCATTGATCCACATATGTCGTCCAGTGTTGAAGATGAGGTGAAAAGAGAAGATGTGGTAGTAGAAGCTAGTGGTGAGTTGGTAAATTAAGCGGTAAAAGAATTAGAGATGCCCCAAAAGGTGACTCCCGTTCCTAGACCACCACCACCATTTCCAAAAAGATTGGTGAAGAAGATCGAGGATGGCAAATATCGGCGTTTTATTACTATGTTGAAAAAGTTTTCCATCAATGTACCTTTGATAGAAGCTCTTGAACAAATGCCCGGTTATGCCAAGTTTATGAAAGATAGGGTCACTAAGAAGAGGTCGGTGAGTTTTGAGGATGATGATAGGATGCAACATTGTAGTGCTATTGCTAAGGTCTCTTCAGCAAAAGAAAGAAGATACATGTGCTTTCACTATTCCATGTACAATCGGGTTATTACACTTTGCTAAAGCATTATGTGATCTTGGGGCAAGCATAAATCTCATGCCTCTATCTATTTACAAGAAGTTTGGTTTTGGTGACCCAAAGCCCACTGCGATTCGGTTACAGACTGCCGATCGAACAGTGAAGAGGCCTATTGGGATACTCCACGATGTGTTAGTAAAGGTGGAGTCATTCATATTTCCGGCCGATTTTGTCATTCTTGACTGTGAGGTGGATTTTGAGGTGCCTATTATTCTTGGGAGTCCGTTCCTTGCTACCGGTCGCGCCTTGGTTGACATGGAGAAAGGGCAGATGAAGTTTCGGTTGAACAATGAAGAATCGACTTTCAACATTTGTAGGTCCATGAGGTAGAGTGGTGTGTTCCAAACGGTATCTGATATATCCTACAGGGTTGAGAGTACGTCTAAGGTTCAAATCAAAGAGTGCCTTGGTGTTGAGGCACTAGCGGCAATGATCATGAATTTTGAGAGTGATGGTATTGAAGAGTATGGGACATTGGTTGCGGCACTTGATCGAGGTGATTTTCGATTCAAACCAAAGAAATTGGAGTTAGACATAAAACATCGCGAGTCTCCACCCACGAAACCATCTATTGAAGAGGCTCCAAAATTAGATCTTAAGGCTCTACCACCTCATCTGAGGTATGTATTCATGGGAAAGATGACACTTTGCCGGTAATTATTTCGTCAGATTTGAAAGTGCAACAAGTAGAGTGTTTGGTTGAAGTGTTGAAGAGGTCCAAGAGAGCTATTGGGTGGACTATTGCGGATATTATTGGGATTCCTCCCGGTATTTGTTCACATAAAATCCAACTCATGACCGATCATAAGCCAAGTATTGAGCACCAGAGACGTTTAAATCCACCTATGCAAGAGGTAGTGAAAAAGGAAATTATTAAGTGGTTGGATGCCAGATTCATATATCCGATCGCTGATAGTAGTTGGGTATTCCCTGTTCAGTGTGTGCCCAAGAAAGGGGGAATGAGTGTGGTCCCTAATGATAAAAATGTGCTTGTTCCAATGAGGCCGGTGACCGGATGGAGAGTGTGTATGGATTACTAGAAATTGAATGCATGGACTGAGAAGAACCATTTTCCTATGCCCTTCATGGATCAGATGTTTGATAGACATGCAGGAAAGGGGTGGTATTGTTTTCTTGATGGTTATTCGGGTTACAACCAAGTCTCTATTTCACTGGAAGATCAAGAGAAAACCATTTTTACTTGTCCTTATGGAACTTTCGCGTTCAAGAGGATGGCCTTCGGGTTGTGTAATGCACCGGCTACTTTTAAGAGATGTATGATGTCCATATTATCCGATACGGTGGTGCACACCATTGATGTATTTATGGTTGATTTTTCTATTGTTGGTGACTCATTTGGTCATTGTTTGAGTCACTTGTCCGAAGTTCTCAAAAGGTGTGAAGATTGCAACCTTGTGCTAAATTGGGAAAAATGTCACTTTATGCTGAAAGAGGGTATTGTATTGGGCCATCACATCACAGAGAAGGGTATAGAGGTTGATCGAGCTAAAGTCGAGGTGATGGAGAGACTTCCTCCACCCATCTCTGTAAAAGGTGTGAGGAGTTTCCTTTGGCATGCGGGTTTCTACCGGAGGTTCATCAATGATTTTTCAAAAATTGCACATCCTCTGTGCAAGTTACTTGAGAAAAAGTGTAAATTTTATTTTGATGAATCCTGTCTGAAGGCATTTGGAGAGTTGAAGGAGAACTTGGTGTCAACGCCCATTATTATTTCTCCGTATTGGAGCAAACCATTTGAGGTTATGTGTGATGCTAGTGGGGTTGCTCTTGGTGTAGTATTGGGACAAAGAAGTGATAAAATCCTTCACCCCATTTATTATACCAATAAGTCCCTTAATGAAGCTCAGAAGAATTATACTGTGACTGAACAAGAGCTACTTGCGGTGGTATTTGCCTTCAAAAAATTTCTCTCTTATTTGCTTGGCACGAAAGTTATATTGCATACTGATCATTCTTCCTTGAGATATTTGATGGCAAATAAGGATGCAAAACCGAGGTTGATTAGATGGGCATTACTGTTGCAAGAGTTTGACTTTGAAGTGAAAGATAGAAAAGGGACCGAAAATCAAGTTGCCGATCACTTGTCCAGATTAGAGGATGAAGCTATGCGAGAGTTGGGTGAAAAATCTAAACTTGATATACTTTCCCTGATGAGCATGTATTGGCCGCTTCTCATGACTTGATTCCATGGTTCGCAGATTTTGCAAATTACTTGGCTAGTGGTATCATCCCATTGGACATGTCCTTTCATCAAAGGAAAAAGTTCACGCATGATGTGAAAAAGTTCTTTTGGGATGAGCCATATCTATATTAGAGTTGTGCCGATGGGCTTATTCGGCGTTGTGTGCCGGAAGTTGAGATGTTGAGTGTTTTGGAGGCATGCCACTCCTCGCCTCTGGGTGGGCATCATAGTGGTATCCGGACTGCCCATAAAATCTTGCAATGTGGCTTCTATTGGCCAACCATCCACCAAGATTCTCATGAGTTCGCCAAGGCATGTGATAGGTGCCAAAGAGATGGATGTGTTTCTAGACGGCAAGAGCTCCCTTTAAATCTCATTCTTGTAATTGAGTTATTTGATGTGTGGGGCATTGACTTTATAGGCCCTTTTGTGAGTTCTCATGGGATGAAGTATATTCTTGTGGCGGTTGATTATGTGTCAAAATGGGTGGAAGCCATTGCACTTGCAAATAATGAAGGAAAGAGCGTCACCGCGTTCTTGAAAAAGAACATATTTTCCAGATTTGGCACCCCAAGGTCCATTATCAGTGATGGGGGATCCCACTTTTGCAACAAGTTGTTCAAAGGGTTATTGGAGAAATATGGGGTTCGCCACAATGTGGACACTCCTTACCATCCTCAGACTAGTGGGCAAGTTGAGGTGTCAAACAGAAAAATCAAGCAGATTCTGGCGAAAATGGTGAATCCGAGTAGAACGGATTGGTCAAGGAGGCTTGATAATGCTCTTTGGGCCTACCGGACTGCATACAAGACTCCCATAGGTATGTCTCCATACCAACTTGTATATGGGAATGTTTGTCACTTGCCGGTTGAGTTAGAGCATAAGGCCATGTGGGCAATGAAGAAACTGAATATGGATTGGAATGAACCAGCAGAACAAAGGTTGAATGGGTTAAATGAGCTTGATAAGTTTTGCTTGAATGCATATGAATGTTCAGCCCTCTACAAAGAAAAGATGAAGAAGTACCATGACCAAAAGATTGAGAAGCGCGACTTTGTGGCTGGGGATTTGGTGCTTTTGTTCAACTCTAGGTTGCGCTTATTTCCGGGAAAACTCAAGTCCAAATGGACTGGTCCATTCTTGATCACTCAAGTATTTCCTTATTGTGAGGTTGAGTTGGAGAACAACGAGGGTGTAAGGTTCAAGGTGAACGAACAAAGAATCAAAATCTACCTAGGGCATACGGAAAATGCGAATGTAGTGGTTGATGCATACCATCATGATGAAGTCTGAGTAATCAAGAGTCTTGTGATGTTCCGCGACGTTAAATCAAGCTCTAATTGGGAGGCAACCCAATATGTATCCTCTAGCCAACAATAGTTTTTATATTTTTCTTGATTTTATAGGAGTAGTTGCATTATTTCTGTTTTTTACTTAATGTCATGTATGGATTTTTTTTTATTTTCTTTTAGAAGTGTTGGGTAGAGAGTAGACTAGGGTCCGTGTCTAAAAAGTATCCAAAAAACACAAAAAGATTAGATTATTGGGTGTTCAATGTGCAGGGACCAAACCACAAAAAATCTGCTCAAATTTGTCTGGTGCACTGATCGACGGACAAATCGATGGACCGTCATCCCACCGACGGACCATCGATAGGGTTCGTGGATCCCAGGTTTATTTTTCAATATGGTTTAAGTTAGGGCACAATCGACGGGGAATCATTAGTTCCCCAGACCCAATTACCCGACCGGCTATATATTGATTTTTAAACTCTTCAGTTACCTCCCACCTTTTCAAATACCCTTACAACTGTTTCCCTCCCCATTTTCCTTAAACTCCCCCACTCACTCACCCACTTCTTCACCATTAATCACTTATGATTTCCATCTTCTCCAAATTTCCCTAAATCCACAAACACTTCTCTCCCAACTTTCCATCATTTTTCTTCCCTCTTTCCGGTCGGTGTTTGAAGGCGGGATCGGTGTTGTTCGTGCACAAATTCATATCCCCACTCACTACACTAAGTACACAGGTATGTCATTCTCATCTATGAATTCTCGTTCATTTGCATGCCAAATTGATGAAATATGTATGTGTGTCTTGACTTCGGGACGCAATTGCATGATTAAACTGTTATAATTGGGTTCCTAGTCCCTTAGAATGATGGAAAGTGAATGGGTTGGGGGTGTTCGTGTCTAAATGAACTGTGCTATGAGTGTTGTTATTTTCTGACTTAGGGATTGATGGTCTTATAAATTCTAGGATTGAAATTGCAATAATCGATGCCCTAGGAATGACGAAACAGTGTGTTACTTGATATATGAACATTATGTGTCTTAAGTTGCTTGAAATTGTCCATTAGGTGCCAAAAATGGCTTACCAATATCTGTCTCTGACCGACAGTACGATACCGCATCTACGGACCGTCGGTCAATCGACGGATCGTCGATGGGGTCTATCGGCAGCTACTCCCTGATTTTGTTTAAATCTGGAACAATGGACTAGGTCTACGGTCCTTCGATTAATCGACTGACCGTCCTGCATGTCCGTCGTCTTTAACAGAACCCTGTTTCTAAGGGTCTAAATTTTTTTTCTAAGTGCCCACCGACGGAAGTGACCTACGGTCCGTCGTTCGATAGACAGACCATCCTGCCTCTCTGTCGTCTTTAATAGACCCTTGGCATGTCAAGCACTCTAATTTTTTTCTATGTATCCAACAACGGACTAGGTCTACGATCCATCGGTGGATCGACGGACCGTCGTGTAAGTCCGTCATTTCTAACAGAACCTTTCTTTTTGAAGCTCTCGAAATGTTGTCTAAGTTTCTAATGACCGAAGTGGACTACGGTCCGTCGTTTCATCGATGAACCGTTCTGTACGTCCGTCGTTTCTAACTACAACCACTGTGGACCTATACCTTCTAACATTTACTAAGTGTCCACCGACGTACCCTACCGATGGACCATCATTTCATCGACGGACCGTCTGTAGTGCCCGTCGTTCAGTTCTGCAGTTCTGAACTTGACTGTGTTTTTTGTTTCAAATTTGGTCTTGCTTCTGTTGGGTCTGTTAGATGTTTACAATGAAACTAATAACTCTCTTTAGCAGCTACCAATGTCACCCAAGCCAGACTTAGTCTACTCTAGAGGACGTTCCAAGTCTGTCACCCCTTCACGCCGGATGGTGATTGGCTCGGACGACGATTGTGATCTATAATACGTGCCACTAGGCAGCCAGACACTGACATGTGTTGATAGGACAACTCGTGGTACGCCCAAGAAGGTGGCATCCGACGTAGTCACTGCCTCCCACTCTTATGAGGAGCACACACTAACCGGCACATAGTCTGGGTCTGCCACGGGTTCTGAGGGAGCGTCTGGATCCGAGGAGGCTTCCGGGTCTGAGGGAGCGTCTTTCTCCGAGGAGGCTTTCGGGTCTGAGAGAAAGTCTGGATCGCATGGTGCCACTGTCCCTGCTGCACCTGCCCACTCTTCCTCGTCTGATGAGGCTGATAGTGCGGATTATACTCTAGAACCCCTGATCGACGTGCCTTCACCAGTTGCTGATCAGCCCAACCAGTGGTGCGTAGAAGGCCAATACCAGGTGTACAGGGATGCGAAGCTGCTCAACGATAGGGGGGTCATGACTCGGACTCTGACAGGCGAGCGGCAAGTTCTTACAGGGAGTCTCCACTCCGTCCCTGATGTACATGCTTTTTTCACCCGCCATCGGCTAGAGTGGATGTCTAGGAGCGTTGGACGCTACAACGAGGAGGTGGTGCGAGAGTAATACGCTTCTTATGTAGCGACACTCCGGTCTTCTTTGGATAAGCGGTCTAATCCCGCTAAACAGGAACCACTTGATCATGTTCGAGTCCGTGGCCGCAGGGTCGACATCTCTTTACCCACTATTCGCCATTTCTTATACGGTGCTGATACAGATACTACCAGGGATCCCCCTACCCCCGAGTTTGACTATCAGTAGAAGCTGATTAAGGAGGGCCATTTCCAGCGTAATACGGGGGTGGGACAGACCACCAAGAGGTGGATAGCCCAGAACATTTTTGTGGATGGTGAGGGTGCATATTGGGTGCTGGATCCCAGAGGTGTTATCAAGAAGGCCAACCTCACATTCGCGGCCAAATTCATCTGGCTATTGGTCCGTCACTGCCTATCCCCCACTACTTCTGACAATATTCTTACATGAGAAAGAGCAGTATTGGTAGCCGCTATGGTTGCAGGGTTTGAGGTGGATGTTCCGAGAATATTGCTGGCAGTCATTCATGAGAGGGCCTTTAAGGCCACCACCACGTACCCTTTTTCATGCATGATTTTCGAGTTGTGCAGGTCTGCAGGAGTTCCCATATGGCATATTGATGTTCTCAGGACTCCTACTGGAACAGTTGTTATCGATCTCATCTGGGATGAGACCAATGAGGCGGCACCCAACAGAGGGCCCAGAGTGGAGGTACAGCCGCTAGGAGAGAACATGGCGGACACGGTAGAGCAAAACCAAGGGGATGATCAGGATACATCAGCGCCTACCGGCCCCACCCCGGTTGAGTCTATCTCGTGTACTAGCACAGCGCCGAGTTCCTCCCGCTCTAATCCATTTGCAGCACTGGTCCCGATTGCTAGGGTCCAGAAGTTAGAGGCCCAGATGGCCACACTGTTGCATCATATCCAGCCTTGGATGCATAAGTCCATTGCTGAGGCGGAGGATCGGATCGATAAGAGGATTTCCCAGCAGACTGAGAGGCAGATTCTTGCAGTCCACCAGCGCCTTGATGCCTTCGAGTTGAGAGTTCTCGCCCGGACAGTCCTTACTATTGACTTGACGACTCTCAAGGCTGCTGTAGCGAGTCTGAGGGCTGATGTGGATCCCATTCTGGATGCTCGGGTACTTGATCCTAAGGCCACACCTGCAGAGCCTGCTGAGGATACGGTGCTTGCAGCACTGTTCCAGACCACCGCTGTGCCACCGTCTAAGCCACATGAGCATGCCAAGAGGCAACTGACCAGAGAGGGTTATGACGCTTGTGCTAGAAAGAGAGAGCGTAATGAGTTGGATGCTGCGAGGAGAGCCTCGTCGATGGATGAGTAGGCCCGTCAGATGAGGGCTCATGAGTTGGCTGCTGGGGCGTCTAGCTCCAGGATTGTTGATGTTGAGAGGAGCACTACTGAGGGTGCTGACATTGCTGCGGACACCTCTGATGGTGTCCCTACTACTTAGGGAGCGGGTTCCGGGAAATCGGACCCGCCAGCTTATTGATCGTCGCCGCTATGCGCCTCAGGTTTGCTTCACCTACCACCATGTCTTATATTTCTTATGCATTGGGGACAATTGCATGCTTTCTTGTTGGGGGTGGGGTAAATGGAAAGTGAGTGCTAGGGTGAAGTCTGAGTAGCCCAACTCATGATCCTCTCTTGGGTTTTTTCTTGCCTGTGTTCTTTTTTCCCAAGAAACTGATTATTTTACTGTTGAACCGGCATGTTAGTACCTTGTACAAAAAATGAATGTGAAATCTGAAGCATGATGGGGAAATACAATTACATCCCATTCGAAAATGAATGCTTTCATGATTAGGCATAGTGAATATTTAATATGTTGGCTCTAAGCCTGACATTGAGATACACCAATACATGAACTTCGATCTAATGCTCGGAGTATGTGTTCGATAATCTGGTAGTGTAATGAGGTTTTAAGTGAGTGTGAGGAAAGTTGAATAGTCCACCGTTGGTACCTAGGTAAAACTTGCCCGGTTAGTCCTGCAAAAAGTAAGCTGTGTTAAACAATTAGGAAAGGATCATAGGCCCTTGTTCAAAATAGTCAATCTTTAGCCTAAATAAAAGAAAACCAAATGAAATTAATCCTTTTTTATCCAAATTATTTGATCTTATAATGAACCTTTCTTTTCTACCTTGACTCATCTTTTCTGGGTACAATGTATTGGCCCTGGTCCCCCCTTGGACATGTGCACCTCAGATTATGCCAAAAGCATAAGTTGAGGGTGGCTAATGCAGAAACAAAATGTCGTCCTGGCCGTGAACCAACTTTGGGTATTGTGTACCTTGACTCGTGGCAAAGCCATGAGTTGAAGGTGACTATTATGAGGAATGTTCCGAAAAGTGGGGTTGAAGGAACTAATGTAAAAAAAATTGAAAAAAGAAAAGAAAAGTGGTTCAATCAAAGTTGAAATCAAGTGAAAAATTCGAAAATTTGAAAATAAAAATAAAAGAAGAGTCATTTGCACTAAAGGAGAAAAGCAAGGCAAACAATATAAGAAAATGAAGAGTAGGGCATAATAAATGATGAAAAGGTAGGACACTTAGCAGTTATATCAAGGAGGGCAACAAGTCACTAAAATTCCTCCAAATATACCTACCTGAACCTGAGCCTAGGTTACAAGCCAAGAAAGTCCTATCGTGATCTTGAGAGTCTAATATGGTGAGCTCAAAGCAGTGAAAATACGGGCAAGCCTATGGCGACAAGTATCAGTTAGGTGTGAAGTTGTTCTGAGAGAGAGTGTGGAAAAATAATCCTTATACTCAAATTATAATCACTGTATGAAAAAGGAGGATGTTGTTTTTAAAGTGAGGACAGTAGTATCAATATTGGAAAGTTGGTACCTTGGTGAGAGATAAAAGAGGAGAGGTGTCGGTGCGTGGTGAGTCTGTGTCATGGTCTGATCCACATGAATGATCCTAAGAGTGATATCATGCATAAAATAATGAAAATAATCGGAATTGATAGCCAGATGATTGTGAAAGCTTAAATGAAGATACTTTTGTACAAAGGTGTTGCGGTGAGTCATAGTGCATCGCTTGAGAACAAACAACGAATTTAAGTTGAGGGTGTTGATGTACCGTGGTTTCACGGTACTTTCAATGCTTTTTCCTTAAGCTTAGTGTGTGTCTAAGGCCTTTTTGTAGTAATTTTAATATATTTTTGTCTGTGTTTGCAGGAAAACTGTCCAAAACGGCAACGCTGAAGACTGTGCTGAAATCAGTGCAGAAGTGATGACCTGCGAAGCCATCGACGGTCCGTCAACCCATTGACGGTTCGTAGGTGATAATGGTCGACTAGAGGTTCCAGCTCCTAAAATCAAATCGGGGAATTCTGACCATGTGTGGGGCTACAGAAGGATCGACGGTCCGTCCTTGCAAATTGTTGATAGTAACAGAAAGTAGTCCCAGTACCCGACTTGAAGAAACCACTAAGTATCGAGGAATGGAGGTCATCGACCGACCGTAGTTCCTTCGACGGAACGTGCTGTTGGTCCGTCGATGGTAACATAAGGGATGCAAAAGTGGAGGCTGAAAAAGATTTGAAGTGTGGACCGACGGCAGCTGTCGATGGTCCGTCGTTCCATCGATGGATCATCAGTTGGGTCGTCGACTGAAGACGCGTTTTGGACAACTTTTTCCTTATTTAGAACTCCTTTTATTTTAGGACTTTATTATTATAAATAGGACTAAAAACCTCATTTTTGGGGTTAGTCTTTTTATTATTTTTCATACTCTTGTTATTGTAAGTTGAACTTTGGATTTTAGGAATTACTTCAAGTTTCCGGAATCGATTATTATAATATTTTCATTAATTCAAGTGATATTTCTGGATTTTCTTCAAACTTATCAAAGTAAGTACATGAATTCTTATCAAACAATTATGAATTGTGTATTTCTAAGCTTGGGTAACTAAATCCACAACTAGGGTTGTGGGAACCATGGGCAATTAACAAGATAAAACTAGCTAAATAACAATAATAGAATAGGTTCTTGCATGTATTGATAATTATTTCGGTTAAAAGTCTTTTTAACGAGTGCACGCGTTAGAACTTGCCCTATTTTTATTTGCCAGACCAAGGGGGTAGTTAATAGGAAAAGAATTATCAACATAGATTTAGTATACACTATCTAATAGGCTAGTCTAAATTGGTGCGAAGTAGTAACTTAGCCATACATTGAATATGATGCTTTATATGAGGTGAAGGTAAGGGTTAGTAATTCAACACACGTAGCCGGACCAAGGTACGGGGTGAAATTCTCTAGTTGCCGGACCAAGGAATTAGATATACATAACTTACCACTTCGCATGCAAGACACTAGGAAAGAGTTGTTATAACTACGATTATTGAGTTATGAACCTATGGGGAACACTTACGCCCTAGTTTCTCTCATCACTTGATAAAGACTAAAGTTTTAACCTTGCTACTTGTTTACTTAGACATAATTGAACATTTTTGTTACACAAAACCCCCCTTTATTTAACTATTTTCGTAAAGGGCTTGACTAAATAGACGTAATCATAGATTAAAGTTAAGTCTAAATTATTTTCCTCGTGGGATCGACCCCAACCTAACAATTGGGTTCTTTACTTGATACGACCGCTTATACTTCTTTAGGGAAGTATAATTTGAGCGTATCAATCATGCATAGTCCTTATGTGTTTATGTGCATACACCCATACTTAGTACAAGTGTGTACTAACCCCATATATTATTATTATTATAGGCGCAGGTCCGCGAGAAGATTGAAGTTTCGACGAAGCGGTTTGGATTAGCGATCTCCATACTTTGGTAGGTCCTCTTGATTGCGAGGATGCTACATTTATTATTCTAGCTTAGTACGTTAGATATAGCTAGTGGAGATAGTCCCTAGTGTTTCATTTCAAATATTTATTCAAGCGTCTGTAATAAGGCCGATTGGCAAACTATTAATATTATTATTATGATAATTTATTTCAATTATTTAATCTGTAATCGATGGTTGTTTAGTTTGAGCTATTAGAATATCACTCTTATGCAGTACTATATGAAGTCTATGTATACTTCGATAAGTATTTAAAAGTTTTAAAGTTTCCTCAAATTTAACTGTATTATTGTGATGAAAGCCAAGAAGAGGCTTGTCTACACCTATGAGAGGTTAACAACGCCGGTTATATTCGGATTCCAGAATCCGGGTGTGATATTCACATTAAAGGATCATACGAAGGGGTTCCATATCTAGTTTATAGCCAAATCACATTCACCCTACCAAAGAGGTCCCTAGTGCTGCCTTTCAATGGCGAAGAAGATAGCTTAATGTCTTTCCTAAGGATGATTTCATGTCGTTCCATCCAACCAACCTTAAGTCGATCATTCATACAAGAAGGATACCATTACGACTTTTGACTTCAAGGATAATAACCTTACCACTAGGTTTAAGGTTCCATATAAAAGACCTTGTTAGAAGCATTCAAGGTCTCATGTCATTCATACATGCATAAAGTAAGGGACACAAGTCTACCACAGAAGACACACCAATGACTTCACTTTATCACATTTAGCATATCATTCTAGAAGCCCATATGGATAACCTTTTTCATCTATAAGTCACCCTATAAACTACTATAACATCATCAATATAACCATCATAGACTCATATAGTCAATTAGGAAGAATCATGCATCAACTCTAAGACTACACACATAAGAACAAAGTCATAGTCTAACACGATCACCTAACAACAATAGAAGAACACATACTTTCATCTTAATCACATATAAGAATATGATCATACTTCACATAAATCAACTACGCAAATCATCATAATACATCAAGTATTTTCCGACAAGGCCATGATCATCATAGTATAAAGCAACGTCGACGAGGCCACATCATTCACAAGTAAAGCACATAGCACCGCCACCATAAGTGGACCATACCAATCACAACATAATTCAAAATCTACATTACATATAATAAAGAGAATTAGGGCATCGTACCACCAATCCATTCTCAACACTTCAATCCATAGCTAAATAATCCAATTCAATAACAAAAAGCCCTTACCCATGGCCACGATCATCAATTCAATACAAAAATCATAATACTCAATGAATCTAGGTCAATTAAATATAGATTTATCAATCTAATATAACTTATACATCAATTGAATACAATTCTTACATCATTCAATAGCCCATAAAAAACTACACTTGAATTCATAAGTATTTAGACAATATCAATTAACCCATAAAGTAGTAAAAAACTAGGGTTCATGAATTAAATGGTTTCATAGGTTAATTATGTTAAATAATCTAATTAACAACAATTCCATCAATATACAATGATTTAAATCCTTTAATGAAAGAACCCATGGATAGATAATAAAATTGGATAATGTTCATCTTTAGGACACTAAAGAAATCTCTTTGAATTTTGGGCTCCTTGATGAATAGAGTTTCAAGGATCAAAAACCATACCTCAATGATGTTAATCCATGAAATTTATGAATAATAACCACTCAAATCTCCAATCCAAGCTCTTCCTTGAGTTTTGGCTTCAATGGAGTTCTAGAGAATTTCTTAGAGATTTTGGGGTTTTGATTTGGAAGAATGAATTCATCTAGGTATTTAGGACTTATATATCCACTTAAAATACCTAATATAACCCTAAGTAACCTCCCGAACTATTTTTTGTACTTGGGGTGAATTTACCAATTCCCCCTTTAACTTAACAGTGAACATGCGAAATTGCAGGCCCATCGACGACTGGTCCATCGATGGACGTCTCGCCACCAACGGACCGTTATGCTGGTCCGTGGTTTGGGTCAGAGACTGGTACTTGGATGCACCTCCTTCCATGCGTAAGTTTCAACTTAAGCCGCTCACCTACGGGGCGTGGACTGACCTACTGGTCATCGATTGCCATCCGTAGGTTGGGCTGGTTTTGACAACTTTGGCTCTTGTGAAAGGTCCTCCCTCAAGAATTTTTGGTTGGTCCTTGGAGATGTTTGCCCGGACGTTTCCAACCCAAATATGATCATGTACGAGTTTAGGGACTCCCACATAAATTTCATAAAAAACGAACACATAAAAATTGACGAAACATGCATAGACACACAAGGTCGTTTCAAGGCAAAACATTGGAACGTCATGGACGTTTTTGGACGTTTGACCTCCAACCTTCACGAAACTTTACACACTTACTATAAACACTATAATGAATAATATTAGGACCTCATAAGATCATAACACACTCATAAACACATAAAACACACATGAAGCACATAGGTGACTAGTCGTCGAACGTCTTGGTTATCCCTTGACGTTTGACTTCCAATTCACTTAAATCATTAGACACTGCCTCATTACCATATTATAAAACATTTTAGGACCTTAGACCCTCATTACCACATTATAAAATATTTTAGGACCTTAGACCCTTATGACAACCATGTTAGGCTCTAGTTACACCTAGTTGTTTTAGAGGTATTACAATCTTCCCCACTTGGACAACATTCGTCCTCGAATGACATTTGCCACTCTCCGAACACTTCCAAGAATAGAGATTCAATTAGAAGATCATAAACATACCATATAACATCTTATACAATACAAACATCAAGAAGAAACATCAATTTCACATAATCAAGAGGCTCACAACACAAGAAGAAGCTAGAAGAAATTCTACAACTCATCATGCCATAACACTCACATCCTTCATTCCAAATAGAAAAAACTCCATTTATGTTCATTATTATGCTCATATACACCATTTCTAACCAAATTACAACAATTTTCAACCAAATAATGATTGATTCAATTTTGCAAAAATGTTACCGTGAGCTGCCAAATGCTATAGTGAACATGCTTCAAAAATCCAAAAATGCAACATTTAGGCAATTGATGATGGAAACATGCTAATATGAAAGATAAAATCATATAAACACATTTTACAACATAATCATAACTTCAAGAAATACACAACACAAGGAATAAATTAAATTCAACTCCAACAAGACTCTTAAACAACATACACGTGCTACATGCTTCTATGACTTTCTAACCCACCTATAAACCATACTCCCCCACTTAGAAGGAACACATAAAAATAAATAAATACAATAACTTATCATCATCATCATCATCTTCATGCGTCTTTGATCCTCTAGTCCGAAGTGCATACAAACGCCTCTTCTTTTAAGCATCATCTTTCGGAACATTACGAGCAACTTGTTTACCATCTTTAGTAGGAAAATCCCTCACCTTGTGTCCATCCTTACCATATCCAAAAAACTCCCGGTACCAAATCGGCATTCCCCATAGTGCCTTTTCCACAAGTAGCACATGTAGGCTTGCCATTTTGAGAACCACTTCCTTGCTCAAATTTCACCTTAGCACCCCTAGGTTCTTCTTGAGTTGCAACTTTCTTCTTGAACCTAGGTTGACTTTGATCATCTCATCCACTACTTCTCAAGTTTCTATCAATCCTACCAAGTTTAGACTCCTCAATTGATTGAGCATAAACCATGAGTCTATCTAGGGTCATATCATCATGGATCATAACCGTACGACATTATTCTTTAACTAGGTCGGCGACACCGGTCACAAACCTACTCATCTCATCCCTAGAGTTATACAAAAGGGATGGAGAATATCTAAACAACATATAGAAATTCAATGAGTATTCCTCAACACTCATATTGCCTTTCTTGAGATTGATAAAACTCATCAACCTTCACCTCCCTCCTCTCACAGGGAAAGTACTTTCCTAGAAAAGCTTCCTTAAATTGTTCCCCTTCAATAGGACCCGACTCTACCGGCCTAATATCTTTCAATTGAGTGTACCATATTTGAGAAACCTCCCTCAATTTGTATGAAGATAACTCTGCCTTCTCCCTAGAAGTCATCCCCATGGCACTCAACACCTTGTACACACCATCTAGAAACTCTTGCGGATCCTTTCCCACCTTAGAGCTAAGAAAGATAGAAGGATTCATCCTCACAAAATCTCTCAATGTAGATGTCATACTGCTGTCCACAATATTCACTCTAGGCTCAATACCCATATTCACATGGGTAGTCAAAGCTCGTGCTAAAGTAAGTAAAGCCTCTCTAATCTCCCCATTAGTCATTTCCTCACAAAATCTCTCAATCTAGATGTCATGGATCTTGGACATTTGACCTCCAAACTTCATGAAACTTCACACACTGTTTATAAACACTATAATAACTTATATTAGGACCTCATAAGCTTATAACACACTCCTAAACACATAAAGAACACATGAAGCACATAGGTTACTACTCATCGAACGTCTTGGTCGTCCCTTGACGTTTGACTTCCAATTCACCTAAATCTTTAGACACAGCCTCATTACCACATTTTTTTTAGGACTTTAGACCCTCATGACAACCATGTTAGGCTCTAGTTACACCTAAGTCGTTATAGAGGTATTACAAATATAGATCCTTGCATACTCTTCAACCGAATAAGTAGACTTAATGTCCGAGGCAAACCCACAACGAAGTCCATATTAATGTATTCCCACATCCAAGCAAGAACTTGCATTTCTTGAAGTTAGTCACCCCACTTTTGGTGTTCGTCTTTCACTTGCTGGTAATTTGGACACTTTGCAACAAATTCTGCGATGTCCCTTTTCAAGCATCCCACCAAAATACTTCCCTAAGGTCATGATACATCTTTGTAAAACCTGGATGAAACGAATAACAAGAACAATGAGCATCCTCTAGGATCCAGTTTCTCAAATCATCCACATTGGGCATACAAAACCTCTCTTTGTACCTCAAAACACCATCCCCCTAAGGAGAATGACTCATTAAGCTTACAAAGAATCGATTCCTTTAACTCCATCAATGATGGATCAAGGTGTTTCTTAGACTTCACCTCAACCACCAAAGATGATTCGGAGTTATAATGGATCATAAAACCACCAATCGGAGAATCTTCCAATCGAACACCCAAATAAGACAACATATGAACATCTTTCACTAAGTCTTTCTTTCCATCTTCAACATGAGACACACTACCCATGGTCATACGACTTAGAGCATCCGCAACCACGTTGGCCTTGCCGGAGTGGTAGAAAACACTCATGTCGTAATCTTTCAACAATTCCAACCACCTTTATGGTAGGAGTTTTAAATACTTTGAGTAAACATATAGTAAAGACTCTTATGGTCGGTATACACATAAACATGAACACCATATAGGTAATGCCTCCATATTTTCAAGGAAAACTGCACGACCGCTAACTCAAGATCATGAGTTGGGCATTTCTTCTCATGAACCTTGAGTTGCCTAGAAGAATACACTATAACCTTCCCGTGTTGCATAAGGACACAACCAAATCTACCTCGGGATGCATCACAATACACCACAAAACCCTTGGTACCCTACGGTAAAGTCAACACCGGAGCGGTGGTAAGCCTATATTTCAAGGTTTGAAAGCTTCTTTCACATCCCTCCGACCAGTCAAATTTAACATTATTTTTGGACAAAGTAGTCAAATGAGATGCAATGGATGCAAAACCATCCGCAAACCTCATATATTACCCAGCTAGACCCAAGAAACTTCTTATGTCGGTTGGAGCCAAAGGTCTAGGCCAATTTCTAACCACCAATTTTCTTTGGATCAACCTCTACACCCTCACTAGATATGAAATGACCAAGAAACGCCACCGACCTTAGCCAAAACTCACATTTGCTATACTTGGATAATAGTTGGTGTTCCTTCAAGACTTGTAACACAACTCTCAAATGTTCCATATGCTCACCCTCATTCTTCGAATATACAAAGATGTCATCTATGAAAACAATCACAAAGGCATCTAGGTATTTTCGAAAAACCCTATTCATTAGGTCCATAAATGCCGCCGGGGCATTAGTCAACCCAAAAGACATAACTCTAAACTCATAGTGACCATATCTTATTCGAAAGGCTGTTTTGGTAATATCTTCATCTCTCACCCTAAGTTGGTGATATCCCGAACTCAAGTGAATTTTGGAATAGTAGATTGCCCCTTGGAGTTATCAAACAAGTCGTCAATCTGAGGGAGAGGATACTTATTCTTAATGGTCACTTTATTGAGTTGCCGGCAGTTAATACAAATCCTAAGCAACCCATCCTTCTTTTTCACATCTAGACCGGAGCACGCCATGGGGAAATACTTGGTTGGATAAAGCCTTTGTCTAGTAAATCCTTTAGTTAAGCCTTCAACACTTTCAATTCGGCCGGAGCCATCCGATAAGGAGGAATTGAAATGAGATTTGAATCCGGTAGCAAATCAATACCGAAATCAATTTCCCGTAATAGAGGAATTCTAGGAAGATCATTTGTAAAGTCCTCCGGAAATTCCCTCACTACATGGACTAACCCAATGGGAGGAGTTTCAGAGTCTAAATCTTTGACCCTCACATTATGGTATAAACAACCTTTAGAGATCATATTACAAGCCTTTAGACAAGAAATTATACGACCTCTAGGAATAAAACCTTCCCCCTTCCACTCTAAAACAACTTCATTATGAAAACTAAACTTGACACACTTGTCCTACAATCAATGGAAGCAAAACAAGCATGCAACCAATCCATTTCCAAAATGACATTGAAATCTACCATATCAAGTTCTACAAATTCAACATGCGTAACTCTATTGGGCAACATTATAGGACAATTTCTATATACCCTTTTGCAACCACCGAATCACCTACTCGGGTAGTCACCAAAAAAGTTTCATTTAAGATATCGGGAAAAATATTAAAATTTATAGCTACCAAAGGAGTAAGAAACGACTAGGTAGCACCCGGATCTAGTAAAGTATAAATATTTAAAGAGAAGACTTGTAACATACCGGACACCGCATCGGGAGATCTCTCTTGTTCACCCCTAGAGCGGAGAGCATAAAAGCGATTATTTGTTGGATCATCAACATTAGAACCACTTGCTTCCCCACTCACCTTGTCTTTCCCCTTCACATTAGGGCAATCTCTAACCTTGTGACCACTTGTTCCACACCTGAAACAATTGTACGTACCAACAAGGCATTCACCTATGTGTTTCTTGCCACACTTTTCGTGGTAGGCTTATTTCTTGGTGAACTAGTACCTCTTCCCTTTTGAGAGTTAGGGTTAGACACCCTATCATCACGATCCTTGGGAAATTTGGAAGGGACTTGATTGGATAAACTTTCTTAAATCTAGGCTTATCTTGAAGTTCCAACCTTCCCTTGGAAGAACCACTTTCAAGAGACTTGGCCCTCTTGGCCTCTCTATTATTCCTCATTAGTCTACTTTCTTACACTTATCAAGCATGAACCATTAGACGAGAGATATTCATATTATCATGAAGCATATGCTAATAACCTTCTTCCACCAAGTCACCGG
Organism: Solanum lycopersicoides; assembly: GCA_022817965.1. NCBI lineage: Eukaryota > Viridiplantae > Streptophyta > Magnoliopsida > Solanales > Solanaceae > Solanum > Solanum lycopersicoides. The sequence continues at coordinate 50,919,890 of CM040621.1, forward strand.
ACACTCCTGTAAGAAAATGGCTCATCTAATCTCTTGGGTTAAACACCAAGGATGGAGCATTCTTAGACAATTTTTGAAAACTTCAAGGAGTAATAAAGCACACTCATACCTCCTTGATGATGTTTGATGAATTCTTCCACCGTAGCTTCCCTTAACTCTCTAGGAAAGAACCGATCAAGGAAGGCCCTTTTGAAAATCTCCCAAGTCATCGGACCACCTCTTGGCACCCTATTATTCATCCATTGGGTGTACCAAGTCTGCGCCATGTCTTTGATTTGATAGGCGGCCAACTCAGCCTTTTCATCCGTAGTCACACCCATAGCAAATAAGATCTTATAAACCTCATCTAGTAAATCTTGAGGATCTTCATCCGCTTTTGACCTGAAGAATAAAGGAGGGTTCATCCTCGTAAAATCTCTCAAACGAGAAGCCATAATTCTAGCATGTTGAGGAAGATGGGGTCCAACATCCTGATTCACTTGAGCCGTCATGGCTTTGACTTGAGAAGTGATGGCATTATCTTGTGAAGTCATGAAATCGTCCAAATTGAGAAAATCTTCCTGTATCTCTCCATCGGTCATCGGTGGAGGAACAACTAGAACTTGAACACCCATAGGACCTGCTCAAGTGGAGGGACTTAATTGTATTGCGGAGGAGCATGGTTGTCATGAGCCCCCGCATTAGCAATCCCTTCCTCGGCCCTTCATGCATCTCCCTTCGAGTATTCATACCAATAACTGCAATAAAGGCCTAGGTGGAAAGAACACATAAGTAAAACTCTAGAGACACGACATAGGAACACAAGAAGATGAGAATTTTCTGAAGCATCATATAGTCTCTCATTCATAAGTGTGGCGCACTTCACAATTATGAATAAGAATCTACATAGATGTGGTTTCGTGATACATCGATCGTAAGGATATTCAACCTCACGCTCTTATACAAAGTTTTCACATCCCATCAGGGGAGCACCCCTTAGACGTAACTGGCGTCGTCAGCTTCGGAGAGGATTTAGACTAGCCTCTTAGCATTCATCAAAACATATCATAGGTCAAATTGCGGATAATTTAAAACTTTTCATATACATCTATTTAATGAGGTTTACATAGACCTCCCGCTTACACATCAGATATATATAGGAAGTTTACATAGACTCCTCACATAAAAAGCATTACAAAGGCTTCTACTTTTATTTTACATACATAATACATAAAGATATTCTAATAGGAAATTGTCTCACATTTAAACCATATAAATCGAGTACAACATTTGGGCATATCCGTTATTTCATTACAACAAAAGTCACATATAGGCATATACAATAATAGTCTTCAAATGAAAGAGAATGAACTAAATTGTCTTTAAGATTAAAACAACATCCAATAGGAAGATAGTGGCATCGTCCTCGAAATGTGAGGACCTACTAAACATGGATAATCAGAGTCCAAGTTATCTTCAGTGGCCCTCTAAAAGCTCAACGGCCGGAACCTACATAATTATAGAAACATAGAAATATAGGTTAGTACACACTTATACTGTGTAAGGAAACATGCGCATAAAACATTTGAAATCATGCTAATGGGGACATTTGTTCAAAATCATGCTAAGATAGTTTGAAAAGCCTTATGGACAACCAAGAACCGATATAAGACAATAATCACTTATTCCTTAAGACAAAGCCATATACAACACAAGACTAACATCATCAAGTACAATAAAGTCAACATGTATATTAGCATACTTGAGTACATATTCAAAACAACTCCAACATCATGTTATAACAACAAAGCATATATACGAGTATATAACATTAAAACATACACAATACCCCTACTCATAACCCCCCCCCCATAAAGTCCTCAAGTTCAATGACCAAGTAAAGCCCCATAACCTTACTCAACCAAGTAAACTCAACAAAGGATCACAAGTATTGTCTAACTTCATTTAACATAGCATCAAGAGTAGTCATAATCATATTTAGCAATATAGACCATTAGCATCTGCATACATGAAACTAACATCATATAGGATCATCAACATGTAAATTCAACATACACATAATCATTTACTTTATAAAATATAAGAACAACCTTCTAGGACTTCCCTCAAGGCCAATTAGTGCAATGTATATGTAGAGTTCCATACCCCTACCTAGACTAAGTCAAACCTCTTAAGTCACCCTACTTAGTGTTCACTTTATTACTTCATTTTACTTTCGGGAACACTTTCCTTAACCGACATATACCATATTATCTAAATATGGAATCCGATGTCATGAAACACTAAACCGGAAGAAGGTGGACTACTTGCCAAGGTAATACCAAAACATGAACATAAAATTCTATGTGGATCCACTAGCTAGTATTCCTATGGGGGCAACATAGTTCAAGAACTAGGAGATATATTTGGGACTCTCTTTATGCACATTGCATTATAGTCTCCAATGTCATGAGTACAATAGTGAACCTACCTTCCCTACTTTAGAAGGGACACTCCTCACTATTAGTTCACTCGGTGCTAAGCTAGAGTCCATTTTTCTAAAAAGTCTTTAAGCCTTTCTTATTCATCATAGATTGTTTTAGGTCATAGGAGACTAACCCCGTGTATATATTATCATTAGCTCTTTAGGAGTTGCATGAGAATATCTTGTCAATACAACCCTCATATGTGAGATTAGCACATCATCATCATCGTGTCAAAATAAGGCACATAGGATATTCATAACAAACCTTATATCATTACATCTTAAGCATAATCTAACAATTACATAATCAAGACATTTCAATTTCATCATAATATCAACACCTACTTAATCCAATCACAAGGAATGCTTCAATTGATCTTCATCACCAAGTAAAAGCCATCAAAATTGAAGTAAAGGTTCAAGATCACAAAGTCTTACCAATTCTCCTTCAGAAAGCCATCATCATTGGTCTTACCACAACAAATACAATTTCATCCATCAATTGGTGTAATAACATCATTCAATAGTAATAAACACAATAACTAAGTCAATTGCATCAATACTAATCAATTCAACATGAGTTCATCACCTAGGGTTAGGGAAATTGGGTCAATTCATGATCTATTCCACATGCTAGGTTAAATCATCAAGAACTACTATAATTGAACAATAATACATCATAATAAAATTATAAATCAATAAAAATACAATTTTAAATATCAATTTTGGATTAATAAAGAAACCCATATATAATTCATCTTTTTGAAATAAATTTTGGAAGAACCCTTTGAGGAAAGGAATCCCAAAGGTAAAAGGTTCCGATACCTTGTTAATACTTAAATATTTATGGATAAAATTGATATTCTTGAAGATCTAGTACCCTTAGACCTTGGTGTACTATGGAGTCTTCTTTGGGAGAGAGAAAGTAGAAATAAGGAAGAGCAATTTGTGTTTGGGAATTGTGGGGTGTTAAGTTGGGTTTAGGCTTAGGGTAGCTTATATAGTCACTTACCTAACTTAATTAACCACCCCTTAACCCCTAACTAAACCCCTAACTAATTAAATAATTAAATGAACCCCTTAAAATTTTAGAGTGAAACGAAGGCTTAACCTACGAGACACCGACCTTTGGGCCGTAGGTAATCGACGGCCTCCCATGCCCCCCCGTACTGCACATCCGTAATTTTGGTTAGAGACCATGTTTTTGGAAACTTTTGGAAAATTTTATAAGTGTCTAATGACGGAGGCATCGAAGCCCCGTGTTCCACCTACGCCTTGTCACCTACAACTGTAGGTAGACACTGCCTTTTGACAACTCTTTTGGCAAAAATGGAAGGGTCCTCCTCAAGGACCCTTAGGGTGGTCCTTGTGGATTCGTACCCAGATGTTTCGACCATAAACCTACTCTAATACTAGTTTGAAACCTTTCCACCAAATTTCATCGAATTCTGACTCCTTAAACCCCGTGAAATAGGCTAAGGCACAGTAGCACCTCTTTCACAAGTCTCCGGACGTCATAGATGTTTCTTGACGTAATGAATCTAAAACTTCCTAAATGATTTATAACAATTATTTTTTACCTTAAAAAAGTGTTACAAACCTTAGACACTCATGTGAGGCTTAAGATTAGGTCTTGGACTTTCGGAGTGTTACAATTTGTGACTAAACTAGACTTTAGTTGGGGTAAATTCTCTTTTTATCTCTTTTTCTCGCAATTTACCTCGAATGAAATCGGTTTTTCTCGAGCACCTAAAGACGTAATTAAGCCCAAACATAAACTTAGCCCATTAACTCTCTAGATAAAAATGTGTGGGGGAGGGTTTAGGATTCACTCACTCGAGCTGAACCTACAACAACCTAATAACTACATGATATCAATTCAGTAGTCTTGGTTTTAAAACATCTCTCTCGAGAAATCCAAAAACATGAAGATAAAATTTATTTGTAATTACAATCCCATTAAGTTCATACACAACTACTGAACGAAATCACAATTAAACAACGAAATAACTATTAATTAGCAAGATATAGTAGTAAATTCAACCCATATTCACATAATCACACCCTAAAAATTAGGGTTTTAGATAGGCATGGTAAAGAGATAAAAATTGATACCGAAAAGTGTTTCCATCAATTGGGTACGATAGAGAATGTCTTTTACACACGTCAAAGATGAAGATTCTTCAATACCCTTGGAGTTGAAAACCTTCAATCCTTTAAAGCTCAAGAAAATTTCTCCCAAAAACTCGAAGAACTAAAACTAGAATTATGAAAAGTCTATCTCGTTACACAAAGTCTCGATGGTAAACGAAAAATTTAAACGCATATCTATAATTTTCGAAAAATGTGTTGCGAAGGATCAGTCGACACAATAAGTCGGGATCTCCTATTTACTCGGTGATCCGTCCTTTCTCATTTTCATTGATATTTTTCCTTTACCTTCAACATCTTTGACGGTATTTAACGTTGGGTGATATCACAGTGCATCACGGAACTATTTGGGAACACGTCGACAGTTGCTTTCACCGGCGCGTTGATTTTCTACATCAGGGCATAGCACAGTAGAATATTAGGGGAGATCAAGGCCATTTGGAGACTCACCTAATGGTTTAGTCGATTGTAACCCGAGAGCATCCCTAGTGATAACCGGCGAATTCGACCTCTCGGAGGTCTCTTACAAGACACATGGATCTTTCATTGCATATGATACTTAAAAATAAGTAAGAATTTAAAATTTTCTTTTGCACACGAAGAATACTTCCATTAAAGAGCAAGTGGAAGACTTTAAAAACATCTAACTTAACAACATGTATGTATCATAAACCATATAATACTTTAGAGTACAATATTTGGACTAAGACCACACAAAACTAAGGACTAAAAGACCATAAAATAACATGTAGGGTATTGTCCCCGAATCTATGAGGACACACCAAAACTTCTTCTTCAACCCTTAGAAACCTATCCATCATCGATAGCATACAAAGGCCTTCAATCGCTACACTTCAGTCAAAAGGAAAAGAAGGGTCAACACATGTCATCACTAAGTATGGAAGCCATGCAAAAACCATGCAAAAAGGAACATTTAGTATAGAAAGATGCTTTCATGACATTATGATAAAACCTTCATCATAAGAATTTCAGAGACATAACACAAGTGAACAATCACATATAAGCCATATTAAATTGACATCAACATATAACACTTCATTCCATATTCAACAAGTAAGCCTTTCATCACTTGGACTCTCTACCTAACGTATCACGGCCCAAAAGTACCCCTTAGAAGTTAGGGCTAACTCTCAGATCGTGGCCGGGAATACTTGACCCTTTGGGGTCTCGTATAAGCCCTTCAACTCTTGTTCATAACATAAAGCATGAAAAGTAGTACGGAATTAAAACTTTTCACGATGATAATAATAACATAAGTCTTTTCATAAATACTAGGAAAATCTTGTCTTCACAAGCCAACTGAAAGACACAACTTAGAATCTTACGAACACGGCCCTTTATAATAAAAGGAAATACAAATTAAGTCTTAATAATGAAACTAAGAAACATAAACTATGTCCTCGAATATATGAGGACATACCAAATTCTTGAGAGATAGAATTCTCAAGCTTCAACTTCGATCTTCCAAAAGGCTTTCAACCTATACTCATAAGGTATATAAAAGTATGGGTTAGTACAACAATGTACTAAGTATGGCATATGCAAAAACATGTAAAAAGGGACTTTTTCGTAAAACAAGCTTTCATGCCAATTTAATAAAATATTCATGAACTTAGGAACAAAACAACATAAGAAACATCATTAACCATTTAAAGAAGGATTTCCATAACTTTAACTTAAGGACATACTTTACAGTGAACACATCAAACCTTACAGTGAACCGACTCAAGTATACAATTTCACATAAGTACTCTCCTCCAATAGGACTCTTAGGTCACACTAAGTGCAATGTGAGAGTAGCATCCCATACTACCACTCCCACTAGAGCTCCTAATGGATTCCCAAAAATTGAGCATGTCACAACAATTAACCAACATTACAGTAAACTCAATTGGACATTACAGTGAACTATTTGAACACTTATAGTGGAGACCTTACAGTAAGTGGCAACGGTCCAAGTCATATGAATTTGTTTCCTTTGAAGCTTCCTAACGCAAGTTATCCTAAGGTTCCATAAGGTGAGCCAAGAAGGGACCATCCACACATCCCTTACAAGGCACACGAAAGCGATCCTCAAGACCACTAATCTTAGACTTATCTCGTTAGGAAAACAAATCCACTCCCTTGGCTAACATGTGCAACACACTCATAGGAAATATAGCCACACTAAGTGCAATGTGAGAGTAGCATCCCATACTCCCACTCCCACTTAGTGCTCCTAATGGATTACATTAAATCAAGCCCTACACCATAATCATTCATAACATCAAACTATAACCCTCATTCACACAGATTTCATGAAAGTACTCTTCTCCCTTAGGAGGTATAGGTAACACTAAATGTGCAATGTGAGAGTAGCATCCCATACTACCAATCTCACTTAGAGCTCCTAATGGATTCCCAAGGAGTTGAGCACTTCACGATAGTCATTCAAAACATCACTAATACACATGATAACTTAGTTCAATCAATTCATTTGTGGGAGTTAGCTTAACCGACAAAGACCATGAGAGCTAGACATGAAATCTCGATATTAATCCCTATCGGATGAGTGATTCTCACTTGCCTAGAGTAAGGTCATGCTTCTTAGCTTTTACATGGCTTTCCCAATAGCTACATCTATGCGCGCACATAGTTAAGGGATAGGGAGATTGCTACTAAGTAACTCATTCTCTACTAACTAGACACATTTACCATTTCTATTCATTCTACCATTTATACCTTCAAGATTACATTCTCAATACATAATATACATCACCAATTAATCAAATAAGCACCGCCACCTAGAAGGTGGACCATACCACTCAAGATCAATTTATCATAAGAACAAAAGAATATAAGCAACTCTTTAATTTACTAAGACATAACAACTTATAAACATTTTATCATTAATTCATCATAATAATGCCCTTAGGCAGTAGGTAAATCATCATTACAACACAATGAGACCAAAGTTCATTTTATACACAAACATACTCATTTGACCAATTTCATAAATCGACCAATTTCATAAACCACAACTTGAAAGGAAACTTTAACATAATTTCATTAGGGTTTTAGCATTAGAATCACCAACTAACATTAATAATATCATTAATTTATAATTAGAAACATTTTCATGCAAGACCCATATTGGGTTGAAGATAAAAGAAGTTAGGGTTGAAAACCCCTTTTTGAAATTCATTGGAAATGGCTTCTTGAATGAAAGGGTATTCAAAAATGGATACCATACCTCACTAAGCAACAAAATCCAAGAGTTTTTGATGAAGGAATCACGTCCAAGCATACCTCTTTCCTTCCTTGACCTTTAGCTTTCAATGGAGTCTTGAGAGAGTTTGTCTTTAGAGAGAGAGAGAGTTTGAATTTAGAAGTGAGAGGTCTTGTCTAGGTCTAGGGTTTAAAACTAACTTAATATAACCTAAAAACACTAAAAATATCAGCCTAGGGTCTTAAAAGAGTTGGGTGAACTTAAACAAAACACCCCAAGTAGGCAGCCACTTAACAACTTTGCAGGCCTCACAGACGAGACCTAACCAACGAACCGTCTGTGCATCAACGGACCATTGGTGGGGTCTCGTGATTTGACGCTTAGATCCAAATGGAGCCTGGCAATCTTTACTGGCAGGGACAATCAACGCCCTAGGTCGACGGGCCGTTGATGGACCAACGGACCATCCTTACTGCTTTTTGGCAGTTTTGCCTAAGTCTTGGGTCCTTCATCTTGGGCCCCTTGTGGGTCCTATGTGGGGTCGTTCCTGGACGTTAAACCTCTAAACTAAGTCGTCTAGGTCTAAGTAATGTCTCATGAAAGTTTCAAGCAAAACGAACACTTAAAACTCATCCAAATACATCAAGACACACAAGTACAATATAAGGCACACCTTCCGAACGTCATGGGCGTTCTTGGTCGATTGAACTCCAATTAACCTAACTTCACACACTGCCTAAGAAAACTAAAGTAACTCATATTATTTTAAAATTAACTCGAGAAACAACTACGAGGCTCTAGTTCACCTTAGTTCGTTTTGGGGCGTTACATTCTCCCCCACATGGGATAACATTCGTCCTCGAATGACACTTAAACTTCAAGAACAACAACGACTCACTTAACATAACATTACAAACTTCAATAATGATTAAAACATCAAAATCACAGCATCAACTAACAAAGAGCATCAATTCACACTTTTAAACTCTTAGCAACACAAACACTTTTAGCAAAACTTCAAGAAGTCAAAATTCATTTTTAGCCTTCTTTTATGGAGGAACTACCTTCTCCAACATTAAACATGTTCATATACAACACCTTTTCACACATTTAAACTTCAATTCAAGATAAAATAAATTTTCTCAAAAATCACAAATCTTACAGTGAACATTCAATGTGTCACTGCCAACATACTCAAAATTTTCAAAAAATCCATTCTTTGAGCAATTCATCAAGATGACATGATAATATGAACAATAAAACCACATAAACTCATTTCATAACATAAAACTACAATAAAAAAGGGTTAAGACTTACCAAAATCATCAAAGCCGGATTAATTAACCTTCCTAGCCCCCATCCCATAGGAAGGGTTCTTCTTGGAAGCATTAGCATCTTGGGAAGCTTGATTGACATATTTTCCCATTGATTTAAGATTAGGGAAGTCCCTCATCTTGTGGCCTTTATTACCACATGGAAAACAACCATCCGTCCCGGCAAGACACTTACCCGAATGTTGCTTTCCACAAGTAGGACACCTAGCCCTTTCAAAAGTATGACCACCACCATGAGAATGTTGGTTTGGAGCCCTATCCTTGTTTCCCATGGAAGAATCTTGGTGATAGAACCTCTTCTTAGGATTTTGGTGACTATAATCATCCGACCTAGGCCTTTTACCCTCTTGCCTAATCTCCCTAGTTTTGGACTCCTCAATTTGTTGTGCATAAACCATGATCCTAGAGATATCCATGTTATTAAGAAGCATTGACGTACGACACTCTTTTCCACCAAGCTAGACACTCCCATCACAAATTTTTTCATCCTAGCCCTAGAGTTGGCTACCATAGTCGGGGCATACATAGAGAGTTGGGTAAATTTGAGAGAGTATTTTTGCACACTCATTCCCCCTTGACGAATATTCATGAACTCAACCATTTTCTTCTCCCTCCATTCTAGGGGAAAGAACCTATCTAGGAAAGCCTTTTTGAATTCCTCCCAATCAACCAAACCCCTTTCTAAGGGTCTCTCACCTCTCCATTTCTCATACCACACTTGAGCAACATCCTTAAGTTGATAAGCGGCCAATTCCGCTTTCTCCGTAGGGGTAACACCCATAGCATCTACCACTTTGAAAACCTCATCTATGAAGCCTTGTGGATCTTCATCCACCTTAGTGCCATGAAAAGTTGGAGGGTTCATCCTCATGAAATCACGAATCCTAGAAGCGGGTGTACTAGCATTTGGTTGGGGCCTATATCCTTGGTTAGCTTGGACCACAAAGTGATTATTGATGACATGACCTTGAGCCGTCATGAGTTGGGTCAAGTTCATTAGGGCAGCCCTCAACTCCACATTAGTCATATTACCTTCAACAAAAGGAGCTTGAGGCATAGTAGGCACTTGAGGCCCTTGGGGTTCCGTAGGAACTTGAGATTCTTGAAGGGGAACCTCCACATTCTCTTACTCCTCTAGGACAACAATAGGAACTTGGTCACGGAGAGGGATCCTCTCATTAGCTACACAACCCTCCTCCCTTCTAGCGGTCGATGTCCTCGTATTCATGTCCTAAGAACACAAATAGAAGAGGTTGAGAAATGACACCTTATAAATTCAACTCTAAGGCACAATATTAGAATAGAGAAGAAAGTGAAACTTCTAGCATCCTATAGCCTCTTGTCCATGGATGTGTCGCGACTCACACCAATGACCAAGATACAACTAATGTGGCTTGTGAGACTTTTAGACCTTAAACTATTTCCCAAAACCTTATGCTCTGATACCAAGTCTGTCACGGCCCGAAAGTACCCCTAGAAGTTAGGGCTAACTCTCGGATCGTGGCCGGGCGTACTTGACCCTTTGGGGTCTCGTAAAAGCCCTTCAACTCTCGTTCATAACATAAAGCATGAAAAGTAGTGCGGAATTAAAACTTTTCACGATAATAATAATAACATAAGTCCTTTCATAAATACTAGGAAAATCTTGTCGTCTTAAAGACACAACTTAGAATCTTAGGGACACGGCCCTTTACAATAAAAGGAAATACAAATTAAGTCTTAATAATAAAACTAAGAAACATAAACTATGTCCTCGAATATATGAGGACATACCAAATTATTGTGAGATAGAATTCTCAAGCTTCATCTTCGATCTTCCAAAAGGCTTCCAACCTATACTCATAAGGTCCATAAAAGTATGGGGTTACTACAACAATGTACTAAGTATGGCATATGCAAAAACATGTAAAAAGGGACATTTTTAGTAAAACAAGCTTTCATGCCAATTTAATAAAACATTCATGAACTTAGAAACAAAACAACATAAGAAGCATCATTAAATATTTAAAGAAGGATTTCCATAACTTTAAATTAAGGACATACTTTACAGTGAACACATCAAACCTTACAATGAACCGACTCAAGTATACAACTTCACATAAGTACTCTCCTCCAATAGGACTCTTAGGTCACACTAAGTGCAATGTGAGAGTAGCATCCCATACTACCACTCCCACTAGAGCTCCTAATGGATTCCCAATAATTTGAGCACGTCACAACAATTAACCAACATTACAGTAAACTCAATTGGACATTACAGTGAACTATTTGAACACTTATAGTGGAGACCTTACAGTGAGTGGCACGGTACAAGTCATATGAATCTGTTTCCTTTGAAGCTTCCTAACCCAAGTTATCCTAAGGTTCCCTAAGGTGAGCCAAGAAGGGACCATCCACACATCCGTTACAAGGCACATCAAAGCGATCCTCAAGACCACTAATCTTAGACTTATCTCGTTAGGAAAACAAATCCACTCCCTTGGCTAACATGTGCAACACACTCATAGGAAATATAGGCCACACTAAGTGCAATGTGAGTGTAGCATCCCATACTACCACTCCCACTTAGTGCTCCTAATGGATTCAATTAAATCAAGCCCTACACCATAATCATTCATAACATCACACTATAACCCTCATTCACACAGATTTCATGAAAGTACTTTTCTCCATTAGGAGGTATAGGTCACACTAAGTGCAATGTGAGAGTAGCATCCCATACTACCAATCTCACTTAGAGCTCCTAATGGATTCCCAAGGAGTTGAGCAATTCACGATAGTTAATCAAAACATCACTAATACACATGATAACTTAGTTGAATCAATTCATTTGTGGGAGTTAGCTTAACCGAAAAAGACCATGAGAGCTAGACATGGAATCTCGATATTAATCCCTATCGAATGAGGGATGCTCACTTGCGTTGAGTAAGGTCATGCTTCTTAGCTTTTACATGGCTTCCCCAATAGCTACACCTATGCGCGCACATAGTTAAGGGATAGGGAGATTGCTACTAAGTAACTCATTCTCTACTAACGAGACACATTTACCATTTCTATTCATTCTACCATTCATACTTTCAAGATTACATTCTCAATACATAATAAACATCACCAATTAATCAAATAAGAACCGCCGCCTAGAAGGTGGACCATACCACTCAAGATCAATTTATCATAAGAACAAAACAATATAACCAACTCTTCAATTTACTAAGACATAACAACCTATAAACATTTTATCATTAATTCATCATAATAATGACCTTAGGGCAGTAGCTAAATCATCATTACAACACAATGAGACCAAAGTTCATTTTATACACAAACATACTCATTTTGACCAATTTCATAAACCACAACTTGAAAGGAAACTTTAACATAATTTCGTTAGGGTTTTAGCATTAGAATCACCAACTAACATTAATAACAACTTTAATTTATAATTAGAAACATTTTCATGCCAGACCCATATTGGGTTGAACATAAAAGAAGTTAGGGTTGAAACCCCCTTTTTGAAATTCATTGGAAATGGCTTCTTGAATGAAAGGTTATTCAAGAATGGATACAATTCCTCACTAAGCATCAAAATCCAAGAGTTTTTGATGAAGGAATCACGTCGAACCATACCTCTTTCCTTCCTTGACCTCTAGCTTTCAATGGAGTCTTGAGAGAGTTTGTCTTTAGAGAGAGAGAGAGAGTTTGAATTTAGAAGTGAGAGGTCTTCTCTAGGTCTAGGGTTTAAAACTAACTTAATATAACCTAATAACACTAAAAATATCAGCCTAGGGTCTTAAAAGATTTGGGGTGAATTTACACAAAACACCCCAAGTAGGCAGCCACTTAACAACTTTGCAGGCCTCACAGACGAGACCTAACCAACGAACCGTCTGTGCATCAACGGACCGTTGGTGGGGTCTCGTGGTTTGACACTTAGATCCAAATGGAGCCTGGCAATCTTTAATGGCAGGTACAATCAACTCCCTAGGTCGACGGGCCTTTGATGGACCAACGGACCGTCCTTACTGCTTTTTGGCAGTTTTGCCTCAGTCTTGGGCTCTTCATCTAGGGCCCCTTGTGGGTCCTAGGTGGGGTCGTTCCTTGACGTTAAACCTCTAAACTAAGTCGTCTAGGTCTATGGAACGTCTCATGCAAGTTTCAAGCAAAACGAACACGTAAAACTCATCCAAATACATCAAGATACACAAGTACAATATAAGGCACACCTTCCGAACGTCATGGGCGTTCTTGGTCGATTGAACTCCAAACTTAACCAAACTTCACACACTGCCTAACAAAACTAAAGTAACTCATATTATCTTAAAATTAACTCAAGAAACAACTACGAGTCTCTAGTTCACCTTAGTTTGTTTTGGGGCGTTACATTTTCCCCCACTTGGGATAACATTCGTCCTTAAATGACACTTAAACTTCAAGAACAACAAGGACTCAGTTAACATAACATAACACACTTCAATAATGATCAAAACATCAAAATCAAAGCATCAACTAACAAAGAGCATCAATTCACACTTTTAAACTCTTAGCGACACAAACACTTTTAGCAAAACTTCAAGAAGTCAAAATTCATTCTTATCCTTCTTTTATGGAGGAACTACCTTCTCCAACATTAAACATGTTCATATACAACACCTTTGCACACATTTAAACTTCAATTCAAGACAAAATAAATTTTCTCAAAAATCACAAATCTTACAGTGAACATTCAATGTGTCACCGCCAACATACTCAAAATTTTAAAAAAATCCATTCTTTGAAAAATTCATTAAGATGACATGATAATATGAACTATAAAACCACATAAAATCATTTCATAACATAAAAACAACAATAACAAAGGGTTAAGACTTACCAAAATCATCAAAGACGGATTAATTAACCTTCCTAGCCCCCATCCCATAGGAAGGGTTCTTCTTGGGAGCATTAGGATCTTGGGAAGCTTGATTGACATATTTTCCCCTTGCTTTGATATTAGTGCAGTCCCTCATCTTGTGGCCTTTATTACCACATGGAAAACAACCATCCGTCCCAGCAAGACACTTACCCGAATGTTGTTTTCCACAAGTAGGACACCTAGCCCTTTCAAAAACATGACCACCACCTTGAGAAGGTTGGTTTGGAGCCCCATCGTTGTTTCCCATTGAAGAATCTTGGTGATAGAACCTCTTCTTAGGCTTTTGGTGACTAGAATCATCCGACCTAGGCCTTTTACCGTCTTGCCTAATCTCCCTAGTTTTGGACTCCTCAATTTGTTGTGCATAAACCATGAGCCTAGAGATATCCATGTTATTAAGAAGCATTGACGTACGATATTCTTTTTCCACCAAGATAGACACTCCCATCACAAATTTTTTCATCCTAGCCCTAGAGTTGGCTACCATAGTCGGGGCATACTTAGAGAGTTGGGTAGATTTGAGAGAGTATTATTGCACACTCATTCCCCCTTGACGAAGATTCATGAACTCAACCATTTTCTTCTTCCTCCACTCTAGGGGAAAGAAACTATCTAGGAAAGCCTCTTTGATTTCCTCCCAATCAACCAAACCCCTTTCTAAGGGTCTCTCACCTCTCCATTGCTCATACCACACTTGAGCAACATCCTTAAGTTGGTAAGCGGCCAATTCCGCTTTCTCCGTAGGGGTAACACCCATAGCATCTACCACTTTGAAAACCTCATCTATGAAGCCTTGTGGATCTTCATCCACCTTAGTGCCATCAAAAGTTGGAGGGTTCATCCTCATGAAATCACGAATCCTAGAAGCGGGTGTACTAGCATTTGGTTGGGGCCTATATCCTTGGTTAGCTTGGCCCACAAAGTGATTATTGATGACATGACCTTGAGGCGTCATGAGTTAGGTCAAGTTCATTAGGGCAGCCCTCAACTCCACATTAGTCATATCACCTTCAACAAAAGGAGCTTGAGGCATAGGAGGCACTTGATGCCCTTGCGGTTCCGGAGGCACTTGAGATTCTTGAAGGGGAACCTCCACATTCTCTTCCTCCACTAGGCCAACAATAGGAACTTGGTCAAGGAGAGGGATCCTCTCATTAGATACACCACCCTCATCCCTTCTAGTAGTCGATCTCCTCGTATTCATGTCCTAAGAACACAAAGAGAAGAGGTTGAGAAAAGACACCTGATAAATTCAAATCTAAGGCACAATATTAGAATAGAGAAGAAAGTGAAACTTCTAGCATCCTATATCCTCTTGTCCATGGATGTGTCTTGAGTCACACCAATGACCAAGATACAACTAGATGTGGCTTGTGAGACTTTTAGACCTTAAAACATTTCCCAAAACCTTATGCTCTGATACCAAGTATGTCACGGCCCGAAAGTACCCCCTAGAAGTTAGGGCTAAATTTTTTATCGTGGCCGGGCGTACTTTACCCTTTGGGGTCTCGTACAAGCCCTTCAACTCTCGTTCATAACATAAAGCATGAAAACTAGTGCAGAATTAAAACTTTTCACGATAATAATAATAACATAAGTACTTTGATAAATACTAGGAAAATCTTGTTGTCTTAACGACACAACTTAGAATCTAAGGGACACGGCCCTTTACAATAAAAGGAAATACAAATTAAGTCTTAATAATGAAACTAAGAAAAATAAACTATGTCCTCGAATATATGAGGACATACCAAATTCATGAGAGATACAATTCCCAAGCTTAATCTTCGATCTTCCAAAAGGCTTCCAACCTATACTCATAAGGTATATAAAAGTATGGGGTTAGTACAACAATGTACTAAGTATGGCATATGCAAAAACATGTAAAAAGGGACATTTTTAGTAAAACAAGCTTTCATGCCAATTTAATAAAACATTCATGAACTTAGAAGCAAAACAACATAAGAAGCATCATTAAGCATTTAAAGAAGGATTTCCATAACTTTAAATTAAGGACATACTTTACAGTGAACATATCAAACCTTACAATGAACCGACTCAAGTATACAATTTCACATAAGTACTCTCCTCCAATAAGACTCTTAGGTCACACTAAGTGCAATGTGAGAGTAGCATCCCATATTACCACTCCCACCAGCGCTCCTAATGGATTTCCAAGAATTTGAGCACGTCACAACAATTAACCAACATTAGAGTAAACTCAATTGGACATTAGAGTGAACTATTTGAACTATTTCAAGCAAAACGAACACGTAAAACTCATCCAAATACATCAAGATACACAAGTACAATATAAGGCACACCTTCCGAACGTCATGGGCGTTCTTGGTCGATTGAACTCCAAACTTAACCAAACTTCACACACTGCCTAACAAAACTAAAGTAACTCATATTATCTTAAAATTAACTCAAGAAACAACTACGAGTCTCTAGTTCACCTTAGTTTGTTTTGGGGCGTTACATTTTCCCCCACTTGGGATAACATTCGTCCTTAAATGACACTTAAACTTCAAGAACAACAAGGACTCAGTTAACATAACATAACACACTTCAATAATGATCAAAACATCAAAATCAAAGCATCAACTAACAAAGAGCATCAATTCACACTTTTAAACTCTTAGCGACACAAACACTTTTAGCAAAACTTCAAGAAGTCAAAATTCATTCTTATCCTTCTTTTATGGAGGAACTACCTTCTCCAACATTAAACATGTTCATATACAACACCTTTGCACACATTTAAACTTCAATTCAAGACAAAATAAATTTTCTCAAAAATCACAAATCTTACAGTGAACATTCAATGTGTCACCGCCAACATACTCAAAATTTTAAAAAAATCCATTCTTTGAAAAATTCATTAAGATGACATGATAATATGAACTATAAAACCACATAAAATCATTTCATAACATAAAAACAACAATAACAAAGGGTTAAGACTTACCAAAATCATCAAAGACGGATTAATTAACCTTCCTAGCCCCCATCCCATAGGAAGGGTTCTTCTTGGGAGCATTAGGATCTTGGGAAGCTTGATTGACATATTTTCCCCTTGCTTTGATATTAGTGCAGTCCCTCATCTTGTGGCCTTTATTACCACATGGAAAACAACCATCCGTCCCAGCAAGACACTTACCCGAATGTTGTTTTCCACAAGTAGGACACCTAGCCCTTTCAAAAACATGACCACCACCTTGAGAATGTTGGTTTGGAGCCCCATCGTTGTTTCCCATTGAAGAATCTTGGTGATAGAACCTCTTCTTAGGCTTTTGGTGACTAGAATCATCCGACCTAGGCCTTTTACCGTCTTGCCTAATCTCCCTAGTTTTGGACTCCTCAATTTGTTGTGCATAAACCATGAGCCTAGAGATATCCATGTTATTAAGAAGCATTGACGTACGATATTCTTTTTCCACCAAGATAGACACTCCCATCACAAATTTTTTCATCCTAGCCCTAGAGTTGGCTACCATAGTCGGGGCATACTTAGAGAGTTGGGTAGATTTGAGAGAGTATTATTGCACACTCATTCCCCCTTGACGAAGATTCATGAACTCAACCATTTTCTTCTCCCTCCACTCTAGGGGAAAGAAACTATCTAGGAAAGCCTCTTTGAATTCCTCCCAATCAACCGAACCCCTTTCTAAGGGTCTCTCACCTCTCCATTGCTCATACCACACTTGAGCAACATCCTTAAGTTGGTAAGCGGCCAATTCCGCTTTCTCCGTAGGGGTAACACCCATAGCATCTACCACTTTGAAAACCTCATCTATGAAGCCTTGTGGATCTTCATCCACCTTAGTGCCATCAAAAGTTGGAGGGTTCATCCTCATGAAATCACGAATCCTAGAAGCGGGTGTACTAGCATTTGGTTGGGGCCTATATCCTTGGTTAGCTTGGCCCACAAAGTGATTATTGATGACATGACCTTGAGGCGTCATGAGTTAGGTCAAGTTCATTAGGGCAGCCCTCAACTCCACATTAGTCATATCACCTTCAACAAAAGGAGCTTGAGGCATAGGAGGCACTTGATGCCCTTGGGGTTCCGGAGGCACTTGAGATTCTTGAAGGGGAACCTCCACATTCTCTTCCTCCACTAGGCCAACAATAGGAACTTGGTCAAGGAGAGGGATCCTCTCATTAGATACACCACCCTCATCCCTTCTAGCAGTCGATCTCCTCGTATTCATGTCCTAAGAACACAAAGAGAAGAGGTTGAGAAAAGACACCTGATAAATTCAAATCTAAGGCACAATATTAGAATAGAGAAGAAAGTGAAACTTCTAGCATCCTATATCCTCTTGTCCATGGATGTGTCTTGAGTCACACCAATGACCAAGATACAACTAGATGTGGCTTGTGAGACTTTTAGACCTTAAAACATTTCCCAAAACCTTATGCTCTGATACCAAGTCTGTCACGGCCCGAAAGTACCCCCTAGAAGTTAGGGCTAAATTTTTTATCGTGGCCGGGCGTACTTTACCCTTTGGGGTCTCGTACAAGCCCTTCAACTCTCGTTCATAACATAAATCATGAAAACTAGTGCAGAATTAAAACTTTTCACGATAATAATAATAACATAAGTACTTTGATAAATACTAGGAAAATCTTGTTGTCTTAACGACACAACTTAGAATCTAAGGGACACGGCCCTTTACAATAAAAGGAAATACAAATTAAGTCTTAATAATGAAACTAAGAAAAATAAACTATGTCCTCGAATATATGAGGACATACCAAATTCATGAGAGATACAATTCCCAAGCTTAATCTTCGATCTTCCAAAAGGCTTCCAACCTATACTCATAAGGTATATAAAAGTATGGGGTTAGTACAACAATGTACTAAGTATGGCATATGTAAAAACATGTAAAAAGGGACATTTTTAGTAAAACAAGCTTTCATGCCAATTTAATAAAACATTCATGAACTTAGAAGCAAAACAACATAAGAAGCATCATTAAGCATTTAAAGAAGGATTTCCATAACTTTAAATTAAGGACATACTTTACAGTGAACATATCAAACCTTACAATGAACCGACTCAAGTATACAATTTCACATAAGTACTCTCCTCCAATAAGACTCTTAGGTCACACTAAGTGCAATGTGAGAGTAGCATCCCATATTACCACTCCCACCAGCGCTCCTAATGGATTTCCAAGAATTTGAGCACGTCACAACAATTAACCAACATTAGAGTAAACTCAATTGGACATTAGAGTGAACTATTTGAACACTTATAGTGGAGACCTTACAGTGAGTGGCACGGTCCAAGTCATATGAATCCGTTTCCTTTAAAGTTTCCTAACCCAAGTTATCCTAAGGTTCCCTAAGGCGAGCCAAGAAGGGACCATCCACACATCCCTTACAAGGCACACCAAATCGATTCTCAAGACCACTAATCTTAGACTTACCTCATTAGGAAAACAAATCCACTCCCTTGGTTAACATGTGCAACACACTCATAGGAAATATAGGCCACACTAAGTACAATGTGAGAGTAGCATCCCATACTACCACTCCCACTTAGTGCTCCTAATGGATTCCATTAAATCAAGCCCTACACCATAATCATTCATAACATCACACTATAACCCTCATTCACACGAATTTCATGAAAGTAATCTTCTCCCTTAGGATGTATAGGGCATACTAAGTGCAATGTGAGAGTAGCATCCCATACTACTACTCCCACTTAGAGCTCCTAATGGATTCCCAAGGAGTTGAGCACTTCACGATAGTCATTCAAAACATCAGTAATACACATGATAACTTAGTTCAATCAATTCATTTGTGGGAGTTATCTTAACCGACAAAGACCATGAGAGCTACACATGGAATCCTGATATTAACCCCTATCGGATGAGGGATCCTCACTTGCCTAGAGTAAGGTCATGCTTCTTAGCTTTTACATGGCTTTGCCAATAGCTACACCTATGCGCGCACATAGTTAAGGG
Organism: Solanum lycopersicoides; assembly: GCA_022817965.1. Lineage (NCBI taxonomy): Eukaryota > Viridiplantae > Streptophyta > Magnoliopsida > Solanales > Solanaceae > Solanum > Solanum lycopersicoides. Next base: position 50,939,967 of record CM040621.1, read on the forward strand.
ATAGGGAGATTGCTACTAAGTAAATCATTCTCTACTAAAGAGGAGTACTCATCTCAAGAGGTACAATGGAATACAACATCTCAACTCACGAAGTGTATTCCACCTCTTTTTCTTACACTCTCGGTGCTAGGCATAACTCCCCACGGATTCTCACATTATGGACTATAGGTTAAGGATAACTAGTGAATACCACATCTCAACTCACGAAGTGCATTCATCCTCCGACCTATCTTTGGAAAGCTGATTAGGAATAGTGAGGTTGCTACTAAACACTTCATTTCAACTCACGAAGAGTGTCCACCCCAAGACTCCCCTTTTTACTACACATAACTTCATTCATTAACTTAAAGTGTGTGTGTGTACATGTGAGCACACCTTCCATATAGACATCGTTTCATATACATTACTTCTAAGCTTGCTTTAGACTTCCATTTATCAACTCACGCACTTTACATACTTCACTTAGTCAGATTATCCAATTATACCAAAGTCTAGGTCAAACATACAATTTAAGCTTCACAATCACAAAACAAGACCCATTTACCATTTCTATTCATTCTACCATTTAGACCTTCAATATTAAATTCTCAATACATAATAAACATCACCAATTAATCAAATAAGCACCGCCACCTAGAAGGTGAACCATACCACTCAAGATCAATTTATCATAAGAAAAAAAACAATATAAGCAACTCTTCAATTTACTAAGACATAACAACCTATAAACATTTTATCATTAATTCATCATAATAAGGCCCTTAGGGAAGTAGATAAATCATCATTACAACACAATGAGACCAAAGTTCATTTTATACACAAACATACTCATTTGACCCATTTAATAAACCACAACTTGAAACGAAACTTTAACATGATTTCAATAGGGTTTTAGCATTATAATCACCAACTAACATTAATAAAATCATTAATTTATCATTAGAAACATTTTCATGCAAGACCCATATTGGGTAGAAGATAAAAGAAGTTAGGGTTGAAAACTCTTTTTAAATTCATTGGAAATGGTTTCTTGAATGAAAGGGTATTCAAGAATGGATACCATACCTCACTAAGCAAGAAAAATCCAAGAGTTTTTGATGAAGGAATCACGTCCAACCAGCCCTGATTCCTTCCTTGACCTCTAGCTTTCAATGGAGTCTTGAGATAGTTTGTCTTTAGAGAGAGAGAGTTTGAATTTAGAAGTGAGGGGTCTTGTCTAGGTCTAGGGTTTAAAACTAATTTAATATAACCTAAAAACACTAAAAATATCAGCCTAGGGTCTTAAAAGACTTGGGGTGAATTTACACAAAACACCCAAGTAGGCAGCCACTTAACAACTTTGCAGGCCTCACAGACGAGACCTAACCAACGGACCGTCTGTGCCTCAACGGACCGTTGGTGGGGTCTCGTGGTTTGAAACTTAGATCCAAATGGAGCCTGGCCATCTTGAATTGCAGGGACAGTCGACTACCTAGGTCGACGGACGTTGATGGACCAACGGACCGTCTTTAGGGTCGTCGTTTGGTCACTGCTTTTTGGCTGTTTTGCCTAAGTCTTGGGCCCTTCATCTAGGGCCCCTTGTGGGTCCTAGGTGGGGTCGTGCCCAGACGTTAAACCTATAAACTAAGTCTTCTAGGTCTAAGGAACATCTAATGCAAGTTTCAAGCAAAACGAACACGTAAAACTCTTCCAAACACATCAAGACACACAAGTACATTCTAAGGCACACCTTCCGAACGTCATGGACGTTCTTGGTCTATTGAACTCCAAACTTGAACAAACTTCACACACTGCCTAAGAACAGTAAAGTAACTCATTTTAACTTAAAATTAACTCGATAAACAACTATGAGGCTCTATTTCACCTTAGTTAGTTTTGGGGAGTTACATAAAGTTACTCTAAGACCCACCTAAGTAAGACATGAAGAGACCACCCATACACCCTCTTCAAGCACAGATAAGTTGTCCTCAGAGCCACCCTAGATAAGAACCTTTCTATTCAACATACTTTAACTAAGTGAACATGCATTACATAAGTCATTTTAAAGTCAATCATACAATTGGGAGACTTCACATATGGTCTTGGAATACCTAGGGAACTCACTTTAGCATCTTCAAATTCTACTCGTGCCATGTGTACAAAGTGTCCCATTCCACTACATACACGTTGTAGAACTTATCCAATTGCTAGAGTGCACATCCCACATGATGAGAATAGGCATTAACCGACATAGACCATACTAGCTAGGTATGGAATCCAATGTCATGAAACCCCACACCATGGAAGGTGTTCCACTTGCCAGAGGTAAAAATATGACACATCCCATGTACGCACATGGTTAATGGATATAAAGGGCTTCTTTGTACTCTAGTCTCATACTTCAAGTAGAGATACTATCACAAGCATATCCACTCGGTGCTTTGCCTTGTTTCTCATAGAGTAAGCTCATTCACATGATAGTATTTTAGAAGGTACCATTTTTTAGTCCTACCAACTCACAATACCACTGCAAAGAAGGGGTCCACAAGGGCTGCCGATCAAGGTTCACTAGGACAGCTCTTATGACTTTCTTAGAGATGGTTTCATACCTTTCCAGCCAACTTACCACTAAATCCATCATTCCGCGCAAGAAGGGCACCATCACGGTCTACCACTTCAAGTATTCATTATTAACCTTATATTCATATTCAAGGTTTCACATTCTTAACCTTCTTTTAATATTCAAGGTTTCACATTAGTTATTCTTAGAAAGGTAAAACTTTAGGTCTATCGATCCTAGACTTTCATTCATTCTTTGATTCATTCATTGTGTCATGACAAGAGTGCCTAAGCCTACCAAGTCAAGAGATCACATTCAACATAACTTTCATATAACAAGTAGGGACAACTAGGTCTACCTAAAAAATACACCATATCAACATATCTCTTCATAGTCTATCATCATCACATGCCAACATTTAGAGGAACATGCTTTCACTCAAAATATCACATAGATTTATACAAGATCACTTCAAGATCACATGAATACCTTAACATTCAGAAAATAACACAAGGTCACCCATATATCATATAATAGCTTCACTTTATACATTCATGTATGAGATAACACCTTGCACATATTTACATTACTTCATATAATGACCTTCACATTACACCTTAACATATACCATAACATGATACTAATACAATTCACATAATAATGGCGACCAGGCCATGATCACAATAAGAACAAGAAGTAAACACCGCCACCATAAGTGGACAATACTACACAAGAGCAATTCTATATCAAATCATCATTAGTAAGGGGATTAGGTCAACTTACCCTATTCCCATAGAGAAGATTTCCATTCCTTAACGTCTCCAACAATTCACAATATAATAAAATAATTAACAATACAAAGCAACTATACAACTAATTATAATCACAATTCCATCAACATTAGATCATAAGCAATAGAACCACTTTATAAGCCAAATTTAGGGATTTGAGAAGATCAAGGGTTCAAGTAAATTTTCACTAGAAAGCATTAATTTAACATCGATAATATCATATCTAATGATTTGAAATCATTTCATGCAAGAACTCTTGAGTTAAAGTGAAAATTGGACTTTTCCATAAACGTTGAAATATGTGAAATCACTTCAAGATTGACTCTAAGGTGATAGCAAGACTTAGATAAAGAACTCCTCTACCTTATTAGAAGAAAACCCACGAAAATTGAGAAGAAATCAGTTGAAACCATCCTTCCTAGAAAGCTACAAGATCTTGACCTTCAATGGTGGCTTGAGAGAATTATGTAAGAGAAAAACTTTTTGAGGGATTCTAAATTTTAGATTCATATTGAGGGTTTGGGTTATTTGATTGGGGAATAGTTGTATAATGACCTAAAATCAGTATATAATACACCCCCAAAATACCCAAAACACCCAAAAACCCGTACATTAGTTCGACCTTTTTAATTAAGTCTAACGTAACTTTAAAACGACGCGACCAAATTAGGGACATGACTGTTTGTCGCGGGGGCACTTCCAAATCTTGTTTCTAGAATTTAATTTATGGCAGAATGGTTTGTGACAAGTCCACATCTCAAGGCAAACTTTTTGCCTCTTAAGTGGAAGTTGTGCGACGCGCCAGCACCCTTAAATGGGGCTGCCTGTACGCTGCCTTGGCAACCTATTGGACAAACCTTGGGTCCTCCTCAAGGACCCTTTGCTTGGTCCTTGGGGAGTCGTGCCCGAACCTTTTGACCCTAAATTCGTTTAATAAGACACTATGGTCACCCCCTATTATTTTAGACTCTAAACAACATAAAAAAACACATGCAACATACAATGACACACTAGCACACCCAAGGACTATTTTCGAACGTCTTGGTCGTCCCTTGACGTTTGACCTCAAAACTATTTAAAGCTGACTTAAAAAGCTATTCTTAATCATTTTAAAAATTTATTAACACAAGAAAATCACGTGAATCTCTAATTTATTCTAATTCATTTTAAGGGTTGTAACAATCTCCCCTACTTGGAAAACATTCGTCCTCGAATGACACTTGACACACATCAACACTTTGAAGAGGTAAAGACTCAATACTATCATCCCACTATCACAAAATCAACAATATATTCAATATAAAGCTAGGAGGATCATCTACTCCACATATAAGAGACTCAAAACACAACAAGAAGGTAGGAAGAAAATCGACTAACTCATTATGCATAAGACTTCACATTTCTCATTCATATTTGGAGAACTTCCTCTCCACATAATACCATGCTTACTTCAACATTTCTAAGCACATCATGGCAATTTTTCATAAAAGCACAATTATGCAACATTTTAAATAAGGCATATTCAATCAATTTTCTCAAAAAGGCTAAAAAGGCAATTTCTCTGTAACAAATTAGGCATGTTCACAATTTCACCACATGAAGAAAATAGACAGTTTATACTAAATGCACATGAACATAAGCGAATGCAATATATGAAAACTCATTTTCTCATTTAACAAGAATTCAACCAAAGCGTGCATATCTTGAGGAGAATATTTGGAAACTAATTTTTCACATAAGACTACAACATGAACCAAGATACTAAGAACAGTTAGGTTTAGGATTGAATAAGCACATAAGGAAAGGATAAGGATATTTCACTCCCGAAACCCTTACTATTCTCCATACTCCCCCACTTGGGAGAAACCCATCTAATACTCCCCAACTTGGCGGAAACCCCTCTAAGGTCAACATGAACATACTATAAGAATCTCAATCAGGAAACCATCAATCTTACCAACACCACTCAAGGTCTCACTTAAGTCCACATCACCGGATCTAGAATCCTAACTCTCTATACCTCTTTAGATAACAACATCAATCAATCCTATATCATAAACACCAAATACTTTCAAGGCGTTATCCTCTAGCCACAACATATTCTCCTAGGAGAAATTCAAACTAGCTCTTTGAAACATCACCTCTTCTGACTCTAAGATCGGCCTACCAACATTAAACCTTCTCACTCATCACACCTATAAATTTGTAACACTATATTTTATCATCTTTTTCATCCTACCTTAAAAGCACAACTTACCCAATCCGGGTTCTACCACCAATACTCACCATCATAAGGTAACTCATCAAACCTAAAGTCATCATCACAACCTTTTGTATCCCATCTATCAAGTCACACATAACCTTTTGTCTCCCTCAACGTTGCAACACAACCCTTACAAGGGAAATCCCACTCAAAGTACCACCACATAAAAAACAAGGGAAAGACATCATAGAAAAAAACTTTTAGGAAGGACTAGAAGAATGAACAAGTGAAACTTTCTTAGCACCCAATACCCTCCCATTCATAATGTGGCACGCTTCACCTTATGAACAAGACTTTACTAGATGTGGTTTTCAGACAATCTAAGACCATACCGGAAACCTTATGCTCTGATACTATGTTTTTAACGACCCGAGAGCACCCCTTAGTCATTACCGATGTATTCAACCTCTCACAGGTCTCATACAAGCCACATGGAGCTTTCATTGAATACAATACTAAATAATAAGGAAGAATTTAAAACTTTCTTCACTCACGAAGAAAATTTTCATTAAATAGCAAGAGGAAGACTTTAAAAACATCTAACTTTACAATATGTATGTTCCATTAACCATATAATACTTAAGAGTACACCATTGGCTTTAAGCCCACAGAAAAGTTGAAATAAAGACTAAAAGACCATACAAGAACATGTAGGGTATTCTCCTTGAATCTATGAGGACTCACCAAACTGTAATCTTCAACCCCTAGAAACCTATCCATCATCCATAGCATACCAAGACCTCCAATCCCTACACTTTAGTCAAAAAGGGGATAGAAATGGTTAGCACATTTAATCACTAAGTATGGAAGTCATGCAAAAAACATGGAAAAGGGACATTTAGTATAGAAACATGCTTTCATGATATTTTTATAAACCCTTCATCATAAGAATTTAAGAGACATAATACAAGTCAACAATCTCATATACGCCATATTAAACTAACATCAACATATAGAACTTAATTCCATATTCAATAACTAAGCCTTTAATCACTTGGACTCTCTACCTAAAGTTAATCTACGACCCACCTAAGTAAGACATGAAGAGACTGTCCATACACCGTCTTCAAGCACACCTAAGTGCTCCTAAAATACACCCTAGATAAGAACCTTTCTATTCAACATACTTTCACTAAGTGAACATGCATTACATTAGTCATTTAGAAGTCAATCATACAACTGGGGGACTTCACATAATGTTCATGGAAGACCTATGGAACTCACTTTAGAATCTTTAAAGCCTACTCATTCTGTCACATCCGGGAATACCCCCTAGATGTAACCGGCGTCATTGTCCTCTTTGAGGACTAACACTAAAATCTTAGCTTACATCATTACATTCATAGGTCAAAATTAAAGAAATTTAAAACTTTTCATTACTTCTAATTGGAGGTTTACATAGATCTCTACATACATATAATATGTATATATATATATATCGAGTATACATAGACCCTTCGTATAGGAAGACTACTTAGTCTTCTACTTTTAATGCACATAAATATATAGAAAATAACATTGTCTCAAAATAGTCGTCTCATGTCATAACCATCTAATAAGAGTATATCAAATTGGTCCTAGCCCTTACATCAATGAAACAAGACCACATATAGATCATACAACGTTTAATATCCAAATGAAAAGGAAAGAAACATAAGAGTCTTAATACTAAAAACAACATCATGGCTTAATAGTGTCATCGCCCTTGTAAAGTGAGAACCTACCCTACTTGGATGATTAAGGAATCCAAGTCTTCTTCAAGTTGTCCCCAAAAGCCCTTCAATGTCTGGAACCTAAAATGTTAGGGAAAAGGAAGAAATGGGGTTAGTACAACACTTGTATTAAGTATGATACCATATGCACACATATCATGAAAACATGCTAAAAGAGGAGATTTAAATAAGTATGTAATTTATTTTGAAAACCTTTATGCACATTCAACAAGACTATACCCAATCAATAAGCCATATTCACTAATTAATAGGCATGTACATCACAAGACCAACAACATCAAAACTAGTCAAGTCAACATGCATATCACGTAATTTAATACACAGTCAAGTAACTCTATCATCAAGTCATAAATAACCACAAGCATGAATAAGAGTACATTTCATCATAACCAAAGAAAGACAATTACCCATGAACTCCTATCAAGTCAACAAGTGCAATCACGAAGCAAAGCCCCATAAACTTACTCAATCAAGTAACCAAACAAGAATCATGACCATCCTCCTACTTCACATAGCATAGTATTTAAGAGTACATATCATCATACCTTAAAAATATAGACCAACACATGTTCATGAGTGAAACCATTCAACATATAGTATCAACAATGTAAAAGTTCACCATACACATATCATGTACCATTATAAACATATTCATACATAAGAAAATCCTCCTAAGGTTTACCCTCAATGCAAACTAGTGCAAGGAATAGGTAGAGTCCCATACCCCTACCTAAGCTAAGTCAACCTCTCAAGTCACCCTAGTTAGTTTGTACCTCATTACCTCATTTTAGATTAGGGAACACTTGTCTTAACCGACATAGACCACAAGAGCTAAGTTTGGAATCCGGTTTTGTAAAACCTTACACCGAAGTAAGGCGGTCTATCGGCCAAAGTAAAACCAAACATAAACGTAACTTTCTAGGTGGATCCACTAGCTAGTGTTCTTATGGGGGCAACATAGTTTAAGAACTAAGAGATAGGTATAATCCCTCTACATACCACTTGGCAAGTGGGGCATCCTATCATGGAAATCCAATGGATGAGTATCCCTCATAGGGGAGTCAACACCTCTTATGGAACTATAGAGTGAATCTTCATCTATGGGAAGCCATCACCTCCCTTTGTCAAGATCAATCGGTGCTAAGCTAAGTCCCTTTTTGAAATGTCGCTTTAATGTCTTTATTGTTCATCATAGCTTATTTTAAATCATAGGGTCTAACCCTTGTATAACATCATCATCATCATTATCATAGATCAATAAGATTTGCATAAATATAATCCTTTCATTACAATTCATATAAGTGAGGTTAGCACATTTACATATCACTTCATAATAAGGCATATTGGTAAATCATTCACCATCCTTATAACATTTACATCTTTGCCAACACCTCACAAACCATAGTCAAGATATTTCAATTCAACACCATACCAACCCTATAAATCAAAATACAAGGCATACTCCAATGCAACATCATGACTTAATCACAATTAACCATAATTGAAGTAAGGAATAGAGATCACAAGACTTACCAAGTCTCCTTCACAATTCATCATCAAGGTCTTACCATCAACCCTTAACTAAACCCAATTAGGGTATAACGTCATCATAATTCAATGATCAACATGGTAACAAGGCTTAAAGAATCACTACATCACAATTCAATACTAGTTCATAGCTTAAGACAAGATACATAGGTAAAACCCACAACATACTTCATAACCTAGATCACTTCCATGAGCTAGCATGAAAGAAATATAAATCACCCTAATTCATTCATGATTAGTATAAAACATCATCTAGCATAAATTCAACCAATAACCAAGTCAATTGAACCAATATAACATAATTCATATCAAGATCATAACCTAGGGTTAACGGGTAAAGATCATCTTCTACAAACTAGATCAAACCATCAAGATATATCATAATTAAATTGGAATACATGTTATTCTATTTATAATATCTAAAAGAAATCATAAACAAATCAATTCATAACATAATTTTCGAGATGGATGAAACACACTTGAAAACCCAACTTTGGAAATCAATTTGATGGACCCTTTGAGGAAAGAGGTCTCAAAGGTAAAAAAGATCCCATACCTTGCTAAATGATGAATATTGATGGTGAAACTTGAATCTTTTCAGCCCTTAAACCCTTCCTTAGCTTGGTATTCAATGGAGTTCTTCAATAGAGAGAGAAACAAGAGAGAAAGAAGGGAGTTTGAGTTTGTGAGTTATGAGAGCTTAGGTTAGTTTAATGAGGTTGAGGTATTTATATGGGGTTTTAATTAACTTAATTAGACTTTCATTAACCACCAACTAATTACCTAACCCCTTAATTAATTAATTAATTGGAAATAACTTAAAACGTGCAAAAAATCAAGCCCTCACAGACGACACCACGATCGATGTATCATGGGTCAATCGACGACCAGCCCCCCCTTCCGTGCTGCACATCCGTTGTTTGATTCAGAGACATGTACAAATGGACCATTAGCCAAAATGGCTAAGTGTTGGTCGACGGAAGGAATTGATGCCCCGTCGATCCACACACGCCCCGTCGATTCCCTTCGTGAGTGCACACTGCCCAGGCAGTCTTTGAACCCAAGAAGCAAGGATCCTCATCAAGGGACCTTGGTTGGTCCTTGGGGAGTCGTACCCGGACGTTTTGACTATGAACCAACTTAAACACATGTTAGACACCCTTCCAACAATTTTCATCATTTTCCGACTTCTAAAAGCTAGTCAAATAGGCTAAGGCACGGTATTACCTCATTGAACTAGTTTCCGGACGTCATGGACGTTATTGGACGTTTTGGTTTCTAGACTTCCTAAATGACTTCTATTCATTAAAATAGACCTTAAAATAGCATCTAGACCTTATGACACTTACGTTAGTCTCTAGAACACGTCTTGGATTTTCGAAGTGTTACATTATCCCCCCTTAGGAACATTCGTCCCCATATGACACTAAAAATCTTTTGAAGGAAGGAATAGACTCAAGACTAGAAGCCCAACCAACAACAATACATAACAACATGAGTTACAACATCAATCTTATCACTTACACTGGTTAATTTAAAAAAACACTTCAATTACCACACATAAAGCTTAACATCACAGTATGAGGAATATCCTTCTCACAACAACAAGAGCTCAACATAGCATTTATGAGTTAATTATGCCAAAGTTCAACTTACCAACATGCTACATATCATTTCATATAGATTCACCATATAAAAATGCATAACATACCTCAAACAAGCAAAATTTCAAATTATTAGCATACTTCACTGTAATCACTGTGATGACATCCAAAAATGCACATTTTGCAAAACTTCACCAAAAATCAAGAAACTTCAATTCTTAGTCATTATTTTCATTATTAATAGAAATAACTAACCTTAGTTATCAAATAGATAAGGGTAATGGAACTTCATGTCGGCCTCGACCTCCCATGTTGCACCCTCAACTAGGTGATTCTTCCTTAACACCTTTACGGAAGCCACCTCTTTCATAGGTGAAATTTTCAAATACACATTATCACCTTTTTCAAACTCTAAATCCCTTCTCCTATGATCGGCATAAGACTTTTGCCGAATATAGGCCGTTTGCAACCAGTTCCTTGTGATATGAAGTTTCTCCAAAGTCTTATAAATCAAATCAGGACCAAGAAGCGAAGGCTCACCCACTTCAAACCATCAAATAGAAGACCTACACCTCCTACCATACAAGGCTTCATAATGAGCCATGGATATGGATGAATGGAAATTATTATTGTAAGAAAACTCCACCAAAGGCAAATGCTTATCCCAATTCCCCTTGAAATTAATAATACAAGCTCTAAGCATATCCTCAAGGGTTTGAATAATACGCTCGGCTTGACAACTCGTTTGGGGATGAAAATTGGTACTTAACTTTACCTTAGTACCCAACCCTTCTTGGAATGACCTCCAAAACATAGATGTGAATTGTTCACCCCGATCCGATATGATGGATAACGGAATACCATGGCGACACGCAATCTAATCTATGAAGAACCTTGCATAATCTTCCGCCGAATAAGTAGACTTGACGGGAATGAAATGAGCGGACTTGGTCAACCTATCCACAATCACCCATATAGAGTCATATTGTCTTTGAGTACGAGGCAAACCTACTACAAAATCCATATTGATGTCTTCCCACTTATAAGTAGGAACTTGGATTTCTTGAAGTAAACCACCCGACTTTTGGTGTTCGACTTTCACTTGTTGGCAATTTTGAGACTTTGCAAAAAATTCTGCTATGTCCTTTTTAAAACCTGCCCACCAAAATACTTCCCTAAGGTCATGGTATATCTTTGTTGAGCCGGATGAATGGAGTAACGGGATCCATGGGCTTCTTCAAGGATCCGGTTCCTCAACCCATCTACATTGGGAACACACAACCTTCCTTGATACCTCAAGACACCATCCCCCTCTAAGGAGAATGACTGATTAAGATTACCAAGAACCGATTCCTTCAACTCCATCAATGATTGATCAAGGTGTTGTTTAGACTTCACCTCAACTACCAAAGATGACTCGGAGTTATGATGGACCATAAAACAACCATTCGGAGAATCTTCCAACCTCACACCAAATCTTGCCAACCTATGAACATCTTTCACTAGGTCTTTCTTGGCTTCATCTAAATGAGACACACTACCCATGGATAACCGACTTAGAGCATCCACAACCATATAGGCCTTTCCGGGGTGATAGATAACATTCATGTCGTAATCTTTCAACAATTCCATCCACCTTCTTTATTGGAGATTCAACTCTTTTTGAGTAAACACATATTGGAGATTTTTGTGGTCGGTATACACATCAACATGGACACCATACAAGTATTGCCTCAATATTTTCAATGCAAGCACCACGACCGCTATCTCAAGATCATGAGTTGGATAGTATCTCTAATGTACCTTAAGTTTCCTAGAAGCATAGGCTATAACCTTCCCATGTTGCATAAACACACACCCTAAACCCACTCGGGATGCATCACAATACAGAACGAAACCCTTATTACCCTCCGTTAAAGTAAACACAGGAGCAGAAGTAAGCCTATATTTCAAGATTTGGAAGCTTCTCTCACATGCCTCCAACCAGTCAAATATCTTACTCTTTTGGGTCAAAGTAGTCAAGGGAGATGCAATGGAGTCAAAACCATCCACAAACCTCCGATAATAACCCGCTAGACCCAAGAAACTCCTAATGTCGATTGGAGTCAATGGTCTAGGACAATTTTTTACCGCCTCAATTTTCCTTGGATCAACCTCAACTCCCTCACTAGAGATGATATGACTAAGAAACGCCACCGACCTCAACCAAAACTCACATTTGCTATACTTTGCAAATAATTGATTCTTCTTAAGCACTTGTAGCAGAACCCTCAAATAGTTCATGTGATCACCCTCATTTTTCGAATATCCAAAGATGTCGTCAATGAAGAGAATGAAAAATGAATCTAGGTAACTTCAAAACACCCTACTCATGAGATCCATAAACGCCTCCAGGGCATTTGTGAGACCAAAGGAGTTTACTAAGAACTCATAGTGACCATATCTAGTCCGAAATTTCATCTTTGGTATATCCTCACCTCCCACCCTAAGTTGATGATACCCCGATCTCACGTCAATCTTAGAAAAGTAGCTTGCCCCTGGGAGTTGATCAAACAAGTTGACAATCCGAGGGAGAGTATACTTGTTCTTAATAATGACTTTATTGAGTTGGTGATAATCAATGCACATTCTAAGGGACCCATCCTTCTTCTTCACAAACAAAACAGGAGCACCCCATGGAGAAATACTAGGTCTAATGAAGCCGTTGTCTAGTAAATATTTTAGTTGAGCCTTCAACTCTTTCAATTCGTCTAGAGCCATCCTATAAGGAGAAATTGAAATGGGATTTGTATCTTGTTACAAGTCGATACCAAAATCAATTTCTCGTTCGGGAGGAATATCGGGAAGGTCATTTGGAAATACCTCCAGAAATTCCCTCACTACGGGGACCGACTCAATGGGAGGAATTTCGGAGTCTAAATCTTGAACTCTTACTATATGGTATAAACAACCTTTAGAGATCATTTTAAAAGCTTTCAAACAAGATCTGATACGACCTCTAGGAATAGAATATCCCCCCTTCCTCTCTAAAACGGGCTCATTTGGAAAGTTAAACTTCACCACCCTTAGTCTACAATCTATAGAGGCAAAGGAAGCATGCAACAAATCCATACCCAAAATGATATCAAAATCAAGCATATCAAGTTCTACTAGCTCAACATAAGAAACTCTATTGGGCAACATTATAGGACAATTTCTATACACCATTTTTGCAACAACAGACTCACCCACCGCGGTAGACACTATAAAAGGTTCATGCAATATATTGGGCAAAATGTCAAACTTTTTAGCTACTAGAGGAGTAACAAATGATAAGGTAGCACGGGATCAAGTAAGGCATATGCATCAATAGAGAAGACTTTCAACATACCGGTCACTACGTCGGGAGAACTCTCTTGCTCACCCCTAGAGCGGAGAGCATAAAAGTGATTCTTCTTCGGAGCCTCATTAGACCACTTGCTTGAGTTTGACCACTACCCTTGTCTTGGACCTTCATATAAGGGCAACCCCTAACCTTGTGGCCACTCTTGCCACAACCAAAGCAAATTCTCGTTCCAACTAGACATTCACCAAGATGATCCTTTCCACACTTGGTAGAAGTAGTCTTCTTGTTCGGTGAACTAGTATCTCTTTCCTTTTTAGGCTTAGGGTTAGACACCCTATCATCACGAGCCTTAGGGAACTTGGAAGGAACTTTATTGGACACTCTCTTCTTGAAACTAGGCTTGTCTTGAATCTAAAGCCTACTCTTTGAAGAACCACTATCAAAAGATCTTGCCCTCTTGGCATCTCTACTCTTCCTCTTAGTCCTTGCCTCTTCAACTTGTTGAGCATGAACCATGAGACGAGAAATGTTCATATTGTCATGTAGCATAGCCTAATGACACTCCTCTTGCAAGTCATTCGAAATTCTCATCACAAAGTGATTCATTTCATCTCTAGGGTCGAAAACCAAAGAAGGAGCATATTTTGACAATTATATGAATTTCAAAGAGTATTCAAGAACACTCATACCTCCTTGATTGAGGTTAATGAACTCCACCACATTGTCTTTGCTCTTATCCCTAGGAAAGAACCTGTCATGAAAATCCATCTTGAAAACTTCCCAAGTCGCCGGTCCACCCCTTAACGGCCTATGATTCCTCAATTGGACATACAAAGTTTGGGACACATCTTTGAGTTGGTAAGTGGCTAACTCGGCCTTCTCACTAGTAGACAACCTCATAGCATAGAGGATCTTGTAGATTTCATCAATGAACTCTTGGGGGTCTTCTTCAACCTTGGACCCATAGAAAGTAGGAGGATTCATCCTAGTGAAATCCCTTAGATGGGAGGCCATGGTAGAAACTTTTTGGTTTACTCGGGGTACAACCTCCCGATTAGCTTGGGCCGTCATGGATTATGCTTGAGTAGTGGTATCTTGTGCTTTGGTAGTAATGACTTTGGCAATTTGGAAAAGAGCAGCCCTTATGTCCTCATCCGTCAAAGGAGGAGGATTGACCGGGGATTGGTCATCATTCATATCTTCCTCAAGAGAAGGAACTTGATCACCACGGGGAGGAACTCCCCCATTGACAATCTCTTCTTCAAGTTTTCATGCCGCATTCCTTTAAGTATTCATTGCCTATAATCACAATAAAAGTATTAGATACTAAAACACATAGAGATAACACTCTAAAGGCACAATATTAGACTTCCAAGAAAGTGAGAGTTTCCTAAGCATCTCATAGATTCCTATTCATATGTGTGGCGCGCTTCACAATTATGAATATGAACCTACATAGACGTGGTTGAGAGAAACATCGACTCAAAGATATTTAACCTCATGATCTGATACCAAGTTTTTTACATCCGAGAATACACCCTAGACGTAACCGGCATCATCATCCTCTTGGAGTACTAAGACTAGCCTCTTAGCTTACATCATTACATTCATAGGTAAAAATTAAGGAAAATTTAAAACGTTTCATTACTTCTAATTGGAGGTTTACATAGACCTCTACATACACATAGTATATATATATATCGAGTATACATAGACCCTACGTATAAGAAGACTACTCAGTCTTCTACTTTTATTGCACATAAATATAAAATATAAGTCTCAAAATAGTCGTTTCAACTCATAACCATCTAATAAGAGTATATAAAATTGGGCCTAGCCCATTCATAAATGAAACAAGACCACATATAGGTCATACAACGTTTAATATCCAAATGAAAAGGAATGAAACCTAAGAGTCTTAATACTAAAAACCACATCATGGCTTGATAGTGGCATCGCCCTCGAAAAGTGAGGACCTACCCTACTTGGATGATTAAGGAATCGAAGTCTTATTCAATTCTACCTCAAAAGCCTTCAACGACCGGAACCTAAAATGCTGGGGAAAAGGAAGAAATGGGATTAGTACACTACTTGTACTAAGTATGAGACTATATGAACACATATCATGAAAACATGCTAAAAGAGTACATTTTATTAAGTATGCAATTTACATAGAAAACATTTATGCCCATTCAACAATACTATACCTAATCAATAAGGCATATTCACTAAGTCATAGGCCTGTACATCAAAAGACCAACAATATCAAAACTAGTCAAGTCAACATACATAATACGTAATTGAATACATAGTCAAGTAACTCTATCATCAAGTCATAAATAACCAGAATCATGAATAAGAGTAGATTTCATCATAACGAAAGCAAGACAATTACCCATGAAACCCTATCAATTAAACAAGTCCAATGACCAAGTAGAGCCCCATAACCGTACTCAATCAAGTAACCCAACAAGAATCATGATCAACCTCCTAGTTCACATAGCATTGCATTTAAGAGTACATATCATCATACCTTAACAATATAGACCAACACATGTTCATGAGTGAAACCATTCAACATATAGTATCAACAATGTGCAAGTTCACCATATACATATCTTGTACCATTAAAAATATATTCATACATAAGAACATCATCCTAAGGTTTTCCCTTAAGGTAAACTAGTGCAATGCATAGGTAGAGTCTCATACCACTACCTAAGCTAAGTCAACCTCTCAAGTCATCCTAGTTAGTTTTTACTTCATTACCTCATGTTAGTTTAGGGAACACTTGCCTTAACTGACATAGACCACAAGAGCTAAGTGTGGAATCCGGTGTTGTAAAACCTTACACAAAAGGAAGGCGCCAAAGTAAAGCCAAACATAAATGTAGCTTTCTAGGTGGATACAATAGCTAGTCTTCCGATGGGGGCAACATAATTCAGGAACTAAGAGATAGGTATAATCCCTCTACATACCACTTGGCAAGTGGGGCATCCTATCATGGAAATCCAATGGATGAGTATCCCTCATAGGGGAGTCAACACCTCTTATGGAACTATAGAGTGAATCTTCCTCTATGGGAAGCCATCACCTCCCTTTGTCAAGTTCAATCGGTGCTAAGCTAAGTCCCTTTTTGAAATGTCGCTTTAATGTCTTTATTGTTCATCATAGCTTATTTTAAATCATAGGGTCTAACCCTTGTATAACATCATCATCATCATTATCATAGATCAATAAGATTTGCATAAATATAATCCTTTCATTACAATTCATATAAGTGAGGTTAGCATATTTACATAACACTTCATAATAAGGCACATTGGTAAATCATTCACCGTCCTTATAACATTTATATCTTAGCCAACACCTCACGAACCATAGAAAAGACATTTCAATTCAACATCATACAAACCTATAAATCCTAATACAAGGCATAATCCAATGCAACATCATGACTTAATCACAATTAACCATAATTGATGTAAGGAATAGGGATCACAAGACTTACAAAGTCTCCTTCACAATTCATCATCAAGGTCTTACCATCAACCCTTAACTCAACCCAATAAGGGTATCACATCATCATAATTCAATGATCAACATGGTAACATGGCTAAAGGAATCACTACATCACAATTGAATACTAGTTGATAGCTTAAGACAATATACTCAGGTCAAACCCACAACATACTTCATAACCTAGATCACTTCTCAAGAACTAGCATGAAAGAACTATAAATAACCCTAATTCATTCATGATTAGTATAAAAACATTATATAGTAGTAATTCAACCAATAGCCAAGTCAATTGAACAAATATAACATAATTCATATCGAGATCATAACCTAGGGTTAAGGGGTAAAGGTCATCTTCTACAAATTAGACCAAACCATCAACATATATCATAATTAATCTAGAATACATGTTTATATATTCATTATATCCAACATAAATCATAAATAAATCAATTCATAACATAATTTTCGAGATTGGATGAAACCCACTTGAAAACCCAACTTTGGAAATCAATTTGATGGAACCTTTTGAGGAAAGAAGTCTCAAAGGTTAAAGAAATCCCATACCTTGCTAACTGATGAAGATTGATGGTGAAAATTTACTCTTCGAATACCTTAAACCATCCCCTAGCTTGGTCTTCAATGTATTTCTTCAATAGAGAGAGAAAGAAGAGAGAAGGAAGAGAGTTTGAGTTTGTGAGTTATGAGAGCTTAGGTTAGTTTAATGGGGTTGTGGTGTTTATATGGAGGTGTTAATTAACTTAATTAGACTTCCCTTAACCCCCAAATAATGATCTAACCCCATAATTAATTTATTAATTGGAACTAACTTAAAACGTCCAGAAAAGAAAGCCCTCACAGACGACACCATGATCGACGGATCGTGGGTCAATCGACGGCCAACCCCTTCTTCTGTGCTGCACATCCGTTGTTTGATTCAAAGAATTTTCCAAATGGACCATTAGCCAAAATGTATAACTGTTGTTTGACATATGGCATCAACGCCCCGTCAATCCACACACACCCCGTTGATTCCCTTCGTGGGTGCACACTGCCCAGACAGTCTTTGACCCCAAAAGGCAAGGGTCCTCCTCAAGGGCCCTTTGTTGGTCCTTGGCGAGTCGTACCCGGACGTTTATAATATTAACCAACTTAAACACATGTTAGACACCCTTTCACCAATTTTCATCATTTTCCGACTTCTAAAAGCTAGTCAAATAGGTTAAGGCATGCTAGTACCTCATTGAACTAGTATCCGGACGTCATGGACATTCTTGGACATTTTGGTTTCTAGACTTACTAAATGACTTATATTCATTAAAATAGACCTTAAAACAATATCTACACCTTATGACACTTACGTTACTCTCTAGAACACTTCTTGGATTTTTGAAGTGTTACACATTTCATGTGCAGATAGCGTCCAATTCCACTACCTACACGTTGTAGAACATATCCAATAGCTAGAGTGAACATACCATATGATGAGAATAGACATTAGTTGACATAGACCATACTATCTATTTATGGAATCTGATGTCATGAAACACCACACCGTGGAACGTGTTCTACTTGCCAAAGTTTTAACTAAGACACATTCCATGTACGCACATGGTTAAGGGATATCAAGGTCTTCTTTTTACTCTAGTCTCATACTTCAAGTAGAGATACTACCACAAGTATATCCACTCTGTGCTTTTCCTTGTTTCTCATAGAGTAAGTTCATTCACATAATAGTATTTGAGAATATACCATTTCTTAGTCCTAACAACTTATAATACCACTACCAAGAAGGGGTCCAGAAGGGCTGCCGATCAAGGTTCATTAGCATAGCTCTTATGACTTTCTTAGAGATAGCTTCATGCCGTTCTAGCCAACCTATCTCTAAGTCCGTCATTCCAGTCAAGAAGGGCACCGTTACGGTCTACCACTTGAAGGATTCATTATTAACCTTCTTTTCATATTCAAGGTTTCACATTGTTAACCTTCTTTTCAAATTCAAGGTTTCACATTATTCATTCTTAGAAGGGTACCACTTTAGGTCTACCGATCCTAGACTTCCATTCATTCTTTCACTCTTTAATTTATGTATTCATTAATTCTTTCATGACAAGGGTGACTAAGTCTACCAGGTCAAAAGATAACATTCAACATAACTTTCATGTATCAAGTAGCCACAATTAGGTCTACTTAAACAAGACACAATATAAACATATAGAGACTTTTCATTTTCTATCATCATCACATACCAACATTTAGAGAAATATTCTTTCACTCACAATATCACATAGCTTTATATAAGATCACTTCAAGATCACATGGATACCTTCACATTATGAATATCACGCAAGATCACCCATATATCATATAATAACTTCACTTTATACATTCATGGTTGCAATAACTCCTTGCACATAGTCACATTACTTCATATAATGATCTTCACATTACACCTTTACATATGCCATAACATGATACTACTATAATTCACATAATATAGCCCACAAACCAATGATCACAATAAGAACAAGAAGTAAACACCGCCACCATAAGTGGACCATACCATACAAGAACAATTCTATATCAATTCTACATTAGTAAGGGAATTAGGTCAATTGAACCTCTTCCCATAGCCAAGATCGCCATTACTTAACGTATCCAACAATTCACGATATAATAGCATCATTAACATTAGAAAGCAACTATACAACTTGTTATAATCACAATTCCATCAACATTAGATCATAAGAAATAGACCCACTTCATAAGACAAATTTAGGGATTTGAGAAGATCAAGGGTTCATGGAGTTTCATTGGAAAACATCAATTTAACATCAATAATATCATATCTAATGATTTGAAATCGTTTCATGAAAGAACCCTTGAGTTAGAGTGAAAATTGGACTTTTGCATAAACTTTGAAATCTTTGAAATCACTTTGAGATTAGATCTAAGGTTATACAAAGCCTTAGATAAAGAACTCCCGTACTTTATTAGAAGAAAACCCACTCAAATTGAGAAGAAAAAAGTTCAAACCATCCTTCTTAGAAAGCTCCAATACCTTAACCTTCAACGGTGGTTTAAGAAAATTTTGTAAGAGAAGAACTTTTTAAGGGATTTGAAATTTTAGATTCTAATTGAGGGTTTGGAGTTTTCTATTGGGGAATGGGTGTATAATGACCTAAAATCAGTATTTAATACACCCTCAAAATACCTAAAACACCCGTACATTAGTTGGACCTTTTTAATTAAGTCTAACTTAAAGTTAAAACGACGCGACCAAATCTGGGACATGGCTGCGCATCGCGAGGGCTCTTCTAAATCTTGGTTCTAGAATTTAATTTAAGGCAGAATGGCTCATGACAAGACCGCATTTCAAGTCAAACTTTTTGCCTATTAAGTAGCAGTTACGCGACGCGCCAACACCCTCAAAAAGGGACTGCCTGTGCGCTACCTTGGAAGCCTCTTGGCCAAAGCATGGGTCCTCTTAAAGGACCCTTTGGTTGGTGCTTGGGGAGTCGTGCCCAAACGTTTTTACCATAAACTTGTTTAATAAGACACTCGGGTCACCCCCACTGTTTCAGACTCTAAACAACACATACAACACATATAACATACAAGAACACACTAGCACACACAAGACTAGTTTTCGAACGTCTTGGTCGTCCCTTGACGTTTGACCTCAAAAAACTTTGAAGCTGACTTAAAAAGCTATTATTAATCATTTAAACAAGTTATCAACTCAATAAAATCACGTGAAGATCTAATTCATTTCTATGTTCTTTCAGCTGCCTTGTTCCTTTAGTCTCAATAGTGTCCATGCTTTGTCTCCACATCCAAATACCTGAAACTCAAGGATTTTCATCTATTATTGAGATAAAATATACATTTGAGGACACTAAATTTATCAAAATATAGCCCTAAAAGAGTCCAAATTGTGGACTCGTCAACTATTATCTTTTGGAAATATTGGAATTAAATTGTAACACCCCAAATTTTTTTGAGTTAGGTCCGATCTATTATTATTCATTTACTTGTAGGGTCATATCGGGTGATTCTTAAATTTCCTATATGTGTAAATATAAATTCTTTCGTGTGGGAATTATTTAGGATATAAATTAAGTCATTAGTAACTCCTTGGACAAAGTAGAACTGAAAGTTTCCTTATCGATTATGTTTTTGATGTAATATTCTACTTGAGTCAACTTCAAACAACTATTTCTCTTATAATATATAGATTTATGTGACCCATAACCAATAAAATTAAAGGTATTTGAATCTTCTTTCCAAAGCTACAAATTTGCAAAATCCGAAGTTTGAGTAAAAAGTTATGTCTATTTTGGTGGACTAATATAGTGCTATGAATAATTAGCCTACCAGAAAACATTAGAAAGGGGAAATGTTTGTATTTTTATCTCTAAAAAACCATAAACAATTTCTTGACTAATTAATGACCGAAAACAATAAGATTTTCATCTCTTAATCTACCATGCTCTTCTTTGTCAAACCCTAAAAAGACCTAAAGAAAAATCAAAGTAGAAGACTTTCATTGAAGATTCTTTCAATCTTTTTCAAGACACTTTCAATCTTCTTAAAGATACTTTAATTTTTTTCAATATTCTTCTTCAAGGTATGTTTTTCCCTACAAATTCTATTCTTTCCAACTCAAATTCCTCCATACCATTATGAATCACAATGAAAATAACAATTCTTGGCCATAGAGTTTCAAGAAATAAATTCAAGAAATCTCAAGAGAGGTTTCCTTCATTTTTCTCCTTCAAACTACGATTTCAAGGCTTCAAATCAAGTTCTTCTTCAAGATTCCTAAGGAACCTCATTCTTTCAGGTATGTAAGACTATCATAGTATGGGACGATTTCTTCGTACGTCCCACATTTACTTCCAGATCAATAAAAGAGTAATCTAGGATTTTTTCCTTCGACTTAAGTATTCTTGAGATAAGTTGATTTTGAGTTCTTGAGTTTATGTTTCTTTTGAAATTTTATTTCTAATTATTGAATTTCTATATGTTCTGCGTGAAATTTTATTGGTCATTCGATCATGCCTATATTTCAGTATAAACCCTATATATTGAGTATTTTTTAGAGGAAAAATATTGTTGATTTATGAGCTTCTAGTTCTTCAGTCCTTCATTCCTGTATATTGTGAGTTTCCTTATTGCTATTAAGATCTCCGAGTTGAGTCGTTTTTGTCCATAATTCAAAATGAACCCTATGATTTTAGTTATCAAATTTGAAAAGCTTTTTAAAAACAACACTTAAGTTCTTAAAAGTAGTTTTGTGAAAGTAAAGATGAGCATTGACAAAGGAGTTTCTAAACCATGATTAGTATGACAAGCGAGTATGCCATCAATAGAATGAGCAATATTGTATTTGTATATACCAATAATGTTTATGTATAATGACTTTACCAGTCATCAATGATCATATTAAAATGTGATATTGATATATTTTTTAGAAATAATTTTCAAGTATGAATAGTGTAAGAGTATAAATGGACTATATATTCCCAAATATATCATATTTACAATTATAAAAGTGAAACTGAGATTTCTAAATGACTTACGAGTTCAAAAGATATTTCAAGAGAGTTTCCTGTTTTAAGAGGGTAGTTTGAGAAAATAGCTCAAACTATAGGAAGATTTATGTTTTTAAACATATGAGAATGAGTATATATTATTGGAATTAGTATTGAGAACGCTAATATGGGGAAGAGTTTAGACAACTCAAAGTCCTCATAAACCATGTATTCCAACATTGTTAATGGGTCATACTTTTAAAATGATTTCTTATTATTTTTTAGCATAACTTAGTGGATACACTTAGATGAGGTGTTCTATACCATAGAAGGGTATAGGAGAATTCTGGCAGCGTGGGCGAGACCCTGTATCATCACGTAGCTCATAGTAATGGTTATCGTTAGAGAATCTCCCAAATAGAGTTAAAAAGGTATTTTTATATATCACTTAATATGTTTAGTGTTAGAGTTGAGAATGTATTTTTTAATGTTTTAAATAATTTAACTCTTTATTTTCTTCAAATTTAGCTTGAGTACGTTGTTATCGATTCCAGTCCTTTCTTTCAGTTATTTTTAATTCAACTATTACAGACTCGTACATTCAATGTGCTGATGTCATTCGACCTGCAATATTTAATAATGCAGATACATGTTCTTATGTACCTCAACAAGAGTCTTTGTAGATCACTTAATCTGCTCATCTACTTTCGACTGTGGTCTCCTTGCTTGCGTAGGAATCTAGTTTTATAAGTTGCTAGTAGTAGTTCTCTTGAGGAATCCTGGGTCATGGCCCAACACTTATCTTTGTATAGTAGAGGATTCATGGATAGATAGTTTCAGAGAGTCTTTTAAGTCTCAAATATTTTATTTAAAAATTATGTTTTATAGTTTGTTCAGCGAAGTTTTGAGATTAAGTAAACTATTGTTAAACGTTTCTTTAAATCTTATGCTTATGTATGCTTGATTTAGTCTTATTCTTGTAGTAAGCAAGGATGAGGGTTCACATGGGGACTAGTATTTGATATCGATTGCCGGCCATGGCCATTGTCACGACTCAAGTTTAGTCCTCGGAAGTTACACGACGTACAAGACTCCGAAGAGCCTTATACAAGCCTCAAAGCATTTCATTGATTCAAAATAAGAATAGCACGAAATTAAACTCATTTAAATCCAAAACAACAAAACTTCATTTAAAAGAAATACTTGAAATATAGCGGAAGTATAAGTGTTACATGGCTATCTTAACAATGTATTTGACCACAAGTAGGGACACCACCATTTACAATCGAAAAGAGTACTACAAATGTCTATTACATTGAAATGAATGAAACTTCAAAAGATACTTGTCCTCGATCTGTGGACGTACCACTCTAGCCTTGGAGGAATATCAACCCAAGAACTTCAATCTAGATAGAACCAATCACTTGCAAGAACCTACATTTGTAGTAAAACATGAATAAATATGGGTTAGCACACAAAAATGTACTAAGTATGATAACCATGCCAAAATATGCTTTAAAAGAGACATTTTATTTTAAAGTCATGCATTTGTGCCAATATGATGAGATTTCATGATCATCGGTAAAAGAGGCATAATACACACAAATAACCAACGTACAGGTCCTTCCATCACATTTAGAAACAATATACGTAAACTTCATTTGCTTTACACTAACTTTCACCTCAAGTAACTGTCATGTTATACCTTGTGCAATGTATGGATAGCGTCCCATACCACCATGCATACTAAAGTAACACATTAAGTTTACCAAAAGTGAACTTATCATACTTCATTACGTTTAAATATTTAAGTCAATATTCTTCATTTAGGACAGCTTCATACACAAGTCATTAGAACCTTACAGAACTCACTGTATCCCTTTTGAAGCCTATTTGTGCAATGCATGGATAACATCCTATACTAGTAGCCACACTTAATAGAATATTTCAAGAAACTACAATGCACATCTCACATGATGGGAATAAACATTTAACCAACATAGATCATGAGAGCTAGATATAAAATTCTGTGTCATGTGACCCCACACCATAAAAATGTTGTCTACTTGGCTAAGGTAGATAAGGTACTATCCTAGGTTTGGTAGAAACCCACTAGCTAGTATATACCCCTATGCGGATACATAGTTATGGTACCAAAATATGTTCATTGGAACCCTAGACAAACATTGGGAGCGTTTCCATCTTACCATATCCGCTTGGTGCTTAGCCTACATTCCCATAGAGTAATTCATTCACATTTGTTGTACTTGAGAGGGTTACCAACATTGGTTCTACCGAATCTAAATACATCACACAAGAAAGTGTCACCAATCCTAGGTCTACCTATTCATGGTACATTAAGGAAAACTTATGACTTACCAAGAAGGGCGCCATCTACATTGGGTCTACCGATACAAGGTTTATCATTTCCAACAAGGAAGGGTTACCAACACTAGGTCTACCAGTCCAAGTTTTATCATGCATTAGTTTCTAGACTTATGATGAATGGTGCCATTAATCCTTTGGTCTACCGTTTCAAGACATAGTCTAGAATACTTTATAATTCATTGGTGAAAGATTTACCAAGACCAGGTCTACCGTTTCATGCTCATTACGTTCATTCGTTCAAGAAGAGGATGCTTAATCCTACAAATTTAGATAATTCCAACACATTGCATCCATTTACACAAGAATAGGCTACAAGAGTCTACCAATTGAATGTGTACAATAAATTCAGGAACAATCCTTAACATATTATCATCATCATTCATGAGTGTCTAAGTGATAATAAACCTTCAATCATTGCACTATTACATTCTAAACATGCTCATTCTACTATTATTGAGATTACACCCATATACTATACATCATGATCATACATTGGTCTTTCATGCATATATAGGTACAAGGAAGATACCCATCAATACAATACCACAATATACAAGTCAAATAAACACCTCCATCTTTCAAGTGGATCAACAACAATTTCACAATTCTAATTCAACAAGTAATTGATCATAACTTGCCTTCAAGGCCAAAAATATCAAATCACCATCACCTCAATAATTCACTATAACTAAGGCATGTATAATGATATACTTTAATCCTCAGCAATTTAGACATATTCCAATCACATACTTGCAAAATCAACAAACCCACTTCATTAGGAAACAATTTAGGAATTGTGAGAATTCACGGGTTCATCGAGTGTTTTAATCATAAATCGTCAATTAAAAACTAATACAATAATAATATGCCATAAATAACCTTTTGAAATCGTTTGGTGAAAGAATACATGAGATTGAGTAAAAGCCCTAGGTTTTTCATGAACTAGTGAACTTTAAAATTACATTGAATTGACTCTAGGGATGAAAATTTTCCAAGATGAAGGATCACCATACCTTGATTAAGATTCCTCAAGAAATATGATGAAGAAACGCCTTGACTCCGAACCCTAGATCGGACTTCTTCTTCTTCTTCATTAAGTTTAGCGAGAGAAATATTGATTGAGGAAGAACTCTGGGGTTTTGATTTGGGTGGTTTGAATAAAGGAGTAAACGTAGTATTTTAAGATATGAAGCTATTTGTATTTCTGATATAAACCATTTAAAATAAATCCCACATACAAATATTTAAAAAAAATTACCTGAAACTCGCGAACTAAGGCAGCCCCGTCAGGGTCTAAGGCCAACTCTACGGTATGTGAAGGAGGACCATGACCCGTTAAGGTGACCATGAATCCTAGGCTGTGTGCTCCCTTGCAAGCCAACCTCCCATCTCACTAAGTAAACACTACGACCAACTCTACAGAGTGTGGTCGAGACCACGGGCAGTGAAGTGGCTCGTTGAGTTGAGGCAGAGCCTTGGCTTCAAAAGCTTGTCTCACACATGGCCAAGTGATCTTGAGAGGCACTTCTACGGATTCAGGTCAAGAACACTAATCGTGAAGTTTCCCGTAATTCTTGGGACAATGCTTAGCCAAGGTTGGGCAGCCTCGGCCTTTGGCTTAGGCCGTGCCCTCCTTGACTTTGCACATACCCTTGCACCTTAACCATCATTATAAAAGATCCTTCAATATACGTACAAGGACACTGACTCAGTAAAATCCTAGATCGGGAAAAATTACAAAATATGAAACCTCAATCAAAACTCAACACAAGGTCGTTAGGCCCTAGTTTCACTTATTCATTTTATAGGTCGTTAAAATATCCCCCACTTAGGAACAATCGTCATCAAATGACACTTTTAAAATAATTCAAGGGATAACGACTCAAGACTAGACCCCAGACAATCATGAAGCATCAATATAATGCATATATCATAGAGTGAAACAACACTCAACATCAACAAGCTCAATGCAACTCAAGAAGTATGAACTACACCTACAAAATCATTATGCATCAAAACTTCAACATTTCTCATTTAATTGGAGGAAATACCTTATCAATTTCATATCATGATCATCACAACATCATTAAGAAAAAATATGTGATTTCTCTCAAAGCCCATTCATGCATGTTCAACATTTTACCTCATTAATCACATAGGCAACTCATTACTAAATGCATATCAACATGAGGAAAACAATAATGAAAACTCATTGTCTCACTAACAAGAATTCAACTAGAACATGCATAACATAAAGAAGCCATGAAACACTCATTAACACTCATGACTTCAAAACATGAAACAAGCTATAAAGAACTCTAGACCTCAACCTGGAATAAGAATAGTAGGAAAAGAGACAAGGATACTCTCACAACCTTACTATTCAACATACTATCCCCCACATAATAAAAAACCCAACTAGGCTAACATAAATAAACATACATTCATAACCATAAGAAATAATCACTTAGTGGCACCTTCATCTGAACTAGTTCTGTTGTCCTTGTTAGCTTGAAGCACAGAGAAACTATTGTTCTTTGGATCATTAAGATCCGGGCCACTACCAGAAGCTTGATTGGCCTCTCCTCCCCTAACCGTAAGATTATGAAAATTTCTTACTTGGTGATTATTCTTTCCACATCCATAAGACCCACTAGCACCGGCTAGGCACTTCCAAAAATGTATCTTTCCACAATTGGTGCAAGTAGGTTTAAGAAGTGGAAACCCACTTCCTTGAACTTGGTTGACCTAACGAGTGCTAGAAGAATATTGAATAAAAACCCTCCTTTTGAACATGGGTTGACCTTTCTCATTGGACCTATCCATCTTTACCTCCTTATTCTTCCTGTTAACTTTGGATTCCTCAATAGTTTGAGCATACACCGTAAGCCGAGAGATATTCATGTTATAATGGAGCATCATCATACAACAATCTTCCTTAACTAGGTCGGATACACCGGTCAGAAACACACTCACCCATCCCTTGGGTTAGACACCAAGGATGGAGCATACATAGATAATTGAGTAAATTTCAAAAAGTACTCTTGAACTTTCATGTTACGTTGCCTAAGATTGATAAACTTCTCCATCTTAACCTTTCTTTTATCATGGGGGAAAAACTTACCAAAGATCCGCTTCAACCGGCCTATTTCCTTTTTATTGAATAAACCAAACTTGAGCAACATATTTTAATTGAAAGGAGGCAAGTTCATCTTTTTCAACGAAAGTCAAACCGATAACACTCACTATCTTATACACCTCATCCAAGAACTCTTGGGGATCCTCTCCAAACCTAGATCCTAGGAATATGGGTGGATTCATTCTCACAAAATTCCTCAAACTATAAGCGATAATACTCACGATAGGGCTAACATAAGCCTCAACATCCCTAGTAGATTGAGCCGTCATAGCTTGGGATTGAGTTGTGACGACTTGAGCTTGAGCCCTAATGGCTTGAGTTAGCATTTGCATAGTATCCCTAAATTCCTCTTGATTCACATTCACCTGGTCAACTTGAACTTCCTCACCTTGATGACACTACTAGAAAACATGCATGTTGGAACATAAGAATAATTATTGCCATAGACTCAAAGAGTATTGCAATTGAGTTATGGCAACGGAAACTAGCGTGTTGCATATAAGGCTGTTGTGATATATCTATAGTAACAGTTTACTAGCAACAGTTGAAAGTCGTTGCCACAGACCATCTATAGCAACAATTATTATTTAGTCTAGGACGACACTTTTCTGCAGCTGTTGCAATACTTGCCAAAATGTTGTAAAAGATTTTATTGCGATAGTGATAAACCGTTGCCACACACAGTCTACAACAACAATTATTTTTTAGTTTAGGATGACACTTTTTTACGGTTGTTGCAACAGTTGCAAACCGTTGCAAAAGGTTTTATAGCAACAATTGTGAACTGTTGCAACACACTATCTATAGAAACAATTATTCTTTAGTTTAGGACGATATTTTATAGCAGTTTGTCAAAAGTTGTAAATCATTGCCAAAGACCTATCACAACAACTTTATTATACAACTCGACCTAAGCTATTGCAATGGTTCTTCTTAACTATTGCAATAATGTTATTAAGCTATTGCAATAGATGTTTTTAATGGTTATTGCAGGCTATTTTAACCATTATTGAAATAAACAATAATACAATGATAGAACATATTAAACCAATATGTACATCAACTTGTAGCATTCATATATTATAGATAAAAACACATGATCTTGATTTACAATTCAAGAGTTAACATACATTGATGTTCACAAAAATTAAGACCAAACACAATAGTCCTAGAATGTTTAAGAGTTGACATTCATTCAACTTCACAAAATTAGGCCAAAAGGTAAAAATAGTGCTGGAATGTTCAAGAGTTGGCATTTATTTAAATTCACAAAATTAGGCCAAAAAGTAAAATAGTGCTAGAATATTTGTAGAAACCAATTCTTTTTAAGTAAGGTCTTCACCCCTTTAATCCCCGCTTTGCTCATCATTTTGTTCACCTACAATTTAAAAAAGGTCAACAATTAGGAAAGAGGAAGTTCCAAAATCAAAAGGTAAAAGAAGACACACAATTCCTAATTTTTTTCTCCTTTTGTCCATGATGAAAATAACTCCCAGGAAACCAAGACTTTAAGATAGAGGTAGAAGCTCTAAGCTATTCATGAGAAGGAGCCAAACCTATCAGGAAACAACTCGAAAAATATAGCTATAAAAGTGTACCTAGATGAGGACAGTTTAACAGCCAGTAAACACATACAAGAATAAGTACCAGGTGAAGAAGCTGATCCGGAACAACTAAGTTAGGAACAAATCAGTTACCTAACTACATTACAAGCATTGAACTTGAACAAGCCAACTCAATCCACTACCACAGTTTTCAAACTCTCCATACCAAAGTATGGAAGACATTGAATTCCAATAAATCACAAATTACAATCCTCAAAATGAGAACTAGAAAGATTACACAATCATAAACATGATATTAGTTGATCAAAATATAGCAGTTAAACAGTATAGACAAAACAACAAATAGGGGTTACATCAAGAGTAAATACAGCAAGAACATATAAATCAGAAACAAATGATGAATCAAAAAGGAAAATGATGATCTCAGTTACTAAAAATGAACAACACCTAAACTATGCAAACAACGGTAACACTAATCTCGATAATATCAACTTCGATAAAAATAAAAGGATCATCGCAGTTGCACCAACAATAATACAAAAAGATTGCAAGTGTAGTAGCACACACAAAAAAGAAGAAACAGTTTAACATAACAATCCATAGATGAAGATGAACTAAACAAGAAACTGCAAAAGAAGTAGTAGAAGAAAATGAAGAAGGAGGGGGATTCTGACCTTGATTGTTGCTACAAGTAGATGAACGATGGACTAATCAAATTTTTGTTTTTTGTGTTGATGAAACATCAAGTAATGTTGTTAGAACATTAGCACCAATTGGTAGGCCTTAACGCTGAAGTTTTGTTATGACATCTTCTACAATTTCTTGTCGCATCGTGGTCTTTTGTTGGTCATATTGTTCTTTCAGTTCCTCAATTTTTTCCTCCATTCTCATCATACTCTCTTCCATATTTTTCACGAGGTCATTTGTTGCATTTGACAAGTCTTCAAAATGTCATACTTTACCTTTCAAAGTAATATTTGTAACCCCTCTTCCATATAATCTCAAACGTTCTGGATGTTCTGATCCAATGACAGAAGAAAATGCATTAATTGTCTCATTTCCATTTCTTTTTGTTGCATTTCAATATTCTCCATCTCAGCCTATAATGCAGTTTTATTATTAAAACAACAACAGAATTCAAGTACACACTTAAAGAGTAAATATAAAAAAAACAAATTCAAAATCAAACAAAATAAAAATTATATAGAAATCTCACAATTTTACTAGTTGTATCTTCATATGTATCCTTGTATGATCGATTGGGCTTTCTTTTTTTTTTTAACCACAAAAAATTCCTTAGCTGATGGAGTATCACTAGTTTCCCTCTCTTTTTCCTGTAGAAATTAAAAGTGGATATCAAACATATTCTTTAAAATGTGACAAAGTTTTTATTCAATGCTACGCAAGAGCTCATACAAAATCATTGCGAACTAAAGCAAAGTTTTTCTTGACAACAATATGTCGATTCTTCAACTTTTTCTGATTTTCACTATTGGTTTTTGACATTTTATGCAAATAGAAGAGAAGTTCCACAATGATAAATTAATTTTTATAGAAGAGGAAAGGTTCTTTCGAGTGATTCATAAAACAAAAAATAAGAGCTCAATGGCTCCCAAAAAGAAGAGACAGAACACACACTACCATTGACCAGTTATAGAAGAAAAGAGCTCATTATATAACTTAATATATTTAGCGAATGAAGAGCAAAAATAACCATCAAATCAGCTAATCACAATATTCTCTTACTAAAAGAGAAGTAACTATATCCATAAGGAGTAAAATTCTATCGAGAAACATATATTACAGGTTGTTCTCGGATCCAACAAGAACAAAAGGGAAAATGATAACATAAACTCCAAATTAACATAATTGAACCACTACAAACTAGTAAGACTTACCTTGAATTTTTCCGAGTTCCAATATTTAAGAATTTCCTTAAATTTAGATGTTGGAACATCATCAGGCTTGTTTTCCATCCGAATTTGATCATTAGCATAGGCATCAAAGTGGTGTGTTTTCAAATAAAACTTACACCTTCTCCAAGCTTCTTGAACTGTTTTTAAAGTCCACATAACACCAATTTCTGGAATGTCATATTCTCCTGAAATTTGAACATTGAGTTAGTGCAATAAATTTACATATATTTAACTTAACAGAGAATTGAATACTTCAACCTATGTATAATCCCACAAATCATCTGTTGTGTCCATTAGCTTCCAATTTTCTATATCAAGAGGACAAAGGTTCACATTCCTAGGAAGTGTACCGAGGAAGCTGTTCAACTCTATCACGACATCATTACTAGGAGCAACTGGCTGACCAACGTTATTCAGTATAATCAGTTTATGATCATGCCTTCCATGTACATATAACATCTTTGTTTGACCTCTTTGTCTTTTTTTAGTGGATGAGTCTACAATAATACATAAATAAAGATAACCCTTCCAAAGTAGTATTTGTAATTTGGCTTTATAATAAAAAAAGAAAAGTAATATTATAAATAAAATGTTGATGTTCTTGCCTTGTTCTGCACATTGTTCGTTTTCTTCGAGAGCAGTAGAATTCAATTGAAGCTGTTTTTCTACTGGTTGCACTACATTGTTAGTTGAGTCAGCTTGTATACGAACTCCTAATCTCTGGACTCTGTGATTCTAGAAGATCTTGTTCTTCAAAACCTAGACCCTTCAAACCTAAGATTTCTTCTTTTTAAGTCCGATAACGACTCCTTCGAGTAAATCTTCGTATTCCAGAGCCCTACATGGTTGGACCCAACCTTTCCTAGCTCAACTAACTCCCCAAGTTAGTTGGCTTGGCTGTAGCAAGGGTTCCGTGGTCTGGTTCTACGCGCATCAATCCGTGTGAACCCTGGTCTAATCGTAGGCATTCTTCACACATTAGCATTTCTTATCTTATTCATTTTTAGGGTTGTTACATTATCCCCGCCTTAGGAACATTCATCCCCAAATGACACTACTACTATCTAGCATAGTGCCAGTCAGATCATAACATAATCACTATGCACAGTCAAGCAATAACAACAAAATATGAAGATATAAGGAAACTTAGACTTAAGAGTAGGAAGTCTAACCTCAAGAGCTGAAAAGATGAGGGTAACGGGATCTCATGTCAGCCTCAGCCTACCACATAGCACCCTCAACAAGATGATTTCTCCAAAATACCTTCACTGTGGCAATCTCCTTGTTCCTCAGTCGCTTGATATGTCTGTCTAAGATCTCAACAGGTACGTGCTCATAGCACAAGTCTTCATCGACCCCCAAACCTTCCACAGGTAGAATCGATGCTTGATCACCTAGGCACTTCTTTAACATGGATACATGAAAGACTGGATGGACAAAAGCTAGCTCCGCAGGCAATGCCAACTCATAGGCCACCTCACCCACACGCTGTAAGATCTCGTATGGCCCAACATACCTCGGACTCAACTTCCCCTTCCTGCCAAACCTCATCACCCCCTTCATAGGTGATATCTTCAAATAGACCTGGTCACCAACATCAAACTCTAAGGGCCATTTTCTGTTATCTGCATATGACTTCTGCCGACTGTAAGCAGTAGCCAACCTGTCCCTAATCACTCCGACCTTCTCTAAAGCCACATGAATGATCTCTGGACCCAAAATGGATTACTCTCCAACCTCGAACCACACAACTAGAGATCTACACCTCCTACCATACAGTGCCTCAAACGGTGCCATCCCAATGCTGGAGTGATAGATGTTATTATACGAGAACTCTATCAAAGGCAGATGGTCATCCCAGCTACCCCTGAAGTCAATCACGCACGCTCTCAACATGTCCTCCAATGTCTAAATGGTGCGCTCTGCCTGCCCATCAGTCTGTTGATGAAAGGCAGTACTAAGCTTTACCTGCGTTCCCAAGCTCTTCTAGAATGATCTCCAGAAATGTGAAGTAAACTAAGCTCCTCTATCTGAAATGATAGACAAAGGAATCCCATGCCATCACACAATCTCATCAATGTATAGTCTCGCATAATCCTCGGCTCTGTAAGTAGACCTCATAGGGATAAAGTGGGCAGTCTTAGTCATCCTGTCCACAATAACCCATATGGAGTCATGCTGTCTCCTAGTCCTCGGAAGACCAACGACGAAGTCCATATTAATGGCCTCCCACTTCCAAGTCGGAACCTCAATAATCAGAGTAAGACCGCCAGGCTTAAGATGTTATGCCTTAACCTGCTGACAATTAGGACACTTGGCCACATATTCTGCAATGTCCTTCTTCATGCCATCCCACCAATAAATCTGCTTAAGATCATGATACATTTTGGTGGAACCTGGATGTATGGAATATCTGGGACCATGGGCCTCTGCAATAATCGTGGTCCGCAAATCATCCACATCTGGTACACACAGTCTATCCTAATACCTAAGTATGCCATAACCTCCCAAAGCAAAAGATTCATTCATCATTATCAACACTGAGTCCTTCAGCTCCATCAACACAGGATCGAGATGCTGACCTTGCTTGAATTCAACTACCAAGGATGATTTAGAACTAGGATGAACTGAAACACCCCCACTAGTAGAGTCAACCAATCTCACACCCAGTCTGGCCAGTCTGTGTACATCTTTCGCCAACTTCTTCTTATCATCCTCAACGTGGGTTGTACTTCTCATGCTCATCCAGCTCAAAGCATCATCTACAACAATAGCCTTACCTGGATGGTAGTGAACATTCATGTCATAATCCTTCAACAACTCCAACCATCTCCGCTGACGTAGATTCAACTCCCTCTGTGTGAACACGCACTGGAGACTCTTGTGGTCTGTGAACACATCCATATGCACTCCATACAAGTAATGCCTCCACAGCTTCAGTGCAAACACCACAGCTGCTAACTCCAGGTCATGAGTGGGATAATTCTTCTCATGAACCTTGAGCTGTCTGGACGCATAGCCTATCACCTTACCAACCTACATAAGTACACAACCCAAACCAACCCTAGATGCATTACAGTAAACATTGTAATTCTCACCACACTTAGGCAAAGTAAGCACCGGGGCTGAAGTGAGTCTGTCCTTGAGCTCCTGGAAACTCTTTTCACAAGTCTCCGTCCATTCAAACTTGGCTTTCTTCTTAGTCAAGCTGTCAGTCGGGCAGCAATGGAAGAAAAGCCCTCCACCAACCTGCAGTAGTAACCAGCCAATCCAAGAAAGCTACGGATGTCAGTGGGAGTAAGAGGCTTTGGCAAGTTCTTCACAGCCTCAGTCTTCCTGGGATCCACCTCCACGCCCTGATCATACACAATGACCCAGGAAGGTCACTGATCTAAGCCAGAATTCACACTTGCTGAATTTGGCATACAACTGATGTTGTCTAAGTATCTGAAAGGTTAGTCTCAAATGTTGTTCATGCTATTCCTTGGTCCTAGAGAAGATGAGGATGTCGTCAATAAATACTATGACGAAAGAATAAAGGTATTCACGGAAGACTCGGTTCATGAGGTCCATAAATGCAGCAGGTGCATTCGTGAGACAAAATGACATAACTAAGAACTCATAATGACCATAACGAGTACGAAAGGCTGTCTTTGGGATATCTCCATCCCTAACCCTAAGCTGATGATACCCTGAACGAAGATCAATCTTAGAGAAAAAACTAGACCCTTGGAGCTGATCTAACAAATCATCTATTCTGGGAAGTGGATACTTATTCTTTATAGTGACTTTGTTGAGCTGCCGATAATCAATACACATTCTAAGGGTTCCATCATTCTTTTTCACAAATAACACTGGAGCGCCCCAAGGGGATATGATCGGCTGAATGAAACCCTTATCAGTGAGATCTTTTAACTGCAGCTTCAACTCTTTGAGTTCATCTGGAGCCATTCTGTAAGGAGGAATTGAAATTGATTTAGTATCGAGTTCTAAGTCGATACAAAAATCAATCTCTCGAGGGGGAGGGACTCCAGGCAAATCATCAGGAAATACATCTAGGAACTCATTCACTACAGGCACTGAGTCTATGGAAGGGATGTCATGATCTAAATCATTAACACTCACAAGATGACACAATACCCCCTTGGACATTATTTTATTGGCCTTAAGGTTCGAAATCAAGGAATTAGGACGACTCGAGTTGTACCCCTCCCTGACTAGCTCCTCTTCATCAGGGAAACGAAATCTCACCACTCTACTACGACAATCCAAACAAGCATAACAACTGTGAAGCCACTCCATGCCAAGAATAACATCAAAATCATGCATGGGTAACTCAACCAAGTCTGCACACATAGTCTTACCACTTACAACTATTGGGCAATCCTTGTATACTCTATCATATCTTACATTTTCTCCTAAAGGTGTACTAACCACTATAGGATCATGCAGAACTTCAGGCAATATCTCAAAAGTAAGAGAAAGCAAAGGAGTTACAAAGGAAAGCGTAGACCCTGGATCAATTAAAGCATAAACAGAAGTTGTGAATACTCATACTTGTGACCACATCAGCGGAGTTCTCTTGCTCCTCCCTGCCCTTCAGTGCATAGAATCTGTTCCTCTTAGGAGGCTCGGCTGCTGCTGCACCCTGTGGATTAGGCCTAGGCTGAGCATTACCTCCAGCCTGACCTTTGTTCTGTGGGCAGTCTCTAACCATGTGTCCACTCTTACCGCAACCGAAGCAGACATTAGTGCCCTGTCTTCACTCTCCACTGTGAGCACGGCCACACTTAGCACAGTTCTTTTTGGGATGCTGCATCTCACCTCCATTGCCCTTCTTGGGCTCAGGTCTGCCTCCTCTAGGTGTTGTACTCCTCTGATAATTAGAGTTCCCAGGACTCTGCTGCCCCTTCTTGAACCTGAGCCTCTCACGGACGCCAAAATTGTTTATGTGGCCTCCATCGCTGGGACCTGCCTGATCTTGAGGCTTAGGCCTTCTAGAATTACGAATGCCCCTCTTTTTGCGGCTGTCCTCTACCTGCTGGACATGCACCATCAACCTGGAGAGGTCCATATTATCACGAAGCATCGCAGATGGACAATCCTCCTCCATATCTCCATTGATTCCTGTGAGGAACTTGCTTATCTCATCACTGCTGTTAGATTCAAGGGAAGTAGCATACCTGGATAATTTAACAAACTTCAGTACTCATCTCATCCTTGCTATTAGATACTAAGGAAAATACCATACCTGGATAGTTTAACAAACTTAAGGGAATACTCCCTGACTGTCATAGATCTCTGCTTAAGGTTGATAAACTCCTCAACCTTTGCCTCCCTCATCTCCCCGTGAAAGAATCTCTCCAGGAAGGCTGTCTTAAACAGCTCCCAAGTGACCAGAACTCCGCACAAAGCTCGGCTATCCTGCCACATCTTGCACCAAGTCTGTGCAACATCCTTGAGCTGATAGTAATCCAATCAGCCTTCTCAATATCTGTGGCCCCCATAGCCACCAAAATCTTAGTACCTCATCCACAAACTCCTAGGGGTCCTCTGAAGTCTTAGACTCTGTGAAAATAGGAGGATTCATCCTCGTGAAGTCTCTCAATCTGGTAGCTATGCTACGAACCGGTGGGTTTTCCCCTCTGAACATCCTGCCGGTTGATCTGGCCAGTCATAGCCTTGGCCTGCATAATGATGTCCTGTGCCATCTGGTCCAGGGATGCCCTCACCTTCGCATCATTCAACCCAGCTGGGTTAACCGGCATAGCCACTCTTTCAGCTGGAGCCTGATTGTCCCCAGCAGCTGCACCTCCTCTCCTCTGACCAATGGTTCTCCTAGTATTCATTATCTGAAAATAACAAGAGTTGATGTTAGACACGCTCATAACACCAAGTAATCAGACATTAGTAAAGGCACGATAAGATCAGAAAAAGGGAAATTTTCCTACGCATCATGCAGTCTCTAATTCAGGATAGTTGCACTTCACTACCATGACTTAGAAACTACTCAATGTGGTTGATGTGAACTCATTATTCTCGGAATTTAACCTAGTGCTCTGATACGAACTTTTACACGACCGAATCTAGACCCCAGACGATACCGGAGTCGTTGACCTCTCAGAGGTCGCAGACAAGCCTACATACGTCATTCTTACTTCATCTAGGTTAATTTTAGCGGAAAATTTGAACTTTTTGTTTCCTTATTTTATGCTAAACATTTTAAACTTAACATCATGGGCGTTCATAAATCAACCATCTAATATAGAGATAATCAAATGAAAGAAACAGTGCAATACTGTAATAAATGTATAATTGCCAAAATGGCACCAATACAATGTCTGAAATAAAAACGAAAAGAAACACTAGTGTAACATGCTCCACTAGCTAAATCCTACATCTAAGCTAGATAGTAATGGTAGACATCCTCGAAAGCATGAGGGCCTACCAAGTCCGGATGAAAGCTCCACGTCCTGATAGCTGCAACGTCAACCTGTAAGCTCTAGCGTCCACCTGGGCCTGCACCTAAAAATATAGAGTTGTATGGGATTAGTACAAACATGTACTAAGTATGGGTATATGAAAGCACACACCAAGGACATGAATGAGAAAGGATAGCTCTTTCCTAAAAACATGATTATGGAAAGTCAAGTCAGCGGACTTGCCAAATTGGGATTAGGAAAGTTAGTGAACTTTCAAAATTTGGATTAGGAAAGTCAGTGAGCTTTCCAAATTTGGATTAGGAAAGTCATGCCATGAGAGTAACATGCGTTATCATACTTATCGTATTGCACACAGCACATAACATCTTTAATAACATTCATTCATATTCCATGAGTCCTTGGAATCATGGACTTGACATTAAGACTTTCCAAAATGAGGGATCCACATATGGGACCTCAACTAGGGAGTCTTCATTAGCAAACACAGAGTCTGCTTCATTCATTCATACGTACTTCATTTCATTTCGTTCATAGGCTAGTGTGAAAACCACCTATACCTTGGATGTAGTTTAAGACTTTCATCAGGTTTGTTGTGCAATGATCAAGAATAACCTAGTGTCATTACTTGAGTCTAGCTCACCTCTTGATTATCCTATCCTAACACCTTTGGTATCATTCATTTCATTATGTGCATCATTTGAGGCTGGCCTCATTCATTCATTGGGAACTTTAACTTTAACCAACATAGATCATGTGAGCATCATGAAATCCAGTGTCTCCCCCACACTGAAAAGAGGTGGAATCACCGGCCAAGGTGACCTAAAACATGCTAGCGTACATGGGAATTTAACCCCGCCAGATCCCTATATTGGCAGTATAGGTTCGAAGACCAGGAGATATAAGGAGACCCTACCCGCAAGCCGGACAGTCTCATCTAATGAGAGTTACGTGAACCTCCGCCCTTCCCGAAAGAAGGCATCACCGCTCATAGCTAGTCTATCAGTGCTCAGTATAAAGTTCCATTACATTCAACTCATACGTCATCGAAGTTTGCTTCTAGTATGAGGACATCATAGCTCAATAGATGATTTCTCATCTCATCACTAGTATTAAGTGTGTTAATCTCAATACTTTGATTAGTGTATTCATAGAGACTGGTCTCTTCATTAACTTTACACTCTCATAGGTGAGTACGTTTTGATAACAATTACTTAGGCTCATTTGATATTGTTCTCATCTTTTACATTAACCTCATATCATATTGTCACCCCATTCATTAACATTAGCACAATTTCTCTTCATAATTACTCACCCCATTTTACGTTAATGTTCATTTTATCATATGCCAATGCACTTGGCCATTTGTGTGTTACATACTCTTACTTAACCCTTCTAGGGTTTCATCACTACATAATAATCATTTCATTGTATGCCAATGCACTTGGCCATTTAGTGTATTTTACACTCGTACTTAACCCTCCTAGGGTTGCTTCATTTCATTACATACATCTTAGGTTCACTTATTTGTAAGCGTATGCTAGAATTATGTGTCTATACATACAAGCCATGAGGCTTCATTCATAATTCGATAAGTGACTCATATCTTCCTAAGATTATGTAGTACAAGACTTATTTATCTTGTATGTATGTCAAGATCTCGATTTTGATCTAAGTAGGTGGCATTATTCTTGAACATTTAATTCACGTATGATTTATGTATCAATAATGAAATTTGGGCAAGGAAACCCAAGTTCGAATCCCTGGACAATACTTACATTTTTCCTTGATTTTATTTTTAATCCACATGACATTGGGACCCTAGATCGAGCCGAAACATCAACATTCTCTCTTTATTTTTCTCCTTGGATCCTACTCTTAGTTGGCCGAAGGGTTGTGGGATCGAACCCCCACATCCCCTTTTATTTTTTTCATTTAAAATCTTTCTTGTCCAATTTGCATAGACCATGAGGTTGTGGGATCAAACCCCCACAGCCTCTCTTTATTTATTCTTTATTTCGCTAGGGACTGTGAGGTTGTGGGTTTGAAACCCCACAGCCTCCTTATTTTATTTTTATTTAAAAATTGACATAGCTATGCGTTGGCAGTGAGGTTGTGGGATCGAGCCCCCACAACCTCACTTAATTTTTTATTTATTTATCCCTTTCTCCTTTACATCCTTGA
Organism: Solanum lycopersicoides; assembly: GCA_022817965.1. Classification (NCBI taxonomy): domain Eukaryota; kingdom Viridiplantae; phylum Streptophyta; class Magnoliopsida; order Solanales; family Solanaceae; genus Solanum; species Solanum lycopersicoides. Next base: position 50,980,458 of record CM040621.1, read on the forward strand.
GGTCGTGGGTTCGATTCCCACACCTCACATTTCCTTTCTTTAATTTTTCTTTCAATTCATTCGCTGTCTTGAGGTTGTGGGTTCAATTCCCACGCCTCCCATTTTATTTATTTAATTTTTGCACTCTCCTTTCTCAGCCAGTATACCCCATTTTGAATCCCCCTAACCCCTTTTCTTTTCTTGCGAATTTAAGGTATCACACGGGTGAGGTCACAGGTTCGAATCCTTGTGGCCTCATACATTTAAAATCAATTAAATTTCCAGATTACTTCTCTATACTTTAGCCTAAACTAAACTTATAATTTTTACTGGAAACTTAATCATTTTCTTAGCTTATTTTCACCAATATTTCCACTTGAAAACTTAGGAAAATTCATGGATCATTTAACACTTTTTGAGGTGTATTTCATGGATTCGTTTAGCCAAAATATTGATACTCAAATCAGCCACACTTCCATTTTAATGAACATCACGATTGACATAGGTTTATACACGTAAAATGACAACCAAAACAATATCGAACTTGAAGCCTTAACCCAAGACCTCATTCACAGTAACATTCACAGTAATATTTTTGCACATGCACACACTTGCACAAACTTTCGAATACATGGTTGTCTTTCATACGATTTCAAGTACACAAACATAATCATATTCATCAAGAAAACATAACATACACCTAAATCTACCAGCAATCATACCCAACCTACGATTCATTGGGAGCTAGTGACAGGGGCATGCAAAAGGAGAAACAGTCCTACTTTTCGAATGAATAATATGAACCTTAAGGGGTCTCTTGGGAAAGGGACCAAGAGAGAAGAAAACCCATACCTTATTTTGACCTTCAAACCTTGAAGTTGCTCCCCAAACCTTCTCCTAAACTCATGTCCAATCCAAGTTTCAACACAAAACTTTCGACGGAAAAACCCTCTCTTTTCCTAACGTGTTCACTTAGCTTGTTTTCTTATATTTTCATGTGAGTTCTTCAAGTGTGAAGAACTTTAGTAAATTTTCTATTCTTGTTGTTGTTTAGGCAGAGAGAAAGCGTGAAAGAAAAGAGAATGAGAGAGACGTGAGAGAGAGATGAGCGTGAGAGAGAGTTAAAAGAGGTGAAGTGGTTTAGACTTAGTCAACTAGGAGACTTAGTCAAATAAAACCCATTAATTAATAAATAATTAATAATTAATAATAAAAATCTGATTTTCATTTTTCTTAAATCAGCCATTAATTATTAATTTATTAAATAATTCACCAATTAAAAAAAATCACATTATATCATTGCTCCCACCTAGGTTCGAACCAGGGTGGAGCAAGACTTCACTTCAAGGGCTCAATTTCGGCCCTCTCTCCCCAAAATGCCCCTCCACTTTATTAATTAAATAATTAATTACATATTTAGGGTAATAACGATACTACCCTTTGCCAGGAAAAAGACCATTTTACCCATAGACCCTTCAAACCTAAGATTTCTTCTTTTTAAGTTCGGTAAAGACTCCTTCGAGTAAATCTTCGTATTCGAGAGCCCTACATGGTTGGACCTAACCTTTCCAAGATAAACGAACTCCCCAAGTTAGTTGGCTTGGCTGTAGCAAGGGTTCCAAGGTCTGGTTCTACGCGCATCAATCCGTGTGAACCCTTGTCTAATCGTAGGCATTCTTGACACATTAGCATTTCTTATCTTATTCATTTTTAGGGTTGTTACATTCTTAATCAAAGTCTTATTCTATGATCAACTAAACGTGGGGTTTGCTCAATTTATTCATGAACCAGTAGTGCTTTTTGAAAGCACCTGGCAACCCTAATCATAATCATTAAAAAATCTACGACCACGAAATTTTGTTTTCATTTCAAGAAGAATACACACCACCACTACACAACTATGTTCAGAAGAATAGCTTTCTTGAATTGGTACACGGGGAAAGGAATGGACGAGATGGATTTCACTGAGGCAGAAAGTAACATAATGATCTGGTTTTATCAAAGATCTTGACTCATAACAAAGAAATTTTACCATGAATTTCTTTTTACAGTAAAAGCATAAAGTGAAAATTTTCCAACATTTCTAAACTTACAATACAGACCTTAAATTTGAAAAACATAGTCATATGGAATGATTTAATTGAATAATGAATAAGCAATAACGAACAGAGATTAGTAAGAGAAACCAGAACATTACCAACTTGAACATTACATCAAAGTTAACATACACAAGAACATTAAATCAATAAATGTGCAGGTCACTGACAAATGTGAGGAAGTGATTACGGTTACATAGCTTTCTGTTCCTTCCTACCACAACACCTTGTGGAGCACATGTACAAAAATGAGTGTTGTATCTAATATAGACACCAACTGAACAGTTTAAATTAGACGTTAGATTTCTATTTTTATTCATAATTTTATATGCCTATACTGAAAACAGGTGCTGCAAGATGCATTCAGACATCATACTATGATAAGAAATGAAAAAACATGTACTCCATCAAGTTGTATTATAACATTCAAACTAAAGATGCATCTATATTCCAAATGTAGGTTCGAATTATAGTTAATTGAAGGTAAGTTATTTCAATGTTGGAAAGACTTACTTTTAAAACAGGAAAAAGATTCAAACACACAGATGTACATCAAAGTTAAAAAAAGAAATAGAAAAAAAATAAGAGAAACAGGAACATTACCTCTTTTTTGAGCAGTGAGTTGAGCTTGATGACAAACTTGTAGTTTTTCCACTAAAAAATTCAGACAAGAAGGAAGAAAGCATAAACTTAGAACTTGGAAAATATACTCGAAATAGAGAAACAAAATCCCTTAATGATCGAATTCAATGACTTTTAAAGTAGAAAAATACTTTGAATAGATAAGAACTATCATGCAGATTGAAGATTTTAATCTTAGAAATCGTTTGTCCTATTCAAAAAAAAAAAAATTAATAGATAAGAACTATCATCCACATTGAAGAATTGAAAATCATCTTTCATAACATTAACTCTTCATAAACTTAGAGTTTCCATCTAAATATTTTTACAGATATCTCTCAATATTCAACAAAATCGAGATACACACTCTAATGTACAATAAGATTATATTATAAACATAAACTCTAGCAAAAACAACAACTTCACAGAAACCTATTTGTCAGCTTCTAATAAGTTTCTAACTTTGAAGAAAATGAAATACAACATACCTGTAGCTACAAAAACGTACAACCCACGAAGAAGAAGACCCACAAGTTGAAGATTCCTACAACGAAAGTCATACAAGAATGGTTAAAGGAAAACCCATGAAGAAGAAGCTGAATTTTTTGTTCTTTTTCAGAGAGAATCACATTACCTTGGCGTCGTTACCTACGAGACAAAATGACCTAATATGATATTTACCTTTTCGTTTACTTTTACAATTAATTAAAAAAATTAAAAATTTGGCGTGTGTAGTGAAATAAGTGGAGGGAAATAATTGGCGGAATCGTTGCCATAGAGTATCTACGGCGATGATTCGTACTAACCGTTGCAATAGAAAAATACTATGGCAACGTTTGCAGTACTCATTCCACGATTTAATTCATAAAGTTTTTCATTAGGTCCAGTTGTCTATTGCAAAGGTTTTAACCATTGCGAATGAGTATCTATTGCAACACATATTTAATTGTTGCTAAATAATTGTTGCTACAGGCATGTTTTCTAGTAGTGTGATCTTGTTCCTTTTGAACGCCTTGGGGAGGAACACCCTCATCCACATTGTTCTCTTCCGCCTTTCTTTGGGTAGCCCTTGTATTCATTTCCTATTAACAAAGAGAAATATTAGGAAAAAGGACACTTGAAGATCTCACTCTATCGTATGAGTTGAAGAATATTGGAAGAAGTGTAACTTGGTAACGTCCTATAGACTCTCGCTCATAGATGTGTCACAACTAAAATCAATAAACAAGATTGTACTAGACGTGGCATGTGAGACCTAAACCCTAACGAATATTTCCAAAATCTTGTACTGTGATACCATGTTTGTCATGACCCGAGTCTAGGCCCATAATACGACATGACGTACAAGACTCTAAGAGCCACATACAAGCCTCATAGAATTTCATTGCATTCAACATGGAAATATCACAAAATTAAACTCATTTAAATCCAAAACATCAAAAATTCAGTCAAAAGAAATAATTTAAATACAACGGAAGTCTAAGTCTCACATGGACATCTTAACAATGTACTTAGACTAAAGCAGGTACACCACTATTAACAATCGAAAATACTAGAAATGTCTATTACATGAAAAGGAAAGAAACTTCAAAAGACACTTCTCCTCGATATATGAGGACATGCCACCTTGTCTTGGAGGAATAGAAATCCAAACACTTCAATCTAGATAGAAGCAATCATTTGTCAAAACCTACATTTGTTTATGAAGAAGTATGAGTTAGCACACAAAAATGTACTAAGTATGATGACAATGAAAAAATGTGCTTTAAAAGGGACATTTTATTTAATAGTCATGTATTTATGTTGATTTGATAAAACTTCATGAACATAGGCAAAAGATTCATAATACACACACAAAACAAACATACAAGTCCTTTCTTCACATTTAGACACACTATACATAAAATCCATTTCCTTTACATTAGACCTTCACCTCAAGTAACCCTCATGATATACCTTATGCAATGTATGGGTGTGTCCTATACCACCATCAACACTAAAATGCCACATTAAGGTCAGCAAAAGGGAACTTAGCATACTTCATTACATTTAAACATTTACATCAACATTCTTCATTTAGGACACATTCATACAGAGGTCATTAGAACCTTAGCGAACTCACTATCTCCCTTTTGAATCCTATTCCTGCAATGCAGGATAGAATCCCATGCTACTACATACACTTCATAAAACTTCTAACGAAACTACAATGCACATCTCACATGATGTGAATAAGCTTTTAACCAACATTGACTATGAGAGCTAGATCATGGAATCTGGTTTCATATGACCCCACACCGTAAAAAGGTTGTCTACTTGCCTAAGGTAGACTAGGTGATATCATAACTTTGGTAGAAAATGTCACGACCGAAGAGTGCCACCTAGATGTAACCGGTGTCTTCGTCCTTAAAGACACCTTAGACAAGCCCTTAGCATACATCATTGCATTTTATTGGTAAATAAGATACGGAAAAATTAGAGCTATACATTTGAAGTTCATTTAGACTTTCATATGTCAAAAATAGACTACAATTGTCTCACACAACCATCTAGAATAAGAGTACAAAATTTGGTATATAGCCCATACCACATTACAATATGTGTCACATATAAATTACAATAAAGTCTAAGAAATGGGAGACAAGAAAACTAGGGTTATTCTTCTTCATCCTCGGACTTGAGAACTCAACAACTTGGGGTTCTCAATGCAATTTCTTCAAGTAGGGAGTAGACTATCTTCAATGGCCCTAACCTACTCTTCGTGTATAAATAGAAGAGATATGGTTTAGTACAACCATATGACTAAGTATGGGTATATGCAAGTAAAACGGTAGGAAACCATGCAAAAAGGGACATTTTAGTATAAACATGATAAGTTCACTTCAAAAGCCTTCATTCACATTCTAAGAACATATACAAGTCCATAGTCACAACAACAGTAAGACATAGTCATATTCATTTACAAGAGTAACATCATACTGAAGCCAAATCAACATTTCATTTTTTAGAGTCCATTTCATCAAAACATGACAACACCTTACTCACAATCCCAACCCAAGTCGACAGTGCAATGCTCATTTGAAGCCCCATAACCGCACATGAACCAAGTCAACTAGCAAAGAGACCATAAGCAATGCCTTTACCACATATAACATCATAACAAGTATACCCAACATTATATATAAGAATTTAGACCAATATAATGTATATTCAATGAAACCAACATCATATAAAATCAACATCATATAGAATCACCATTATGCATTTCATTTATAACATGAGTACTTAGAACCCCTCTTAGACTTCCCCTCAAGGCCCACTTGTGCAATGTATATGTAATACTCCAGTAGTCTAATGCCTAATGTAGAGCCTAACATGATAGTCTAAGAGTTGTAACATTTTTTTTAAGTCAATTATAAAGTTTTTGAGTCATTTAGGAAGTTTTAGAATCAAAACGTCTAGGAACGTCCATGACGTCCGGAAACTAGTTCAATGAGGTGCTAGTCTGCCTTAGCCTATTTGCTAAGTTTTAGGAGTCAAAATGCTGAAATTTGGTTTTAAGGTGTATAAAACGTATTAAAGTTAGTTTATAGTCGAAACGTCCAGATATGACTCCCCAAGGACTAACCACGGGCCCTTGAGGAGGACCCTTGCGAAAGTGGCAAAAAGCTGTAAAGGGACAGTGTCACCAACGAAGCCCATCGATGAGGCATTGATGGACATTTAGAAAAATTCTTGGTAATACCTCTTGAAAACCCTCTGACCAAAAGGACGATAGGTCCCTTGTTGTCGATTGACAAACGGAGCGTGGACGTGATCTTGTCTGTCAAGGAGACTATTTTTGCTGCACGTTTTAGGACTTACTATATTAATTAATTAGGTGCTAATTTAATTATTTAGGTGTTAAGTGAGGTTTAATTCAATTAGTTAATGACCTATATAAAGACCATAACCGAATTAAACTAACCTAACCCTCATATTTTCCCAAAACCAATTTCTCTTCCGTCTCTCTTCTTTCTCTCTCCCAAAGAAACCCCATTGAAGACCCTGATAGAGGTGGGTTATAGGGCTGAAAAGGATCAATTTTCTCCATCAAACTTCATCAATTAGTAAGGTATGGGATTCCTTTCACCTTTGGGATCTCGTTTGCCAAAGGGCTCCTCCAAATTTATTTCAAAAGTATGAAAATCAAGTGGGTTTACTTCCAATACGAAATTGATCTTGTGAATTGATTTGTTTATGATTCTTTGTGCTTATTATGTGTATATTAACATGTATTCTGGTTAAATTATACTAACTCTTTATGTATTGGCCTAGTTTGTGGAAGATGACCTTTTCCCCTTAACTCTAGGTTGTGATCTTGAATTGAATTGTACAGTATTGACTCAATTGATTTGGTTTGTGTGTGAATTACTATACTATGTTGTTATTATGCTTATTATGAGTAGAATGTGATATATTGTAATCCAATTATGCTAGTTCTTGAGTAATTGACCTAGGTTGTGAGGTAGATTATGAACTTGATAAGTCTCTAATTCTAGGATATGAACTTGTGATGAATTGTTGTATAATGATTCAATTGGCCTTGTTACTATGTTGATTACTTTTGTGTGATGGTATTACACTAGTTATCTGGTTAAATTGGAGGGTTGATGGTAAGACCTTGATGATGGCATTGTGAAGGAGATTGAGCAAGTCTTGTGATCTCTATTCTTTAATTCAATTATGATTACTTGTGATTAAGTGATGATGTTGTATTGAAGTATACCTTATATTAAAAATGATAGGGTTGGTAAGATTTTCTATTGAAATGTCTTGAACTTTTGTTTGTGAATTGTTGGCTAAGATGTAAATGTTACAAGGATGGTAATAATTTACCAATCTTCCTTATTATGATGTGACTATGTACATTTTCTAACCCGACTTGTATGAATTGTAATGAAAGGACAATACTCATGAAATTCTTATTGAGATATGATGATGATTATTATATAAGGGATAGACCCTATGACCTACACTAAGCTATGATGATTTATAAAGGCGTTAAAGACATTTCAAAAGGGACTCTAGCTTAGCACCGAGTGAACTAGAGTGAGGAATGTCCCTTCCCACATAGGGAAGGTAGGATCACTAATGTACTCATGATATTGGAGACTATAATGCGTGTAGCTAAAAAGGATACCAACTATATCTCCTAGTTCTTGAACTATGTTGCCCCTATTGGAATACTAGCTAGTGGATCCACCTAGATGCTATGTTCATGTTTTGTTACTACCTTGGCAAGTAGTCCGCCTTCCTTCGGTGTAGGGTTCCATGACACGGGATTCCACATTAGCTCATGTGGTCTATGTCGGATAAGGCAACATATTGCCAAAAGGTAAAACGAACTAAAGGAATAAACTCTAACTAGGATGACCTAAGGGGTTTTGCTTAGTCTTGGTAGGGGTATGGGACTCTACCTAAACATTGAACTAGTTAGACTATAGGGAAGTCTTAGGAGGATGTTCTTATATATGCGCATGCTTATATTTGTACATGATATGTATATGACGATCTTGCATATTGATGATACTATATGATGATTGGTTTAACTTATGAACATGTGTTTGTCTCTACTGCTAATGTATGATTTTATGTACTCTAAATGATATGGTATGTGAAGCTAGACATTTGTTATGGTTGTTGTTGGGTTTATTTGATTGAGTAAGGTTATGGGGCTTTACTTAGTCATTGCACTATTTGACTTAATGAGGGTTCATGAGTAATGGTCTTGCTTTGGTTATGATGTTAGTAACTCTTATACATACTTCTTGATATTATAACTTGATGATAGAGTTGTCTTGATTATGTGCTCAATTATGTGATATGCATGTTCACTTGACTAGACTTAGTATTGTTGGTCTTGTGATGTACATGATCTTGACTTAATGAATATGTCTTATTGATTGGTATGGTTATCTTGAATGTGTATATGGCTTTTCAAAGTAAATTTCATACTTAAATTAAATGTCCCTTTTTAGCATGATTTTATGTTGTGTGTGCATGTGGTCTCATACTTAGTACAAGTGATGCGCTAATCCTATTTTCTCATTTTCCCCCAACATTTTAGGTTCCGGTCATTGAAGGCTTGTGACGACATTTGAAGGAAGACTTGGATTCTCACTCTTTAAGTTCGGTAGGTCCTCACTACATCGAGGACAATGCCATTTTCTATCTTCGAATATTGATTAGTCTTAAAGACTATATGTTTATTTCTATTGATTTGAGTACCAATGATTGTATAGCCTATATGTGGCTTTTATTGTATTGATGTATGGGCTATGCCAAAATTGTTATACTCTGGTTTAGATGGTTATAAGATGGGACATCCAGTTTTAAGACTATGTTATATCTTATATATACATACATATATATATATACATACATATGTATATGTGTGTGTGTGTGTGAGCAATAAAAGTAGATGACAAAGTAATCTTCTTATGCGAGTGGTCTATGTATACTCGATATGATTATATTATGTGTATGCGAGAGGTCTATGTAAGCCTCGTGATAGTTAGAAGAATTTTTTTTAATTTTACACATTTTAACCTATGAATGTAATGATTTAATCTAAGAGGCTGGTCTTAGTCCTCTATGAGGACAACGACGCTGGTTATGTCTAGAGGGTGCTCCCCGAATGTGACAAACTGGTATTAGAGCATGAGGTTGAATATCTTTAGATTCGATGTCTCACTTAACAATGTATATGCAGATTCTTATTCATAATTGTGAAGCGTGCCACACTTATGAATAGGAAACTATAGAAAGCTTAGGAAATTCTCCTTTTCTTGGAAATTCAATATCGTGCCTCTAGATTCTTGACTCTATGTGCCCTGTGTATCTAATCCTTTTATTGTAATTATAGGAAATAAATACTCGAAGAACAAACGCTCAAAGACTTGATGACAAGATTGCCAATCATCAAGTCCCTCCCCAAGACAATCAAGTCCCTCCTCTTGAACAAGTTGCTAATGATGACCAAGCTCTGGTTAATCCTGCTCCTTTGACGGATGGTGACATAAGGGATGCCTTTCTCCTAATGGCCCAAGACATCACTACTCAAGCAAAAGCCGTCACTACTCAAGCTCAAGCCATGACGACCCAAGCTAATCGGTGGTTGTACCCCGAGAAAACAAACATGTTGGCACCATGGCCTCCCATTTGAGGGATTTCACAAAGATGAATCCCCATACTTTTTATGGGTCCTAAGTTGAGGAAGACCGCCAAGAGTTCATTGATGAAACCTACAAGATCCTCTATGCTATGGGGTTGACTACTAGTGAGAAGGCCGAGTTATCTACTTACCAACTCAAAGATGTGGCCCAAACTTGGTACGTCCAATGGATAGACAATAGACCTTTAAGAGGTGGACCGCTGACTTGTGAGATTTTCAAGAAGACTTTTCTTGATAGGATTTTTCCTCGGGAGAAGAGGGAAGCCAAAGTGGAGGAATTCATCAACCTTCGTCAAGGAGGTGTTAGTGTACTTGATTACTCTTTTACATTCACTAAATTGTCAAAGCATGCTCCTTTTTTGGTTTCAAATCCTAGAGATGAAATGAGCCTCTTTGTGACGGGCGTGTCGGATGACTTGAAGGAGGAATGTCGTTCGGCTATGATACATGATAATATGGACATTTCTCGTCCATGGTTCATGCTCAAAAGTGGAAGAGACAAGGGTTAAAAGAAAGAGTAGAGATGCAAAGAAGGCAAGGTCTTTTTATAGTGGTTCTTTCAAGGGTAGGCTTGACATCCAAGACAATCCTAGGTTTAAGAAGAGGTCTTCTAATCAAGTTCCTTCAAAATTTCCCAAGTCTCGTGATGATATGGTGTCTAACCCTAAGTCATAAAAGGGAAGACGTACTATCTCACAAAATAAGAAGCCAACTGTTAGAAAGTGTGACAAGAAACATTACGGTGAATGCCTTATTGGGATAAATAATTGCTTTGGGTGTGGCAAGAGTGGCCACAAGGTTAGGGATTGCCCAAATGTGAAGCAGCAAGACAAAGGTAGCGGGCAATCTCAAGCTAGTGGTTTTAATATGGATTCATAAAAGAAGAATCGCTTTTATGCACTTCATTCTAGGAGTGAACAAGAGAGTTCTCCTGATGTGTTGACCGGTATGTTACAAGTATTCTCTATTGATGTATATGCTTTACTTGATACAGGTGCTACACTATCTTTTGTTACTCCCTTTATAGATAAAAAGTTTGATATTTTCCTAATATTCTAAATGAACTGTTCATTGTAACTTCCTCCGTAGGTGAGTCGGTAGTTTTAAGGAGGGTATATAGAAATTGTCCTATAGTGTTGCCCAATAGATTTACTCATGTTGAATTAGTCGAACTTGATATGGTCGATTTTGATGTTATTTTAGGGATGCATTGGTTGCATGAATGTTTTGCTTCCATTGATTGTAGATTTAGAATTGTCAATTTCAAATGTCCAAATGAACCCATTTATAGTGGAAGGGGGGAAATTCTATTCTAGAGGTTGTATTATCTCTTGTGTTAAGGATTGTAAAATGATCTCCAAAGGGTTTCTATATCACATTGTAAGAGTTAAAGATTTAGACTCCGAGAATCCTCCCATAAAGTTAGTCCCCTTCGTAATGGAATTTCCGGAGGTCTTTCCTAATGATCTTCCTGGAATCCCTCCCGAACGGGAAATTAATTTTGGTATTGACTTGCTACCAGATACCAATCCCATTTCAATTCCTCCTTATCGGATGGCTCCAGCTAAATTAGAAGAGTTGAAGGCTAAACTCAAAGATTTACTAGACAAAGGCTTCATTAGACCTAGTATATCTCTATGGGATGCTCTGATTTTGTTTGTGAGGAAGAAGGATGGGTCCCTTAGAATGTTCATCAATTATCGCTAACTTAATAAAGTCACTATTAATAACAAGTATCATCTCCCTCCGATTGACGGCATGTTTGTTCAACTCCAGGAGGAAAGCCACTTTTCTAAAATTGACTTGAAATTGGGGTATCACCAACTTAGGGTGAGAGGTGAGGATATACCAAAAACAGCATTCCGGACGAGATATGGTCACTACGAGTTCCTAGTACTGTCCTTTGGTCTCACTAATGCCCAGTGACATTTATGGATTTCATGAATAGGGTGTTTCGAAGTTACCTAGATTCATTTGTAATTGTCTTCATTGACGACATCTTGGTATATTTGAAAAATGAGGGTGAACACATTGACCATTTGAGGGTGGTGTTACAAGTGCTTAAGGAGAACCAATTATTTTTAAGTACAGCAAATGTGAGTTTTGGTTGAAGTCGGTGGCGTTTCTTGGTCATATCATATCTAGTGAGGGAGTTGAGGTTGATCCAAGGAAAACCGAGGAGGTGAAAAATTAGCCTAGACCATTGATTCCAACCGACATTATGAGTTTCTTGGGTCTAGAGGGTTATTATAGAAGGTTTGTGGAAGGTTTTGCGTCCATTTCTTCTCCCTTGACTACTTTGACCCAAAAGAGTGTGAAGTTTGGGTGGTCGGAGGCATATGAAAGAAGCTTCCAAATCTTGAAATATAGGCTTATTTCCTCTCCGCTGTTGAGTTTACCGGAGGGTACCAAGGGTTTCGTGTATATTGTGATGCATCTCGAGGGGTTTAAGGTGTGTTCTTATGCAAAATTTGAAAGTAATAGCCTATGCCTCTAGGCAACTTAAGGTGCTTGAGAGAAATTATTTAACTCATTATCTTGAGTTAGAGGTCGTGGTATTTGCCTTTAAAATATGGAGATATTACTTCTATGGTGTCCATGTTGATGTGTATATCAACCACAAGAGTCTACAATATGTGTTTACCCAAAAGGAGTTGAATCTCCGACAAACAAGGTGGTTGGAATTGTTGAAGAATTACGACATGAGTGTTCTCTATCACCCTGGCAAGGCCTGTAACAACCCTAAAAATGAATAAGATAAGAAATGCTTAAGGTGTCAAGAATGCTTGCGATTAGACCAAGGTTCACACGGATTGATTCGCGTAGAACCAGACCTCAGAACCCTTACTACGGCCAAGCCAACTAACTTGGGGAGTTAGTTGAGCTTGGAAAGGTTGGAACCAACAATGTAGGGCTCTCGAAAATGAATATTTAATCGAAGGAGTCTTTACCGAACTTAAAAAGAAGAAATCTTAAGTTTTGAGGGTTCAGGGGTAAAATGGTCTTTTCCAAGCCAAGGTTAATATCGTAATTACCCTAACAAATTAATTAATTAATTAATTAATTTAATTAAAGAACCGGTTAGGGTTGGGTCGACCCGAAATGATCCGTTTCGTGGTGGTCACTCCACCCGGGTTCGAGCCCCAACGGAAGCATCGAATTGGTGATTTAATTATTGTTTAAAATCTGATTTCAAAAGGGCAAAATGGTCCTTTCACGTATTAGGTAAAATAAATCAGATTTATTTAATTTAATTAAACCCTATTTGACTAAGTCTTGAATTAGACTCCTAAACATTGGGTAACACTCTCCTATCGCGTTTATCTCTCACACACACGTTCAAACTTCACGATTTCTCTCTGCCAAAAATACCTTCAAGAACAGAACAAATATTGAAGTTCTTCAAACTTGAAGAAAAAACACGAAAAGTCTAAGAAAACAAAATAACCAAACACGTTAAGGCAAAAGGGAGATTTCCGTTGAGTGGTGGTGAAACTTTCGGTGAGTTGGACGTCGTTTTGGAGAAAGGTGTGGGGAGAAACTTCAACGTTTGAACAATCAAATAAGGTATGAGTTTCTTCTCTCTTGTTCCCTTTCCCAAGAGACCCCTTAAGGTTCAGTTATTCAGTCCGAAAACTAGGTTTGTTTCCTCGTTGCATATCCCTGTCACTAGCTCCCAATGATTCGTATGTTGGGTATGACTGCTGGTAGATTTAGGTATATGTGATGTTTTTGTGCTGAATGTGAATATATTTGTGTACATGAAATCATGAAAATGACAATCCATGTGTGTTCGAAGTTATGTGCAATTGTGTACAAATTTGTGACTGTGACTAGGTCCTCGGCTTAGGCTTCATTTCGTGAAGTTTTTGGTTGTTCTTTACGTGCATAAACATATGTAAATCGTGATGTTCATTGTAATGAAATGTGAATGATTTGATTGACAATCTCTTAGCCAAACGAACCTATGAAAGATGCACCTAAAGATGTGTTGAGTGGTCTACGAATTACCTTAGGAGTTCAAGTGAAAACGTTGATAAAAATGAACTGAAAAATGACCAAAATTTCCAGCAACAATGCAGAGTAAATTTAGACTAAATTTTAATGAAGAAATCTGGAAATTTAATGAATTTTATATGGGTGACTCCACCAGGATTCGAACCCGTTACCTCACCCGAGTAACAGTTGTATTTCGCGAAAAAGAAAAGAAAAGAGGTCTGGGGGGAATCGAAATCGGGTTCACTGGTTGGGAAAGGTGAGAACAATAATTAAATAAATAAATGGGAGGTGTGGGAATCAAACCCACGACCTCCAGGCTGCGAATGTGAGAAGAAAATAATTAAACAAAAGAAAATGTGAGGTGTGGGAATCGAACCCACGACCTCAGGCCTAGAAAGAAGAATGGCGGATTTAATTAAGAAAATAAAGTGAGGCTGTGGGGGCTCGATCCCACAACCTCACTGCCAAAACGCCTAGCTTAGTGGATTTTAATTAAAAATAAAAATAGGAGGCTGTGGGGGTTCGAACCCACAACCTCACAGCCCTAGCGAATTTTAAATTAAAATAAGGAGGCTGTGGGGGTTCGAACCTACAACCTCCCAATTCTCAACGAAAATAAAGAGTGAAATATAAGAGGCTGTGGGGGTTTGATCCCACAACCTCTTGGTCGAGGCGAAATGGGACAATAAGATTTTAAGGAAAAATAAAAAGGGGTTGTGGGGGTTCGAACCCACATCCCCTCGGCCAAACTAAGAGAAAACCCAAGGAGAAAAATAAAGATAGAATGTTGATGTTGGGGTTCGATCTAGGGTCCCAATGTTATGAAGACTAATAATAAAGTCAAGGAAAAATGTAAGTATTGTCCAAGTGGTTCGAACTTGGGTTCCCTTGCCCAAAATTCCGTATTGATACATAAGTCATACGTAAATTAAATATTCAAGAATAATGCCACCCACTTATATCGAAATCAAGATCTTGGCATATATACAAGATACATAAGTCTTGTACTACATAATCTTAGAAATGTATGAGTCACTTTACGAATTATGAATGAAGCCTCATGGCTTGTATGTATAGACCCATAAGTCTAACATACGTTTAAAAGTAAGTGAACCTAAGATGTATGTAATGAAATGATGAAACCCTAGAAGGGTTAAGTATGAGTGTAAGATACACTAAATGGCCAAATATATTGACATATGATGAAATGAACAATTAAATGATGAAATGAACAATGAAATGATGAAACCCTAGAAGGGTTAAGTAAGGGTGTGAAACACACCAAATGGACAAGTGAATTGGCATATGATGAAATGAACATTCACGTAATAAGGGGTGAGTAACTATGAAGAGCAAATGTTCTAATCATAATGAATGTGGTGACAACATGATATGAGGATAATACAAATGATGAGAGCAATCTCAAATGAGCCTAAGTAAATGTTACCAAAACGTACTCACCTATGAGAGTGTAAGATAATGAAGAGAACAGTCACTATGAACAGTCTAATGAAAGTATTGAGATTAACATACTTAATAATAATGATGAGATGAGAAATCATCTAATGAGCTATGATGTCTTCATACTAGAAGCCAGCTTCCATGACGTATGATATGAATGTAATGGAACTTTATACTGAGCACCAATAGGCTAGCTATGAGCGGTGATGCTTTATTTCGGGAAGGGCGGAGGTTCACGTAACTCTCATGAGATGAGACTGTCCGGCTTGCTGGGTATGGGTCTCCTTATATCTCCTGGTCTTCGAACCTATACTGCCAATATAGGGATCTGTCGGGGTTAAATTCCCATGTACATTAGCATGTTTTGGGTCACTTTGGACGGTGATTCCACCTCTTTTCGGTGTGGGGGAGACACTGGATTTCATGATGCTCACATGATCTATGTCGGTTAAAGTTAAAGTTCACAATGAATGAATGAGGCCAGCCTCAAATGATGCACATAATGAAATGAATGATACCAAAGGTGTTAGGATAGGATAATAAAGAGGTGAGCTAGACTCAAGTAATGACACTAGGTTATTCTTGATCATTGCACAGCAAACCCGCTGAAAGTTTTAAACTACATCCGAGGTATAGTTGGTGTTCACACTAGCCTATGAACGAAATGAAATGAAGTACGTATGAATGAATGAAGCAGACTCTGTGTTTGCTAATGAAGACTCCCTAGTTGAGGTCCCATATGTTGAGCCCTCATTTTGGAAAGTCTTAATGCCGTTCCATGATTCCAAGTTCTCATGGCATATGAATGAATGTTCTAAAAGATGTTATGTGTTGTATGATATATGATATGTGCTATGTGTAAGATGTTATGTGCTGTGCGCAATATGATAAGTATAATGATGCATGTTACTCTCATGGCATGACTTTCCTAATCAGAATTTGGAAAGATCACTGACTTTCCTAATCCAAATTTGGAAAGTTCACTAACTTTCCTAATCCCAATTTGGAAAGTTCACTAACTTTCCTAATCCCAATTTGCATATACCCATACTTAGTACAAGTGTGTACTAATCCCATACAACTCTATATTTTTAGGTGCAGGCACAGGTGGACGCTAGAGCGTACATGTTGACGTTGCAGCTATCCGGACGTGGAGCTTTCATCCGGACTTGGTAGGACCTCATGCTTTCGAGGATGTCTACCGTTACTATCTAGCTTAGATATAGGCTTTAGCTGTTGAGCATGTTCCACTAGTGTTTCTTTTCTGTTTTATTTCGACATTGTATTGGTGCCATTTTGGCAAGTACATCTTTATTACTATATTAAACAATTTCTTTCATTTGATTTTCTTAATATTAGATGGTTGATGGGAACAATTATGTATTAATGAGAATGTTTAATAAGTATGTTAAGAAACAAAAAGTTTCAAATTTTCCGCTAAAGTTAATTTAGGTGAAGTAAGAATGACGTAAGTAGGCTTGTCTGCGACCTTTTAGAGGTCAACGACGCCGGTCTCGTCTGGGTCTAGATCCCGGTCGTGAAAAAGTTGATATCAGAGCACTAGGTTAAATTTCTAGAATAATGAGTTCACATCAATCACATTGAGTAGTTTCTAAGTCATTGTAGTGAAGTACACCACTATCCTGAATTAGAGACTGCATAATGCGTAGGAAAATTTCCCTTCTTCTGATCTTATCGTGCTTTTCCTAATGTCTGATTTCTTGGTGTTATGTGCGTGTCTAACATCAATTCTTATTGTTTTTATAGAACGAATACTAGGAGGAACATTTGTCAGAGGAGAGGAGGAGCAGTTGTGGGAACAATCAGGTTCCACCCCAGGCTCCATCTTAAGGAGTGGCTATGCCAGTTAACCCAGTTGGGTTGACTGATGCTGAGGTGAGGGCATCTCTGGCCCATATAGCACATGCCATTACTATGCAGGCTCAGGCTATGACTGCCCATGTCAACCGACAGAATGTTCAGAGGGAGAGCCCACCTGTTCGTAGCATGGCTGACAGGCTGCGAGACTTTACGAGGATGAATCCTCATATTTTCACAGGGTCCAAGACTTCAGAGGATCCCCAGGAGTTTGTAGACGAGGTGCATAAGATTCTGGTGGCTATGGGGGCCACAGATACTGAGAAGGCTGAGCTGGCTTCCTATCAGCTTAAGGATGTTGCACAGACTTGGTGCAAGATCTGGCAGGATAGCCGGGCGTTGGGCGGAGTTCTGGTCACTTGGGAGCTGTTTTAGACAGCCTTCCTGGAGAGATTCTTTCCAGGGAGATGAGGGAGGCAAAGGTTGAGGAGTTTATCAACCTTAAGCAGGGATCCATGACAATCAGGGAGTATTCCCTGAAGTTTGTTAAACTATCCAGGTATGCTACTTTCCTTAGTATCTAACAGCAAGGATGAGATGAGTACTTCAGTTTGTTAAATTATCCAGGTATGCTACTTCCTTTGTATCTAACAACAGGGATGAGATGAGCAGGTTCCTCACAGGAATCAATGGAGATCTAGAGGAGGAGTGTCGGTCTGCGATGCTCCATGATAATATGGACCTCTCCAGGTTGATGGTGCATGTACAGCAGGTAGAGGACAGCCGCAAAAAGCGGGGTATTCGTCATGCTAGGAGGGCTAAGACTCAAGATCAGGCAGGTCCCATCCATAGAGGCCACAGAAACAATTTTGGCGTCCGTGAACAGCACAGTTCAAGAAGGGGCAACAGAGTTCTGGAACTCTAACTCTCAGAGGAGTACAACACCTAGAGGAGGCAGACCTGAGCCCAAGAAGGGCAATGGAGGTGAGATGCAGCGTCCTAAAAAGAACTGTGCCTGTAGTGAATGAGTTCCTAGATATATTTCCTGATGATTTGCCTGGAGTCCCTCCCCCTCGAGAGATTGATTTTGGTATCGACTTAGAACCCGATACAAAACCAATTTCAATTCCTCCTTACAGAATGGCTCCAACTGAACTCAAAGAATTGAAGCTGCAGTTAAAAGATCTCACTGACAAGGGTTTCATTCAGCCGAGCATATCCCCTTGGGGCTCTCCAGTGTTGTTTGTTAAAAAGAAAGATGGAACCCTTAGAATGTGTATCGATTATCGGCATCTCAACAAAGTCACTATAAAGAATAAGTATCCACTTCCTAGAATAGATGATTTGTTCGATCAACTCCAAAGGTCTAGTTTCTTCTCTAAGATTGATCTTCGTTCAGGGTATCATCAGCTTAGGGTTAGGGATGGAGATATCCCAAAGATAGCCTTCCGTACCCGTTATGGTCACTATGAGTTCTTAGTCATGTCATTTAGTCTTACGAATGCACCTGCTGCATTTATGGACCTCATAAACCGAGTCTTCCGTGAATACATTGACTATTTGATCATAGTATTCATTGATGACATTCTCATCTACTCTAGGACCAAGGAAGAGCATGAACAAAATTTGAGACTAACCTTGCAGGTACTTAGACAACATCAACTGTATGCCAAATTCAAGAAGTGTGAATTTTGGCTTAGATCAGTGACCTTCCTGGGTCATGTTTTGTCCGATCAGGGCGTGGAGGTGGATCCCAGGAAGACTGAGGCTGTGAAGAACTGGCCAAAGCCTCTTACTCCCACTGACATCCGTAGTTTTCTAGGATTGGCTGGTTACTACCGCAGGTTCGTGGAGGGCTTTTCTTCCATTGCTGCCCCACTGACAGCTTTGACTAAGAAGAAAGCCATGTTTGAATGGACGGAGACTTGTGAGAAGTGTTTCAAAGAGCTCAAGGACAGACTCACTTCAGCCCCGGTGGTTACTTTGCCTAAGTGTGGTGAGAATTACACTATTTATTGTGATGCATCTAGGGTTGGTTTGGATTGTGTTCTTATGCAGGTTGGTAAGGTGATAGCCTAAGCGTCCAGATAGATCAAGGTTCATGAGAAGAATTATCCCACTCATGACCTGGAGTTGGCAACTGTGGTGTTTGCACTGAAGCTGTGGAGGCACTACTTGTATGGGGTGCATGTGGATGTATTCACCGACCACAAAAGTCTCCAGTACGTGTTCACACAGAGGGAGTTGAATCTACATCAGCGGAGATGGTTGGAGCTGTTGAAAGATTATGACATGAATGTTCACTACCATCCAGGTAAGGCTAATGTTGTGGCTGATGCTTTGAGCAGGATGAGCATGGGAATTATAGCCCACGTTGAGGATGAGAAGAAGGAGTTGGTGAAAGATGTACACAGACTGGCCAGGCTGGGTGTGCGATTGGTTGACTCTACTAGTGGGGGTGTTTCAGTTCATCCTGGTTCTGAATCATCCTTGGTAGTTGATGTCAAGCAGGGTCAGCATCTCGATCCTTTGTTGATGAAGCTGAAGGACTCAGTGTAGATAAAGATGAATGACTCTTTCGCTTTGGGAGGTGATGGCATACTTAGGTATCAGGACAGGCTGTGTGTACCAGATGTGGATGATTTGCGGACAAGGATTGTTGCAGAGGCCCATGGTTCCAGATATTCCATACATCCAGGTTCCACCAAGATGTATCATGATCTTAAGCAGATTTATTGGTGGGATGGCATGAAGAAGGACATTGCAGAATATGTGGCCAAGTGTCCTAATTGTCAGCAGGTTAAGGCAGAGCATCTTAAGCCTGGCGGTCTGACTCAGATTATTGAGGTTCCGACTTGGAAGTGGGAGGCCATTAATATGGACTTCGTGGTTGGTCTATCGAGGACTAGGAGGCAGCATGACTCCATATGGGTTATTGTGGACAGATTGACTAAGTCTCCCCACTTTATCCCTGTGAAGTCTACTTACAGAGCCGAGGATTATGCGAGACCTACATTGATGAGATTGTGAGATGGCATGGTATTCTTTTGTCTATCATTTCAGATAGAGAAGCTCAATTTACTTCACATTTCTGGAGATCTTTCCAGAAGAGCTTGGGCACACAGGTAAAGCTTAGTACTTCCTTTCATCCTCGGACTGATGGGCAGGCAGAGCGCACCATTCAGACATTGGAGGACATGTTGAGAGCGTTTGTGATTGACTTCAGAGGTAGCTGGGATGACCATCTGCCATTGATAGAGTTCTCGTATAATAATAGCTACCACTCCAGCATTGGGATAGCACCGTTTGAGGCACTGTATGGTAGGAGGTGTAGATCTCCAGTTGGGTGGTTCGAGGTTGGAGAGTCATCCATTTTGGGTCCAGAGATCATTCATGAGGCCTTAGAAAGGTCAGAGTGATTAGGGACATGTTGGCTACTGCTTACAGTCGACAGAAGTCATATGCAGATAACAGGAAACGGCCCTTAGAATTTGATGTTGGTGACCAGGTTTACTTGAACATATCACTTATGAAAGGGGTGCTGATGAGGTTTGTCAGAAAAGGGAAGTTATGTCCGAGGTATGTTGGTCTATACGAGATCCTACAGCGTGTGGGTGAGGTGGACAATGAGTTGGCATTGCCTGCGGAGCTAGATTCTGTCCATCCAGTCTTTCATGTATCCATGTTAAAGAAGTGCCTAGGTGATCCAGCATCGATTCTACCTGTGGAAGGTTTGGGGGTTGAGGAAGACTTGTCCTATGAGGAGGTACCTCTTGAGATCTTAGACAGAAAATCAAGCGGCTGAGGAACAAGGAGATTGCCACAGTGAAGGTATTGTGGAGAAATCATCTTGCTGAGGGTGCTACGTGGGAGGCTGAGGCCGACATGAGATCCCGCTACCCTCATCTTTTCAGCTCTTGAGGTTAGACTTCCTACTCTTAAGTCTATGTTTCCTTATCTCTCCATATTTTATTGCTATTGCTTGACTGTGCATAGTGATTATGTTATGATCTGGCTAGCATTACGATATAATTAGTGTCATTCGGGGACTAATGTTCCTAAGGTGGGGGGGGGGGATAATGTAACAACCCTAAAAATGAATAAGATAAGAAATGCTTAAGGTGTCAAGAATGCTTGCGATTAGACCAAGGTTCACACGGATTGATTCGCGTAGAACCAGACCTCAGAACACTTACTACGGCCAAGACAACTAACTTGGGGAGTTAGTTGAGCTTGGAAAGGTTGGAACCAACCATGTAGGGCTCTTGAAAACGAATATTTAATCGAAGGAGTCTTTACCGGACTAAAAAAGAAGAAATCTTAAGTTTTGAGGGTCCAGGGGTAAAATGGTCTTTTCCAGGCCAAGGGTAATATCGTAATTACCCTAAGGAATTAATTAATTAATTAATTAATTAAATTAAAGAACCGGTTAGGGTCGGGTCGACCAAAAATGATCCGTTTCGCGGTGGTCACTCCACCCGGGTTCGAGCCCCAACAGAAGCATCGAATTGGTGATTTAATTATTGTTTAAAATCTGATTTCGAAAGGGCAAGATGGTCCTTTCATGTATTAGTTAAAATAAATCAGATTTATTAATTTAATTAAACCCTATTTGACTAAGTCTTGAATTAGACTCCTAAACCTATGGTAACACTCTCCTATCACGTTTATCTCTCACTCACACGTTCAAACTTCACGATTTCTCTCTGCCAAAAACAACTTTAAGAACAGAACAAATATTGAAGTTCTTCACACTTGAATAACAAACACGAAAAGTCTAAGAAAACAAAATAACCAAAAATGTTAAGGCAAAGGGGAGATTTCGGTCGAGTGGTGGTGAAACTTTCGGTGAGTTGGACATGGTTTTGGGGAAAGGTGTGGGGAGAAACTTCAATGTTTGAACAATCAAATAAGGTATGGGTTTCTTCTCTCTTGTTCCCTTTCCCAAGGGACCCCTTAAGGTTCAGTTATTCAGTCCGAAAACTAGGGTTGTTTCCCCGTTGCATGTCCCTGTCACTAGCTCCCAATGATTCGTAGGTTGGGTATGATTGCTGGTAGATTTAGGTATATGTGATGTTTTTGTGCTTAATGTGAATATATTTGTGTACGTGAAATCATGAAAATGACAACCCATGTGTGTTAGAATTTATGTGCAATTGTGTGCAAATTTGTGACTGTGAGTAGGGCCTCGACTTAGGCTTCATTTTGTGAAGTTTTTGGTTGTTGTTTACGTGCATAAACATATGTAAATCGTGATGTTCATTGTAATGAAATATGGCTGATTTGAGTGACAATCTTTTAGCCAAACGAACCTATGAAAGATTCACCTAAAGATGTGTTAAATGGTCTACGAATTACCTTAGGAGTTCAAGTGAAAACGTTGATAAAAATGAACTGAAAAATGACAAAAATTTCCAGCAACAATGCAGAGTCAATTTAGACTAAATTTTAATTAAGAAATCAGGAAATTTAATAAGTTTTAAAGGTGTGAGGCCACCAGGATTCGAACCCGTGACCTCACCCGAGTGACAGTTGTAATTCGAGAAAAAGAAAAAAAAAGGGGCTGAGGGGAATAGAAATCGGGTTCACTGGTTGGGAAATGAGAGAACAATAATTAAATAAATAAATGGGAGGTGTGGGAATCGAACCCACGACCTTCAGGCTGCGAATGAGAGAAGAAAAGAATTAAATAAAATAAAATGTGAGGCGTGGGAATCGAACCAACGACCTCAGGGCTAGAAAGGAGAATGGCGGAATTAATTAAGAAAATAAAGTGAGGCTGTGGGGGCTCGATCCCACAACCTCACTGCCAAAACGCCTAGCTTAGTGGATTTTAATTAAAAATAAAAATAGGAGGTTGTGGGGGGTCGAACCCACAACCTCACAGCCCTAGTGAATTTAAAATTAAAATAAGGAGGTTTGTGAAAGGTTTTGCGTCCATTTCTTCTCCCTTGACTACTTTGACCCAAAAGAGTGTGAAGTTTGGGTGGTCGGAGGCATATGAAAGAAGCTTCCAAATCTTGAAATATAGGCTTATTTCCTCTCCGCTGTTGAGTTTACCGGAGGGTACCAAGGGTTTCGTGTATATTGTGATGCATCTCGAGTGGGTTTAAGGTGTGTTCTTATGCAAAATTGGAAAGTAATAGCCTATGCCTCTAGGCAACTTAAGGTGCTTGAGAGAAATTATTTAACTCATTATCTTGAGTTAGAGGTCGTGGTATTTGCCTTTAAAATATGGAGATATTACTTATATGGTGTACATGTTGATGTGTATATCAACAACAAGAGTCTACAATATGTGTTTACCCAAATGGAGTTGAATCTTCGACAAAGAAGGTGGTTGGAACTGTTGAAGGATTACGACATGAGTGTTCTCTATCACCCTGGCAAGGCCTGTAACAACCCTAAAAATGAATAAGATAAGAAATGCTTAAGGTGTCAAGAATGCTTGCGGTTAGACCAAGGTTCACACGGATTGATTCGCGTAGAACCAGACCTCAGAACCCTTACTACGGCCAAGCCAACTAACTTGGGGAGTTAGTTGAGCTTGGAAAGGTTGGAACCAACCATGTAGGGCTCTCAAAAACGAATATTTAATCGAAGGAGTCTTTACCGGACTTAAAAAGAAGAAATCTTAAGTTTTGAGGGTTCAGGGGTAAAATGGTGTTTTCCAAGCCAAGGGTAATATCGTAATTACCATAAGGAATTAATTAATTAATTAGTTAATTTAATTAAAGAACCGATTAGGGTCGGGTCGACCCAAAATGATCCGTTTCGCGGTGGTCACTCCACCCGTGATCGAGCCCCAACGGAAGCATCGAATTGGTGATTTAATTATTGTTTAAAATCTGATTTCGAAAGGGAAAAATGGTCCTTTCACGAACTAAATAAATCAGATTTTATTAATTTAATTAAACCCTATTTGACTAAGTCTTGAATTAGACTCCTAAACAATGGGTAACACTATCCTATCACGTTTATCTCTCACACACACGTTCAAACTTTACGATTTCTCTCTGCCAAAAACAACTTCAAGAACAGAACAAATATTGAAGTTCTTCACACTTGAAGAACAAACACGAAAAGTCTAAGAAAACAAAATAACCAAAAATGTTAAGCCAAAGGGGAGATTTCCATCGAGTGGTGGTGAAACTTTCGGTGAGTTGGACGTCGTTTTGGAGAAAGGTGTGGGGAGAAACTTCAACGTTTGAACAATCAAATAAGGTATGAGTTTCTTCTTTCTTGTTCCCTTTCCCAAGAGATCCCTTAAGGTTCAGTTATTCAGTTCGAAAACTAGGGTTGTTTCCTCGTTGCATATCCCTGTCACTAGCTCTCAATGATTCGTATGTTGGGTATGACTGCTAGTAGATTTAGGTATATGTGATGTTTTTGTGCTGAATGTGAATATATTTTTGTACATGAAATCATGAAAATGACAACCCATGTGTGTTCGAAGTTATGTGCAATTGTGTGCAAATTTGTGAATGTGACTAGGTCCTCGGCTTAGGCTTCATTTCGTGAAGTTTTTGGTTGTTGTTTACGTTCATAAACATATGTAAATCGTGATGTTCATTGTAATGAAATGTGGATGATTTGAGTGACAATCTTTTAGCCAAACGAACCTATGAAAGATGCACCTAAAGATGTGTTGAGTGGTCTACGAATTACCTTAGGAGTTCAAGTGAAAACGTTGATAAAAATGAACTAAAAAATGACCAAAATTTCCAGCAACAATGCAGAGTCAATTTAGACTAAATTTAAATGAAGAAATCTGGAAATCTAATGAATTTTATATGGGTGAGGCCACCAGGATTCGAACTCGTGACCTCACCCGAGTGACAGTTGTATTTAAAAAAGAAAAGAAAAGAGGTCTGGGGGGAATCGAAATCGGGTTCACTGGTTGGGAAAGGAGAGAACAATAATTAAATAAATAAATGGGAGGTGTGGGAATCGAACCCACGACCTCCAGGCTGCGAATGTGAGAAGAAAATAATTAAAGAAAAGAAAATGTGAGGCGTGGGAATCGAACCCACGACCTCAGGTCTAGTAAGGAGAATGACGGAATTAATTAAGAAAATAAAGTGAGGCTGTGTGGGTTCGATCCCACAACCTCACTGCCAAAATGCCTAGCTTAGTGGATTTTAATTAAAAATAAAAATAGGAGGTTGTGGGGGTTCGAACCCACAAACTCACAGCCCTAGCGAATTTAAAATTAAAATAAGGAGGCTATGGAGGTTCGAACCCAGAACCTCCCAATTCCCAACGAAAATAAAGAGTGAAATATAAGAGGCTGTGGGGGTTTGATCCCACAACCTCTTGGTCGAGGCAAAATGGGACAATAAGATTTTAAGGAAAAATAAAAAGGGGTTGTGGGGGTTCGAACCCACAACCCTTCGACCAAACTAAAAGAAAACCCAAGGAGAAAAATAAAGATAGAATGTTGATGTTGGGGTTCGATCTAGGGTCCCAATGTTATGAAGACTAATAATAAAGTCAAGGAAAAATGTAAGTATTGTCCAAGTGGTTCGAACTTGGGTTCCCTTGCCCAAATTTCCGTATTGATACATAAGTCATACGTGAATTAAATGTTCAAGAATAATGCCACCCACTTATATCGAAATCAAGATCTTGGCATATATACAAGATACATAAGTCTTGTACTACATAATCTTAGAAATGTATGAGTCAATTTACGAACTATGAATGAAGCCTCATGCTTGTATGTATAGACCCATAAGTCTAACATACATTTAAAAGTAAGTGAACCTAAGATGTATGTAATGAAATGATGAAACCCTAGAAGGGTTAAGTATGAGTGTAAGATACACTAAATGGCCAAGTATATTGACATATGATGAAATGAACAATGAAATGATGAAATGAACAATGAAATGATGAAACCCTAGAAGGGTTAAGTAAGGGTGTGAAACACACTAAATGGACAAGTGAATTGGCATATGATGAAATGAACATTCACGTAATAAGGGGTGAGTAACTATGAAGAGCAAATTTCTAATCATAATGAATGTGGTGACAACATGATATGAGGATAATGCAAATGATGAGAGCAATCTCAAATGAGCCTAAGTAAATGTTACCAAAACGTACTCACCTATGAGAGTGTAAGATAATGAAGAGACCAGTCACTATGAACACTCTAATGAAAGTATTGAGATTAACATACTTAATACTAATGATGAGATGAGAAATCATCTAATGAGCTATGATGTCTTCATACTAGAAGCAAGCTTCCATGACGTATGAGATGAATGTAATGGAACTTTATACTGAGCACTGATAGGCTAGCTATGAGCGGTGATGCCTTCTTTCGGGAAGGGCGGAGGTTCACGTAACTCTCATTAGATGAGACTGTCCGGCTTGCTGGGTATGGGTCTCCTTATATCTCCTGGTCTTCGAACCTATACTGCCAATATAGGGATCTGGAGGGGTTAAATTCCCATGTACGCTAGCATGTTTTGGGTCACTTTGGCCGGTGATTCCACATCTTTTCGGTGTGGGGGAGACACTGGATTTCATGATGCTCACATGATCTATGTCGGTTAAAGTTAAAGTTCCCAATGAATGAATGAGGCCAACCTCAAATGATGCACATAATGAAATGAATGATACAAAAGGTGTTAGGATAGGACAATAAAGAGGTGAGCTAGACTCAAGTAATGACACTAGGTTATTCTTGATCATTGCACAGCAAACCCGCTGAAAGTCTTAAACTACATCCGAGGTATAGTTGGTGTTCACACTAGCCTATGAACGAAATGAAATGAAGTACGTATGAATGAATGAAGCAGACTCTATGTTTGCTAATGAAGACTCCCTAGTTGAGGTCCCATATGTTGAGCCCTCATTTTGGAAAGTCTTAATGCCAATTCCATGATTCCAAGGTCTCATGGCATATGAATGAATGTTCTAAAAGATGTTATGTGTTGTATGATATATGATATGTGCTATGTGTAAGATGTTATGTGATGTGTGCAATATGATAAGTATAATGATGCATGTTACTCTCATGGCTCGACTTTCCTAATCAGAATTTGGAAAGATCACTGACTTTCCTAATCCAAATTTGGAAAGTTCACTAACTTTCCTAATCCCAATTTGCATATACCCATACTTAGTACAAGTGTGTACTAATCCCATACAACTCTATATTTTTAGGTGGAGGCACAGGTGGACGCTAGAGCGTACAGGTTGACGTTGCAGCTATCCGGACGTGGAGCTTTCATCCGAACTTGGTAGGCCCTCATGCTTTCGAGGATGTCTACCGTTACTATCTAGCTTAGATATAGGCTTTAGCTTGTGTAGCATGTTCCACTAGTGTTTATTTCCTGTTTTATTACCGACATTGTATTGGTGCCATTTTGGCAAGTACATCTTTATTACTATATTAAACTTTTTCTTTCATTTGATTTTCTTAATATTAGATGGTTGATGGTGAACAATTATGTATTAATGAGAATGTTTAATAAGTATGTTAAGAAACAAAAAGTTTCAAATTTTCCGCTAAAGTTAATCTAGGTGAAGTAAAAATGATGTAAGTAGGCTTGTCTGCGACCTTTGAGAGGTCAACGATGCCGATCTCGTCTGGGTCTAGATCCCGGTCGTGACAAAGTTGATATCAGAGCACTAGGTTAAATTCCGAGAATAATGAGTTCACATCAACCACATTGAGTATTTTCTAAGTCATTGTAGTGAAGTACACCACTATCCTGAATTAGAGACTGCATAATGCGTAGGAAAATTTCCCTTCTGCTGATCTTATCGTGATTTTCCTAATATCTGATTTC
The DNA here is from genome assembly GCA_022817965.1 of Solanum lycopersicoides. Lineage (NCBI taxonomy): Eukaryota > Viridiplantae > Streptophyta > Magnoliopsida > Solanales > Solanaceae > Solanum > Solanum lycopersicoides. The sequence continues at coordinate 51,008,453 of CM040621.1, forward strand.
GTGGTGTTATGTGCGTGTCTAACATCAATTCTTATTGTTTTCAGAGAATGAATACTAGGAGGAACGTTTGTCAGAGGAGAGGAGGAGCAGTTGCTGGGAACAATCAGGTTCCACCCCAGGCTCCATCTTAAGGAGTGGCTATGCCAGTTAACCCAGTTGGGTTGATTGATGCTGAGGTGAGGGCATCTCTAGCCCATATATCACATGCCATTACTATGCAGGCCCAGGCTATGAATGCCCATGTCAACCGGCAGAATGTTCAGAGGGAGAACCCACCTGTTCGTAGCATGGCTGACAGGTACCGAGACTTTACAAGGATGAATCCTCATATTTTTACAGGGTCCAAGACTTCAAGGGATCCCCAGGAGTTTGTAGACGAGGTGCATAAGATTCTGGTGGCTATGGGGGCCACAGATACTGAGAAGGCTGAGCTGGCTTCCTATCAGCTCAAGGATGTTGCACAGACTTGGTGCAAGATGTGGCAGGATAGCCGGGCGTTGGGCGGAGTTCCGGTCACTTGGGAGTTGTTTCAGACAGCCTTCCTGGAGATATTCTTTCCCAGGGAGATGAGGGAGGCACAGGTTGAGGAGTTTATCAACCTTAAGCAGGGATCCATGACAGTCAGGGAGTATTCCCTGAAGTTTGTTAAACTATCCAGGTATGCTACTTTCCTTAGTATCTAATAGCAAGGATGAGATGAGTACTTAAGTTTGTTAAATTATCCAGGTATGCTACTTCCTTTGTATCTAACAACAGGGATAAGATGAGCAGGTTCCTCACAGGAACCAATGGAGATCCGGAGGAGGAGTGTCGGTCTGCGATGCTCCATGCTAATATGGACCTCTCCAGGTTGATGGTGCATGTCCAGCAGGTAGAGGACAGCCGCAAAAATAGGGGTATTCGTCATGCTAGGAGGCCTAACCTCAAGATCAGGCAGGTCCCAGCCATGGAGGCCACAGAAACAATTTTGGCGTCCGTGAACAGACCAGGTTCAAGAAGGGGCAACAGAGTTCTGGAACTCTAACTCTCAGAGGAGTACAACACCTAGAGGAGGCAGACCTGAGCCCAAGAAGGGCAATGGAGGTGAGATGCAGCGTCCTAAAAAGACCTGTGCCAAGTGTGGGCGTGCTCACAGTGGAGAGTGCAGACAGGCACTAATGCCTGCTTCGGTTGCGGTAAGAGTGGGCACATGGTTAGAGACTGTCCACAGAACAGAGGTCAGGCTGGAGGTAATGCTCAGCCTAGGCCTAATCCACAGGGTGCAGCAGTAGTCGAGCCTCCTAAGAGGAACAGGTTCTATGCCCTGAATGGCAGGGAGGAGTAAGAGAAGTCCGCTGATGTGGTCACAGGTATGCTGCAAGTATTCTCAACTTCTGTTTATGCTTTACTTGATCCAGGGTCTACGCTTTCTTTGTAACTCCTTTGCTTGCTATCACTTTTGAGATATTGCCTGAAGTTCTACATGATCCTATAGTGGTTAGTACACCTTTAGGAGAAAATGTAAGAACTGATAGAGTATACAAGGATTGTCCAATAGTTGTAAGTGGTAAGACTATGTGTGCAGACTTGGTTGAGTTACCCATGCATGATTTTGATGTTATTCTTGGCATGGACTGTCTTCACAGTTGTTATGCTTGCTTGGACTGTCGTAGAGTGGTGAGATTTCGTTTCCCTGATGAAGAGGAGCTAGTCTGGGAGGGGTACAACTCGAGTCGTTCTAACCTCTTGATTTCGAACATTAAGGCCAATAAAATGATGTCCAAGGGGTTATTGTGTCATCTTGTGAGTGTTAATGATTTAGATCATGACATTCCTTCCATAGACTCAGTGCCTGTAGTGAATGAGTTCCTAGATATATTTCCTGATGATTTGCCTGGAGTCCCTCCCCTCGAGAGATTGATTTTGGTATCGACTTAGAACCCGATACAAAACCAATTTCAATTCCTCCTTACAGAATGGCTCCAACTGAACTGAAAGAATTGAACCTGCAGTTAAAAGATGTCACTGACAAGGGTTTCATTCATCCGAGCATATCTCCTTGGGGCGCTCCAGTGTTGTTTGTTAAAAAGAAAGATGGAACCCTTAGAATGTGTATCGATTATCGGCAGCTCAACAAAGTCACTATAAAGAATAAGTATCCACTTCCTAGAATAGATGATTTGTTCGATCAGCTCCAAAGGTCTAGTTTCTTCTCTAAGATTGATCTTCGTTCAGGGTATCATCAGCTTAGGGTTAGGGATGGAGATATCCCAAAGATAGCCTTTTGTACCCGTTATGGTCACTATGAGTTCTTAGTCATGTCATTTGGTCTTACGAATGCACCTGCTGCATTTATGTACCTCATAAACCGAGTCTTCCGTGAATACATTGACTATTTCATCATAGTATTCATTGATGACATTCTCATCTACTCTAGGACCAAGGAAGAGCATGAACAAATTTGAGACTAACCTTGCAGGTACTTAGACAACATCAGATGTATGCCAAATTCAGCAAGTGTGAATTTTGGCTTAGATCAGTGACCTTCCTGGGTCATGTTTTGTCCGATCAGGGCGTAGAGGTGGATCCCAGGAAGACTGAGGCTGTGAAGAACTGTCCAAAGCCTCTTACTCCCACTGACATCCGTAGTTTTCTAGGATTGGTTGGTCACTACCGTAGGTTCGTGGAGGGCTTTTCTTCCATTGCTGCCCCACTGACAGCTTTGACTAAGAAGAAAGCCAAGTTTGAATGGACGGAGACTTGTGAGAAGAGTTTCAAAGAGCTCAAAGACAGACTCACTTCAGCCCCGGTGCTTACTTTTCCTAAGTGTGGTGAGAATTACACTGTTTATTGTGATGCATCTAGGGTTGGTTTGGATTGTGTTCTTATGCAGGTTGGTAAGGTGATAGCCTAAGCGTCCAGATAGCTCAAGCTTCATGAGAAGAATTATCCCACTCATGACCTGGAGTTGGCAACTGTGGTGTTTGCACTGAAGATGTGGAGGCACTACTTGTATGGGGTGCATGTGGATGTATTCACAGACAACAAAAGTCTCCAGTACGTGTTCACACAGAGGGAGTTGAATCTACGTCAGCGGAGATGGTTGGAGCTGTTGAAAGATTATGACATGAATGTTCACTACCATCCAGGTAAGGCTAATGTTGTGGCTGATGCTTTGAGCAGGATGAGCATAGGAAGTACATCCCACGTTGAGGAGAGAAGAAGGAGTTGGTTAAAGATGTACACAGACTGGCCAGACTGGGTGTGCGATTGGTTGACTCTACTGGGGCTGTTTCAGTTCATCCTGGTTCTGAATCATCCTTGGTAGTTGATGTCAAGTAGGGTCAGCATCTCGATCCTGTGTTGATGGAGCTGAAGGACTCAGTGTAGATAAAGATGAATGACTCTTTCGCTTTGGGAGGTGATGGCATACTTAGGTATCACGACAGGCTGTGTGTACAAAATGTGGATGATTTGCGGACAAGGATTGTTGCAGAGGCCCATGGTTCCAGATATTCCATACATCCAGGTTCCACCAAGATGTATCATGATCTTAAGCAGATTTATTGGTGGGATGGCATGAAGAAGGACATTGCAGAATATGTGGCCAAGTGTCCTAATTGTCAGCAGGTTAAGGCAGAGCATCTCAAGCCTGGCGGTCTGACTCAGATTATTGAGGTTCCGACTTGTAAGTGGGAGGCCATTAATATGGACTTCGTGGTTGGTCTACCGAGGACTAGGAGGCAGCATGACTCCATATGGGTTATTATGGACAGATTGACTAAGTCTTCCCACTTTATCCCTGTGAAGTCTACTTACAGAGCCGAGGATTATGCGAGACCTACATTGATGAGATTGTGAGATGGCATGGTATTCTTTTGTCTATCATTTCAGATAGAGGAGCTCAATTTACTTCACATTTCTGGAGATCTTTCCAGAAGAGCTTGGGCACACAGGTAAAGCTTAGTACTGCCTTTCATCCTCACACTGATGGGCAGGCAGAGCGCACCATTCAGACATTGGAGGACATGTTGAGAGCGTGTGTGATTGACTTCAGAGGTAGCTGGGATGACCATCTGCCATTGATAGAGTTCTCGTATAATAATAGCTACCACTCCAGCATTGGGATAGCACCGTTTGAGGCACTGTATGGTAGAAGGTGTAGATCTCCAGTTGGGTGTTCGAGGTTGGAGAGTCATCCATTTTGGGTCCAGAGATCATTCATGAGGCCTTAGAGAAGGTCAAAGTGATTAGGGACAGGTTGGCTACTGCTTACAGTCGACAGAAGTCATATGTAGATAATAGGAAACGACCCTTAGAGTTTGATGTTGGTGACCAGGTTTACTTGAACATATCACCTATGAAAGGGGTGATGAGGTTTGGCAGAAATTGGAAGTTATGTCCGAGGTATGTTGGTCCATACGAGATCCTACAGCGTGTGGGTGAGGTGGCCAATGAGTTGGCATTGCCTGCGGAGCTAGCTTATGTCTATCCAGTCTTTCATGTATCCATGTTAAAGAAGTGCCTAGGTGATCCAGCATCGATTCTACATGTGGAAGGTTTGGGGGTCGAGGAAGACTTGTTCTATGAGGAGGTACCTGTTGAGATCTTAGACAGACAAATCAAGTGGCTGAGGAACAAGGAGATTGCCACAGTGAAGGTATTGTGGAGAAATCATCTTGTTGAGGGTGCTACGTGCGAGGCTGAGGCCAACATGAGATCCCGCTACCCTCATCTTTTCAGCTCTTTAGGTTAGACTTCCTACTCTTAAGTCTATGTTTCCTTATCTCTCCATATTTTATTGCTATTGCTTGACTGTGCATAGTGATTATGTTATGATCTGGCTGGCATTATGATATATAATGTTAGTGTCATTCGGGGACGAATGTTCCGAAGGGTGGGCGGATAATGTAACAACCCTAAAAATGAATAAGATAAGAAATGCTTAAGGTGTCAAGAATGCTTGCGATTAGACCAAGGTTCACACGGATTGATTCGCGTAGAACCAGACATCAGAACACTTACTACGGCCAAGACAACTAACTTGGGGAATTAGTTGAGCTTGGAAAGGTTGGAACCAACCATGTAGGGCTCTCGAAAATGAATATTTAATCGAAGGAGTCTTTACCGGACTAAAAAAGAAGAAATCTTAAGTTTTGAGGGTCCAGGGGTAAAATGGTCTTTTTCGGTGAGTTGGACATGGTTTTTGAGAAAGGTGTGGGGAGCAACTTTAACGTTTGAACAATCAAATAAGGTATGGGTTTCTTCTCTCTTGTTCCTTTCCCAAGAGATCCCTTAAGGTTCAGTTATTCAGTCCGAAAACCAGGGTTGTTTCCCCGTTGCATGTCCCTGTCACTAGCTCCCAATGATTCGTAGGTTGGGTATGATTGCTCGTAGATTTAAGTATATGTGATGTTTTTGTGCTGAATGTGAATATATTTGTGTACGTGAAATCATGAAAATGACAACCCATGTGTGTTAGAAGTTATATGCAATTGTGTGCAAATTTGTGATTGTGACTAGGGCCTTGACTTAGGCTTCATTTCGTGAAGTTTTTGCTTGTTGTTTACGTGCATAAACATATGTAAATCGTGATGTTCATTGTAATGAAATATGGCTGATTTGAGTGACAATCTTTTAGCCAAACGAACCTATGAAAGATGCACCTAAAGATGTGTTAAATGGTCTACGAATTACCTTAGGAGTTCAAGTGAAAACGTTGATAAAAATGAACTGAAAAATGACCAAAATTTCCAGCAACAATGCAGAGTCAATTTAGAAATTTTAATGAAGAAATCTTGCAATTTAATAAGTTTTAAAGGGGTGAGGCCACCAGGATTCGAACCTGTGACCTCACCCGAGTGACAGTTGTAATTCGAGAAAAAGAAAAGAAAAGGGGGCTGGGGGGAATAGAAATCGGGTTCACTGGTTGGGAATGAGAGAACAATAATTAAATAAATAAATGGGAGGTGTGGGAATCGAACCCACAACCTTCAGGCTGCGAATGAGAGAAGAAAAGAATTAAATAAAATAAAATATGAGGCGTGGGAATCGAACCCACGACCTCAGGGCTAGAAAGGAGAATGGCGGAATTAATTAAGAAAATAAAGTGAGGTTGTGGGGGCTCGATCCCACAACCTCACTGCCAAAACGCCTAGCTTAGTGGATTTTAATTAAAAATAAAAATAGGAGGTTGTGGAGGTTCGAACCCACAACCTCAGAGCCCTAGCAAATTTAAAATTAAAATAAGGAGGTTGTGGGGGTTCGAACCCACAACCTCCCAATTCCCGGCGAAAATAAAGAGTGAAATATAAGAGGCTGTGGAGGTTTGATCCCACAACCTCTTTTTATATGCGAAATGGGACATTAAGATTTTAAGGAAAAATAAAAAGGGGTTGTGGGGGTTCGAACCCACAACCCTTCGGCCAAATTAAGAGAAAACCCAGGGAGAAAAATAAAGATAGAATGTTGATGTTGGGGTTCGATATAGGTCCCAATGTTTTGAAGACTAATAATAAAGTCAAGGAAAAATGTAAGTAATGTCCAAGTGGTTCGAACTTGGGTTCTCTTGCCCAAATTTCCGTATTGATACATAAGTCATACGTGAATTACATGTTCAAGAATAATTCCACCTACTTAGATCGAAATCAATATCTTGGCATATATACAATATACATAAATCTTGTACTACATATTCTTAGGAATGTATGAGTCACTTAAGGAACTATGAATGAAGCCTCATGTCTTGTATGTATAGACCCATCAGTCTAACATACGTTTAAAAGTAAGTGAACCTAAGATGTATGTAATGAAATGATGAAACCCTAGAAGAGTTAAGTACGAGTGTAAGATACACTAAATGGCCAAGTATATTGACATATGATGAAATGAACAATAAAATGATGAAATGAACAATGAAATGATGAAATGAACAATGAAATGATGAAACCCTAGAAGGGTTAAGTAAGGGTGTGAAACGCACTAAATGGCCAAGTGCATTGGCATACGATGAAATAAACATTCACGTAATAAGGGGTTAGTAACTATGAAGAGCAAATGTGCTAATGATAATGAATGTCGTGACAACATGATATGAGGCTAATGCAAATGATGAGAGCAATCTCAAATGAGCCTATGTAAATGTTACCAAAACGTACTCACCTATGAGAGTGTAAGATAATGAAGAGACCAGTCTCTATGAACACTTTAATGAAAGTATTTAGATTAACACACTTAATAGTAATGATGAGATGAGAAATCATCTAATGAGCTATGATGTCCTCATACTAGAAGCCAGCTTCCATGATGTGTGAGATGAATGTAATGGAACTTTATACTGAGCACCGATAGGCTAGCTATGGGCGTTGATGCCTTCTTTCGGGAAGGGCAGAGGTTCACGTAACCCTCATGAGATGAGACTGTACGGCTTGCTGGGTATGGTATCCTTATATCTCCTGGTCTTCGAACCTATACTGCCAAGATATGGATCTGGCAGGGTTAAATTCCCATGTACGCTAGCATGTTTTGGGTCACTTTGGCCGGTGATTCCACCTCTTTTTGGTATGGGGGATACACTGGATTTCATAATGCTCAAATGATCTATGTCGGTTAAAGTTAAAGTTCCCAATGAATGAATGAGGCTAGCCTCAAATGATGCACATAATAAAATTAATGATACCAAAGGTGTTAGGATAGGATAATAAAGAGGTGAGATATACTCAAGTAATGACACTAGGTTATTCTTGATCATTGAACAACAAACCCGATGAAAGTCTTAAACTACATCCTAGGTATAGCTGGTGTTCACACTAGCCTATGAACGAAATGAAATGAAGTACGTATGAATGAATGAAGCAGACTCTTTGTTTGCTAATGAAGACTCCCTAGTTGAGGTCCCATATGTTGAGCCCTCATTTTGGAAAGTCTTAATGCCAAGTCCATGATTCCAAGGTATCATGGCATATGAATGAATGTTATAAAAGGTGTTATGTGATGTATGTTATATGATATGTGCTATGTGTAAGATGTTATGTGTTGTGTACAATATGATAAGTATGATGATGCATGTTACTCTCATGGCATGACTTTCCTAATCCAAATTTTGAAAGCTCACTGACTTTCCTAATACAAATTTGGAAAGTTCACTAACTTTCCTAATCCCAATTTGGCAAGTCCACTGACATGACTTTCCATAATCATGTTGTTAGGAAAGAGCTATACTTTCTCACGCATGTCCTTGGTGTGTGCTTGCATATACCCATACTTAGTACAAGTGTGTACTAATCCCATACAACTCTATATTTTTAGGTACAGGCACAGGTGGACGCTAGAGTGTACAGGTTGACGTTGCAACTATCCGGATGTGGAGCTTTCATCCGGACATGGTAGGCCCTCATGCTTTCGAGGATGTCTACCGTTACTATCTAGCTTAGATATAGGCTTTAGCTGGTGGAGCATGTTCCACTAGTGTTTCTTTCCTGTTTTATTCAGACATTGTATTGGTGCCATTTTGGCAAGTACATCTTTATTAATATATTAAACTATTTCTTTCATTTGATGATCTTAATATTAGATTGTTGATGGTTAACAATTATGTATTAATGAGAATGTTTAATAAGTATGTTAATAAACAAAAAGTTTCAAATTTTCCGCTAAAATTAATCTAGGTAAAGTAAGAATGACGTAAGTAGGCTTTTCTGTGACCTCTGAGAGGTCAACGACGCCGGTGTCGTCTGAGATCTAGATCCCAGTCGTGACAAGGCCAATGTGGTTGCGGATTCTCTAAGTTGTATGACCATGTGTAGTGTGTCTCATGTAGAAGAAGCCATGAAAGACCTAGTGAATGATGTTTATAGGATGGCTAGATTGGGTGTTAGATTGGAAGATTCTTCGAATTGTGGTTTTGTGGTCCATCATAACTCCGGATCATCTTTGGTGGTTGAGGTGAAGTCCGAAAAACAACTTCATCAACCAATGATGGATTTGAATGAATCGGTTCTTGGTAAGGTTAATGAGTCATTCTCATTAGGGGGGGATGGTGGCATGAGGTATCAACGAAGATTGTGTGTTCCCAATATAGAAGGCTTGAGGAACCGGATTCTTGAGGGAGATCATGGGTCCTGGTACTCCATTCATATGGGTTCTACAAAGATCTATCATGAACTTAGGGAAATGTTTTGGTGGTAAGGCATGAAGAAGGACATAGAGGAATTTGTTGCAAGGTGTCCAAATTTCCTACACGTGAAAGTCGAACACCAAAAGTCGGGTGGTTTACTCCAAGAAATCCTAGTTCCTACTTGTAAGTGGGAAGACATTAATATGGATTTTGTGTTATTTTTGCCTCGGGGACAAAGCAATATGACTCCATATGGGTGGTTGTGGATAGGTTAACCAAATCCTCTCATTTTATTCCCTTCAAGTCTACTTACTCGGCGGAAGATTATGCAAGGATCTTCACAGATGAGATTGTGTGTCGCCATGGTATTCTGTTATCCATCATACCGGATAGGGGTGCACAAATCTCATCTAGGTTTTGGAGGTCATTCTAAAAAGGGTTGGGTACCAAAGTGAAACTAAGCACCACTTTTTATCCCCAAATGGATGGCCAAGAGGAGCATACTATTCAAACCCTTGAGGATATGCTTAGAGCTTGTATAATTTATTTCAAGGGAAATTGGGATAAGCATTTGCTTTTGGTTGAGTTTGCTTACAACAATAGATACCATTCATCTATATCCATGGCTCCTTATAAGCCTTGTATGGTAGGAGATGTAGATCTCCCATTGGATGGTTTGAAGTAGGTGAGTATTCACTTTTGGGCCCCGATTTGATTTATAAGACCTTGAAGAAGGTTCATATCATAAGGAATCGCTTGAAAATAGCCAATAGTCGGCAAAAGGTTATGCCGACCATAGGAGAAGATAATTAGAGTTTGAAGATGGTGAGAAAGTGTATCTAAAAATTTCGCCGATGAAAGGGGTAGTCTGATTTGGCAAGAAAGGGAAGTTAAGTCCTCTTTATGTTGTTCCCTATGAAATCTTGCAAAAGATTGGTATAGTTACATATGAGTTGAATTTGCCTAGTGAATTGGATTCGGTTCATCCCGTGTTCCATGTTTCCATTCTTAAGAAGTGTATTGGTGATCCCGAGTCCACTCTTCCTATTGAAGGTCTAGGTGTTAAAAAGAACCTTTCTTATGAGGAGGCTCCGGTTCAAATCCTTGATAGGCAAGTAAAGAAGTTAAGGAAAAAGAACCTCTCTAAAGGTGTTATGGAAGAATCAATTAGTTGAGTGTGCAACATGGGAGGCCGAGGCCAACTTGAAGTCCTGTTACCCTCATCTATTTGATAACTAAAGTTAGTTATTCCTACTTGTAGTGAAAATAATGAGTTTATTTGAAATTTCCTTGATTTTTGGTGAAGTTGTGCAAAAAGTTGCATATTACAGTGAAGTCTATGCCTGAAAATGAAAACTTTGCCTTTTACTTGTTTGGAGTTTATATTGTCCATTTTTGTATATTGTGCCTTCATTAATTGTATTGAGTATGTTGATATGTGTTTAAGAAAGCCTTGGCATAATGAATAAGCATGAAATGAATGCTGAACTCTTACGCGTTGAAAAATGATGTTTTGAGTAACATTGTGAACAGGTTCATGCGGTTATGTTGATTTTGAGTCTAACTCATGTTTTGATATGTTGTTGTTGGTTGGGCTGCTAGTCATAGAGTCTATTCCATCCTTTTAAAGAATTTTAGTGTCATTCGGGGACGAATGCTCCTAAGAGGGGGATAATGTAATACTCCGGAAGTCTAAAGCCTAATCTAGAGCCTAAAATGAGAGTCTAAGAGTTGTAACATTATTTTTATGTTAATTATAATGTATTTGAGTCATTTAAGAAGTTTTAGAATGAAAACATCAAGGAACGTCCATGCGTCCGGAAACTAGTTCAATGAGGTGCTAGTGTGCCTTAGCCTATTTGACTAAGTTTTAGGAGTTGGAAAATGATAAAATTTTGTGGTAAGGTGTCTAACACATATTAGGAGGACCCTTGTAAAAGTGGAAAAAAACTGTCAAGGGACAGTGTCACCAATGAAGGCCATCGACGAGGCGTGGTCCAATCGACAGGGCGTCGATGTCCACCGGCGATGGACACTTAACCAAATTCATGGAAACCCTCTGTACAACTCTCTGACAAAAATAACGGACCAACAGGAGGGTTGGTCCCTTGGACGACGATAGACAAACGGGGCGTGGACGTGGTCTCGTCTGTCAACGAAACTGTTTTTGCTGCACGTTTTAGGACTTGCTAAATTAATTAATTAGGTGTTTATTTCATTATTTAGTGGTTAAGAGAGGTCTAATTAGGTTATTTAATGACCTATATAAAGACCCTAACCTAATTAAATGAACCTAACCCTCATATTTTCCCAAAATCAATTGATCCTCCTTTTCTCTTTTTCTCGCTCCCAAAGAAACCCCATTGAAGACCAAGCTAGAGGTGGGTTCTAGGGTTGAAAAGGATCAAGTTTATACATTAAACTTCATCAATAAGTAAGGTATGAGATTCGTTTCACCTTTGGGATCTCTTTCCCCAAAGGACTTCGCCAAATTGATTTCAAAAGTAAGAAATTCAAGTGGGTTTACTTCCAATACGAAATTAATCTTGTGAATTGATTTGTTTATGATTTCTTTTGGTTATTATGAGTAGATTAACATGTATTTTATTTACATTATACTAATTCTTTATGCATTGGCCTAGTTTGTGGAATATGACCTTTTCCCCTTAAAACCGTAGGTTGTTATCTTGAATTGAATTGTATAGTATTGACTCAATTGGTTTGGTTAGTGTGTGAATTACTATCCTATGTTGTTATTCTGATAATTATGAGTAGATTGTGATATATTTTAATCCAATTATGCTATTTCTTGAGTAATTGACCTAGGTTGTGAGGTAGATTATGAACTTTATCTAAGTCTCTAATTCTAGGCTATGAACTAGTGATGAATTGTTGTATAATGATTCAATTGGCCTTGTTACTATATTGGTTACTATTGTGTGATGGTATTACACCCATTATTGGGTTAAATTGGAGGGTTGATGGTAAGACCTTGATGATGTCATTGTGAAGGAGATTAAGTAAGTCATGTGATCTATATTCTTTACTTCAACTATAATTACTTGTGATTAAGTGATGATGTTTTATTGAAGTATACTTAAAATAAGAATAATAGGATTGGTCTGATGTTGAATTGAAATGTCTTGAACTATGGATTGTAAGTCGTTGGCTAAGATGTAAATGTTATAAGGATGGTGTTAACTTACCAATGTGTCTTATTATGATGTGACAATGTAAATGTGCTAACTTCAGTTGTATGAATTGTAATAAATGGACAATACTCATGAAATTCTTAATGAGCTATGATGGTGATGATTATATAAGGGATAGACCCTATGACCTACATTAAGCTATGATGATATATAATGGCGTTAAAGACTTTTCAAAAGGAGTCTAGCTTAGCATCAAGTGAACTACTGTGAGGAGTGTCCCTTCCCACACAGGGAAGGTAGGATCACTAATGTACTCATAAGATTTGAGACTATAATGCATGTAGCATAAAAAGGGTACCAACTATATCTCCTAGTTCTTGAACTATGTTTCCTTCATAGGAATACTAGCTAGTGATCCACCTAGATGCTATGTTCATGTTTTGGTACTACCAAGGCAAATAGTCCGCCTTCCTTCGGTGTAGGGTACCATGACACCGGATTACACATTAGCTCATAAGGTCTATGTTGGTTAAGGCAAGATGTTCCAAAAGGTAAAACGAACTAAATAAATGAACTCTAACGAGGATTACCTAAGGGGTTTAGCTTAGTCTAGGTAGGGTTATGGGACTCTACCTAAACAATGCACTAGGTAGCCGTGACGAAGTATTAGGAGGATGTTCTAATATATGTATATGCTTATAATTGTACATTATTTTCATATGATAATCTTGCATATTGATGATACTACATGATGTTTGGTCTCACTTATTAACACGTGTTTGGTCTCTATTGCTAAAGTATGATGATATGTACTCTAAATGATATGATATGTGAAGCTGGACGTTGGTTATGATTCTTGTTGGGTTTACTTGATTGAATAAGGTTATGGGGTTTTGCTTAGTCATTGCACTAGTTGACTTAATGAGGGTTCATGAGTAAGGTTATTTCTTTGATTATGAAATTAGGAACTCTTATACCTACTTGTTGATATTATAACTTGATGATAGAGTTGTCTTGATTATGTGCTCAATTATGTGATATGCATGTTGGCTTGACTAGATTTAGTATTGTTGGTCTTGTGATGTACATGATCTTGACTTAATGAATATGTCTTATTGATTTGTATTGTTATCTTGAATGTGTATATGGCTTTTTAAAGTAAATTGTATACTTTAATGAAACGTCCCTTTTTGGCATGATTTTATGTTGTGTGTGCATATAGTCTCATACTTAGTACAAGTGATATGCTAACCCCATTTTTTCCCTTTTCCCCCTACATTTTAGGTTCCATCGTTGAAGGCTTGTGATGACATTTGAAGGAAGACTTGGATTCTCACTCTCCAAGTTGGGTAGGTCCTCAGTACTTCGAGGACAATGCCATTTTCTAGCTTTGGATGTTGATTAGTCTTAAATACAATATGTTCATTTCTTTTGATTTGAGTACTAAAGACTGTATAGACTATATGTGGATTTTATGGTATTGATGTATGGGCTATGCCCAAATGGTTATACTATTATTTAGATGGTTATGAGATTAGACATCCGGTTTTAAGACTATGTTATATCTTATATATGTGCAAGAAAAGTAGAAGACTAAGTAATTTTCTTATACGAAGGGTCTATGTATACTCGATATGACTATATTATGTGTCTGCGAGAGGTCTATGTAAACCTCATGATATTTAGGAGAAAAGTTTTAATTTTTCCGTTTTTTAACCTATGAATGTGATGATTTTACCTAAGATGCTAGTCTTAGCTCTCGATGAGGACGCCGCCGCCGGTTACATCTAGGGGGTGCTCCCCGGATGTGATAGTATAGGTAAAGTCCCATACTCTTACCTACACTAAGTAACACCTCTCTAAGTCATCCTAGTTAGTGTTCCTCTTCTTACTTCCATTCATTCATTTTACCTTCGAGAAACATCGCCATAACCAACATTAGAACATGTGAGCTAAACATGGAATCCGGTGTCAACCTCTCTCACGAAAGGAGGGCATCCTACTTTCCAAGGTAGGACATCAACATCATCATATCATCTAGGTTGATCCACTAGCTAGGTTTCCTATGGGGGCACATAGTTAAGGAACTAAAAGGTTGTTATTAGAAACCCTATTTATGCTAATTCGCATTGAAGTTTCCACAACATGAGAACATCGGGGGAAGCTTCCTCGTGAAGAGACCCCTCTCATTGTCATGTTCACTACGTGTTAAGATGAATTCACTTTTTGTAGTATCATTAAGTCTTTGTTAATCATCCATGCATAACATAGGCCGTAGGATCTTAACCCCTCATATAATATGTTCATAGCTCATAGGTTCTAGTATGAGAAAGTCCTTTCATCACAACCCAACATCATGTGAGAATTATACTTCATAACATAGTCATCAAATGCACATAAGAATTACCTTCAATCCCTCATCATAGTACACCTATCATCAACTCACAACCATTAGTTATTTAGAATCTCCGTCAAAAGTTATTCTAAGACTCACCTAGGTAAAACATAAAGAAACAGCCCATACACCCTCTTTAATACACACCTAGATGATCCTTAAGACTACCATATACAAGGATACTTCATCTCATATTAACAAGTAACACTAGTACAATGTCAAAGTAGAATCCCATACTACTAGTTCAACTTATTGCTCCTTAGGAATCACCCTAGATTAGGCACATCACATTCTATACATTACATAACCTTTCTCAACATAAGACCTAAGATCAACATGTTTCATTAGCATTAGTCATACATTAAACTTTTTTCATTAACATTATACATAAGGTCAACTTAGTTCATTAACACCATATGATAACCCATTAATTCATATACATTACAAAGTACACACCAAGACTCCCTCCAAATTCCTATTTGTGCAATGGATAGATGACGTCCCATTCCACCACCTACCCTGAATAGTGAACCATTTGGAAGACCTAGTTTATTACATTCATTTATAGGGGCTAGATTTAACCGTCATAAACAATGGTAGCTTGACATGGAATCCCGGTATTAACCCCTACTGGATGAGGGATATCCACTTGCCTAAGGTAGGGTAATTCTTTAGCCTTTACTTGGATCTCCAATAACCAGTCCTACGTGAGCGCATAGTTAAGGGATAAGGCGATTGCTTCTAAGTACTACATCTCAACTCACGAAGAATACTCATCTCAAGGAGTACATTGAATACAACATATCTACTCACAAAGAGTATGCACCCCTTCTTCGAATTATTTCGGTGTTAATCCTAAGTCCCCACAATGTTTTAGACATTCATTAACAATATGTTAAGGGATTCTACCATGTACTACATCTCGACTCACGAAGAGTACGAATCACTTAGGGTTACTATTTAATACTACATCTCAACTCACGAAGAGTATCCAACCCCCAACCTATCATTCGTTCATTGGAAATCTCTTAGGAATATTTAGATTTCTCCTAGACACTATATCTCAAATTACAAAGAGTGTCCACCCCAAGTCACCTCTTTTCGTTCATTAGAGTTCTTAGGAATATTGAGGTTGTCATTAGATGGTACATCTGAACTACAAAGAGTGTCTACCCCAATCCCTCATATATACATTTAAGTTCTATAGAGCAAACCCATTTGGTAGAATCTAACTCATTGCATTCTTATTAGCTACATTCATTCATTCATTGGGTGTGTGTGAGTATATGTGAGAAAGCTGCTCACATAACCACCATCATTCTAAACATTAACTCCATATAATGATCATACTTCATTTATCATAATTCACACACAATCATGCTTCATATTCATATCAGACTTTGATTAGACTTAATCTCTTCAAGAAGCACTTTCATAATTTCATAAGGCAATCTCTATACATATACTTCATAACATCACTTTACTTTACATTCAATGCCTTCATGGAAATAATCACAATTCACATATACTTTCATATACATCAAGTAAACACCGCCACCATAAGTGAACCATTCCACACAAGATCAATTCAAGAAGACTAGAAAA
The DNA here is from genome assembly GCA_022817965.1 of Solanum lycopersicoides. Lineage (NCBI taxonomy): Eukaryota > Viridiplantae > Streptophyta > Magnoliopsida > Solanales > Solanaceae > Solanum > Solanum lycopersicoides. Next base: position 51,024,699 of record CM040621.1, read on the forward strand.
ATTGAGATCAACATACGCATCATCCAAGCCTTGATCACCTTTACTCAATTCTTATACAATTCATCACAACTAAGCATAATTTTCGGCAGAAAATCATAATAATTCCTAGTTTAATCATAATTCTAACACTATCCAATCACATTCATCATGCCTACTTCATAAGCCAAAATTAGAGAATTTGCATGATCATGGGTCCATTGAGTTTTTGGTCATAAAACCATCACTTTACATTGAAAACATCATATTCCATTCATTGAAGTCTTTTCATGTAAAGACCCATGCTTATAATCAACGACGAATTTCCATACCTTATTTGATAGAAAGCCCACGAAATTAGGGTTGAAACTTAAAGAATTTTGACCATCTTCATTGGAACTTCAAAACTTCATCAATGGAGGTTTTTGGAGAGGGAGAGTTTTGATTTGGTGGGTGAATTGTGGTTTAAGTGACTTAATGACCTTCCATAAATAATCCCCAAAGTACCCAAAATACCCCTACACTAATTGTACCCTTTAACCAAGTCTAATTAACTTAAAAACGACGCGACCAAATCTGGGACACGTTTGCGCGTCGCGGAGAAACCTCCACAATTTTGTTCTAGAATTAATTTTGAAATAGAATTGTTCGTGACCAGCCTACGTCACAGGGCAAATTTTATACCTTTAAGTGACAGGTGCGCGACGCGCAGGCAGTGTCACAAATAGGCTGTTTTGGCAGCCTTCATGCCATACCTTGGGTTCTCCTGAAGGACCCTTTGGTTGGTCCTTGGTGAGTCATTCCCGAACATTTTGACCCTAGGTATGTCCCTCTAGGTGCTAGGGTCATCCCAACTAAAGTTAGACTCCAAACAATACCCAAAAACATGAACAAGAAACAAGGACACACTAGCACACACAAGGCGAACGTCTAAGTCGTTCTTCGATTTTCGACTTCTAAACTCTTCCAACTTATTTCTGAAGTTATTATTCATCATTTTAACACCTTATTAACTCATAAAACTCATGATATGGTCTAGTTTTTCCTATTTCAGTTTGAGGGTTGTTACATTCTCCCCAACTTGGACAACATTCGTCCTCGAATGACACTAAAACACCTTCAAGGACTAAAAGACTTCACTGTCAGCTTGCAACACACTTCATCATACAGACACTTTCATAGTCAATCCACCCCACTTACAAGCAACACAAACTTCAGATACTTATGCACTTTAAGCAACACAAACTATTTGAAACTATTTCGACAATTCATACTGCAAACATACTTCATCATTTACATTACATTATGGAGGAACTACCTTCACCAAATTTAGACATGCTCATAATTTCATTATAAAGCTCAACATGCAATAACTCTCAAATCACACATTGGCATATAAACACAACAAGTTTTTTAAGCAAATAAGCAATTATCATTAGATGTGCATTGACATGGGAAATGAAGACTAACTACCAATCTTCCCATGTAACTATGATATCATTAAGAGCATGAAAAACATTATATTATCAAAGGCACTCATAACATAAAGAGGACACGCAACTCATACGAAATGCAAGACACCAAAACATAACCAAACTATTGTGAACTTTGGTCTCAAGCTTAAGTAAGAATAGAAGGAAAAGATAAGGATATCAAACACCTTACTACTCAACTAACTCTCCCCCACTTACGGTAAACTCATCTAAAAACAAATTAAACAACCATAAGGAACCATAACTCATCGGGGCCTTTATTCAGGATTATCTCCTTTGTTAGCTTAAAGGAAATAGAAACGGTTCTTCCTTTCAGTATTGGGTTTGGGACCATCTTGAGGAGCTTGATTGGACTCCTTCCCTTTTGCCTTGAGGGTAGGACAATCCCTGATATTATGACCCTTGTTTCCACATCCAAAACATCCATCCGCACATGCAACACAATTACCGAAGTGTTTCATCCTACAAGTAGTACACTTAGCACTCTCAAAAGTGGAGCCACCTCCACTCCCTCCTTGAGAATGTTGGTTGGAAACCCTATCCTTGCTCTCCATAGAGGAATCTTTATTGGAAAACATTTTCTTAGACTTAGGTTGACTTGGTTCATCTAACCTAGACCTCTTCCCATCTCTATTCATATTTCTAAGCTTGGACTCCTCAAATTGTTGGGCAGACACCATGAGTATAGATATATCCATATCATGATGGAGCATTACCTTATGACACTCTTCTTCAGCCAAAGTAGACACTCCCATCACAAACTTATTCATTCTATCCCTAGAGTTAATTACCAAGGTCGGGGCATACTTAGAGAGTTGGGTTAACTTGAGAGAATACTCCTTCACACTCATTCCTCCATGACGAAGATTCATGAATTCCACTAACTTCTTCTACCTAAATTCCAAGGGAGATAAACTATCAAGAAAGTTCGTCTTAAACACTCCCCAATCTACCGAGCCTGCCATTACGGGTCTCTCATCCCTCAATTGTTCAAACCACACTCGTGCCACATCTTTTAGTTGATAAGAAGTTAGTTTTGCTTTCTCTGTATAGGTCACTCCCATAACATCTACCACCTTGATTACCTCATCTATGAAGCCTTGTGGATCCTCGTCCACCTTAGTGCCATGGAAAGTAGGAGGATTTATCCTCATGAAATCTTGAATTCTAGAAAGGGGAGTACTTGCATTGGGTTGAGGTCCAACTCCTAGGTTAGTTCGGTCAACCACATGATTTGTGTCGACTTGTGATTGAGTCATGATTAGTTGGGTAAAATTTTAAAAAGCAACCGTTATCTCCACATTAGACATATCCCCTTCGACATTGCAAGTTTTAGAACCTTGGGGCACTTGATGTACTTGAGGCAGTTGAGGGGGAACCTCCTCATTCACATTGTCTTGATTATATATAGGGGCTTGCTTACCCCGGGGATGAACTCCATCATTCCCTACTCCTAATTCCACTCTTCTTGCGGTTGTCCTTCTTGTATTCCTATTTATAAACAAAAGAGAAAATATTAGGAAAAGACACTTATAGAACTCAACTCTATGGCACGACATAAGAGTGATGTATAAAGTGAAATTTCTATAGTCCAATAGCCTATCACTCATAGATGTGTCACGACTCACACGGAAGAACAAGACTCTACTAGATGTGGCTTGTGAGACTTTGGAACCTAAGACTATCTTCCCAAAATGTTATGCTCTGATACAAAGTTTTTAACGACCGGGGAGCACCCCCTAGAAGTGACAAGGTGTACTTGACCTCTTGGAGGTATTGTACAAGCATCTTAGCTTTCATTCATTACATAGGAATCAAAAGTAGTGCGTCAATTAAAACTTTTCTCAACATAGTCAATAAGTAACTCTTTTATAAAAATAATGAACACGTCTCATCATCACAAGACAACTTGGACACGTCTTAATATCATAGGGTCAAGTCACTTTAGATGGAAAAGAAAGATACTAAGTCTTATACAAGTCTTTAATCAAAAGAAAATTAAACAAAATATATGAGGAGGTACCACGAGACTTGAGAGAACTCTATTTCTCAAGAGTCAAATTCTAGAGATCTTCACTTCATTCCACCTATACTTTAGAAATATAGAAGATTGTGGAGTTAGTACAAATATTGTACGAAGTATGGCATTATGCAAAAACATTCTTTAAAATGACATTTTAATTGAAACATACTTTCATGCTATTTTGGAAAACCTTCATGAATCAAGTGTACAATACATCACATAAGTCATCATTAGCATACAACATAGCATTTCCATCATTCTCAACACATAGAAATTTTCATTAAGAAATCCATTAGTCATTTAGAAAGTAATTAGTCATTTAGAAAACAATTAGTCATTTATAATCTCCATCTAAAATTATCCTAAGACTCACCTAGGTAAGACATGAAGAGACCTCCCATACACCCTCGTCAATACAAACCTAGATGATACTTAAGACTACCAAAGACAAGGATACTTCATCTCATTTTAACAAGTCAACATTCATTACTTAGAAGAAATATTCAGACATTTGAGGTCTTCACATAAAGGCCATCCTCTAAGTCAACTACTAAGTTACACTAGTGCAATGTGAAAGTAGAATCCCATACTACTACTTGAACTTAGTGCTCCTTAGGAATCACCCTAGATTAGGCACATCACATTCCATAAATTACATAGCCTTTGTCAACATTAGACGTAAGATCAACATGCTTCATTAACATTAGTCATACAATTAACTTACTTCATTAACATTATACATAAGGTTAACTTACTTCATTAACACCATATGGCAACCCATTCGTTCATTTACATTACAAAGGAAACACCAAGATTCCCTCCAAATGCCTACTTGTGCAATGGATACATGGTGTCCCATTCCCCCACCTACTCGAAATGGTACACCAATTGAAAGACATAGTTCATTACATTCATTTGTGGGGATAACTTAAACCGACATAGACCATGAGAGGTTGAATTGGAATCCCTGTATTAACCCCTACCGGATGAAGAATCCGCACTTGGAAAAGGTAGTGTCATTCTTTAGCCTTTACTTAGATCTCCAATTGCTAGTCTTATGTGGGCGCATAGTTAAGGGATAAGTATATTGCTTATAAGTACTACATCTCAACTCACAAAGATTACTCATCTCAAGAGGTACATTGGATACAACATATCTACTCACGAATACTATCCACCCCTTCTCGAATCCTCTCGGTGCTAAGCATAAGTCTTCACGGAGTTTTAGACATTCCTTACATTCATTAGCTATAGGTTAAGAGATTCTACCTAGTTTTACATCTCGACTCACGAAGAGTACTAATCTCTTAGGGTTACTATTGAATACAAAATCTCAACTTAAAAAGAGTATCCAACCCCCAACCTATCATTCATTCATTGAAAATCTCTTAGGAATAGTGAGGTTGTTACTAGAAACTATATCTCACTCACGAAGAGTTTACCCCCCAAAACTCACCTTTCGTTCATTAGAGTTCTTAGGATATTGAGGTTGTCATTAGACACTACATCTCTACTCACTAAAAGTGTCTACCATAAATCCCTCATTCATTCATTTATGTTCTATTGAGCAACCTTTTGGTAGACCCTCACTCATTACATTATTTCATTCATTGGGTGTGTGTGAGTGTATGTGATAAAGTCATTCACATAACCACCATCATTCTTAACATTAACAACTTATCGTTATCATACTACATTCATTATAATTCAAACACTATCATGTTTAACATTCATATCATACTTCAATTAGACTTAGTATCTTCAAGACACATTCATAATTTCTTGAGGAAGTCTCTATACATATACTTAATAATATCACTTTACTTCACATTAAATGCCTTCAAGGCCATAATCACAATTTGCATATACTTTCATATACATCAAGTAAGCACCGCCACCATAAGTTGATCATACCACACAAGATCAATTCAAGAATACTAGAACAATTGAGATCAACTTACCAATCATCCAAGCCTTGATCACATTTACTCATGTCACGATCAGGGAGCACCCCTAGAAGTAACATGGCGTACTTTATCTCTCGGAGGTCTTGTACAAGCCCTTAGACATATTTTATTGCAGAGACATAGAAAATTAGCGGAAAATTTAAAAACTTTTTATAGCACATCATATTATAGAACATCACTTCATATATATATATATATATATATCATAAGTACATAATTATACTCTATATCTCTTTTGCCATCTTAAACTCAACATCAATAGAGTAGAATAGGGCACGACCTGAACAACATAAAATAATAATCTAAGCTATTACATAAACTTAAAGAATATCTTGACATAGGAAATCCTTGAATCACAAGGATCCCTTTCTTTGAACTTGGGAGATCTATCCAAGATCATCACTTAGGAGACATCCTCTAGCCATCACTACCTACATATTGTGTAAAAAGATGAAGAAGAATTGTATTAGTACAAGAATGCACTAAGTATGACAACCACACAAAAAAATGCATTTAAAGAGGACATTTAGATAGAAGTCATGCATCATGTGTTTTAGTAAAACTTCATGAACATTGATACAATAAGTACAATATAGTTCACATACTTCATATAGACATGTACACTATTCATAACCACACATAAAGCCACTTATAACATTTTGAGGAACATTCAATACATACAACACATTACCTCTCTTTTACCTTAACTTCTTTCCTTAATCAACCCTCAAGTGGTACTTAGTACAATGTATTACCTTAAGGTCACTCAAGATGGTCTTTCATAAATATGCTTCATCAACACAACCACATATATTCCTAAGGTTATAAGCATATCATAGGACATAACCTTCACATAAGAACCATCACCTAAGACAACCCCAAGTCACACTAGTGCAATGTGTAGGTAGAATCCCATAATACTACTTACACCAAGTGTTCCTAAGAGGTTACCCTAGACTTAGGCACATCTTATTCCATAACATAAAACATATGAACTTAACTTTAGACATAAGACAAACATACTTCATTAATGGTCACATAAGAACTCTTCAATTATTTACATCTTAGTCATAACTGGTTTAGTTCATATCATAGGTAAACCACCCTCACAAACCCTTCACAACTGACCTTGAATTTGCCAAAAAGTGTTCTATTTGATATATTTCATCCTCTATTTTTTAGAAATAAAAAAGGATACACAAATAGAGTACAAATTTTAGGCGCACAATGTGCCATTGGTAATGATTCTACTACAGTGCCACAAATTTGCAAGTTGATCCTAAATAATCATTGTTTACTTGTGCAATATACACATGGAGTCCCATACCCCCATACATAATAAGAAAACACATTTAGAGGCCATAAGTGTAATTCACATGCATAGTCATAGTTCATGTCTTGGAATAGCAAGGTTACTTTAACATGCTTTCATACAAATCATACATAACATAAGTTTTTATTTCATAAGAGGTTCCAATCCTATCCTTTCTTGAAATACCCTAGTACAATGCATAGGTAGGGTCCATAGTCCTACCTATACTAAGTAAACTTCTCAAGGAGTTATGATTAGAGTTCAAATTCTTATCATAATTTATTTTTTATGTTACGGAAGACATAGCCATAACCTACATAGACCATGTGAGCTACATGGAATCCGGTGTTCTACTCCCATAACAAAAAGAGAGGGTACAACTTGCGAAGGTAGGACCTTCATACATAAAAACTATTCTAGTGGATCCACTAAGCTAAAACCTACGGGGGCACGTAGCTATGGAACAAGGAGAATTGTACTAGAAACCTTGACTTGCTAACGTTGAGTTTTTCATCTCAAGAGACAACATGTATGTTGGGTACCCGGATTTTATAAACGTGAAGGTTCTCTTGTGGGAAGCCAGACTTACTGAACGTGAAGCCCCCACTCTCATTTTTTTTTCATGTTCACTCGGTGCTAAGCTCAAACTACTTTTTAAACATCTTTAAGCCTTTATTAACATTAGTTCGTAAAGTAGGATTTACGCAGTTACTCCCTCATACATCATATAACTCAAAGGTTTCTAAGATGAGAATGTCATTTCATCATAAAACCTACTTTATGTGAGAATGTCCTTTCACATAATTCTACCGTTCATACAATCATGTGTATGTGCATACATATGTGAGACCTACTTTGACATAAACATATTCACGAACACATGCTCATACTCATTAATCATATACTTTACATGCATATTAATAGGTAATGGTACATAGTAGAACTATCCTTTCCTTAGTCACCATGAATATATCCCACTCATAGATATGCATGAAGTGTGTGTGTGTAAATTGGTCAACATGATCACATAATGGCAATAACATGGTATTGAGGAAGCCACCCTCTAAAGATCACAACACATGTACAACATCCTTTATGTCTTAAGTCACACAAACATAAAGTATTAAGGACTAAAGACTACACACACTCACATTTACATCATAGGAGGCAAGAACATATTCTACATTAGAATAGAAGACCCCTAGCATAATTTGATCACATATTCATATAGGGATTTTATAGGTAGGGGTCATGCTACAAGAGTATTCATCATCATTAGCCATATAGACCATACCTTACCCTACCCTTAACATAAACATTCTACTTCACATCATCAATACACTTAGAACATGATACTATAATCAAAGGCTACACCTATCAACTTCATAATCATGAAATCATAATATCAATTAATCTTGCACCTAAGGCCTTCAAGACCATGATCAAAACATATAAAGATAGAAAAGAATGTAAACACCGCAACCAAAGGTGGATGATACCACACAATGTCAACTCCAAGACTATAAGTAGAAATTTAGGTCATCATACCAATTCTCCAACCTAAGATCACAATTGATCAATTCTCAATAATTCATAATCAATTGAAATATATAATATTAGGATTAAGCAATACACTATAATCTAATCATAATTGAATCATCATCTAATCAAGATCACAAGAGCCACATAATATCATAAATTGAGAGATTTAGGGAATCACGGGTTCTTCATGGAATTGGATTGAAATTATTCTTAAAATCATTGATTAATCATAAATCAATCATTAGAATGACTTGGATAACCATTTGACAATGAACCCATGTTTAGATTGAAACTTAGGAAATTTGATCTTAGAATCTCATTGGAAAATCATTGATAGAACTCCTTATATGAAAATAACTAAGGATCAAGGGTTGCCATACGTTAATTGAATAAAAGCAAAGAAATTACAGGATAAAACCTTGAAAAACCTTCAAATCCAACTTCCATGGCTTCCTTCTTCTTCCTTGGGTTAGAGAGAAGAACATGGGGTTTTGATTTGGGGTTTTGGAAATAAGGGTTAACGATTTGTTAAAAGACCTTAAACTATTTATCTTTGATGTATAATCAAGATAAAATAAACCCCAATAAATACTCATTAAATTAGGAATTATTTTAATTTACAAATTTGGGCGGCCCGCCCAGGGACAACGTCCAACATCACGGTCCATGAAGCTGGTTCACAACCCCTTTGACAGTCCGTGTGTAACACTCCGAAAGTCCACGACATAGTCTAGAGACTCACATGGTGAAAATAATATTTGAAACACTGTTTATAGGCATAAAGTAATGTATTTAAACTAATTAGAAAGTTTTAGAGTAAAAACGTTAAGAAATTACCAAGACGTCCATAGAATTGTGAAATGTATGCTAGTGTGCCTTGGAATCTTTTCATGGGGTTTTATGAGTTGGAATTTAATGAAAATTGGTTAAAATGTGTTAAATATATATAAGAATATGTTTAAGGTCGAAACATCCGGGTAGGACTCCCCAAGGACCACCCTAAGGGTCCTTGGAGAGGACCCTTCCATTTGGACCCAAAACTATCAATTTGACAGTGTGCATCCACGAGCCAAACGATGAGCCTTCGTTTGATTGACGCTCCATCGATGGATTTTTAGGTTGAAACTTAGTCAATTGTCAAGAATGGTCCAAAATATAAGTCTCTGTCGACGCTCATGCAGGACGGGCCGTCAGTGGGACCGCGGACCGTTGGTTGGGGTCTCGTCGATTTGAACCTAGTTGACTGCCATGTTTTTAGTTAAGTGACTTAATTAGTTAATTAGTTAGTGGATTATTTAAGGGTTATGGGAGGGTCAATTAAGTTATTCATGGACTATATAAGACTTAAAACTCATTAAACTAACCTAATAGCCCATATTTCCCAAACCCAAATTCTCTCCAACTTCTTTCTTCTCTCTCTCTATTGCAAGACCCCATTGAAGACCAAATCAAAGCTTGATTAGGGATTAAAGACTTAATATTTTCTCCATAATACACTAATTAATCCTAAGGTATGGAAGATATTAACTCTTAGGATCTCTTTCCCCAAGAGTCTCAATTAAAAATTTATTTCCAATAATGTCTAAAAGTTGGGATTTCTTCCAATTAAGAAATTGATATTTCACATTGATTTGATATTGGTTTCTTTTGATTATTTTTGATAGATTATGATTATATATTGGTTAATGTTGTACTTATTAGTCTTTGACCTAGTTTTATGGATGAATTCATGATTTGACCATTTTCCCTAACCCTAAGTTGTGAATTGAGGTTGAATTTATTATTGATGATCCAATGACTTAGTTCTTGTATAGATTACTATTTTATGATGTTATTAAGTTGATTAATGTATGAATATGATTGTATTGATGGTAAGATCTTGAAGGAGGCTTATGAAGGTGAATTGGTAAGACTTTGTGATCTTGAGTTCTTTACTTCAATGATGATGGTTATACTTGATAATTGTATTCAATTGAAGTAATATATGTGATTAGGTTAAGAAGATGATGATATGATGATTATGATGAAATGTGTTGACTATGTAAATTGTGAGATCATGTTGAGGGTATGTTGATACACGGTTGAATGTTAATCACTTGTGTGCATTACTATGATATGATTATGATGTGTTGATCTCACAAATGAAGGGTTGTTATGAAAGGACATTCTCAAGCAATACCTAATGATCTAATGAATGATATAGAAGGGGTTAGTATCCTATGGCCTACACTAAGCTATGGTGATAAAGAATGACTTAAAAGATATTTTAAAAAGGGACTTTAGGTTAGCACCGAGCGAACTTGACAATTGAGAGGTGTTGACTCCCCATAGAAGAGAGATTCACCAAATATTATCATGAGATGAGGACTCCCATTTCTAATGCGCATGTGGAGGGTTCAAGACATATCTCCTAGTTCCTTAACTATGTTTCCTCCATAGAAATACTAGCTAGTGGATCAACCTAGAATGCTATGTTCATGTTTTTGTCCTACCTTGGAAAGTAGACCACCTTCTTTCGGTGTAGGGTTTCATGACATTGGATTCCATGTTTAGCTCACATGGTCTATTTTCGATTAAGGCGATTGTTCCCGAAAGTAAAATGACAGTAATGAAGTGACACAAGTTGACCTTGAGGGAAGTCCTAGGAGGTTGTTCTTATGTAATCATCATGTAAATGAAATGTATATGATTACTTTATATGTTGATGATCCTATATGATGTTAGTTCATTGATGAACATACTATTGGTCTATGTTGATGTACATGATTGTGTATATGAATGATATGAATATATATTTAAGATAGACATTTCTTATGATCTTTTACTTGGTTTACTTGGTTATGTGGGGTTATGGGAATTCACATAAGCATTGAACTTGTAGGCTTGTAACACTCCGGAAGTTCCATGACTTAGAATATAGCTTAGCCTATTAAATTTGATTAAAATGATGTTTATCCACCTATATTAATGCATTAAACTCAATTTAAAAATGTTAGATCCAAAACGATAAAGAAAGACCTTGACGTTCGGAAACTAGCTTATTTGAACTAGTAGATGTCCCTATGTTTGGTGAAGGTTTGGAAGTGTCAAATGAAGTTCAAAACTTGTAAAATGACATTAGATTGGTAAAATGTAGTACAAAGGGTCCAAACGTCTAGTAACGAATCACCAAGGACCGCCCGAAGGGTCCTTGAGGAGGACCCAAACCTTGGATAACAAGCTGCCAAGGCACCTAGTGGCAATCTAGATTTGAAGGGCACTGCGCGTCGCACAGCTGTCACGTGGAGTGGCAAATCATCCTTGAGACGTGGGGCCTCCACGAGGCTCATTGTATAAACCCGTATTTTAAAAATAAAATATGAAATTGACCCCGCAACGCACAGCCATTTCCCATATTCGTCAGTGTCGTTTTTAAGTCAATTTAACTTCACAAAAAGACCCATTTAAGTGAGGGTTCTTTTGGGTATTTTAAGGGACGAGTTTATAATGATTTTAGGTCATTTTTAGACCACTTTCACACACTTCAAATCATATTAAACAAATCTTTCTCATCTCTCTCAAGAACTCTCTCTTTTCAAACTCAATTGAGAACAAGAAAAGCTTAAGGAAGAAGACGAAGACTTCAAGATTTTTATTCAAAATTAGTGGAATATTCATCAATAAGGTATGTGTTTTCACTATTGTTATTCCTTTCCCCAAGAGGTCCTTTCAAAGATGATTTTCAAGAATTCAACTCCTAGGGGTTTTACTCGACAAAACGGTTTTTTTCCTTACTCAAGATTTATGACTTATGATGAAAGATAACGATTTTCCATGGTTAATTAAGTATGTATTGTTGTGTAATTGGTTTCTAATGTTTGATTTTTGTGTGAAGCATGTTCCTTCTCTAAATAATGGTTTTGTTTGGGCTATATCTATCACTTGATAACGTGTAAATGTTGGGATTGGAACTATAGCTTGAATGAACTCTTTAATGACCTTTTTACCTTATCCTTAACTACGGATTGGTCTTGTATACGACTTGAAGGGTTTTTATTGGTTAGTTTATTGAGTATTTCACTATGTTGTTGCATGATTTTTGTAAATTGAACGTAAGTTCTTGATGAAGGTTCTTGGAAGCAATAGGTAAGTCTTCTAAAGTCTTGAGTACTCTATTATGGTTACGTTAGCCTATAAATGATGTTGCTATGCAATTGAAATATATATGATGCTACTATGTATAAATGTTGGGCTATAAATATGTTAAATGGGCGATCATGGTAAGGATATGATAATGCAAGTTGATGATGTTTATCTTGTATGCCTTACACAATATGATTATAAATATGTTAATCTCACAAATGAAGGGTTGTGATGAAAGGAAATTCTCATTCTAATCCTATAGAGCTTATGATAATGTTTATACAAGTATTTAAGCTCCTATGACCTATGGCAATATTTACGAATAAATGACGACTTAAAGGTTATTCATAAAGGGACTTTAGCTTAGCACCGATGAACTAGATATGAGAGGTGTCTCTTCCCTAGTTGGAAGGTAGGTTCACCATGACTCTCATGAGATAGAGGCTGCAATGTAATGTTGAACTATGGGTCTCTAATATATCTCCTAGTTCTTGAACTATGTTGCCACCATAATAATACTAGCTAGTGGACCCACTAGAATGTTATGTTCATGTTTTGGTTCTACTTTGGCCGGTAGACTACCTTCTTTTGGTGTGGGGTTTCATGACACTGGATTCCTTATATAGCTCACATGGTCTAATGTTGGTTAAGGCAATTTTCCCTCAAGTAATATGAAAGACAAGTAAATGGACATTGACTAGGATGACTTAACGAGCTTACTTAGTATAGGTAGAGGTATGATACTCTACCTAGACATTGCACAAGTTTACTCTAAGGGAAGTCCTAGGAGATTGTTCTCATATAATATGAATATGAAGTGTATAATGCTTATGATATATGATGTTTCTCTTATGTGATGTTGACAATGTTAATGAACATGAAATGGTCCATGTTGCTATATGTGATGATAACTAATTATGATATGAATGACATGAAGCAAAACATTACTTATGATCTCCTATCTTGTTTACTTCATTATGTAGGGTTATAGGGCTTCATATGATCATTGCACTTGTAGGCTTGGTATGGAATAATTGGTAACTATATTATATGTTATGTTATATGATCTAATGAACATGAAATGTTAAAATGATTTTATAATGTTATGTCTTTGGTCATGATCATGCTTTATGTTGTTGTGATCCTCATCTTGTATATGCTATATTGTATGTGCATTAAAGGTTGTCAAATGACTTAGCATGCTTTCTAAAGAAAGGGTCCTTTTCATGCATGTCCTCAAATGTTATGTGCATTTATCCATACTTAGTACATCTGGTATACAAACCCCTTATTTTATATAACTACAAATATAGGGTCCGACCATTGAAGATTAACAAGGTCGATTGAAGAAGCTTGGAATCTTTCTCCAAGTATTGGTAGGTCCTCATGTTTGGGGATGCTATCTTTTCTTTATTCTAGCTAATGAAGGCTTGAGTAGTTTTAAGAGATACCCTTTACTTCCTTTTATCGTTTAGATTCTATTGTAGTAAGGCCTATATGGCGTATTAACTTTGTATTGGTTAAGTCAAAGAATCGTATTCTTTAGATGGTTTTTATGTGAGACAACTTTTAGACTTTCGTATGTATGTTATCATGTTGCTATAAGAAAAGCTAAGTAAGCATCTATGTGAGAGGTCTAAGTATACCTCCCTTAGTATATGTAAAAGTTTATAATTTTTCCGCATTTTTAACTGATGGCATGTTATGACGAATGCTAAGGACTTTTGTGAGACCTCTGAGAGGACAACGACGCCGGTCGCGACTGGGGGGGGGTGCTATCCGAATGTGACAAACTTGGTATCAGAGCATGAGGTTTAATATCCTTAGGATCAATGTCTAACTGAACCACATTATTTAGTGTTTTGTTCATGGTTGTGAACCACGCAACAATTATGAATGAGATGATATGTGATGATTAGGGAAGTTCTCTATGCTTGGTAATCCTATGTTGTGCCTCCAGTGTTTTGACTTTGTGTGTCTTTTAGCATCTAAACCCTTTCTTGTGGTTATAGTCGATGAACACAAGAAGGACATCCGTGAGAAGAGTAGGTGAAGAGATTGCGAATGCGGGAGCTACTCCCCAAGGAAATTGAGTTCGTCCTCAAGTGCAAGCTGCTGCAAATGATCAAAATCCGGTCAATCCCTTGGCCATGACGGATGGTGAGGTGAGGGAAGCCCTGTTCCTTATTACCCAAGCCATCACCACACAAGCTCAAGCCATTACGGCACAAGCAAACAAAGAGGTTGTTCCCGGAGAGAACAACATGCAAGTACAATGGCTAGAGGTTTGAAGGATTTTACGAGGATCAATCCTCCTATTTTCCTTGGATCAAAAGCTGAGGAAGACCCCCAAGATATCCTTGATCAGGTCTATAAGATCTTGTTTGCTATGGGGGTGAGTACCACTAAAAAGGCTGAGCTTGCTGTCTATCAACTCAAGGACGTGGCTCAGACGTGGTACAATTAGTGGAAGGATAGCAGGGCTTTAGGAGGTGGTCCCGTAACTTGGGAGATCTTCAAAAAGGCATTTCTTGACAGATTCTTTCCAAGGAAGTAAAGGCAAGCTAAGGGATGGGAGTTCATCAACCTTCATCAAGGAGGTATGCGTGTTAATGAATATTCCTTAAAGTGCATTAAGCTGTAAAAATATGCTTCCTCTTTGGTTTCCAATGCTATGAATGAAATGAGCCATTATGTAACAGGCTTGTCCGAAGAGCTTGAAGAAGAATTTTGTGCATCTATGCTTCATGACAATATGGATATTTCTATGTTTATGGTCCATGCTCAACAACTAGAGAAGAGTCGTCTAAGGAAGAGGAATAATGAAGCTAAGAAGGCAAGATGTTTTGAAAGTGGTTCTTCCAATAGTAGGCTTGACATTCACGACAAGACTAAGTTCAAGAAGAGGTTTTCAAACCAGGTTCCTTCAAATGTCTCCAAGACTCGCAATGATAGGGTGTCTCATTCTAACCCTCAAAACGGGAGATATGTTGATCCACCAAGAGAAAGACCAAGTTGTGGTAAGTGTGGTACAAAACATGTTGGTGAATGCCTTGTTGGAATTAATAGTTGATATGGTTGTGGAAAAAGTGGTCACATGGTGAAAGATTTTCCTAATGTGAAGACTCAAGGAAAGGGGAATAGTCAATCTCAATCAAGCGGTCCTAGCTTCAAAGCTCCAAAAAGGAACCATTTTTATGCACTCAAGACTAGGGGTGAACAAGATAGCTCTCCTGATGTTGTGACTGGTATGTTGCAAGTCTTTTCTATTAATGTTTATGTTGCTTGATCCAGGAGCTACCATTTCTTTTGTTACACCTTTGGTAGCTAGTAAGTTTGATGTATTTCCCGGTTTTTTGATTGAACCGTTTTTGGTGTGTACCCCGATGGGTGACTCTGTATTTCAAAGAGAGTCTATAGGGAATGTCTTGTAATGCTGCCCAAGAGAGTTACTCTGGTTGATTTGGTAGAACTGGACATGTTTGATTTTGATATCATTTTGGGTATGGATTGGCTTCATGCTTGTTTTACTTCCATAGATTGTAGACCGAGGATAGTGAAGTTTCAATTCCCAAACGAACCCATTTTAGAATTGAAGGGGGGAAATTCTATGCGAAGGGGTCAAATCATTTTTTTCTTGAAAGCTTGTAAGATGATAGCCAAGGGTTGTCTATACCATGTAGTGAGGGTTAATTATCTAGAATCTGAAACTCCTTCTATTGAGTCAGTCCCTGTAGTGAGGGAATTCCCAAAGGTTTTTCCTAATGACCTTCCAGGAGTACCTCCCCAACGGGAAATTGACTTTAATATTGACTTGTTACCGGATACGAATCTCATTTCCATTTCTCCATATCGGATGGATCCGGCTGAATTGAAAGAGTTGAAGCTCCAACTCAAAGAGTTAATAGACAAGGGTATCATTCAACATAAGTTTTCTCCATGGGGTGATCCGATCTTGTTTGTGAAGAAGAAGGATGTGCATTGATTATCGCCAACTCAATAAGGTCATCATAAAGAACAAGTATTATCTCCCTCGGATTGATAATCTCTTTTAATAACTCTAAGTTTCTAGTTACTTTTCCAATATTGACTTAAGGTCGGGATATCACCAAATTAGGGTGAGAGGTGAAGATGTTCCCAAAACAGCTTTCTGAACTAGATATGGTAACTATGAATTCCTAGTGATGTATTTTGGGTTAACAAATGCCTCGACAAGATTTATGGACCTAATGAATATATTTTTTTGAGATTTCCTCCACTCATTTGTGATTGTGTTCATTGATGATATATTGATCTACTCCAAGATGAAAATGAACATGAGATTCACTTTAGTTTAGCCTTGCAAGTTCTCAAAGAACACCAACTTTATGCCAAATTTAGTAAGTGTGATTTTTTGTTGATGTCGGTTGCTTTTCTTGACTATGTTATCTCTATTGAGGGTTTAGAGGTTGATCCGAAGAAGATGGATGTGGTCAGAAATTGGCCTAGACCTTTGACTCCCACTAACATAAGAAGCTTCTTGGGTCTAGCCGGGTACTATAGAAGGTTTGTTAATGGATTTTCATCCATTGCTTCTCCTTTGATAGCTTTGACCCAAAAGAAGGTAAAGTTTTAGTGGTTGGAAGCTTGTGAAAAAGGTTTTTGAAGAGTTGAAAGATATGCTTACTTATGCTCCGGTGTTGACCTTACCGGAGGGTAATGAAGGCTTCGTAGTGTATTGTGATGCTTCCCGAGTGGTCTTGGGATGTGTCCTCATGCAACATGGCAATGTGAAAGCTTATGATTCTAGGCAACTCAAAGTTCATGAGAAAAATTATCCGACTCATGACCTTGAGTTAGCTGCTGTAGTTTTTGCCTTGAAAATATGCAGACATTATTTGTATGGTGTGCATGTTGATGCGTTTACTGACCATAAACTCTTCAATATGTGTTCACACAAAAGTAGTTGAATCTCCGACAAAGAATATAGTTAGAACTCTTGAAAGATTATGACATGAGTGTCCTTTACCACCCTGGCAAGGCCAACGTGATTATGGATGCTTTGAGTCGTATGACTATGGGTAGTGTGTCTCATGTGGACGAAAAGAAGAAAGAAATCGTGAAAGATGTTCATAGGTTGGATCATTTAGGTGTGCGGTTAGAAGATTCTCCAAATGTGGTTTTACGGTCCATCATAACTCTGACTCATTATTAGTGGTTGAGGTGAGTCTAAGCAACATCTTGATCCTCTATTGATGGAGTATAAGGAATCAGTACTTTGTAAGCTCAATGAGTCATTCTCCCAGGGGGGATGGTGTTCTTAGGTATCAAGGGAGATTATGTGTACCGGATTTTGAAGATTTGAGAAATCAAATTCTAGAACAAGCCCATGGTTCCCGTTATTCTATTCATTTGGGTGCCATGAAAATGTATCATGACCTTAGAGAAGTCTATTGATGGGATGGTTTAAGAAGGGACATAGCAGAGTTTGTGGCAAGGTGTAAAAACTGCCAACAAGTTAAAGCCGAGCATGTTAAACTGGGTGGTTTAACCCAAATCATGGATGTTCCTACTTGGAAGTGGGAACCCATCAATATGGACTTTATTGTTGTGTTTCTTCGAACCCGGAAGCAAAATGATTCAATATGGGTTATTGTGGATAGGTTGACCAAATCTGCCCACTTTATTCCCGTTAAGTCTACATATACTGCTGACGAATATGCAAGGATCTAAATTAATGAGACTGTGAGTCTTCATGGATTACTTTGTCCATTGTTTCGGATAGAGGTGCCCAATTAACTTCTTGTTTCGGAAAGCTTTTCAAAAGGGTTTAGGTACTCAAGTGAAACTTAGCACCGCTTTTTATCATCAGAAAGATGTTCAAGCGGAACGTACCATTCAGACCCTTGAAGATATGTTAAGAGCATGTGTTATTGATTTTAACGAAAGTTGGGATGATCACCTACCGTTGATTGAGTTCTCCTACAACAACAGTTACCATTCGAGCATCTCTATGGCACCTTTTGAAGGTCTTTATGGTAGAAGATGTAGGTCTCCGATTGGATGGTTTGAGGTTGGTCAGTCCTCACTCCTTGGTCCTGATTTTAACAATGAGGCTATAGAGAAATTTTGAGTCATAAGAGATAGATTGAAGACAACCTATAGTGAGCAAAAGTCTTATGCCGACAATAGAAGAAGATACTTGAATTTGAAATAGGTGATCATGTATATTTGAAGATTTCACCTATGAAGGGCATGATGATTTTTTGTAAGAAGGGGAAGTTAAGTCCCTGATATGTTGGTCGTTATGAGGTTTTACAACATGTTGGAAAGGTTGCCTATGAGCCGAAACTACCTAGTGAACTACCTTTGGTTCATCCGGTGTTTCATGTTTCTATGTTCAAGAAATGCATAGGAGACCCAGTGTCTATTCTTCTTATTGAAGGTTTAGTAATGGATGAGAACTCTCATATGAAGAGGTTCTGTTGAGATCCTAGATCGCCAAGTCAAGAAGTTGAGGAACAAAGAGGTTGCCTCCGTAAAAGTTCTATGGAGGAACCATCTTTTTGAGGGTGCAAAATTGGAGGCCAAAGCCGACATAAAGTCCCGCTACCCTCATCTTTTTACTCCTTGAGGTTAGACATTTCTCTTAATAAGGCAAATAATGAATAATATGAAATTGACTTGTTTTCTAATTAGGTTCCTGTTTTGGTAAATGATGTACCAACTTGAGTTTTAAGAAAAATGCCTTCATGCTTTAATCTTTCACTTATATGAAATGTGTATGCATGTTGTCTTTGAGATTTTGCTGTTTTGTTTTTGTCTTGAGAAGAGTTATAGCATGGTAACTCTATGGTGTATTTTGAGCTCATGTTAATGACGAGAAGGTAGTTCCTCATTGTGTGTTATAAAATGTTGAAGCACTTATATGTTATGCATCATGAATTGAGTTGCTATGTGTAATGTTATGGTATGTGTAAAAGGGAGTTGTGAAGTACTTCTATGAGTTGTGACTCACTATGATTATATGTTGTTGATTGTTGGGCTTCCAGTATTGACTATATCCTTATTCCTCCTAAAGATTTTAGTGTCATTCGGGGACGAATGTTCCTAAGGGGGGATAATGTAACACTCCGGAAGTTCCTTGACATAGACTAGAGCTTGGCCTATTAAATATTGATAAAAATGATGTTTACATACCTATACTAATGTATTAAACTAAATTTAAAAAGGTTAGAGCCAAACCTATAACGAAAGACCTTGACGACCCTAAACTAGCTAATTTGAACTAGTAGATGTCCCTATGTTTGGTAAAGGTTTGGGAGTTTCAAATGAAGTCCAAAACATGTAAAATGACTTTATATAGGTAAAATGTAGTACAAAGGGTCCAAACTTCCAGTAACGACTCCCTAAAGACCCCCCAAGGCTCCTTGAGGAGGACCCAAACCTTGGCGAACAAGCTGCCAAGGCAGCTTGCGGCAGCCTAGATTTGAAGGTCACTGCGATGCGCAGCTGTCACGTGGAGTGGAAAAATGAGCCTTGTTACGCGGGTCCTCCATGAGGATCACTGTCTCAACCCTAATTTCAAAAATAAAATATGAAATTGACCCCCAAACGCGCAGCCACCTCCTAGATTCATCCGCGTCGTTTTTAAGTCAATTTAACTTCACAAAAAGACCCATTTAAGTGTGGGGTATTTTGGATATTTTAGGGGATGAGTTTATAATGATTTTAGGTCAGTTTTAGACCACTTTAACGCAATTCAAATCATATTAAATAAATCCTTCTCATCTCTCTCAATAACTATCTCTTTTCAAACTCCATTGAAGAACAAGAAAAGCTTAAGGAAGAAGACGAAGACGACTTCAAGATTTTCATTCAAAAGTCGAGGAATATTCATCAACAAGGTATGGGTTTTTCAATCTTGGGATTCCTTTACCCAAGAGGTCCTTTCAAAGATGATTTTCAAGAATTCAACTCCTAGGGTTTTTACTCTACAAAACGGGTTTTCTTCCTAACTCAAGATTTATGACTTAGGATGAAAGATAACAATTTTCCATGGTTAATTAAATATGTATTGTTGGGTAATTGGTTTATAATGTTTGATTTGTGTGTGAAGCGTGTTCCTTCTCTAAATAATTGTTTTGATTGCTCTATATCTATGACTTGATAACATGTAAACGTTGGGATTGGAACTATAGCTTGAATGAAATCTTTAATGACGCTTTTCCCTTATCCTTAACTACGAATTGGTCTTGTATATGAATTGAAGGGTAGGTATTGGTCATGTTATTTAGTAATTCACTATGTTGTTGGATGATTGTTGTAAATTAAATGTAAGTTCTTGATGAAGGTTCTTGGAAGCAATAGGTACGTCTTCTAAGGTCATGAGTACTCTATTATGATTACGTTAGACTATAAATGATGTTTCTATGCAATTGAAATATGTATAATTCTTCTATGTATATATGTTGGACTATGAATATGTTAAATGTGGGATCATGGTCAGGATATGATAATTCAAGTTGATGATGTTTATCTTGTATGCCTTACACACTATGATTATGATATGTTAACCTCACAAATTAAGGGTTGTGATGAAAGAAAATTTGCATCATAGTTCTAAAGAGCTTATGATCATGTTTATACAACTAATTAAGCTCCTATGATCTATGATAAGATTTATGAATAAATGATGACTTAAAGGTTATTCACAAAGGGACTTTAGCTTAGCACCGATGAACTAGATATGACAGGTGTCCCTTCCCTAGTTGGAAAGTAGGTTGACCATGACTCTCATGAGATAGAGGTTGCCATGTAATGTGAAACTATGGGTCTCTAATATATATCCTAGTTCTTGAACTATGTTGCCACCATAGGAATACTAGCTAGTGGATCCACCTAGAATGCTATCTTCATGTTTTGGTTCTACTTTGGCTGGTAGACTCCCTTCTTTCGGTGTAGGGTTTCATGACACTGGATTTCATGTTTATCTCACATGGTCTAATGTCGATTAAGGCGATTATTCCCTCAAGTAAAATGAAAGACAAGTAAATGGACATTGACTAGGATGAGTTAAGAAGTTTACTTAGTATAGGTAGGGGTGTGGGACTCTACCTAGACATTACACAAATTAACTCTAAGGGAACTCATAGGAGATTGGTCTCATGTAATATGAATATGAAATGTATAATGCTTATGACATATGATATTGCTCTTATGTGATGTTGAATATGTTAATGAACATGAAATGGTCCATGTTGCTATATGTGATAAGAACTACTTATGATATAAATGACATGAATCAAAGCTTTACTTATGGTCTTCTATCTTGTTTACTTGATTATGTGGGGTTATGGGGCTTCATATGATCATTGCCCTTGTAGTCTTGGGATGGGATCATTGGTAAGTGTCTTATATGTTATGTTACATGATCTAATGAACATGAAATGTTAATATGATTTTACGATGATATGTCTTTTGTCATGATAATGCTTTATGTTGTTGTGATCCTCATCTTGTATATTCTCTATTGTATGTGCATTAAAGGTTTTCAAATAACTTAGCATGCTTTCTAAAGAAAGGGTCCTTTTCATGCATGTCCTAAAATGTTATGTGCATTTATCCATACTTAGTACATCTGGTATACAAACCCCTTATTTTATATGACTACAAATGTAGGGTCCGACCTTTGAAGATTAAGAAGGTCGATTGAAGAAGCTTGGATTTCTTTCTTCAAGTATTGGTAGGTCCTCATGTTCGGGGATGCTATCTTTTCGTTATTCTAGCTTATGAAGACTTTAGTAGTTTTAAGATATAATCTTTACTTCCTTTCATCATTTGGATTCTATTGTACTAAGGCCAATATGGCGTACTAACTTTGTATTGATTAAGTCGAAGACTCGTATTTCTTAGATGGTTTTTATGTTAGACAACTTTTAAACTTTTGTATCTATGTTATCACGTTGCTATAATAAAAGCTTAAGTAAGCTTCTATCTGAGAGGTCTAAGTATACCTCACTTAGTATATGCAGAAGTTTTTAATTTTTCCGCATTTTTAGCTGATGACATGTTATGACAAATGCTAAGGTCTTGTCTGAGTCCTCTGAGAGGATGACGACGCTGGTCGCGACTGGGGGGGTGCTCTCCAGACGTGACAAGGCTTGGGGAAGGGGTTGTGAGTACGGGTCTTTTATGATGAGATGCTATGAAATATTGTACATGAGTTATTTCTATGACATTATGTTTGAGTTGTTATGATTATATGATCTTGAAATGAATCCATTCATGTTGATATGACCTGATGTTGATATATCCATGTTTGCTTGACTTTAATCATGATATTGGTCTTTTGTTGAATATTGACTTGTCTTCAATTATGTTATTTCTATTAGCTTGTATATGTTCTTAATTGTGCATAAAGGCTTTTGAAAGTGAGTTAGCATGGTTTTGAACTAAATGTTCTTTTAAGCATGATTTTTATGGTTTAACTTGCATATGTTTCCATACTTAGTACATGTGGTTGTACGAACCCATATTCTTTCACTTTTCCAAAACAATGTAGGTTTGGTCAATTAAGGTATCAAGATTTCTTTGCAAGAAGACCTGGAATTTTCCCCTAGTTTTGGTAGATCTTCTAGTTAGATGATGGTACCACATGTTCTACCTTAGTAGTATTTATATTGTCTAAAGACATTCATTTCTTTCCTATCCTTGATGACATTTGTTGGAAACCCTATGTGGCAAATATTAATTTGTATAAAGGCTATGCCCAAATGTTCCACTTCGTTTTAAATGGTTTAATGTGAGACGACCTTATTAGACTAAATCCTTACGTATTGGTTATGTTGACTTAACGAGAAGCCTATGTAACCTTCATATAAGAGTAGTCTAAGTAAACTACATATGTATATATATTATGTGAGAGGTCTATGCATACCTCAATATGTAAAAAGTTTTAATTTTTCCGCGTTTGTAACCTATGATATGTTATGACGAGTGCTAAGGGCTAGTCTAAGTCCTCTCCTAGGATGACGATGGCGGTTACATCTAGGGGGTGCTCCCTGGTCGATAAACATGGTATGAGAGCATGAGGTTGAATTAATCTTAGGATTGATGTTTCACTAAACCACTTTTATGTAGAGTCTTGTTCTTGGGTGTGAAGCGCGCCACACTTATGAATGAGAGGCTATGAGATGCTTAGGAATTCTCACGTATTGGTAATCTTGAAAGTCGCGCCTTAGGAGTGGAAACTCTATGTGTCCCTATTACTTCTAATCTTTTATTGTGGATACATGAGATGGATATGAAAAGTAAATCCGCAAGGAGAGTGGAGGAAGATTTGGCTAATGCGGGAGTTCCTCCCCTAGAAAATCAAGCCTCCCCACAAGGCAATAGAGTTTCCTCAAAATGGCCAAGCTCCGTTCATTCCTCCATCTATGATAGATGGAGAAATAAGGTCAACTTTTCTAAGTTTGGTCCAAGATATGACTACCCAAGCTCAAGCAGTAGCTACTAAAGCTCAATCCACAACGGAGCAAGCAAACCGAGAGGTTGGACCCCGTGTTCAAAAAAATGCTAGTACCATGGCTTATCGCTCCATGGATTTCAAAAGGATGAACCCTCTTATGTTCTTTGGGTCTAAAATGAATGAAGATACCCACGACTTTCTTGATGAGGTCTACAAGATCCTCTATGCTATGAGAGTGAGTTCGAATGAAAAGGTTGATCTAGCCTCCTATCAACTCACGGATGTGGCTCAAACTTGGTATACCCAATGGACAGACAATTGGGCTTTGAGATCGGGTCCTATAACTTGGGAGGTGTTTAGAAGGGCTTTCCTTGATATGTTCTTTCCAAGGGATAAATGGAAAGCTAAGGTGGAAGAATTCATCAACTATCGTCAATGAGGTATGAGTGTGCAAGAGTACTCCTTGAAGTTCACTAAATTGTCCAGTATGCACCTTCATTGGTATCTAATCCTAGGGATTAGATGAGTCGCTTTGTGATGGGACTGTACGATGCTCCATGACAATATGGATATTTCTCATTTGATGGTGCGTACTCAACAAGATGAGGATACGAGACTCAAGATTAAGAATAGGGAGTTTAAGATGACCAAGTCTTATGAGGGAGGTAATATCAAGGGTAGGCTTGACATTCAAGACAAGCCTATGTTCAAGAAAAGGTTTCCAACCAAGTTCATTCTTATTTCCCTAAGGCTAACAAGGATATGGTGTCTAACCCTAAGTCTCAAAGGGGAAGAAGTGGAAATTCACCTAGTGATAAACCAATTTGTACCAAGTGTATTAACAGGCATAGTGGTGAATGTTTGGTGGTAACGGGAAATTGCTTTGGTTGTGGAAAAGTGGTCCAATAGGTTAGGGATTGTCCTAATGTGAGGTGTCAAGAGAAAGGGAGTAGTCAAATTCAAGCAAGAGGTCCTAGTTCTGATGGTCCAAAGAGGAACCGCCTCTAAGGGTGAGCAAGAGCAATCTCACAATGTTGTCATCGGTATGTTACAAGTCTTCTCTATTGATGTATATTCTTTAATTGGCCCACCGGTGCTACTTTGTCATTTGTAACTCCTCTAGTAGCTAAAAAGTTTGATGTTCTACCCGATGTGTTGATTGAACCTTTCTCGGTCACTAACCTGGTTGGTGACTACTTTGTGGCTAGAAAAGTCTTTAGGAGTTGTCCTATATCCTTGCCCAATAGAGTTAAATGGGTGGATTTGGTAGAACTTGATATTGTTTATTATGATGTCATTTTGGGAATGGATTGGTTGCATGCTTGTTTTGCTTCCATTGATTATAGAACAAGGGTAGTGAAGTTAAATTTTCCTAATTAACTCATCTTACAGTGGAAGGGGGGGTAACTCGATTCCTAGAGGTCGTATCATTTCTTCTCTAAAAGCGTGTAAAATGATCTGTAAGGGGTGTCTTTACCACATTGTGACAGTTAAAGATCTTCAGTCCGACATTCCTCCTTCAGAGTCGGTACCCGTAGTGAAGGATTTTCCGAAAGTCTTTCCTGATGACTTGCCAGGAATTCCTCCCAGATGGGAAATAGACTTTGGTGTTGACTTATTACCGGATATGAAGCCTATTTCAGTTCCTCCTTACCAGAAGGCTTCGGCCGATTTGAAAGAGATAAAGCTTCAAGTCAAAGATTTATTAGAGAAGGATTTCATAAAGCCTAGTATTTCGCCATGGGAGCTCCGGTGTTGTTTGTTAAGAAAAAGGACGGGTCCCTTAGGATGTGCATTGACTGTCGACAACTTAATAAGGTCACCATTAAGAACAATTATCCTCTCCCTCGTATTGACAACTTGTTTGATCAAATCCAAGGGCAAGATACTTTTAAAAAATTGATTTGAGGTCGGTGTATCACCAACTTACGGTGAGAGGTGAGGATATACCTAAAATGGCTTTTCGAACTAGGTATGGCCATTATGAGTTCCCAATGATGTCTTTTGGTCCCAAAAATGTCCAGCCGGCTATTATGGACCTAATGAATAGGGTGTTCCGAAATTACCTTGACTCATTTGTCTTTATTGATGATATCTTTGTGTATTCTAAGAGTGAGGATGATCACATTGGTCTTTTGAGGGTAGTATTGCAAGTCCTTAAGGAACACCAACTATTTTCCAAGTTTAGTAAATGTGAATTATGGTTGAGGTCGGTTGCATTTCTTGGTCACATCATCTCTAGTGACAGTATTGAAGTTGACCTGATGAAAACTGAAGCGGTTAAGAATTGGCCTAGACCATTGACTCCAACCAACATTAGAAGTTTCTTGGGCTTAACCAGGTACTATAGGAGCTTTGTGGATGGATTTCCATCCATTTTATATCCTTTAACTACCTTGACCCAAAAGAGTGTTAAGTTTTAGTGGTCGAAGGAATGTGAAAGAAGTTTCCAAGTGTTGAAAGATAGGCTTACCTACGCTCCGATGTTGACTTTACTGGAGAGAACCAAGGGTTTTGTGGTACATAGTGACGCTTCTCGAGTAGGTTTGGGTTGTTTCCTTATGCAACATCGGAAGGTAGTAGCCTATGCCTCTAGGAAACTCAAGCTTCATGAGAAGAATTACCCAACTCATGATATTGAATTAGCGGTCGTAGTGTTTGCTTTGAAAATATTGAGGCACTAGTTGTATTATGTTCATGTGGATGTGTATACTGACAATAAGAGTCTTCAATATGTCTTCACTCAAAAGGAGTTTAATCTCTAACAAAGATGATGGTTGGAATTATTGAAGGATTACGACATAAATGTTCTCTACCAACCCGGGAAGGCTAATGTGGTGGTGGATGCTTTAAATCGTATGACCATGG
Source organism: Solanum lycopersicoides (assembly GCA_022817965.1). Classification (NCBI taxonomy): domain Eukaryota; kingdom Viridiplantae; phylum Streptophyta; class Magnoliopsida; order Solanales; family Solanaceae; genus Solanum; species Solanum lycopersicoides. The sequence goes on from CM040621.1 coordinate 51,051,451, forward strand.
GTGGTGTGTCTCATGTTGAAGAAGGTAAGAAAGACCTAATGAAATATGTTCATAGGTTAGATCGATTGGATGTTCAGTTGGAAGATTCCCTAAATGGTGGTTTTATGGTTCACAATAACTTTGAGTCATCTTCAGTGGTTGATGTAAAGTCTAAGCAACATCTTGATCCGTTATTGATGGAATTGAAGAAATCGGTACTTAAAAAGTTCAATTAGTCATTGTCCAAAGGACGGGATGGGGTGCTTAGGTACAAAGGTAGATTGTATGTACCGGATGTTGATGATTTGAGGAGAAAGATTTTGGAAAAAGCAAATGGTTCTTGATATTCTATTCATCTGAGTGTCACCAAAATGTATCAAGATCTTAGAGAGGTATATTGGATGGATGTCATGAAAAGGGACATAGCGGAGTTTGTAGCTATGTTTCTAAATTGCCAACAGGTTAAATCCGAGCATCAATGATCGGGGGCTTGACCCAAGTAATGGATGTTCCTTCTTGGAAGTGAGAAGAAATTAATATGGACTTTTTTGTTGGGTTGCCTTGAACCTGGAGGCAAAATGACTCAATTTGGATTATAGTGGATAGACTGACAAAATCCGCTCATTTTATCCATGTTAAGTCTACTTATTTGGAGGAGGATTATTCAAGAATATACATTGATGACATAGTGAGCTTACATGGGATCCCTTTGTCCATCATATCGGATAGAGGTGCTCAATTAAGTTATCGTTTTTGGAGGTCTTTTCAAAAAGGGTTGGGTACTAAAGTGAAGCTTAGCACCTCTTTTCATCCCGAAAAACACGGCCATGCGGGGCGTACCATTCAAACTTTAGAAGATATGTTAAGATCTTGTGTGATATATTTTAAAGGTAATTGGGACAATCACCTACTGTTGATTGAGTTCTCCTATAATAATAAATACCATTCGAGTATTTCCATGGCACCTTTTGAAGCACTATATGGTAGGGAATGTATGTCTCCGATTGGGTGGTGTGAGGTTGTTGAGTATTCATTTCTTCATCGCGAAATAATCTATGAAACATTGGAGAAGGTTCGTGTAACGTCCTTAAGAATAAGCTAGGTAAAACTAGAGCCTAACATGTGTGTCGTAAGGGTTTAAAGTCTTAAATTTATTAATAATGGTGTTTAGAGGTAGAATATAAAGTTTGGAAGTGTTTGGAGGTAAAACGTCCAAGATTGTCCAAGACGTTTCGAAACTAGTCGATGTTGAACTAGTGTGTCATGGTGTTTTGTAGTGAAGTTTTGGGGGACGGTTTGAGGGTGAAATTGAGTACTGGATATCCCTACGCGCAGGCTTACATGTAAAGGGTTGAAACGTCCGAGAACGATGCCCTGGGGGACCAGCTTAAGGGTCCCCGAGGAGGACTCAAAGTTGGCCATGCAAGCTGTCGTGCCAGCAAAGATCTGTTAGTGGCTGCACGTCGCACAACTGGCACTAAATGGGCAAAAATCTTGCCCAGGCTGTCACGAACCATTCTGTCTCAAAATTTTCCAGAACTAAGATTTGATAATTCCTCTGCAACGTGCAGTAAACTCCAAGATTTGGTCGCGTCATTTTTATGTCAAATTTGAATTGGTTAAATTGTTCAATAAGTGCAGGAGTCTTTTGGGTTTTTTGGGGATAACTTATTGACGGTTATTGAGTCTTTTTAAACCCCTAAACTCACAAATCAAAGCTAAAACCTCAAGTCAAAACAAAAACCTCTTCATTCTTCTCTCCAAAACCTTCATTGTTGAAGCTTGAGAGTTTCAAGGAACAAGACTGTTTTTCTGAAGTTTTTCACCATCAATATTGTGGGGTTTTCATCACAATTAAGGTATGGTTCTTCATCCTTGAAATCTCTTTCTTCAAGGAGTCAATTCCAATAATTTTTCAAAGATGATCAAAACATGATTCCTTGTGATTCAACATCTAGTCATGGGTTCTTGCATAAAAGGTTTTGAAACATTTTATTATGTTTGAATTGTTATTAATTTGATGATTTTCACCTAAAAAAAACTCTACGAACCCATGCAAACCATGCACTCCTATTTTGACTATTTTGCGGGTGAAGTGATCATGTCTTTATAGTATTGAATTCTTGTGTAGTTTGATATGGACTATTGAATTATGGAAGAATTATGTTAGAATTATGTGTAGGCTTTCTTTGATTGATAAATTCATATTGTATTACTTTGGATCATAGTATATTGTAATTATTATATTGAATTGGTGATCATGGCCAATGGTAAGGGCCTTTAAATATTTAGTTGGATTGAATTTGATATGGACCGAAGTCGAGAGATTGAATTGGTGGTACGCTGCCCTAACTCTCTTCATATTATGTAATATAGGTCTTAAATTGTGATTATGATTTGAATGGTCCACTTATGGTGGCAGTGCTTATGTCTATACTTGTGAATAATGTGGCCTCGTTGGCATTACTTTATGAATAATAATATTATCATGTTAAGACTTGATTATGATCAGTGTGAAGGACTATGTGATATATGTGTATGTGTGAGATTCAACTCTTTTAATTGACTATATGTGATCTTGGTAAACTAGGGTGATGTCTCTGTCACATCCTGAAACCACACCCTAGAAGTTAGGGTCAATCTCGGATTGAAAACCGGCGTACTTGACCTCTCGGAGGTCTTGTACAAGTCCTTACTTATCATTCATCGCATATACATAATGAAAAGTAGCGCGGAATTAAAACTTTTCACAAAACATTTTATAGTCTTTAAAAACTCTTTCATATAAAACCATAGGATATATTAAGTCTCAATCTCATCAAACTTAGACGCGAGAATACTTTGGGACACGGCCCATACACAATACGAAAATAGAAATACTTAGTCTATTACAATATTTCAATAATAAACATAAAATACATCTATGCCCTCGAGTCAAATGAGGACATACTTGGACTTCTCTTGAATGATGCTACGATCCAAGTCTTGCTTCCCAAATGCTCCTCACCTACCAACAACTATAGAGATACGTAAAAGCATGGATTAGTACAACCACATTTACTAATTATGGCATAATGCATAAAAATCATGAAAATGAACATTTATTGGAAATATGCAAATTTTCATTTAAATATCATAATATAATCATAAGAATAACATTTATCAACTTCGAAATACATAAGATAACATTTAAGCAATTTATTCACATTTTTAAGGTCACTCTAAAGTACCTCAATTCACTATACAGTGAATTCCTTCACTATTACAGTGAAGCATTTTCTCTTCCTTTTTAACACTCTCTAGCATGTAGTCTTCTCACTAAAAGCTATCTTAATATTTACATAAGCAACACAAAGAGAGACCGCCCATACAACCTCCCTAAGCATCCCTAAATGACCCTCAAGATTTGTTATAATAAGACACATACACACTTACAAGACATCAAACATATGAACATCAGATTTCCTCTACCAAAGGTGATTCTAAGTCTCATTTGAGTTATTTCTGAAGTGACCGACCATACAATACCTTACACACACTTAGGAGATCCTATAGACTGCCTAGGATAGAAGCATTCTCATTTAACATATCCACATACAGCTAATATGACATTCTCTTTCCAAAGGGTATCAAAAGACTTACTTAACTAAATCAAGAAGATAACGTCCATGATTGACCTCTTTAAGACTACCTAAATAATCCTTAAGACTACCTAAGTTTAGGTCATGTCTACATATTCAATCAATTTCCCTAACTAGAGTCATTATTAATACTTATCTAGGTGAGATAAGAATTGACCATTCCTATGCCCCCTTTACACTTAACTAGACAATCATTAACTACTCTAGATAAGTACTTATTCATTTAACATTCATTAATTATTTAGGAGACATTCATCACATAAAGGATATTCAAGTAATGGTCTTGGACAGAACCTAGGGACTCTCACTAACACCTTCAAAGCCTATTGTTCAATGTCTAGATAGTGTCTCATACCACCACATAAACTTCATAGAACTTATCTAATGCTAGTAGGTATCCTATATGATGATAATAGGCAATAATCGACATAGACCATTATAGCAAGCCATGGAATCCGAAATTCTAACCTACTCCGATGAGGGTGTTCTACATACCAATGGTATTACTTAAATACATCCCATATAGGAACATGGTTAAGGAATATGAAGGGAATCCCATTTAATCTAGTCTAATTCTTTAACTAGAAATACTTCTCTTACCATACTCACTCGGTGCGAGACTTTGTTCTCATAGAGCAATTTACACTTAAGGTTCATATAAAGGGGTTTCATATCAAGTTCATAACCCAATCACATTTACCCTTCCAAAGAGGTCCTCTAGGGCTACCTTCCAATGGAGACAAGAAGCTCATCATGACTTTCCTAAAGATTGATATGATGCCGTTCCAGCCAACCAGCCTTAAGTCTATCATCCCTTTACTTGAAGGATACCATTACGACTTTCAACTTCAACATTCATAACCTTACCACTATGTTCAAGGTTTCACATAAAGGGCCCTCTTAACATCTTTTAAGGTGTCATGTCATTCATACATACAAGACTAAGAGGCTTTATCCTCCTAAGTCAATACATCTCATATTCACATTCATACATGCATCAAGTAAGGGACACAAGTCAACCAAGACAAGACACAACATACTTCTCTTAAACACATATTACATGTAATTCTAGAAACACATAGACATAAATATATCCTCTTTAAGTCATCCTATACACTATTATATCATCATCAATATGACCATCATAGACTCATATAGTCAAGTAGGGATAAGCATACATCAACCCTAAGACTATACACACAAAACCAAAATCATAGTCTAACATGATCACATAAGAACATCAATATATAAAACCACATATGCTTTCACATTACTTATGATGTGGTTAGATATTATCATACTTTACATAATCATCATAATACTCCAAGTAGTTTGCCGACAAGGACATGATCATCATAATACATAAAGTAACGCCGACAAGGCCACATCAATTGCAAGTAAAGCACATAACACCGCCACCATAAGTGCACCATACCAATCAAGATATAATTGAAGTCTTAAATACATAAAATAAAGGTAAATATGGAAGAGTACCAACACTCCATCCTCAACACCTCAATCCAAAGCTAAATCATTCAATTCGATACCATAAGGCCCTTACCAATGGCCATGAACATCAATTCAATGTAAAAACTATCATATTCAATGAAACTAGGTCAATTCAATAAAGACTCATAACTCTAATACAACCTATACATCAATTGAATACAATTCTTACACCATAACCCATAGAAAACTACACTAGAATTCATAAACATTAAGTCAATATTAAGTAACCCATAAAGTAGTAAAAAACTGGGGTTCATCAATTACATGGGTTCATAGGTTAATTGAGTTAAAATCACATAATTAATAAAAATTCCATCAATATTCAATGCTTAAAAACCTTTAATGCAAGAACCCATGCATAGATCAACAAATTGGACAATTCATCTTTGAAAACATTAGAAAACATCTTTGAAAGTTGGTCTCCTTGATGAATAGAGTTTCAAGGATTAAAAACCATACCTCAATGAATCTAATTATTCAATTTGATGAAGAATCTCCTCTCAATTCTCCAATCCAAGCCCTTCCTTGAGTTTTGGATCCAATGGAGTTCTACGGAATTTCTAAGGGAATTTGGGTTTGGATTTTGAAGAATGAAATCTTCTAAGTTTTTTAGGCTTATAAATATATTTAAAATACCCCAAAGACCCTTAAAGAACCTCCAATACTCTTATTTATACGTAGGGTGAATTTACAACTTCACCCCTCAACTTAACAGTGACGGCACACAGGGACAGTACCATCGACGGCCCGTCCCTTGACTAACAGACAGTCCTTCTGGTTCGTGTTCTGGAACTGAGGCTTTTCTTTGGTCCCTACTCTTCCACGACTAAGTACCAAATGATGAGACACCTACAACGGGGCGTCGACTGACCATCTTGGCGTCGATTGTCATGCGTTGGTAGGCTGTCTTGGGCAGTCTTGGGCACCAACTTTGGGTCCTTCCTCAAGGACCCTTGGATGGTCCTTGGGGATGTTTGCCCAGACGTTACCAACCCAAACATTCTCGTATATGATTTTATCACCTCTGACATGAATTTAACTCAACACAAACACGTAAAACTCGACGAAACATGCTTAGACACACAAGGTCATTTCAAGGCAAAACTTTCGAACGTCATGGACGTTCTTGGACGTTTGACCTCCAAACTTCACAAAACTTTATAGATTGCCTATATATGCTATAAGAACTCATTTAAGGACTTTATAACCTCATCCATCACACATAAACACATAAGACCATACATGAGGCACATAGGTGACTTAGTCGTCGAACATCTTGGTCGTCCCTTGACGATTCACTTCCAAATCACCTAAAATCTTAGACACTGCTTCAATACCACATTATAGACCTATTTAGTATCTTATAAGATCATGACAACATATTAGGATCTAGTTTACCTAAGTCATTTTTGAGGTCTTACATTCTCCCCCACTTGGACAACATTCGTCCTCGAATTACACTTGTAACTCTCCGAACACTTCAAAGAATAGAGATTTAATATAGAAGCTCATAACCATACAATATAACATATAATAAAGAAGAAAAACATCAATCTCACCTAGTCAAGAGATTTAAATCACAACAAGAAACTAGAAGACATTCTATAATTCATTATGCTACAAAACTTACATGCTTCATTCTAAATAACAAAACTCATTTTATATTCAATATCATACGCATATACATCTGTTATAACCATATTTCAACAATTTTTGACCAAAGAATGAATTAGTCATTTTTCCAAAATCTTCACAGTGAATAGACAGTGCATTACAGTGAATTCTTCAATTTTTTTCAAACATGCATATTTTAAGCAATTCATGATAGGAACATGCTAATATGCAAGGTAACACCATATTACCACATCTTGCCACATAATCATAACTTCATATAATACACAATGCAAGTTAATGCAATTCAATTTCAACAAAACTCCTAAACACCATGCACATGCAACATGCTTCTATGACTTTCTATCCCATCTACAAACCATACTCCCCTACTTAGAAGAAACTCATATCACTAAAATATAAATGCAAGGACTTAACCTCATAAACATCATCATTCTCATCCGGCTTTGCTCCTCTTGCCCGGAGTGCATAGAAACGAGCCTTTGCCTTTAGAACATCCTTCTTTGGAATATTAGAAGCAACTTGTTTACCCTCTCTTCTTCTAGAAGCAATGTTAGGACAATCTCTCACCTTGTGTCCTTCCTTACCACAACCATACCAATTCCCGGTACCCCTTAGACACTCACCATAATGCCTCTTTCCACAAGTGACACATGTAGGCTTGCCATTTTGAGAACCACCTCCTTTCTCCAATTTAACCTTAGCACTCCTAGGTTCTTCTTGAGTTTGAGCCCTCTTCTTAAACCTACGTTGAACTTGATCACTAGAACCACTCCTTTTCAAGTTTCTAGACATCCTCTTATGTTTGGACTGTTCAATTTATTGGGCATAGACCATGAGTCTAGCTAAGGTCATATCATCATGTAGCATCGCCGTACGGTAGTCTACCCTCTCTAGATTGGGGACACCCATCACAAAACGACTCATTTCATCCCTCGAATTAGACACAAGGGATGGGGCATATCTAGATAACATTGGTAACTTCAAAGAGTATTCCTCAACACTCATATTGCCTTGATTGAGATTGATAAACTCCTCTACCTTAACTTCCCTCCTCTCATGGGGAAAGTACTTCCCTAGAAAAGCTTCCATAAATTCTTTCCACTCAATAGGACCCGACTCTACTGGCCTATTATCCTTACACTGAGTGTACCATATTTGAGAAAAATTCATCAATTGGTACGAAGAAAACTCCGCCTTCTCCCTAGATGTAACCACCATGGCACTCAACACCTTGTACACACTATCCAAGAAATCTTGGGGTTCCTCTCCCACCTTAGAGCCAAGAAAGATAGGTGGATTCATCCTCACAAAGCCCCTCAACCTAGATTTCATAGTGCTCTCCACAACATTCTCCCTCGGCGCCATACTCAAATTCACTTGAGTAGTCACGGCTCGGTCTAAAGCAAGCAAAGCTTGTCTAATATCTCTATTACTCAACTCCGGGAGATCCACCAGAACATCATTACCTTGTAACAACCCTAAAAATGAATAAGATAAATACTTAAGGTGTCAAGAATGCTTGCGATTAGACCAAGGTTCACACGGATTGATACACGTAGAACCAGACCTGAGAAACCTTACTACGACCAAACCAACTAACTTGGGGAGTTAATTGAGCTTGGAAAGGTTGGAACCAACAATTTGAGGCTCTCGAAAATGAAGATTTAATCAAAAGAGTCTTTACCGGACTTAAAAGAAGAAATTTTAAGTTTTGAGGGTCCAGGGGTAAAATGGTCTTTTCCAGGCCAAGGGTAATATTGTAATTACCCTGAGGAATTAATTAATTAGTTAATTAATTTAATTAAAAAGACAATTAGGGTTGGGGCGACCCGAAGTGACCCATTTTCGCAAGTAGGGTGTCACCCGGGTTCGAGCCCCACTAGAAGCGATGAATTGATGATTTAATCATCAATTAAAATCTGATTTTTTTAAGGGCAAAAGGGTCCTTTCACGTATTAGTTGAAATAAATCAGATTTTATTAATTTAATTAAACCCTATTTTGACTAATTCTTGAATTAAGACTCCTAAACCTAAGCTAACACTCTCCTAAACACGTCTATCACCCTCACACTATCAACAAACTCTCTCCAAGATATCTCTGCAAAAAAAATAACGTGAAGAACAGAAAGTTTAACCAAGGTTCTTCAAATTTGAAGAACTCACACGAATTTTAAAGAAAAACAACGTTAATCACACGTCAAGGCAAAGAGAGGTTGTTCGTCGAGTGGTGTGTACGTTGAGGAGGTTTGGACTGATTTTGGAGAAGGTTTTGGGCAGCAAATTCACGTTCGAACAAGAAAATTAAGGTATGGGTTTCTTCTCTCTTGGTCCCTTTCCCAAGAGGCCCGTTAGGATTCAAGATATTCACTCCGAAACTAAGGTTGTTCCCCTTTGCATGTCCTTGTCACTAGCTCCCAATGATTCGTAGGTTGGGTTTGTTTGCTGGTAGATTTAGGTATGTGTGATGTTTTTATGTTGAATGTGAATATGTTTATGTGCGTGAAATCACGAAAATGATAAACAATGTGTAATCGAAGAAAATGTGTGTGTGTGTGTACGTTGACAGTGAGTTTTAGCCACTGTTTGAAGACGTGTAAGGCATGTTTTTCTTCTTGAATTTCATGTGTTAAAGTTGTGCATAATGTGATGTTCATATGGTGTGTGGAGTTATAAATTTTGAGTGAAAACGCTTGACTAAATGTAACCCCTAAACTACACCTAAATTACATATTAAGTGCTTGGTGAAATGCCCTAAGAAACTAACATGAAAAGTTGATTAAAGGAAGGTAAAAACTATGAATGAATTTCCAGATTTGTGCACTCTATTTTCGGTCAATAAGGAGGTTAAAATCTGGTTTTTAAAGTGAAAATAAAACACGTGAGGTCAATGGGAATTGAACACAAGACCTCACATGTTAAGAAGGCTAAAAACGTGAAGGGGCTAAGGGGAATCAAACCCTTTAGCTACTGGTTTCGCAAGAAAAGAAAAAGAAAATGGGGCTGGGGGGCGAATTTAACCTGGCTACTGTGATTTCGCGAGAAAAGAAAAAGAAAATGGGGCTGGGGGAATCGAACATGGCTACTGTGAGGTCGCGAGAAAAGGAAAAGAAAATGGGACTGGGGGAATCGAACCAGGCTACTATGAGTTCGCGAGAAAAGAAAAGAAAAAGGGGGCTGGGGGATTCGAACTCGCGACACTGGAGGAGAAAGAAGAGAAAAATAAATTAAATAAATAAATGGGAGGCGTGGGATTCAAACCCACGACCTCCAGGCAGTGAGTGAAAGAGGAGAAAATAAATAAAATAAAACGTGAGGCGTGGGAATCGAACCCACGACCTCAAGACTTTAAAAGGAGAAGGCTAAATTAACTAAAGAAATAAAGTGAGGCTGTGGGGGTTCGATCCCACAACCTCACTGCCACTCGCCTAAATTAATTTAAAAAAATAAAGTTAGGAGGTTGTGGGGGTTCGAACCCACCACCTCACAGCCTCAGCGAAATTAAAGATTAAATAAGGAGGCTGTGGGGGTTCGAACCCACAACTCCCTATCCCAGCGAATAATTAACAAAAATAGAAGAGGTTGTAGGGGTTTGATCCCACAACCTCTTGGTTTGGGCAAAAAAGGCAATGAAATGTTAATTAAAAATAAAAAGGGGTTGTGGGGGTTCGAACCCACAACCCTTCGGCCAACTTAAGAGAAAAACTAAGTAGAAAATTAATGATACGATATTAATATTGGGATTTAATCTAGATTTATAATGTGATGAATATTAAAAATAAAATCAATGAAAAATGTACATGATATCCAAGTACTTCGAAATTGGGTTTCCTTGCCCAAACTCCCGTATTGACACATAAGTCATACGTGAACAAAATATCCCAGAATAATGCGACCTACTTAGATCGAAATCAAGATCCTTGCATATATACAAGATACATAAGTCTTGTACTACATAATCTTAGGAATGTATGAATCACTTAAAGAATTATGAATGAAGCCTCCTGGCTTGTGTGTATAGACTCATAAATCTAGTATAAGTGTAAAAGTAAGTGAACCTAAGATGTATGTACTGGATGATGAAATGAACAATGAAATGATGAAACCCTAGAAGGGCTAAGTAAGGGTATGAAACACACCAATGGCCAAGTATATTGGCATATGATGAAATGAACATTCAAGTAAAATGAGGTGAGTAAATATGAAGAGTAAATGTGCTAATGACAATGAATGTGGTGACAACATGATATGAGGCTAATGCTAATGATGAGAGCAATCTCAAATGAGCCTAAGTAAATGTTACCAAAACGTACTCACCTATGAGAGTGTAAGATAATGAAGAGACCAGTCTCTATAAACACTCTAATAAAAGTATTGAGATTAACACACTTAATACAATTGATGAGATGAGAAATCATCTAAAGAGCTATGATGTCCTCATACTAGAAGCCAGCTTCCATGACGTATGAGATGAATGAAATGGAACTTTATACTGTGCACCGATAGACTAGATATGAGCGGTGATGCCTTCTTTCGGGAAGGGCGGAGGTTCACGTAACTCTCCTGAGATGAGACTGTCCGGCTTGACGGGTATGGGTCTTCTTATATCTCCTAGTCTTCGAACCTATACTGCCAATATAGGGATCTAGCGGGGTTAAATTCCCATGTACGCTAGCATGTTTTTGGGTCACCTTGGCCGGTGATTCCACCTCTTTTCGGTGTGGGGGAGACACTGGATTTCATGATGCTCACATGATCTATGTCGGTTAAAGTTAAAGTTCCCAATGAATGAATGAGGCCAGCCTCAAATGAAGCACATAATGAAATGAATGATACCAAAGGTGTTAGGATAGGATAATCAAGAGGTGAGCTAGACTCAGGTAATGACATTAGGTTATTCTTGATCATTGCACAGCAAACCCGATGAAAGTCTTAAACTACACCCTAGGTATAGCTGGTGTTCACAATGGCATATGAACGAAATAAAATGAAGTACGTATGAATTAATGAAGCAGACTCTGTGTTTGCTAATGAAGACTCCCTAGTTGAGGTCCATATGTTGAGCCTCATTTTGGAAATTCTTAATGTCAAGTCTATGATTCCAAGGTCTCATGGCATATGAATGAATGATATGAAAGAAGCTATGTGTTATATGTTATGTGCTATGATATGTGATATATGTAAAATGTTATGTGCTGTGTGCAATATGATATTTATGATGATGCATGTTACTCTCATGACATGACTTTCCTAATCCAAATTTGGAAAGCTCACTGACTTTCCTAATCCAAATTTTGAAAGTTCACTAACTTTCCTAATCCAAATTTGGCAAGTCCACTGACTTGACTTTCCATAATCATGTTGTTAGGGAAGAGCTATTCTTTCTCATGCATGTTCTTGATGTGTGCTTGCATATACCCATACTTAGTACAAGTGTGTACTAACCCTATACAACTATACTATTTAGGTGCAGGCACAGGTGGACGATAGAGCTACAGGATCATTGTTGCAGTTATCCGGGCGTCCAACATTCATCCGGAGTTGGTAGGTCCTCATGCTTTCGAGGATGCTACTGTTTTATATTCTATCTTAGTTTTAGAGTTGAGCTAGTGGAGCATGTTCCACTAGTATATATTTCCTGTTTTTATTCAGACTTTGTATTGGTGCCATTTTGGCGATTATACACTTAATACTTATTGGACCATTTCTTTCAGTTGCTTATTTCTTAATGTTAGATTGTTGATGGTGAACAATTATGAAATGATAAGAATGTTTAACAAGTATGTTAAGAAACAAAAAATTTTCAAATTTTCCGCTAAAATTAACTTAGATGAAGTAAGAATGACGTTAGTAGGCTTGTTTGCGACCTCTGAGAGGTTAACGACGCCGGTCTCGTCTGGGGTCTAGATTCCGGTCGTGACATACCTCTTCCCACAACATGGACTTGATCACCTTGAACACCTTAATCACCTTGAGCATATTTAGGTACTTGCTCAACTTGATCAACTTTAGGAGGAAGCTCCTCATGCACATCATTCTCCAGAACTCTCCTATCCGGTGTACTCCTCGTATTCATCTTCCTAGAAACACAAGGAAAACCATAAGAAAAGAGTACTCAGAACTTTTACTCTATGGCACGACATAGGAGTATAAAAAAGGGAAAATCTATCGTCCTATAGCCTCTCTCCCATAGATATTTACTTTCATAACCTATACTCTCATACCAATCTTGTAACATCCCGAAACCACACCCAAGAAGTTACGGTCTGTATCGGCTTGCAACCGACGTACTTGATCTCTCGGAGGTCTTGTACAAGCCCTTATATATCATTCATTGCATATACATAATGAAAAGTAGTGCGGAATTAAAACTTTTCACAAAATATTTCATAGTCTTTAGAAAATCTTTCATATAAAATCATAGGAAATACTAAGTCTCAATCTCATCAAACTTAGACACGAGGATACTATGGGACACGGCCCATACACAATACGAAAATAGAAATACTTAGTCTATTACAATACTTCAATAAGAAACAGGAAAGACATCTATGACCTCAAGTCAAATGAGGACATACTTCGACATCTCTTGAATGATGCTACGATCCAAGTCTTGATTCCCAAATGCTCCTCACCTACCCAAAACTATAGAGATAGATAAAAGCATGGATTAGTACAACCTCATGTACTAAGTATGGCATAATGCATAAAAATCATGAAAACGGACATTTATTGGAAATATGCATCTTTTTATTTAAATATCATAAGAATAACATTTCTCAACTTAGAAACACATAAGATAACATTTAAGAAATTTATTCACATTTTTAAGGTCACTTTACAATAACCTCAATTCACTGTACAGTGAATTCCTTCACTGTTACATGTTACAGTACAATGAATTCCTTCACTGTTACATGTTACAGTGAAGTATTTTCTCTTCCTTTTTAACACTTTCTAGCATGTATTTTCTCACTAAAAGCTATCTTAGGATTCACATAAGCAACACAAAGAGAGAACGCCCATACAACCTCCCTAAGCATGCCTAAATGACCCTCAAGATTTCTTATAATAAGAGACACATACATACTTACAAGACATCAAACATATGAACATGAGATTTCTTCTACCAAAGGTGATTTTAAATCTCACATGAGTGAGTTGTGAAGAGATAGCACATACAATCCCTTATACACACACTTAAGATATCCTATAGACTACGTAGGATAGAAGCATTCTCATTTAACACATCCACATATAGCTAATATTACATTCTCTTTCCGAAGGTGTTCAAAAGACTTACTTAAGTAAATCAAGAATATAACGTCCATGATTGACCTCTTCAAGACTACCTAAATATTCCATAAGACTACCTATGTTTAGATCATGTCTACTTATTCAATCATTTTCCCTAACTAGACTCATTCTTACGACTTATCTAGATAAGATAAGAGTTGACCATTCCTATGCCCCCTTCACTACTTAACTAGGAAACCCTTAACTACTCTAGATAAGTACTTATTCATTTAACATACTTTCTTACTTAACTTTTACATTCATTAGTTCATTTAGGATACATTCATCACATAATGGACATTAAATAAATGGTCTTGGACAAGACCTAGGGACTCTCACTAACACGTTCAAAGCTTTTTGTGCAAAGTCTAGATAGCGTCCCATACCACCACCAAAACTTCATAGAACTTCTCTAATGCTAGTAGGTATCCCATATGATGAGAATAGGCTATCACCGACTTCGACCATGATAGCAAGACATGGAATCCGAAGTTCTAACCTACTCGGATGAGGGTGTTCTACTTGCCTATGGTAGAACTTAAAACATCCCATGTAGGCACATGGTTAAGGAATATGAAAGGCATGATTTGTAATCTAGTCTCATTCATTAACTAGAAATACTTCCCTTACCATACTCACTCGGTGCTAGCCTTTGTTCTCATAGAGTAATTTACACTTAAGGTTCATATAAACGGGTTCCATATAAAGTTCATAACCCAATCACATTTACCCTACCAAAGAGGTCCTCTAGGGCTACCTTCCAATGGCGACATAAATCTTATCATGACTTTCCTAAGGTTTGATATGATGTCGTTCCAGTCAACAAACCTTAAGTCTATCATTCCTTTACTTGAAGGATAACGTTACGACTTTCGCCTTCAACAATATAAATACATGTCCCTAAAGTTGACTACAACAAGCCATCTGAAAGGAAAAACACAAGCTAACATATATAAAAAAGGAGACAGGCTGATCTAGGATGCCAAAAGCTTATCCTTGTCACTGATATCCACAAGCTACAAAAGATGGCATGAACAATCAATGATTTTAAAGGACCCTCTTAACATCATTTAAGATCTCATGTCATTCATACATAGAATACTAAAGGCTTTAGCATCCTAAGTCAAGATAACTCATATTCACATTCATACATGCATCAAGTAAGAGACATAAGTCAACCAAGACAAGACACCACATACTTCTCTTTAACAGATATTACATGTCATTCTAGAAACACATAGGCATAACCATATCCTCGTTAAGTCATCCTATACATTATCATATCATCATCAATATTACCATCATAGACTCATATAGTCAAGTAGTGATAAGCATACATCAACCCTAAGACTATACACACAAAGCCAAAGTCATAGCCTAACATGATCACCTAACAACATCAATACAAGAAACCACATATACGTTACCATTACTTATCATGTAGGTAGATATTAGAATACTTCACATAATCATTATAATACTCCAAGTAGTTTGGTGATAAGGCCATGATCATCATAATACATAAAGTAACACCGACAAGGCCACATCAATTGCAAGTAAAGAACATAACACCGCCACCATAAGTGGACCATACAATTCACAATATAATTGAAGTCTAAAATATATAAAATAAAGGGAAATAGGGCAGTGTACCACCACTCCATCCTCAACACCTCAATCCAAAGCTAAATCATTCAATTAGATACTCTATTCAATGTAAAAACTATCATATTCAATGAAACTAGGTCAATTAAATAAAGATTCATCACTCTAATATAACCTATACATCAATTGAATACAATTTTGATGCCAGTAGATAACCCATAGAAAATTACACTAGAATTCTTAAACATTATGTCAATTTGAAATAACCCATAAAGTTGTCAAAAACTAGGGTTCATCAATTACATGGGTTCATAGGTTAATTGAGTTAAAATCATCTAATTAATAACAATTCCATCAATATTCAATGCTTAAAAACCTTTAATGCAAGAACCCATGCATAGATCATGAAATTGGACAATTCATCTTTGAAAACTTTAGAAAACATCTTTGAAAGTTGGGCTCCTTGATGAATAGAGTTTTAAGGATAAAAACCTATACCTCAATGAATATAATTCTTAAACTTGATGAATAATCTCCACTCAATACTCCAATCCAAGCCCTTCCTTGAGTTTTGCTCCAATGGAGTTCTAGGGAATTTCTAAGGGATTTTGGATTTTGATTTTGAAGAATGAATTTTTGTAAGTGTTTTAGGCTTATAAACATATTTAAAATACCAAAAAAAACTTAAGGAACCGCCAATACTCTTATTTAGACTTGGGGTGATCTTACAACTTCACCCCTTAACTTAATAGTGACTACACGCAGGGACAGTACCATCGACGGCTCGTCCCTTGACACGGAACGTCCTGCTGGTCCGTGGTCTAGGATTGAGGCTTGTATTTGGTCTCTCCTCTTCCACGACTAAGTCACAAACGATGATACACACCAACGGGGCGTCGATTGCCATTAGTTGCTAGGCTGTCTTGTGAAGTCTTGGACACCAACTTTGGGTCCTTCCTCAAGGACCCTTGGATGGTCCTTGGAGATGTTTGTCTGGACGTTTACAACCCAAACATGCTCGTATATGAGTTTAGAAACTCTAAAATGAATTTCACCCAAAACGAACACGTATAACTCGATGAAATATGCTTAGACACACAAGGTCGTTTCAAGGTAAAACTTTCGAACGTCATGGACGTTTGACCTCAAAACTTCATGAAACTTGACACACTGAGTATATATGATATAATAACTAAGTTAAGGACCTTATAACCTCATCAATCACACATAAAAAATAAGCGCACACATGAGGCACATAGGTGACTTAGTCGTCGAACGTTTTGGTCGTCCCTTGACGTATCAGTTCCAAATCACCTAAACACTTAGACACTGCCTCAATAACATATTATATACCTATTCAGGACCTTATTACATCATGAGCTCTAGATTAATTAAGTCATTTTTGAGGTCTTATCGTCTCTAGTTGTGTTACGCGTGTGTCTTGATAGGTTAACTTGGTTATTCCCACATGATATTTGAACACTATTGTACATGTGATATGGAGATGATGTGTGCGTCTTGATAGGTAGACTATGTCCCTGTTCTTGATACATGAAATATATGTGAATATGAACATCTTGACTTAGTAGGCTTGTGCACCTTTTTCTTGTATGTGTATGGATGAATGTTGAATGAAAGTGTAGGATCGGTAGAACGAAGAAATGGCACCTTTATAATTATGACTTATATGTGGAACCTTTTATATAGAAAGAAGGTTAAGAATGAGCTATCCTTTTAGACCATTGAGTGGCAGTTCTAGTGGACCCATCTTTGGTAGGTGCATTATGACTAGGTAATGACTAAGAGATGGTACCTTTTCATATGCCCGTTTTTATTGAACTTATTCAATGAGAACAAAGTCTATCACCGAGTGAATATATTATGGGTTGTAGCTCTATTTGATAAGGAGACTAGAGTAAAATGTATCTCTACTTGAGAAGGAGACTACAGTGCATAAAAGATCTTGATATTCCTTAACCATGTGCCTACATGGGATGTGTCCTAGTTCACCCTTGGCAAGTAGAACGCCCTCCATCGGAGTAGGTTTATGACTCCGGATTCCATGCCTAGCTAGTATGATCTATGTAGGTTATTGCCTATTCTCATCATGTGGGATACATTCTGGTATTTGATAAGTTATACAACGTTTAGGTAGGTGAACTGGACAATATCTATACATGGCGCATGTAGGATTTGATGGTGCTAGAGTGTAGGTTTCCTAGGTCTTTCTAACACCATTATGTGAAATTCTTAATGAATGAAATGTCTTCTAATTGACTTAATGAATGATTATGACTTTAGCTAATGTATGTTAACAAGGATGTCCTCTATCTAGGGTAGCTTTGAGGGTTGCTTAGGTAAGTTTGAAGACGGTGTATGGGCGGTCTCTTCTTTTCCTACTTAGGTGAATCTTTGAGTAACCTTAGGTGGTCAGTAAATGAAAGTAAAAGGGAACAATATTATCTTAGGTAGTGTTAAGGATTATTTATGTAGGCTTGAAGAGGGTGTATGGGCGGTCTCTTCTTGTCTTACTTAAGTAAGTCTTAGGATAACCTTTGGCGGGAGGTGTATACGTTTATATGGGTTAAAGTGAAGTTGATGCTATATAGTTGTCACGACCCGCAAGCACCCCCTAGAATTTAGAAAGGACCCTTTGGTCATTACCGGGCTTACTTGACTCTTTGTGGTCTTGTACAAGCCCTTTAATTATCGTTGATTGCATAAGACATGAAGAGTAGTGCGGAATTAAAACTTTTTTCACGACAATTAATATAAAAAGGAATCTTTTATATATACTTAGAAAATCTCATCGTCACAAGACAAACTTAAAGACAAGACATAAATAACTTAGGGACACGACCCCTTACATTAAAAGAAATATATAATAAGTATTAACACAAAAAAACTAAGAAGATAGGAACTGTGTCCTCGGATATATGAGGACATACTTTGTCTTCAGAGAAACTTTCCCAATCTTTCCTTCTAGACTTCAACCTTCCTTCAAAAACCTATACTTATAGAGTATAGAAAAGTATGGGGTTAGTACAAAATAAGGTAATAAGTATGGCATATGAAAAAACATGCAAAAAGGGACATTTTAGTAAAATAAGCTTTCATGCCAATAAGTCAAATCATCATGAATATTGAAGTAAAACAACATAAGAAACATCATTTAACACTTAGAGAAGAATTTCCATAATTTTAACAACAAGAGACACCTACAGTAAGGTTATAAAATTTTTTAGTAAACTCTTGCAATATTAGAGTGAACTATCCTATTCCAAAAATAGTGAACTTCCAAGGCCAAGCAAAGAGGATGTGAACTCATTTCCGAAGGATTTTTCCTAACTAAGGTTATCCTAAGACTCACCAAGGTAAGAAATGAAGGAAATGCACATACACCTCCTTCAATACACACCAAAGTGATCCTCAAGACTATCCTTTTTTGGCATACTCACCTCGGGACAACAAGTCACCACTCGATAACAAGACATTAGAAGAACACTCAAGTAACACACCAAGACGTCCCTTTCGGAATGCCTACTAAATTCAATGAGTAGATGGCGTCCCATACCACCACCTACACTAAGTAGTACACTCTTTTAGAAGGCTTGGCACCAAGACTCCCCTTTCGGAAGGTCTACTTAGTGCAATGCATAGATAGCGTCCCATTCCACTACCACCCTAAGTAGTACGTTCTTTTAGGAGACTTAGATCATTCAATTAATATAAGACTCACCAAGACTCCCCTTTCATAATTCCTACCTAGTGCAATGGATAAATAGCGTCCCATTACACTACCTACCCTAAGTAGTACACTCTTTTAGAAGACTTAGAACTTTCATTACTTTTGTGGGTGTTAGCTTAACCGACATAGACCATGAGAGCTAAATATGGAATCCCGATACTTCCCTTATCGAAAAAGGGGCCCCTCACTTGCCTAGGGTGAGGTCTTACTTTTATTTTTAGCTTGTACATGTCTTGACCAATAGCCACACCTATGCGGCCGCATAGTTAAGGGATAAGGAGATTGCTACTAAGTAACTCATTCTCTACTAACAAGGAGTACTCATCTCAAGAGGTAATTGGAATACAACATCTCAACTCACAAAGTGTAACCACCTCTTCTTCATATCCTCTCGGTGCTAGGCGTAACTCCACACGGATTCTCAACATTATAAACTATAGGCTAAGGATAACTAGTGAACACCACATCTCAACTCACGAAGGGCATTCATCCTCAAACCTATCTTAGAAAGCTCTTAGGATGTAGTGAGGTTGCTACTAAACACTTCATCTCGACTCACGGAGAGTGTTCACCCAAAAACTCCCCGTTTTGACTTAACTTAGCTTCATTCATTCATTCAAGTTTTAGTGTGTACATGTGAGAACACCTTCGACATAAGCATCATTTCATTTTTATTTCACTCTACACATTCTTAGACCTTCTTTCATCACATCACACACTTTAACATGCTTCACATAATCATATAATTCATTTAGGCGTACTCTCTAGCCTACCTCTCATAACAAGCTTCATAAAAAATAAATAAAAGAAAGAATAACTTCGTTTGCATATTTCTTCACGTAATATGCCTTCATGGACTCATTCACAATGCATAAGTAACTACACTTTCATACAATTCAAGTAAACACCTCCACCAAGAAGGTGGACCATACCACTCAAGAGCATTTCATAATTCAAGCTAGACAACATAACCAACTTACCCTTTAATCCAAGATTCCATCACCTACAGAATTTTACTCAACAATTAATCATAAGTTAGACCTTAGGGAAGTAGCTAAACAACAACAACAATCCAAAGAAACCAAAGCTCAAAGGCTACACTATCATGCTCATACAACCCATTTCTTAAGCCAAGATTTGATAAAAAGCTTTAACATGTTTTCATTGAAGTTTTAGCATTAAAATCACCAAATAACATTAGAAACATCATATTTTAATCATTAGAAACATTTTCATGCAAAACCCATACTTAGAGTCTAAGATAGAAGAAGTTAGGGTTGGAAAACTTTTTTTGAGATCCTTTAGAAAGGGGCTCCTTGAATGGAAGAGAGTTCAAGCATGACTAAAATACCTCATATAGAAGAAAAACTAATGATTTTTTATGAATAAACGTCCACCAACATCCCTCTTAGTTCCTTCTTGACTTCTAGCTTCCATGGAGACTTGAGAGAGTCTTTTAAGAGGGAGGGGTTTTGGATTTTAGGAAATGGAGTCTAAAATTAGGTATTAGGGTTTGAAAAACTTTAATATACCTAAATAAACCTAAAAATTACTTCCTAGGTTCATAAAATACTTGGGGTGAATTTACCAAACACCCCAACTCATTAAAGGAAAAGATAGTTTTTCGCAGTCTTGAAACGACTGTTTGCAACCAACGGACCATCTGTCCATCAATGGTCCGTTGGTGGGGTTTCATGGGTTGAAATTTAGCTCAATTTGGAGCCTGTATAACCTAGCTTGCAGGTACAATTGACGGGGTAAGTCTACGGGATGTTGGATGGACCACTGGCCGTCGTTTGCCCTCGTTGTTTTGGGTCCTTCTCTAGGGCCCCTTGTGGGTATTAGATGGGGTCGTACGCAGACGTTAAACCTCTAAAAATAGTTGTATAGGTGTTAGGAACATCCCACACTATTTTCAAACAAAACGAACACGTAAAACTCACTCAAACACATCAAGACACACAATCACTTTCTAAGGCATATCTTCCGAAAGTCATGGACGTTCTCGGCCGTTTGACCTCCAAACTTCACACACTGCCTAAGGACAGTAATGTAACTCATTTTAACTTAAAATTAACTCAATAATCCATTATGAAGCTCTAGTTCACCTTAGTTCGTTTTAGGGAGTTACAATTGTGGAATGTGACTTATATGCATATATGTTGACTTTTAAGTGACTATTATACTTTCCCTAGAAGGTTTTCTCAAAAAGAACATGTTTCGTACAAAAGTCTATTTATCATGATTTTATGCATTATGTCATACTTAGTACAAGTGTTTGTACTAATTCCATACTTTTTGTCTATTTCTAAACGTGTAGGTGACATTTGAGAGGAGTCTAGAAGTGGAAGCTTGGATGAAGTGTTCATGAAAGCAAGAGTTGGTATGTCTTCACTAGATTCGAGGACATCTTAATGTTTAGATTTCCTTATTGAAAGTATTGTAATAGACTTAGCTATTCTCCTATATGATGAAGTATGGTTTGTGTCCCAATATATTGGTATGTCTAAGATGGCATCTTTGAGACTTAGCCTTTCATTATGTTTTTCTATAAAAAAGATATTTTGAATTATTATTATTTCGTGTGAAAAGTCTTAATTCTGCACTACTTTTCATACATGTATGCAATGAATGATGTCTAAGGGTTTGTACAAGACCTCCGAGAGGTCAAGTACGCCGTGTATCAACTCAATAGTTCCATAACTTTAAGGGGGTACTTTGGGTCGTTACAAACTTGGTATAGAGCATAAGGTTATGAATTTGTACTTAGGTACCGAAAAGTCATAAAATACCACGTCTAGTAGAGTCTTGTTTATTGGTGTAAGTTGCGACACATCCATGAGCGAGAGGCTATAGGGCGATAGAGTTTCCCTTCTTCTCTACTCTTGTGTCGTGCCGTAGAGTCAAAAGTTATAAGTGTCGTTTCCTAAAGTTTTCTTCTTATGTTTATAGGAGATGAATACGAGAAGGACACCGTCTAGGGGGTTGATGAAGAGGTGGTGATTGGGGGAGTTCCTCCCCAAGCTGAGCAAGTGGAACAAGTTCATAAAGGCACTCAAATTCCTCCCCAAGGTGATCAAGTCCCTATTGTGGGTGGAGGTAATGAGGTTGCGGTGGTTCCCTCGGTTATGGCTAATGGGAAGATTTTACAGACTCTCATTACTCTAGCCCAAGCTATGACTACAAAAGTGAATACAGACATTGGGCCTAGAGTGAATGCTATGGAGAGTACTATGACCTCTAGATTGAGGGACTTTTTGAGGATGAATCATTCTATCTTTCTTGGTTCTAAGGCGGGAGAGGATCCCCAAGCCTTTTTGGATGAAGTGTATAAGATAGTGCATGCTATGGGAGTGACTTCTAGGGAGGTAATACTATTTTCTAAGTATGCTCCATCCTTGGTGTCTAACCCTAGGGATTAGATGAGTAGGTTCTTGGCCGGTGTTTCAGATATTGTGAAGGAAGAGTGTCGCACAACCATGTTCCATGGTGAGATGACTCTATCTAGGAATATGGTGTATGCTCAATCAATTGAAGAGTCTAAACTTGGAAGGAGAAGTAGGGATGCTAAGAGGGGAAGAACTGAGGAGCAAGTTCAACTTAAGTTTAAGAAGAGGGCTGCAAATCAAGATGGTTCTAGTTCTCCTAAGGCAACTATGAGAAAAGTGGTGGTTCACAAGTAGTTAAGCCTACTTGTGATACTTGTGGGAAGAAGCACTTTCGGAAGTTCTAGCCGGTACTAGTGGGTGTTTTGGTTGTGGGAAGGATGATCAAAAGGTAAGAGATTGTACTACTATTGCGGCTATAAGAAGAGAGGCCAAGCGAGTTCCTCCTAATGCTCTGGATGGTGGTGCACCAAAGAGGAATCATTTCTATGCTCTCAAAGCTAAGGGAGCAAATTCGAGTGATGATGCCGGTAAGTTTTAGTATGTCTTTTTAGTTGTGATGGGTTCCTTCCAAGTGGGGTAGTATGGTGTGTATTTGGGTTGTAGATTGTTGTCTCTCCTCTTCTATTCCATTCAAGCTTGAGAGGTAGAATGTCATAGTAGCATGTTGCATGTTGCATTTTGTTTAGGAGTCTAGTAGAAATTGAATTTCATCTATTCCTTGCATTGTGCATTTTATGAAGTTATGATTATGTTATAAAATATTTTTATATTTTTTTATCTCTTGTATTGTCATGCTTCCATCATAAATTGCTTAAGAAGTTGCATTTTTCAAAATTTGAGCATGTATGACTGTAAGGTTTGGGCAGTTCACTGTATAGATTTTAAAATTTTAACTAAATTGTTCTTTCATGAAAAACGGTTATAATGTTTATATAACTGATGTATATGAGCATGATAATATGTGGAGAAGTAAGTTCCTCCTATATGAAATGAAAAATGTGAGTCTTATTGCATGATGAGTTGTACATGTAGTTCCTACCTTCTTGTTATGTTTTGAGTCTCTTTGTTATGTGGAGTTGATGTTCCTCCTATCTATGTGTATGGTATATTGTGTGGTATGGTTATGATCTTCTAGTCTTTGAGTCTTACCTCTTAAAAATGTTCAAAGTGTGAGTGTCATTCAAGGACGAAAGTAGAGCCTAACATGTGTGTCCTGATGGTTTAAAGTATTAAAATTATTAATAATGGTGTTTAGAGTCAGTATATAAGGTTTGGATGTGTTTTGAGTTCAAACGTTCAAGATCGTCCAAGACGTCCGGAAACTAGTCGAAGTTGAACTAGTGTGACGTAGTGTTTTGAAGTGAAGTTTTGGGGGACTGTTTGATGGTGAAATTGAGTACCGATGATTCCTACGCATATACTGACATGTAAAGGGTCGAAACGTCCGAGAACGGCCCCCCGGTGTCAAGCCTAAGGGTCCCCGAGAAGGACCCAAAGTTGGCCAAGCAAGCTGCCGCGCCAGCCAAGATCTGGCAATGGCTGCGCGTCGCGCAGCTAGAATTGAATGGGCAGAAATCTCCTGCGATGCAAGGATTTCACGAACCAATACGTCTCTAAATTCTCCATAACCAAGATTTGAAAATGCCTCCGCGACTCGGAGTAAACTCCCAAATTTGGTCGCGTCGTTTTTAAGTCAAATTTGAATTGGTTAAATTGTCCATTAACTGCAGGGTTATTTTGGGTAATTTGTGGATGGATTATTGAATTATTGAGTCTTTTTAAACCACTAAAATCACCAATCAAGATAAACCCTCAACTCAAAACAAAACTGCTCCATTCTTCTCTCCAAAACCTCCATTGTTGAAGCTTGGGAGCTCCAAAGAAGAAAACTGTTTTTCTCAAGTTTTTCTCCATCAATTTTGTGGGCTTTTTTTCATCACAATTAAGGTATGATTCTTCATCCTTGAAATATCTGTCACACCCGTATTCTGGAATCCGAATATAACCGGCGTCGTTAACCTCTCAGAGGTCGCAGACAAGCCTCTTCTTAGCTTTCATCACAATCATAAAGTTAAATTTGCAGAAAATTTAAAACTTTTTCATTACTTATTGAAGTGTACATAGACTTCATATAATATTGCATAAGAGTGATATTATAATGAGCTCAAACTAAATCAACCATCTATTAAAGATTAAACAATCGAAATAGAGAATCATCATAATAATAATAATAGTTTGCCAATCGTCCTTATTACAAATGCTTGAACAAATATTTGAAATAAAACGCTAGGGACAGAAGCCACTAGCTATATCTAATGTACTAAGCTAAAATATTAACGAGTAGCATCCTCGAACTCAAGAGGACCTACAAAAGTCTGGAGATCGCAAATCCAAACTACTTCGTCGAATCTTCAATCTTCTCTCGGACCTGCGCCTATTAAAATAGTAATAATATATGGGGTTAGTACACACTTTACTAAGTATGGTGTATGCACATAAACACATAAGGACTATACATGTTCAAGTAAAGCTCTTCCTAAAGCAACATGTCGTTTCTTGAAAGTTAAGTTACTTTACTTTCTTAAATCGTTACTTATGATTCATGCTATGAATAAGACATGTTCTCATACAAGCACACAACTAATTTTCTATATGAACATAAGACCTTGAAATCATTAACATAATTTTAGAACAACTTAAACAAAAGGTTATAATTTTGATCCTCTTAGGCCGAGAGCTACTATTCCCAGTCTTAGTTTATTTTTCAGTCTTTTCTTCTTTCTGTAATGTAGTTCAATGATCTCCTTTGATCCTATGTATTACTTACAAGTGCAATGATTCATTGTAGTCCCATACCTACAATGAATCGATTAAGTAATTCACAAGACTAAAGAAATGATTTGTCTACCCAACTCACAAGTTATACTTCTCATTCTTATTAAAGTGGGTATGAATGTATTTATAACCCAATATTTATTGGCTACACCCATTAATTGGTTGTTTACCTAATATATAATCTTTGAGGCATATATTCATACTCCAATATTGGCATAAACCACTAACTTGTTAAGACTTCATTCTTATCAAACACTGGTGATTGACATTCTTAAGCTCTTACTTACTTAGATAACTTTGAACTTACGTTTCTACTTCTTTGATTTATTGTTCACTTTGAACGTACTACTTTCATTCTTTCTTACTTTCTTTAAATAATTCTTTAGCATTAACGGAAGTAGATCATGCGAGCTAACATGAAATCCAGTGTCTCCCCCACACCGAAAAGGGATGGTTCACTGATTAAGGTGAACCAAGTGCAGTGTCTACCCCACACTGAAAAGGGGGGTTCACTGGCTAAAGTGAAACCAAATCAGTGTCATCCCTACACCGAAAAGAGGGGTTCACGACTGAAGTGAACCGAATACTTTCCTGAGATTTAATTGACATAGATCATGTAAGATAAACATGAAATCCGGTGTCTTCCCCACACTGAAAAGAGGTGGAATCACCGGCCAAAGTGAAACCGAACTGCCTAGCATTCTTAGGTGGAGACATCCACTAGCTAGTTCCCCTATGCTGGCAAACATAGTTCTAAGACTAGGAAACATACGGATACCCTGGTCCACCTGGTTGGTGATCTCGTATCATGAGGCTTACATGTGCTGGCACAAGCGCACTGCTAGTCTATCAGTGCTAAGCTCAGATTTTGTTTATATTATTATCTTTTAGAGTTGACTCAAACATTATGGAAGCTTGCTTCTAGTTATGAGGTTTACTTAACTCTATAGATGACTAGTCATCCCTTTCTTTACTTGATGAATATGAACCTAAGTCTTACATTATCATCATGGTGCGAGTGAGACTTGTCTCACGGATTCTAGCACCCTCTTATGTGAGTATTTTTGACATAATTGATTAAGTGTGATTGAGACTTGTCTCACTTCTTTTAACACTCTATATTAGGTCAATTTCATAACTTAAACTTTTAGTTATTTCATTACCAACCTTAATTTGTTCAACGTTAATTGATAGTCTTGTACGATTCTTTATGAAAGTTATAACTACTTATACAATGCTATTACGTTCAGAAGTTTGTGTGGATAGGGTATGTTGGGACTTATCCCATTGATTTTCATACCCTATGTTATGAGTTCATTTATGTGGAGATTGGTATGACTTTACATGATTCGTAAGTAATATGATTGGACATAGTTTTGCTAGCCAATTTGTTGGCATAAATCAGAATTTCACTAGATACTTGCAATAATATTATCACTAGCCATGCCAATTGTTCATAAATATATTATAGTAATCTATCATGTTAAACAAGCCAACTTTTAACCTTTGATTAGCTTATGAAATAATTCAATGAACAACTTATAACAATTTTATCTTCTCGAACACAAGTAGGCATTACAACATTTAACATTCATGTAGATAACACCCTAAGTATGCGGATCTAACATGTACGTTTCATTAGACATTAAAATCACGGAAACATACACATAATAATCAGTTAACACCACATACAACAACATTCTCGAGATTTACATCGTACAAATTACAAGAATCAGAAATCAGGAGAACTAGGGAGATGAACATGCGATTCATTAGGAACAACCCTAGTTTCGATAAACAACATGCGATTCATTGAATAAAGAATTCCAGGAGATAAAACCCATACCTTACTGTAGAATTAAATCTACGAAGATCACCTTGCACTTTGCACGAAAACCTTTAAGAATGCTTGAAATCGCCTAGGGTCTCTTACATTTTCCCACACCTTTTTGGTCTTAGGGTTTATGATGAATAACGTGAGTCTAAGTATTTTGGAATTGAATGTTAAATCATTCAACTTAGACTATATAACTTAATTTAATTAAACTAATTAGCTAATTACCAAAAAGCCACTTCTAAATTGACTAAAACTAGGAGAACACTTGACTTAACCAAAATCTGGAAATTGCTTAGTGGTTTCGATTTTGACCAATTAAATTAATTAATTAAGTTGATAATTTAATTAATTGAGTAACCTAGAGTAATTAATAAAGTACCCCTAAGTTGTTAGGACCATAACCAACCCTTTGGACCATCCTAGGTTAGGTACTAGGTTGTTTCTTAGTTAGTTACTTAGCTTAGTGTCACCCGATTTGGTTTTAGGTTATCGGGTCCACTAGTTAGTTAGTTTTGGTTTGTGCTAGGTTAGTTAGTTAGTTAGGTCATTTAGTTAGGGTCTAGGACAGGTTAGGGAGCTTGGCCTACCGTGGGTGGACCCGGACGTGCGCCTGTCCCCAACCACTCTAATTGAATCGGTTAGCTTGGTCCCCTTGGCCGGTTGCACATGTGTTGGATGTACTTTCCTAACTAACTATTCTAGAAGGTTCATTTGGAATGTTTACTTATTGTCCCAGTGATCCTCACTATGTCCTTGGGCACTGCTTAATGTACATGATCATTTTAAATGGTTATGTGCTATGGTACTAGGCTTGACACTTGAATGGCTAGTACCTAATGTGTGAATATGACGAATATGTGAAGAATATAGTTATTTTAGATTACGGTCTTCATTGCAGGTACAGTTCTTATACAAGATTGGATTATATTTTAAATACTTTTGTATACATAGAAATTGGCTAACACCCTTAAGATAATATTCTATAATATGCCCAATATTTCTCAATATTGGGCATTGGGATGCCCTTGTACCCAATACGCAATCTTTAAAACATACTAGGCTCTTCACTAGACATGTAATTTTCTGGAATGTTACATTATCCCCCCCTTAGGAACATTCGTCCCCGAATGACACTACACATCATTTGAATCAAAGAGGGTATTTTTTGAAAAACACATCAACATACTTGAAACTTTACTCTTTGTGAATATATGATTCACAACTAACCCTGGATGATGAACATTACTCTAAGCTTATCTGAAGCATCATATCTGAGATTGAGGAATTTCCTTCTCAATCTTACTTTAACTTAATGACCATTACACTCATGCAACACATAAATCACGCAAACGCGATACAAAAACAACAACATGAATGCAAGCATGAACTCATATTAACTCACATAGTGCAAGTATAAAACACACATTAATGGGCTTAAAAAAACAAAAAACGTCTAATGCACTAAAATTTAGAGTCTCATTAACGAAATCGGACTTAGGAAGAGTATATATAACCTTAAGACAGAACAAGTGAGGGTAACATGATCTCATATCGACTTCGACCTCCCATGTTGCTCCCTCAACAAGGTGGTTCCTCCATAACACCTTTATGGTGGCAACCTCGTTCTTCCTCAACTTTTTCACTTGGCGATCTAAAATTGCAATGGGAACCTCTTCATAAGAAAGATTCTCATCCACTCCTAACCCCTTGATAGGTACAATGGATGCTGGATCTCCTAGAGACTTCTTAATCATCGAAACATGAAAAACTGGATGAATAAAAGCCAAGTCATTCGGTA
Organism: Solanum lycopersicoides; assembly: GCA_022817965.1. NCBI lineage: Eukaryota > Viridiplantae > Streptophyta > Magnoliopsida > Solanales > Solanaceae > Solanum > Solanum lycopersicoides. Next base: position 51,080,721 of record CM040621.1, read on the forward strand.
ATTTCAGTTCGTAAGCAACATTTCGTACTCGCTGTAAGATCTCATAAGGACCTATATACCTCGGACTCAACTTACCTTTCTTACCAAACCTCATCACCTCTTTCATGGGTGATATCTTTAGGTATACTTATCACCCACTTTGAATTCAAGAACTCTCTTTCGGTTATCAACATATGATTTTTGACAACTGTAAGCAGTAGCCAATATATCCCTGATTATTCTCACCTTTTCCAAAGCCTCATGTATGATATTGGGGCCAAGGATGGTAGTTTCTCCCACTTCAAACCATCCAACTGGGGACCTACATCTCCTACCATACAGTGGTTCAAAAGGTGCCATTCCAATACTTGAATGATAGCTATTATTATAAGAGAACTCAATCAATGGCAAGTGATCATCCCAACTACAAAGTCAAGTTCGCGTTCAGGAGGAATTCCTGGTAAATCCTCCGGAAAGACATCTTGAAACTCATTTACTACGGACACAGAGTCTATGGAAGGAACTTCTTTTTCTAAGTCTTTAACTCTGACTAAGTTGCATAAGTATCCATTATACAACATCTTATTGGCTTTAAGATTGGAAACTATTTGTCCAGTTGGATTTGAACCGCGCCCTTCCCATTTTAACTCTAACTCATTTGGAAACTAAAAGCTTACCACCCTGTTTCGACAGTCTATGGTAACATAGCATTTATGGAGCCAATCCATACTTGAGCCACATCCTTGAGTTGGTATGAAGCCAACTAAACCTTCTCCTCTTCATTAACACTCATAGCAGGCATTAGAACCTACCATGCACTCACCTCAATGCGAACGGTCACACTTACCACACGTCTTTATATCACGCAGGGCATTTTCATCATTGCCCTTCCTGCGAAGGGCAGATTTTGAGTCTGGCGCCTTAGACCACTCGGCCATCCTGATTCTTGTGTGCATTTTTCTACGGGCTCACACAAGAAGGAAGTTAGATGCTTAGAATGACACAAAATGTCAAAGCTCTAGTCCGCACGATAAGGAGTAGAAGCAAGGAAAATTCCTAACATCACAAAGTCTCTAAGTAATGATTGTGGTGCACTTCACAACCATAAGTTAGAAACTATGCAACGTGGTTGCTTTGATCCTTAGTTCCTAGGTAATTTAACCTCATACTCTGATAACAAGTTTGTCACACCCGAATTCTGGAATCCGAATATAACCGGCGTCGTTAACCTCTCAGAGGTCGCAGACAAGCCTCTTCTTATATTTCATAACAATCATACAATTAAATTTGTGGAAAATTTAAAACTTTTTAATTACTTATTGAAGTGTACATAGATTTCATATAATACTGCATAAGAGTGATATTCTAATGAGCTCAAACTAAATCAACCATTTATTAAAGATTAAAAAATCAAAATAGAGAATCATAATAATAATAATAGTTTGCCAATCGGCCTTATTACAAATGCTTGAACAAATATTGAAACGAAATGCTAGGGACAAAAGCCACTAGCTATATCTAATGTACGAAGCTAGAAAATAAAGAGTAGCATCCTCGAACTCAAGAGGACCTACCCAAGTCTGGAGATCACTAATCCGAACTACTTTACAAAATCTTCAATCTTCTCTCGGACCTGCGCCTATCAAAATAGTAATAATATATGGGGTTAGTACACACTTGTACTAAGTATGGTGTATTCACATAAACACATAAGGACTACGCATGATCAAGGAAAGCTCTTCCTGAAGCAACATGTCGTTTCTGGAAAGTTAAGTTACTTTACTTTCTTAAATCGTTACTTATGATTCATCCTATGAATATGGCATATTTTAATGCAATTAAAACACACAACACATTTTCTATTTGAACATAAGACGTTGAAATCATGAACATAATTTTAGAACAACTCAAACAAAACTTAATAATTTTGCTCCCTTAGGCCGAGAGCTCACCTTTCCAGCCTTAGATTATTTTTCAGTCTTTTCTTCTTTCTGTAATGTAGTTCAATGATCTCCTTTGATCCTATGTCTTACTTACAAGTGCTATGATTCATTGTAGTCCCATACCTACAATGAATCGAGTAAGTAATTCACAAGACTAAATAATTGATTTGGCTACCCTACTCACAAGTTATACTTCTCATTCTTATTAAATTGGGTATGAATGTATTTATAAGCCAATGTTTATTGGCTATGCCCATTAATTGGTTGTTTAGCTAATATATAATCTTTGAGGCATATATTCATATTCCAATATTGGCATAAACCACTAACTTGTTAAAACTTCATTCTTATGAAACATTGGTGATTGACATTCTTAAGCTCTTACTTACTTAGCTCACTTTGAACTTACGTTTCTTCTTCTTTGATCTATTGTTCACTTTGAACATGCTACTTTCATTCTTTCTTACTTTCTTTAATGAATTCTTTAGCATTAACGGAAGTAGATCATGCAAGCTAAAATGAAATCCAGTGTCTCCCCCACACCGAAAAGGGGTGGTTCACCGGTTAAGGTGAACCAAGTCCAGTGTCTACTCCACAATGAAAAGGGGGGTTCACCGGCTTAAGTGAAACCAAGTCATTGTCTTCCCCACACCAAAAAGAGGGGTTCACGGCTGAAGTGAACCGAATACTTTCCTGAGCTTTAACCGACATAGATCATGTGAGCTAAACATGAAATCTGGTGTCTTCCCCACACCAAAAAAAGGTGGAATCACCGACCAAAGTGAAACCAAACTGTCTAGCATTCTTAGGTTGAGGCATCCACTAGCTAGTTCCCTTATGCTGGCAAACATAGTTTGAAGACTAGGAGACATACAGAGAACCTGGTCCACCTTACATGTGCTGGCACAAGATCATTGCTAGTCTATCGGTGCTAAGCTCAGATTTATTTTACTTTATTATCTTTTAGAGTTGACTCAAACATTATAGAAGCTTGCTTCTAGTTATGAGGTTTACTTAACTCTATGGATGACTGGTCATCCATTTTTTTACTTGATGAATATGAACTTAAGTCTTATATTATCATCATGGTGCGAGTGAGACTTGTCTCAAAGATTCTAGCCCCCTCTTATGTGAGTATTTTTGACATAATTGAATAAGTGTGATTGAGAATTGTCTCACTTCTTTTAACACTCAATATTAGGTCAATTTCATAACTTAAACTTTTAGTTATTTCATTACTCACCTTAACTTGTTCAACGTTAATTGATTGTCTTGTATGATTCTTTATGAAAGTTATACCTACTTATACAATGCTATTACGTTCACAAGTTTGTGTGGATAGGGTATGTTAGGACTTGACCCATTGATTGGCATACCTTATTTTATGAGTTCATTGATGTAGTGATTGGTATGACTTTACATGATTCAGAAGTAATATGATTGGACATAGTTTTGCTAGACAATTGTTGGCATAAATCATAATTTCACTAGATATTTGCAATAATATTATCACTAGCCATGCCAATTCTTCATAAATGCATTATAGTAATATATCATGTTAAACAAGCCAAATTTTAACCTTTGATTAGCTTATGAAATTATTCAATGAACATCTTATAATAATTTCATCTTCTCGAACATAAGTAGGCATTACAACATTTAACATTCATGTAGATAACACCCTAAGTATGCGGATCTAACATGTAGGTTTCATTCGACATTACAATCACGGAAGCATACACATAATAATCATTTAACACCACATACAAACAACATGCTCAAGATTTACATCATACAATTACAAGAATCGGAAATTGGGAGAACTAGGGAGATGAATATGCGATTCATTGGGAACAACCCTAGTTTCGATATTTTTGATTTCAAAACGTTAGAAATTCCTCTTGTCGAAATAATTCCAGGAGAGAAAACCCATCCCTTACTGTAGAATTAAATCTACGCATATCACCTTGCACTTTGCACGAAAACCTTGAAAAATGCTTGAAATCGCCTAGGGTCTCTTACGTTTTCTCACAGCTTTTCGGTCTTAGGTTTTATGATGAATAACGTGAGTCTAAGTCTTTAGGAACTGAATTTTAACTAATTCAAATTAGACTATACAACTTAATTAAATTACAACAATTAGTTCATTACCAAAAAGCCCCTCCTAAATTGACTAAAAATAGGAGAACACTTGATTTAACCGAAATTTGGAAATTGCTTAGTGGTTTCGGTTTTGACTAATTAAATAAACTAATTAAATTGTTAATTTAATTAATTAAGTAACCTATGGTAATTAATAAAGTACCCCTAAGTTGTTAGGACCATAACCAACCCTTTGGACCATCCTAGGTTAGGTACCATGTTGTTTCTTAGTTAGTTACTTAGCTTAGTGTCACCCAATTTGGTCTTAAGTTGTCGGGTAAAGTATTTAGTTAGTTTTGGTTTGTCCTAGGTTAGTTAGTTAGGTAGGTAAGTTAGTTAGGGTCTAGGACCGGTTAGGGAGCTTGGTCCCATGTGGGTGGACCGAGAGGCGCGCCTGTCCCCAACCACTCTAACCGAATCGGTTAGCTTGGTCCCCTTGGCCTGTTGCACATGTGCTGCATGTACTTTCCTAACTAACTATTCTACAAGGTTAATTTGGAATGTTTACTTATTGTCCTAAGGATCCTCACTATGTCCTTGTCATTGCTTAATCTACATAATCATTTTAAATGGTTATGTGCTATGGTATTAGACTTGACACTTGGATGCCTAGTACCTAATGTGTGAATATGAAAAATATGTGAAGAATATAGTTATTTTAGCTTAGGGTCTTTATTGCAGGTACAATTCTTATATAAGCTTGGATTATATTTTAAATACTTGTGTATACATAGAAATTGGCTAACACCCTTAAGACAATATTCTATAATATGCCCAATATTTGTCAATTGGGCATTGGGATGCCCATGTACCCCAATACGCATTCTTAAAAACCTACTAGGCTCTTCACTAGACATGTAATTTTCTGGAATGTTACAATATCTTTCTTCATGGAGTCAATTCCAATGATTTTTCAAAGATTATTGATACGCTCAAATTTACTTCTCAAATAAGAAGTAAAGCGGTCGTATCAAGTAAAGAACCCAACTAATGAGGTTGAGATCGATCCCACAAGGAAAATAGTTCAGACTTAACTTTATTCTATTATTACTATTATTTAGCCAACTATTTTCCGAGAAATAAAGAGACAAAAAGGGGGATTTTATTTCTAAATTAATGAAAATGATTAACTAAATAAAAATGGACAACTAACAGATTCAACTTTCGAAGTTTAATCAAATTATAAAAGTAACTAGGGCTTTAGTGTTCCCCACAGGTTCCTAACTTGGTAAATCTAACTATAACAATTCTATCATGATATCTTGCATGTAAAGTGATAAGTTACGTATCTCTAAATCCTTGGTCCGGCATCTAGAGAATTTCACTCCGCACCTTGGTCCGGCTACGTGTGTTGCTATACTAACCCTTATCTTTACCTCATATTAAACATCGTATTCGGTATTTGACTAAGTTATTAACTCATACCAACCAATACTAGCCTATTAGATAGTCTACACTAAATCTATGTTGATAATTCTTTTCCTATTATCTACCTTCTTGGTCCGGCAAGTAGCACTAAGGCGAGTTCTAACGTTGGCCATCCGTTAAAAAGACTTCTACACGAAAGAATTATCAATACATGCAAGACACCAATCTAGAATTGTTATTTAAGTTAGATTTTACCTTGTTATTCACCCATGGTTCCCACAACCCTAGCTATGAGGTTTAGTTACCCATGTTCATAATTACACAATTCATATTGTTAATGGAAGAATTCATGCACTTACTTTTATGAAAACGAATAATTTCCCAGAATTTAACTTGATTAATCAACAAAATCACCAACAATCAATTGAAAAGTATCTTAATTCCCAAAATCGAGAATTCATAATATAATAGAAGAACTAAAACTAAAAATTATCCAGAAAGTCTAACCTCAAAAACGAGGTTTTTCCAACTATTTATAATAAAAACAAAGTCTAATCAAATAAGGATTCTATTTACTAAAAATCTGTCCAAACGCGTCTGGATCGACGGACCACGTGACGGACCGTCATGGACACGACGGACCGTCATAGAGTCCGTCGTCCCATACTTCACATTCTTCTGTTGCTTTCTTCATTCCCCTCGATGGACAGGTATGACGGACCGTTTCAAGCACGACGGTCCGTCGAGGGTCTTCGTTCCAAAATACTTCAATTCTTGGAATTTGGGTACTGGGACTACTCTCTGATCATTACGACGAACCAGCAGGATGGACCGTCGTAGCTGTGACGGTCCGTCATGGACTTCCGTAATCCCACACTTGGTCAGACTTCCCCAAATTTCCTCCAGCAACTTCTCCCTTCACTACAATGCCACCTACGTACCTTCACAGCCGCGACGGACCGTCATAGGTCCGTAGGTGGTCTCTTCTGCAATTCTTTCTCAAAAACTCCCGCGTTCATCCTTGGACAAATTTTCTGCAAACAAAGAGAAACGTATATCAAAATCAACACAAAAAAGGCTCTCGACACACACTAAACTTAAGGAAAAAGCATTAGAAAATACCGTGAAACCACGGTACATCAACACCCTCAACTTAAATTCGTTGTTTGTCCTCAAGCGACGCACTATGACTCACTACAAGATCTTTGTACAAAAGTATCCATATTTTAACTTCCGCAATCATTTGGCTATCAATCTCGATTATTCTCATTATGTTCATGCATGGTATCACTATTAGGCATTGACTTGTGTAGAATCAAACCATGACCCAGACTCACTACGCAATGATGCCTGTCCTCTTCAATTTCTCACAGAGATGCTAATATTTCTGGTATTACAACTCCTCTCCTCACTTCAAATAACATCCTCATTTTTCACAAAAAATGATTTTAGTTTGAGTATAAGGATCACTTTTCGACACTCACTCTCAGAACAAATTCACACTCATTTATACATATTGCCATAGGCTTGCCCTTATTTTCACTACTTCAAGTTCATCATACGCACTTAGGATCACAATAGGACTTTTTTTAGCTTGTAACATAGGCTCAGGGTCAGGTAGGGTGTATTTAGGTATACTCTAGTGACTTGTTGCCCTCCTTGACATATCGGCTAAGCGAACCACCCTTTTATCATCTTATTTCGCCCTATTACTCAATTTTCTTTTCACTTTGCTGTTTTCCCTTTCTTATCCTTATGTGTAAGTGACTTTTCTCTTTTCTTGTGTTTATTTTGCTTTTTATTCATATATATATATATTTTTTTTTTAGTCACTTCTATTTTATTCTTTCTTTCTCTTCATTCTTTCAACCCCACTTTCCGGGGTTTTCCTTATAGCAGCCACCCTCAACTCATGATTTTGCCATGAGTCAAGGTTCACAATACCCATGGTTGGGTCAGGGCCAAAACAAGGTTGCTTTCTGCATTAGCCACCCTCAACTTATGCTTTTGGCATAAACTGAGGTGCACATGTCCAAGGAGGGACCAGGGCCAACACATTGTTCCCAGAGAAGATCATTTGGGGTGAAAAAGAAAGATCTATTTTAGGCTCAATTCATTTGGATCAAAAAGGGATTAACTTCATTTGGTTTTCTGTTATTTTTAGGCTCAAGATTGACTCTTTCGAACAAGGGCCTATGATCCTTTCCTAAGTGATTGTTTTGACTCACTTTTAGCAGGACTAACCAGGCAAGTTCTAGCTCAGTATTAATGGTGGACATTCGATTTAACCTCACACTCTCTTGACATTCCTTGCATTCCCAGATTATTCGACACCTAGTTCAAATCTTAGATTCAGGATCATGCAGTAGTTTATCTTTATTTCATGTTTCAAACCACACAATTTTCACTTACTATGCCTAGTCATGCATAATTTTGATTATCGAGATATCATATTTATTTTAGCCATCATGCTTCAGATTTATGCTATGTACATAAGATATAACATGCCGGTTCAACAATAAAAGTAATCAGTCTTTTGGGGAAAAAGAACACAGGCAAGAAAACCCCAAAAGAGGATCGTGAACTTGGGCTACTCAGAATTCACCCAAGTATTCACTTTCCATTTACCCCACCCCCAACAAAAGATATGCAATTGTCCCCAATGCATAAAAAAACTAAACTACGCAAAAGGGAAGTGAAGCAAACCTGAGGCGCTAAGCGCCGGCGATCAGCAAGCTGGTGGGTCCGGTTCACCGGAACCCACTCCCTGCGTAGTCTGGACATCCTCAGTAATGTCCTCAGCATCCACAGCACCATCAGTAGTGCCTCCCACAGAATCTACAATTTTGGAGCTAGACGCCCGGCAGCTACTTCTACAGCCCTCAACTTTCGGGCCTCCTCATCAGCAATCGAGGCTCTCCTCGCAGCCTCCATCTCACGGCGCTCCTTCTTCCTCGCCCTAGCCTCATCCTCCTCTCGACCCCTGCGTCTCTTTACATGCTCACGTGGGGGAGGTGGTGGAACATCAGAAGTGGCAAAAGAGCAGCCATCACGGTGTCATCAGCAGGCTCTGCAGAAGGGGCCTCAGACTCAGGCACCCTTGCCTCTAAGATCGTATCAAGATCAGCCCGCAGACTCTCAACCGCAGCCTGAAGGGTCGACATGTCCACCGGAGGTGCTGGTCGGGCTAGCACTCGCAACTCAAAAGCGTCTAAACGCTGATGAACCTCTGCAATCTTCCTCTCTGTGTGCTGTACCATCTTGCGCTCCATGCGCTCCTCTGCCTCAGCAATAGTCTTCTGCATCCAAGGCTGGATGTGATGCAGAAGTGTAGCCATCTGTGCCTCGAGTTTCTGGACCCTAGCAAGTGGGACCAGAGTGGCGGAAGGAGCCGAGCGAGAGGAGCTCGGGGCAGTGCTACTACCCGGGATAGACTCGACCGGAGTAGTGTCAGTGTGTGCAGCAGCAGTCTGGGAAGCAGCATGGGCATGCTCTATGGTATCGGCCAGGTTCTCACCAAGTGGGACCACCTCAGGGCGGGGCCCTCTGCGTGGGGCCAACTCATTGGCCTCATCCCTGATGAGGCCGATGTCAACATTTCCTTGCGGGGTCCTGAGCTGGTCAATGTGCCAAATGGGCACACCTGCTGATCTGCACAAAGAAAAAATCATGCAAGGAAAAGGGTAAGTCGTGGTGACCTTGAAGGCCCTCTCGTGCATGACCGCTTGGAGAAGCCAAGCGAAATCGACCTCGAACCCTGCCATCATTGCGGCCATCAGCACTGCACGATCCCAGGTGACTATATTATCAGCAGCAGTGGGGGAGAGACAATGGCGGACGATCAACCAAAGAAACTTGGCCGTAAAGGTCAAGTTGGCCTTCCTGATGGCTCCCTTCGGCTCCATCACCCAATCCGCAGCCTCTCCATCAATAGACAGGTGCTGTGCCATCCACCTCTTGGTGGTCTCTCTCAGTGAAGGCTCGCGTAAGAACCGGCCCTCTTTAACAATTTGCCACCGGTAATCAAACTCGGCGGTGAGAGGTGTGCTGGTGGAGTCAAAATCCGTGCCGTACAGATATCGGCGGATGGCTGGTAGTGAGATGTCGACCTGGATGCCGCGTACTCGGACGTGCTCAAGTGGGGCCTGTTTGGCGGGGGCAGACCGCCTATCGATCTGTGAGCGAAGAGTGGCCACATAAGAGGCATAGAACTCGCGAACTAACTCCTCACTGTAGCGGCCCAAAGAACGAGCCGTCCACTCCAGCCGGTGTCTGGTGAAAAGGGTGTGAATGTCTGGCATGGTGGGGAGACTTCCCGTGAGGACCCGCCTCTCCAGTGTGAGGGTCCGTGTCATGACGCCTTTGTCATTGAGCACCTTGGCGTCTAAGTATACTTTGTATTGCCCGTCGACACACCACCGGTTGGGCTGATCGGCAACCGGGGCAGGGACTCCAGTTGGTGAACCAGGGGTGGAGTCAGTGCTGTCAGCCTCATGATCCGAGGCAGACTGTGTAGCTGTGGCGGGGGCAGAGGCTTCTGCGGACCCGGAGGCTTCCTCTGACCACGAAACTCCTAAGGAGCCAGATGCTCCTTCGTCTTGGGCAGCTGACCCAGAAGGTGTGCCGGTCAGTGTGCGCTCCTCATCAGACTGGGAGGCAGTGACTACGCCGGGCGCCACCTTCTTGGGCGTGACTCTTGGTACACGTGGAGCTCGTGCTGTAGTAGCAGTGCCTGGGGGCACGTACTCTGGATCATGCTCATCATCAGAGCCTATCACCAATCGGGCAGACGGGGCGACAGATTTAGAACGCCCACGTGCATAAACGCGATCTTGTTTAGGTGCCATGAGAGGTAGTACCTGTAACGAATCATCATTAGTACTTGAAAGATAAAACATGACAAAAAAAATGAGACAATAATACACAGAAACTCAAACCAGTGATAACAGTTCTGAAGTAGCAGTAAGGCACGACGGACCTGATGACGGCCCGTCGTGCTTATGACGGACCGTCATGCGGTCCGTCATGTAATACTTAGCAACATAGAGTATCAGAAGGAAGGTCTCAGACTGATACGACGGTTGTTCAGGACGGGCCGTCGTGGGTATGACGGTCCGTCACATGTGTCCGTCAGTGGACACTTAGTAAAAGTGTGGAGACCCTTAGGACAGGGGTCTCTGACCGATACGACGGTTATGCAGGACGGACCGTCATGGGTATGACGGTCCGTCACATGTGTCCGTCAGTGGACACTTGGTAAAAGTGATGAGACCTTAGGACAGGGGTCTCTGACCGATACGACGGTTATGCAGGACGGACCGTCATGGGTATGACGGTCCGTCACATGTGTCCGTCAGTGGACACTTAGTAAAAGTGTGAGACCCTTAGGACAGGGGTCTCTGACCGTCACGACGGTTATGCAGGACGGACCGTCATGGGTATGACGGTCCGTCACATGTGTCCGTCAGTGGACACTTGGTAAAAGTGATGAGACCCTTAGGACAGGGGTCTCTGACCGTCACGACGGTTATGCAGGACGGACCGTCATGGGTATGACGGTCCGTCACATGTGTCCGTCAGTGGACACTTGGTTAAATTGATGAGACCCTTAGGACAGGGGTCTCTGACCGTTACGACGGTTGTGCAGGATGGACTGTCGTGGGTATGACGGTCCGTCGCATGTGTCCGTCAGTGGACACTTGGAAAAAGTGTTGAGACCCTTAGGACAGGGGTCTCTGACCGTCACGAGGGTTGTGCAGGACGGACCGTCGTGGGTACGACGGTCCGTCATCGGGGTATCGTGCTGACATTCAGAGACAGAACTGGGGGATGCCACATTTACCCCATGTGAGTTAAAACAACGACCCAACAATTTTCTAAAACTGTTTAACCTAAAGACCTATCAAATTGACAAGTTTAAAGCCCTAATTTCTCTAGTGTCATCCAGGCATTTTCTGGAATTAATGACCTAGGTTAGACAATATCTAGTCAAAAAGCAAAAACCCATATGTTAATAGTAAAGAAAAACAGCAAAACCGACAACAAGAGTAAATGGGTAGAGTTTCAGCAACACATACCTTGGAAGAGGAGAAAACAATGCAAAAGTGATGGCACTCACGTGAGAGAACTGAGAAGCACAGCAGCAGACTCCGACCAAGAAGGGAGATTTGGGAGGAAAATGGGAGAATGTGGGAAATTTTGGAGGAGAAGGAAGTTGAAAGGGGAGGAAATGGGGGGAAAAGGGAAAGAAAACTGTTAATTGAAGGGGTGTGGGTTTTTAAAACGTTTAAAACTTTTGAACTTCATTAACCGGGTCGGGTAGCCGGGTGATAAAGTGACGAAACCTCGATGACGGTCCGTCGCAGTTGTGACGGTCCGTCATAGGGTCCGTCGCATGTGCTTAATTCTTAAAAATACTAGAGAGCGTACCTGGCACGACGGAGTCATGCGACGGTCCGTCACAGGCGTGACGGTCCGTCGATGAATCCGTCAGTGAATGAGGCAGAGTAACTTTTCTGCAGAACTTCCTGTAGATGTGCTACCTGAAAATTTATAACCCATTAATAGAAAAAATGCTACCACTACTGGAAAGAAAAACTATAAAGTGGTTAGATGATAAATATTGGGTTGCCTCCCAACCAGCGCCTGATTTAACGTCGCGGCACGACTGAGGACACCCGATTACTCAGACTTCATCAAGATGATATGCCTCAATCACCTGAAACAGCAAGATCTATTTAGGCTCAATTCATTTGGAATCAAAAAGGGATTAACTTATTGGTTTTCTGTTATTTTAGGCTCAAGATTGACTATTTTCGAACAAGGGCCTATGATCCTTTCCTAAGTGATTGTTTTGACTCACTTTTAGCAGGACTAAACCAGGCAAGTTCTAGCTCGAGTATTAATGGTGGACATTCGATTTAACCTCACACTCTCTGACATTCCTTGCATTCCCAGATTATTCGACACCTAGTTCAAATCTTAGATTCAGGATCATGCAGTAGTTTATCTTTATTTATGTTTCAAACCACACAATTTTCACTTACTATGCCTAGTCATGCATAACTTTGATTATCGAGATATCATATTTATTTTAGCCATCATGCTTTAGATTTATGCTATGTACATAAGATATAACATGCCAGTTCAACAATAAAAGTAATCAGTCTTTTGAGAAAAAGAACACAGGCAAGAAAACCCAAAAGAGGATCGTGAACTTGGGCTACTCAGAATTCACCCAAGTATTCACTTTCCATTTACCCCACCCCCAACAAAAGATATGCAATTGTCCCAGTGCATAAAAAAAACTAAACTACGCAAAAGGGAAGTGAAGCAAACCTGAGGCGCTAAGCACCGGCGATCAGCAAGCTGGTGGTCCTGTTCACCGGAACCCACTCCTGCGTAGTCTGGACATCCTCAGTAAGTCTCAGCATCCACAAGTACCATCAGTAGTGCCTCCCATAGAATCTACAATTTTGGAGCTAGACGCGCCGCAGCTACTTCTACAGCCCTCAACTTTCGGGCCTCCTCATCAGCAATCGAGGCTCTCCTCGCAGGCTCCATCTCACGGCGCTCCTTCTTCCTCGCCCTAGCCTCATACTCCTCTCGACCCCTGCGTCTCTTTACATGCTCACGTGGGGAGGTGGTGGAACATCGGAAGTGGCGAAAAGAGAGCCATCAACGGTGTCATCAGCAGGCTCTGCAAAGAAGGGCCTCAGACTCAGGCACCCTTGCCTTTAAGATCGTATCAAGATCAGCCCGCAGACTCTCAACCGCAGCCTGAAGGGTCGACATGTCCACCGGAGGTGCTGGTCGGATAGCACTCGCAACTCAAAAGCGTCTAAAGCTGATGAACCTCTGCAATCTTCCTCTCTGTGTGCTGTACCATCTTGAGCTCCATGCGCTCCTCTGCCTCAGCAATAGTCTTCTGCATCCAAGGCTGGATGTGATCAGAAGTGTAGCCATCTGTGCCTGAGTTTTAGACCTAGCAAGTGGGACTAGAGTGGCGGAAGGAGCGAGCGAGAGGAGCTGCGGGGCAGTGCTACTACCCGGAATAGACTCGACCGGAGTAGTGTCAGTGTGTGCAGCAGCAGTCTAGGAAGCAGCATGGGCATGCTCTATGGTATCGGCCAGGTCTCACCAAGTGGGCCCCCTCAGGGCGGGGCCCTCTGCGTGGGGCCAACTCATTGGCCTCATCCCTGATGAGGCCGATGTCAACATTTCCTTGCGGGTCCTGAGCTGGTCAATGTGCCAATGGGCACACCTGCTGATCTGCACAAAGAAAAAATCATGCAAGGAAAGGGTAAGTCGTGGTGACCTTTAGGACCTCTCGTGCATGACCGCTTGGAGAAGCCAAGCAAAATCGACCTCGAACCCTGCTATCATTGCGGCCATCAGCACTGCACGATCCAAGGTACTATATTATCAGCAGCAGTGGGGGAGAACAATGGCGGACGATCAACCAAAGAAACTGGCCGTAAAGTCAAGTTGGCCTTCCTGATGGCTCCCTTGCGGCTCCATCACCCAATCCGCAGCCTCTCCATCATAGACAGGTGTGTGCCATCCACCTCTTGGTGGTCTCTCTCAGTGAAGGCTCGTGTAAGAACCGGCCTCTCTTTAACAATTTGCCACCGGTAATCAAACTCGCGGTGAGAGGTGTGCTGGTGGAGTCAAAATCCGTGCCGTACAGATATCGGCGGATGGCTGGTAGTAAGATGTCGACCTTGGATGCCGCGTACTCGGACGTGCTCAAGTGGGGCCTGTTTGGCGGGGCAGACCGCCTATCGATCTGTGAGCGAAAGAGTGGCCACATAAGAGGCATGAACTCTGCGAACTAACTCCTCACTGTAGCGTTACTTCTCAAATAAGAAGTAAAGCGGTCGTATCAAGTAAAGAACCCAACTAATGAGGTTGAGATCGATCCCACAAGGAAAATAGTTCAGACTTAACTTTATTCTATTATTACTATTATTTAGCCAACTATTTTCCGAGAAAAAAGAGACAAAAAGGGGGTTTTATTTCTAAATTAATGAAAATGATTAACTAAATAAAAATGGAACAACTAACAGATTCAGCTTTCGAAGTTTAATCAAATTATAAAAGTAACTAGGGCTTTAGTGTTCCCCACAGGTTCCTAACTTGGTAAATCTAACTATAACAATTCTATCCTGATATCTTGCATGTAAAGTGATAAGTTACGTATCTCTAAATCCTTGGTCCGGCATCTAGAGAATTTCACTCCGCACCTTGGTCCGGCTACGTGTGTTGCTATACTAACCCTTATCTTTACCTCATATTAAACATCGTATTCGGTATTTGACTAAGTTATTAACTCGTACCAACCAATACTAGCCTATTAGATAGTCTACACTAAATCTATGTTGATAATTCTTTTCCTATTATCTACCTCCTTGGTCCGGCAAGTAGCATTAAGGCGAGTTCTAACGTTGGCCACCGTTAAAAAGACTTCTACACGAAAGAATTATCAATACATGCAAGACACCACTCTAGAATTGTTATTTAAGTTAGATTTTACCTTGTTATTCACCCATGGTTCCCACAACCCTAGCTATGAGGTTTAGTTACCCATGTTCATAATTACACAATTCATATTGTTAATGGAAGAATTCATGCACTTACTTTTATGAAAACGAATAATTTCCCAGAATTTAACTTGATTAATCAACAAAATCACCAACAATCAATTCCCGAAAAAGTATCTTAATTCCCAAAATCGAGATTCAATATAATAGAAGAACTAAAACTAAAAATTATCCAGAAAGTCTAACCCAAAAACGAGGTTTTTCCAACTATTTATAAAAAACAAACCTAATCAAATAAGGATTCTATTTACTAAAAATCTGTCCAAACGCGTCTGGTCGACGGACCACGTGACGGACCGTCATGGACACGACGGACCGTCAGAGCCGTCGTCCCATACTTCACATTCTTCTTTGCTTTCTTCATTCCCCTCGACGGACAGGTATGACGGACCGTTTCAAGCACGACGGTCCGTCGAGGGTCTTCGTTCCAAAATACTTCAATTCTTGGAATTTGGGTACTGGACTACTCTCTGATCATTACGACGAACCAGCAGGACGGACTGTCATAGCTGTGACGGTCCGTCATGGACTTCCGTAATCCCACACTTGGTAAGACTTCCCCAAATTTCCTTCAGCAACTTATCCCTTCACTACGATGCCACCTACGGACCGTCACAGCCGCGACGGACCGTCATAGGTTCCGTAGGTGGTCTCTTCTGCAATTCTTTCTCAAAAACTCCCGCGTTCATCCTTGGACAGATTTTCTGCAAACAAAGAGAAACTTATATCAAAATCAACACAAAAAGGCTCTCGACACACACTAAACTTAAGGAAAAAGCATTAGAAAATACCGTGAAACCACGGTACATCAACACCCTCAACTTAAATTCGTTGTTTGTCCTCAAGCGACGCACTATGACTCACTACAAATCTTTGTACAAAAGTATCCATATTTTAACTTCCGCAATCATTTGGCTATCAATCCCGATTATTCTCATTATGTTCATGCATGGTATCACTATTAGGCATTGACTTGTGTAGAATCAAACCATGACCCAGACTCACTACGCAATGATGCCTATCCTCTTCAATTTCTCACCGAGATGCTAATATTTCTGGTATTACAACTCCTGTCCTCACTTCAAATAACATCCTCATTTTTCACACAATGATTTTAGTTTGAGTATAAGGATCACTTTTCGACACTCACTCTCAGAACAAATTCACACTCATTTATACATATTGCCATAGGCTTGCCCTTATTTTCACTACTTCAAGTTCATCATACGCACTTAGGATCACAATAGGACTTTTTTTAGCTTGTAACATAGGCTCAGGGTCAGGTAGGGTGTATTTAGGTATACTTAGTGACTTGTTGCCCTCCTTGACATATCGGCTAAGCGAACCACCCTTTTATCATCTTATTTCGCCCTATTACTCAATTTTCTTTTCACTTTGCTGTTTTCCCTTTCTTATCCTTATGTGTAAGTGACTTTTCTCTTTTCTTGTGTTTATTTTGCTTTTTATTCATATTATATATATTTTTTTTTTAGTCACTTCTGTTTTATTCTTTCTTTCTCTTCATTCTTTCAACCCCACTTTCCGGGTTTTCCTTATAGCAGCCACCCTCAACTCATGATTTTGCCATGAGTCAAGGTTCACAATACCCATGGTTGGGTCAGGGCCAAAACAAGGTTGCTTTCTGCATTAGCCACCCTCAACTTATGCTTTTGGCATAAACTGAGGTGCACATGTCCAAGGAGGGACCAGGGCCAACACATTGTTCCCAGAGAAGATCATTTGGGGTGAAAAAGAAAGATCTATTTTAGGCTCAATTCATTTGGATCAAAAAGGGATTAACTTCATTTGGTTTTCTGTTATTTTTAGGCTCAAGATTGACTATTTCGAACAAGGGCCTATGATCCTTTCCTAAGTGATTGTTTTGACTCACTTTTAGCAGGACTAACCAGGCAAGTTCTAGCTCAGTATTAATGGTGGACATTCGATTTCACCTCACACTCTTGACATTCCTTGCATTCCCAGATTATTCGACACCTAGTTCAAATCTTAGATTCAGGATCATGCAGTAGTTATCTTTATTTCATGTTTCAAACCACACAATTTCACTTACTATGCCTAGTCATGCATATTTGATTATCGAGATATCATATTTATTTTAGCCATCATGCTTCAGATTTATGCTATGTACATAAGATATGACATGCCGGTTCAACAATAAAAGTAATCAGTCTTTTAGGGAAAAAGAACACAGGCAAGAAAACCCCAAAAGAGGATCGTGAACTTGGGCTACTCAAAATTCACCCAAGTACTCACTTTCCATTTACCCCACCCCCAACAAAAGATATGCAATTGTCCCCAATGCATAAAAAAACTAAACTACGCAAAAGGGTAAGTGAAGCAAACCTGAGGCGCTAAGCGCCGGCGATCAGCAAGCTGGTGGGTCCGGTTCACCGGAACCCACTCCCTGCGTAGTCTGGACATCCTCAGTAATGTCCTCAGCATCCACAGCACCATCAGTAGTGCCTCCCACAGAATCTACAATTTTGGAGCTAGACGCCCCGGCAGCTACTTCTACAGCCCTCAACTTCGGGCCTCCTCATCAGCAATCGAGGCTCTCCTCGCAGCCTCCATCTCACGGCGCTCCTTCTTCCTCGCCCTAGCCTCATCCTCCTCTCGACCCCTGCGTCTCTTACATGCTCTCGTGGGGGAGGTGGTGGAACATCAGAAGTGGCAAAAAGAGCAGCCATCACGGTGTCATCAGCAGGCTCTGCAGAAGGGGCCTCAGACTCAGGCACCCTCGCCTCTAAGATCGTATCAAGATCAGCCCGCAGACTCTCAACCGCAGCCTGAAGGGTCGACATGTCCACCGGAGGTGCTGGTCGGGCTAGCACTCGCAACTCAAAAGCGTCTAACGCTGATGTACCTCTGCGATCTTCCTCTCTGTGTGCTGTACCATCTTGCGCTCCATGCGCTCCTCTGCCTCAGCAATAGTCTTCTGCATCCAAGGCTGGATGTGATGCAGAAGTGTAGCCATCTGTGCCTCGAGTTTCTGGACCCTAGCAAGTGGGACCAGAGTGGCGGAAGGAGCCGAGCGAGAGGAGCTCGGGGCAGTGCTACTACCCGGGATAGACTCGACCGGAGTAGTGTCAGTGTGTGCAGCAGCAGTCTGGGAAGCAGCATGGGCATGCTCTATGGTATCGGCCAGGTTCTCACCAAGTGGGACCACCTCGGGCGGGGCCCTCTGCGTGGGGCCAACTCATTGGCCTCATCCCTGATGAGGCCGATGTCAACATTTCCTTGCGGGGTCCTGAGCTGGTCAATGTGCCAAATGGGCACACCTGCTGATCTGCACAAAGAAAATCATGCAAGGAAAAGGGTAAGTCGTGGTGACCTTGAAGGCCCTCTCGTGCATGACCGCTTGGAGAAGCCAAGCGAAATCGACCTCGAACCCTGCCATCATTGCGGCCATCAGCACTGCACGATCCCAGGTGACTATATTATCAGCAGCAGTGGGGGAGAGACAATGGCGGACGATCAACCAAAGAAACTTGGCCGTAAAGGTCAAGTTGGCCTTCCTGATGGCTCCCTTCGGCTCCATCACCCAATCCGCAGCCTCTCCATCAATAGACAGGTGCTGTGCCATCCACCTCTTGGTGGTCTCTCTCAGTGAAGGCTCGCGTAAGAACCGGCCCTCTTTAACAATTTGCCACCGGTAATCAAACTCGGCGGTGAGAGGTGTGCTGGTGGAGTCAAATCCGTGCCGTACAGATATCGGCGGATGGCTGGTAGAGATGTCGACCTGGATGCCGCGTACTCGGACGTGCTCAAGTGGGGCCTGTTTGGCGGGGCAGACCGCCTATCGATCTGTGAGCGAAGAGTGGCCACATAAGAGGCATAGAACTCGACTAACTCCTCACTGTAGCGGCCCAAAGAACGAGCCGTCCACTCCAGCCGGTGTCTGGTGAAAAGGGTGTGAATGTCTGGCATGGTGGGGAGACTTCCCGTGAGGACCCGCCTCTCCAGTGTAGGGTCCGTGTCATGACGCCTTTGTCATTGAGCACCTTGGCGTCTAAGTATACTTTGTATTGCCCGTCGACACACCACCGGTTGGGCTGATCGGCAACCGGGGCAGGGACTCCAGTTGGTGAGCCAGGGGTGGAGTCAGTGCTGTCAGCCTCATCATCCGAGGCAGACTGTGTAGCTGTGGCGGGGCAGAGGCTTCTGCGGACCCGGAGGCTTCCTCTGACCACGAAACTCCTAAGGAGCCAGATGCTCCTTCGTCTTGGGCAGCTGACCCAGAAGGTGTGCCGGTCAGTGTGCGCTCCTCATCAGACTGGGAGGCAGTGACTACGCCGGGCGCCACCTTCTTGGGCGTGACTCTGGTACACGTGGAGCTCGTGCTGTAGTAGCAGTGCCTGGGGGCACGTACTCTAGATCATGCTCATCATCTGAGCCTATCACCAATCGGGCAGACGGGGCGACAAATTTAGAATGCCCACGTGCATAAACGCGATCTTGTTTAGGTGCCATGAGAGGTAGTACCTGTAACGAATCATCATTAGTACTTGAAAGATAAAACATGACAAAAAAAAATGAGACAATAATACACAGAAACTCAAACCAGTGATAACAGCTCTGAAGTAGCAGTAAGGCACGACGGACCTGATGACGGCCCGTCGTGCTTATGACGGACCGTCATGGTCCGTCATGTAATACTAGCTATAGTATCAGAAGGGTCTACCTGATACGAGTTGTCAGGACGGCCGTCGTGGGTATGACGGTCCGTCACATGTGTCCGTCAGTGGACACTTAGTAAAAGTGTGAGACCCTTAGACAGGGGTCTGACCGATACGACGGTTATGCAGGACGGACCGTCGTGGGTATGACGGTCCGTCACATGTGTCCGTCAGTGGACACTTAGAAAAAGTGTGAGACCCTTAGGACAGGGGTCTCTGACCGATACGACGGTTATGCAGGACGGACCGTCGTGGGTATGACGGTCCGTCACATGTGTCCGTCAGTGGACACTTAGAAAAAGTGTGAGACCCTTAGGACAGGGGTCTCTGACCGTCACGACGGTTATGCAGGACGGACCGTCGTGGGTATGACGGTCCGTCACATGTGTCCGTCAGTGGACACTTAGAAAAAGTGTGAGACCCTTAGGACAGGGGTCTCTGACCGTCACGACGGTTGTGCAGGACGGACCGTCGTGGGTATGACGGTCCGTCACATGTGTCCGTCAGTGGACACTTAGAAAAAGTGTGAGACCCTTAGGACAGGGGTCTCTGACCGTCACGACGGTTGTGCAGGACGGACCGTCGTGGGTATGACGGTCCGTCACATGTGTCCGTCAGTGGACACTTGGAAAAAGTGTTGAGACCCTTAGGACAGGGGTCTCTGACCGTCACGACGGTTGTGCAGGACGGACCGTCGTGGGTACGACGGTCCGTCATCGGGTTTCGTGCTGTCATTCAGAGACAGAACTGGGGATGCCACATTCACCCCATGTGAGTCAAAACAAAGACCCAACAATTTCTAAACTTTAACCTAAATACCTATCAAATTTACAAGTTTAAAGCCCTAATTTCTCTAGTTTTATCCAGGCATTTGTGGAATTAATAACCTAGGTTAGACAATATCTATTCAAAAGCAAAAACCCATATGCTAATAGTAAAGAAAAACACAAAACAAAAAGAGTAAATGGGTAGAGTTTCAGGAACACATACCTTGGAAGAGGAGAAAACAATGCAAAAGTGATGGCACCAACAGAGAAACTGAGAAGCACAGCAGCAGACTCCGACCAAGAAGGGAGATTTGGGAGGAAAATGGGAGAATGGGGAATTTGGAGGAGAAGGAAGTTGAAAGGGGAGGAAATGGGGGAAAAGGGAAAGAAAACTGTTAATGAAGGGGTGGGGGTTTAAAACGTTTAAAACTTTTGAATTCATTAGCCGGGTCGGGTCGGGTAGCCGGGTGTAAGTGACGAAACCCGATGACGGTCCGTCGCAGTTGTGACGGTCCGTCATAGGTCCGTCGCATGTGCCCTAATTCTTAAAAAATACTAGAGAGCGTACCTGGCACGACGGAGTCATGCGACGGTCCGTCACAGGCGTGACGGTCCGTCGATGTATCCGTCAGTGAATGGCAGAGTAACTTTTCTGCAGAACTTCCTGTAGATGTGCTACCTGAAAATTTACAACCCATTAATAGAAAATGCTACCTACTGGAAAGAAAAACTATAAAGTGGTTAGATGATAAATATTGGGTTGCCTCCCAACCAGCGCCTGATTTAACGTCGCGGCACGACTGAGGACACTCGATTACTCAGACTTCATCAAGATGATATGCCTCAATCACCTCATTCGCCGATTCCGCATGACCTATATAGATTTTTAGACGTTGTCCGTTCACCTTAAACCGCACACCTTCCTTGTTTTCCAACTCAACCGCTCCATGAGGGAATAATTGGGTGATCGAGTAAGGGCCAGTCCATTTAGACTTGAGCTTGCCCGGAAACAAGCGCAATCTAGAGTTGAATAAAAGCACCGAATCCCCAATCATAAACTCTCGTTTCTCGATATTTAGGTCATGGTACTTCTTCATCTTTTCTTTGTAGAGGGCTGAGCTTTCATAAGCCTTTAGGCGAAATTCATCAAGTTCATTTAACCCATTTAACCGTTGTTCTGCAGCTTCGTTCCAGTCCATTTTTAGCTTCTTCATAGCCCACATGGCTTTATGCTCTAATTCAACCGGAAGATGACATGATTTCCCATATACTAGTTGGTATGGACATACCTATGGGAGTCTTATACGCTGTCCGGTAAGCCCAAAGAGCATCATCAAGCCTCCTTGACCAATCTGTTCTACTAGCGTTCACTGTTTTTGACAAAATCTGTTTGATCTCCCTATTTGATACTTCAACTTGCCCACTAGTTTGAGGATGGTAAGGAGTGGCCACATTATGGCGAACCCCATATTTCTCCAATAATCCCTTGAACAATTTGTTGCAAAAGTGGGATCCCCCATCACTAATAATCGCCCGTGGGGTACCAAATCGAGAGAATATATTCTTCTTCAAGAATGCAGTGACACTCTTCCCCTCATTGTTGCGAGGGCGATGGCTTCCACCCACTTGGATACATAATCAACTGCTACTAAAATATACTTCATTCCATGAGAACTCACAAACGGACCCATAAAGTCAATACCCCAAACATCAAATAACTCAATTACAAGAATGGGGTTTAGAGGGAGCTCTTGCTTTCTTGAAATGCCGCCATCTCTTTGGCATCTATCACATGCTTTGGCGAACTCATGAGCATCTTGATGAATAGTTGGCCAATAGTAACCACTTTGTAAGATCTTATGAGCAGTCCGGACACCACTATGATGTCCACCAAAGGGTGAGGAATGGCATGCCTCTAAAATACTCAACATCTCAACTTCTGGCACACAACGCCGAATAAGCCCATCAGCACAGCTCCTGTATAAGTATGGTTCATCCCAAAAGAACTTCTTCACATCGTACATGAACTTTTTCCTTTGATGAAAAGACAGGTCCGATGGAACAATATCACTAGCTAAGTAGTTCGCAAAATCTGCGAACCACGGAATCAGGTCTTGTGAGGCAGCCAATACATGCTCATCGGGGAACGTGTCATCAATATCAGTCTTATCCCCCAACTCTCTCATAGCTTCATCTTCTAAACGGGACAAGTGATCAGCAACTTGATTTTCGGTCCCTTTTCTATCCCTTACCTCAAAGTCAAATTCTTGCAATAGTAATACCCAACGAATTAACCTCGGTTTCGCATCCTTCTTCGCCATCAAATATCTCAGGGCTGAATGGTCAGTATGCACTATAACTCTAGTACCTAGCAAATAGGAGCGAAATTTTTCAAAAGCAAATACTACGGCAAGGAGCTCTTGTTCAGTTACTGTATAGTTCTTCTGAGCTTCATTGAGGGCTTTACTAGCATAGTAAATGGGATGAAGGATTTTGTCCCTTCTTTGTCCCAATACCACACCAAGGGCAACCCCACTCGCATCACACATCACCTCAAATGGACTGCTCCAATCCGGAGAAATAATGATAGGTGCAGATACCAGTTTTTCTTTGAGATCGCCGAATGCTTTAAGACAGGATTCATCAAAAGAAAATTTACAATCTTTCTCCAACAGTTTGCACAATGGATGTGCAATTTTGAGAAATCTTTGATGAATCTCCTGTAAAAACCTGCATGCCCAAGAAAGCTTCTCACACCTTTTACAGAGATAGGTGGAGGAAGTCTCTCTATTACCTCGACTTTGGCTCGATCAACTTCTATGCCTTTTCTGAAATACGATGGCCAAAACAATACCTTCTTTGACCATAAAGTGGCATTTTTCCCAATTGAGAACTAAATTGCAGTCTTCACATCTCTTAAGAACTCAGATAAATGGCTCAAACATTGCTCGAATGATTCACCAACCACTGAAAAATCATCCATAAAAACCTCAATAGTATCTTCGACCATGTCGGAGAATATTGACATCATACATCTCTGAAATGTGGCGGGTGCATTGCATAGCCCAAACGGCATTCTCTTGAACGCAAAGGTCCCATATGGACAAGTAAAAGTGGTCTTCTCTTGATCTTCTGGTGCAATAGAAATCTGATTATACCCTGAATAACCATCAAGAAAACAGTACCACCCTTTTCCAGCGAGTCTATCCAACATCTGATCCATGAAGGGCATGGGAAAATGGTCCTTTTCGGTCCATGCATTTAATTTCCGGTAATCCATACACACCCTCCATCCAGTCACCGGTCTCATTGGAACAAGTTCATTTTTTTCATTGGGGACCACAGTCATTCCCCCTTTCTTAGGTACACATTGAACAGGGCATACCCAACTACTATCGGCGATCGGATATATTACTCCAGCATCCAAACATTTTATGATTTCCTTCTTCACGACCTCTTGCATAGGTGGATTTAAGCGTCTCTGGTGCTCAATACTTGGCTTATGATCGGGCATGAGTTGGATTTTATGAGAACAAATACCAGGAGGGATCCCAATAATGTCCGCAATGGTCCACCCAATAGCTCTTTTGAACCTTTTTAGCACTTTGACCAAACTCTCTACTTGTTGTTTATTCAGATCTGATGCAATGATTACCGGCAATGTGTCACTGTTTCCTAAGAATTCATACCTGAGATGAGGTGGGAGAGCTTTTAGTTCTAGCTTTGGAGCCTCCTCTATAGATGGTTTGGCGGGTGGAGACTCGCGATTCTTCATATCTAGCTCATCTTTCTTCGGTTTAAACCGAACATTACCACGATCAAGAGCAACGATTAATGACCCAAATTCTTCAATGCATTCATCATCAAAATTCATTATCACTGCTTCCAGTGCTTCTACACCTAGACGTTCTTCTATTTGTGTCTCGGGTGATTCACCAACTTTGTAGGATATGGCAGATACCGATTGGAGCTCACCACTCTGCCGCATGGACCTACAAATGTTGAAAGTCACTTCTTCATTGTTCAATCGAAATTTCATCTGCCCCTTTTCCATATCAACTAAGGCTCTACCCGTAGCAAGGAATGGCCTCCCAAGAATAATAGGCACCTCAAAATCGACTTCACAATCAAGAATAACAAAATCTGCCGGAAATATGAACGACTCCACTTTTACTAGCACATCATGGAGTATCCCTATAGGCCTTTTTACTGTTCGATCGGCCATCAGTAGCCGCATCGCAGTGGGCTTTGGGTCACCCAAACCCAACTTCTTGTAAATCGAGAGGGGCATGAGATTTATGCTTGCCCCCAGATCACATAATGCTTTCGCAAAATGTAATAACCCGATTGTACAAGGAATAGTGAATGCACCCGGGTCTTCTTTCTTTTGCACCAAAGACCTTGTAGCAATAGCACTACAATGCTGCATTCTGTCATCATCCTCAAAAGTGACCGATCTTTTCTTTGTAACCAAATCTTTCATAAACTTGGCATAACCGGGCATTTGTTCAAGAGCTTCTACCAAAGGGACATTGATAGAAAGTTGCTTCAACATTGTTATAAAACGCCGATATTTACCATCCTCGGTCTTTTTCACTAATCTTTGAGGAAAGGGGGGGGTCTAGGCATGGGAGTTACCTTTTTAGGCACTTCAGCATCTTTATCAGTGTTATCTTCTACTTCATCACTAACCTCTACAACTTTATCATTATCTCTCATCACCTTTTCCACAATAGACGGCATAGGTGGGTCAATAGTTTGTTTACCCCCACGAGTAGTAATTTCCATACAGTGTCCATCATTCTTCGGATTTTGGACAGTGTTGCTAGGAAGAGTGCCCAGTTGCCGTGGGTTCACAGTTGCAGATAATTGAGCCATTTGCAATTCAAGCTGCTTGATTGATATGGCATGTGTTTCAACTTTCTGTCCAATACCCGCTACATCACTCCTTAACTCTTTGGTGTGCTCATCACTAGCATCGAACCTCCTCATCATCTTGTGCAACATATCCTCAACTCGCGCCATACTACCTCCACCATCCCTAGGAGAAATTTCACGATTTTGAGGAGGAACATAGGGACCACTCCTCTCATTTCTATTACCATAGTTACCTTTATTGAAGTTGTTGTCGCGGTTGTAATTTCCATCACGGACATAATTACCCTCACGGTTGTAGTTACCATAGTTCCGACCTTGATTCCCTTGACCTTGGCGCCAATTCTCCTGATTGGAGCCTTGGGCATTCGGTCGGAAACCCCCCGTCTGATCATATACTGCATAGGAATCTTCCTCATAATAATATTCATCAGTTGGTGGTGGTGGTTTAGACAAGTAGTTCACTGCATTTATCTTTTCTGCACCCCAGTGACATGCTTTAACACCCACCCAAGCTCAGTTCTCATATGTGCCATCTCTTCACGAATCTCATCTGTGGCTGGGTTGTGTATGGATTGCATTGCAAAAGTATTTCTCCCAGTATCTGCCTTCCTAGTTCTCCATGCTTTATTATTCCGGGAGATTTTCTCTAATTTTTCGGCAATTTCAGCATAAGGACACTTCCCATAAGAACCACCTGCTATAGTATCCAATACCGCTTTATTATTATCATCCTGTCCCCGGTAGAAGTATTCTTTCAGTGACTCATCATCTATGCGGTGATTGGGGACACTTCTCAAAAATGAAGTGAACCTATCCCAAGAACTACTAACTGACTCTCCTGGTAGTGCCACAAAGTTGTTCACTCTGTCTTTGTGATTTAGTTTCTTTGAGACCGAGTAGTAACGTGCTAAGAAAACGTCCCTTAGTTGGTTCCAAGTGAAAATTGAGTTATAAGGGAGTTCAGTGAACCAAATAGCAGCCTCTCCCGTCAGTGAGAGAGGAAATACTCTTAGCCCTATTACATCCAAATTCAAATCAGGCCTCCCTACACAGCTTTTACACACTGCCCTCACCTTAGGTATATGGGCATGTGGGTCCTCAGACGGTAGTCCTGAAACAAACCTCTAGCCGTGAGCATTTGCATTAGACTACTAGTGACTACAAAGGTGTGACCTTCTGGTAGAGGGGGCAAGACAAGTGGCCCATCAGAATCTTCAATATTATCATAACCTCTGTAGTATTCTTGAGGACGTGGAGCGGGATTTTGTCCCCTTTGTGCACCTTGATAAGGATTATCAGGTAATAATCGACCATGAGTATCAACCGGAGCTGGGATGTTCTGGTTTGGATCATCATCATTTATACCCAAGTTTCGATTCATTTTGCGTAGTGTACGCTCTAACTCGTGATCGTAGGGAAATAAAGGTTCTCTTCCTCTCCGTGTATTTGGCATGCACGGACGTCAATTATAAAAAAAATCAAAAACAACAGAAAAAGTAAAATCAGGAAAATAATGACTAAACTTTAGTAACAAAATTTAAGTTAATCTAAAAGCTACTTTCCCCGGCAGCGGCGCCAAAATTTGATACGCTCAAATTTACTTCTCAAATAAGAAGTAAAGCGGTCGTATCAAGTAAAGAACCCAACTAATGAGGTTGAGATCGATCCCACAAGGAAAATAGTTCAGACTTAACTTTATTCTATTATTACTATTATTTAGCCCACTATTTTCCGAGAAATAAAGAGACAAAAAGGGGCATTTTATTTCTAAATTAATGAAATGATTAACTAAATAAAAATGGACAACTAACAGATTCAGCTTTCGATGTTTAATCAAATTATAAAAGAAACTAGGGCTTTAGTGTTCCCCACAGGTTCCTAACTTGGTAAATCCAACTATAACAATTCTATCCTGATATCTTGCATGTAAAGTGATAAGTTACGTATCTCTAAATCCTTGGTCCGGCATCTAGAGAATTTCACTCCGCACCTTAGTCCGGCTACGTGTGTTGCTATACTAACCCTTATCTTTACCTCATATTAAACATCATATTCGGTATTTGACTAAGTTATTAACTCGTACCAACCAATACTAGCCTATTAGATAGTCTACACTAAATCTATGTTGATAATTCTTTTCCTATTATCTACCTCCTTGGTCCGGCAAGTAGCATTAAGGCGAGTTCTAACGTTGGCCATCCGTTAAAAAGACTTCTACACGAAAGAATTATCAATACATGCAAGACACCAATCTAGAATTGTTATTTAAGTTAGATTTTTACCTTGTTATTTACCCATGGTTCCCACAACCCTAGCTATGAGGTTTAGTTACCCATGTTCATAATTACACAATTCATATTGTTAATGGAAGAATTTATGCACTTACTTTTATGAAAACGAATAATTTCCCAGAATTTAACTTGATTAATCAACAAAATCACCAACAATAAATTACCGAGAAAGTATGTTAATTCCCAAAATCGAGAATTCCATAATATAATAGAAGAACAAAAAACTAAAAATTATCCAGAAAGTCTAACCTCAAAAATGAGGTTTTTTCCCACTATTTATAATAAAAACAAAGTCTAATCAAATAAGGATTCTATTTACTAAAAATCTGTCCAAACGCGTCTGGATCGACAGACCACGTGACGGACCGTCATAGACTCCGTCGTCCCATACTTCACCATTCTTCTGTTGCTTTCTTTATTCCCCTCGACGGACAGGTATGACGGACCGTTTCAAGCACGACGGTCCGTCGAGGGTCTTCGTTCCAAAATACTTCAATTCTTGGAATTTGGGTACTGGGACTACTCTCTGATCATTACGACGAACCAGCAGGACGGACTGTCATAGCTGTGAGGGTCCGTCATGGACTTCCGTAATCCCACACTTTGTAAGACTTCCCCAAATTTCCTTCAGCAACTTATCCCTTCACTACGATGCCACCTACAGACCGTCACAGCCGCGACGCACCGTCATAGGTTCCGTAGGTGGTCTCTTCTGCAATTCTTTCTCAAAAACTCCCGCGTTCATCCTTGGACAGATTTTCTGCAAACAAAGAGAAACTTATATCAAAATCAACACAAAAAAGGCTCTCGACACACACTAAACTTAAGGAAAAAGCATTAGAAAATACCGTGAAACCACGGTACATCAATTATCAACCTTCTAATTAAACATATAGCCATGGGTTCTTGCATAAAACGTTTTGAAACATTGTATTATAATTGAATTGATGTTAATTTGATTATTTTAACCTAAAAAAACTCTACGAACCCATGCAAACCATGCACTCCATGTTTTGATTATTTTATGGGTGAAGTGATTATGTGTCTATACTATTGAATTCTTGTGTAGTTTAATTTAGACTACTGAATTATCTTAGAATTATGTTAGAATTATATATAGGCTTTCTTAGATTGATAAATTTGTATTGTATTACTTTGGATCATACTATATTGTAATTATTATATTGAATTAATGATCAAGGGCATTGGTAAGGGCCTTTGAGTATTGAGTTGGATTGAATTGGTTATGGATCAAAGTTGAGAGATTGAATTGGTGGTCCGCTGCCCTAACTCTCTTCATATTATGTAATATAGGTCTTGAATTGTTATTATGATTGGAATGGTTCACTTATGGTGGTGGTGCTTACGTGCTATACTTGTGAATAATGTTGCCTAGTCGGCATTATTTTATGAATAGTAATATTATCATGTTAAGACTCTAGAATGATCAATGTGAAGGACTATGTGATATATGTGTGTGTAAGATTGAACTATCCTAATTGACTATATGTGATATTGATAGACTAGGGTGATATCTCTAGTTGTGTTACTAGTGTGTCTTTATAGGTTAACTTGGTTGTTCCTACATGATACTTTAACACTATTGTTTCTGTTATATGAAAATGATGTGTGCGTTTTGATCGGTAGACTATGTCCCTATTCTTGACACATGAAAGATATGTGAATATGAACATCTTGACTTTGTAGGCTTGTGCTCCTTTGTGTTGTATGTGTATGAATTAATGTTAAATGAAAGTCTAGGATCGGTAGAACGATGAAATGGTACCTTTATAAGTATGACTAATATACGTGGAACCTTCTATATAGAAAGAAGATTAAGAATGAGCTATCCTTATAGACCATTGAGAGGCAGCCCTAGTGGAACCATATTTGGTACGTGCATTATGACTAAGTAATGACTAAGAGATGGTACCTTTTCATATGTCCATTTTTATAGAACTTACTCTATGAGAAGAAAGGATACCACCGAGTGAATATGTTATGGGTTATAGATCTACTTTACAAGGAGACTAGAGTACAATGTATCTCTACTTGAGAAGAACACTAGAGTGCATAAAAGACCTTGATATTCCTTAACCATGTGCCTACATGGGATGTGTCCTAGTTCTACCCTTGGTAAGTAGAACACCCTCCATCGGAGTAGGTTTATGACTCCAAATTCCATGACTAGCTTGTATGGTCTATGTCAGTTATTGCCTATTCTCATCATGTGGGATACATTCTAGTATTTGACAATTCCTACAACGTTTAGGTAGTTGAATCGGACACTATCTAGACATGACACAAGTAGGCTTTGATAGTGCTAATGTGTAGGTTCCCTAGGTCTTTCTAAGACCATTATGTGAAGTCCTTAATGAATGAAATGTTTTCTAATTGACTACAATGAATGATTATCACTTTAGCTAATGTATGTTGACTAGGATGTCCTCTATCTAGGGCAGCTTTGAGGGTTGATTAGGTAAGCTTGAAGAGGGTGTATGGGCGGTCTCTTCTTGTCGTACTTAGGTGAATCTTGGAGTATGCTTAGGTGGTGAGTAAATGAAAGGAAAAGGGAACAATCTTATCTTAGGTAGTCTTATGGATTGTTTAGGTAGGCATGAAAAGGGTGTATGGGCGGTCTCTTCTTGTCTTACTTAAGTAAGTCTTAGGATAACCTTTGGTGGGAGGTGTATATGTCTATAGAAGTGATGTTGATGCTATATTGTGGAATGTGACTTATATGCATATATGTTGACTTATAAATTACTATTATACTTGTCTTAAAAGGTTTTCTCAAAAAGAGCATGTTTCATACAAAATTCTGTTTATCATGATTTTATGCATTATGGCACACTTAATACAGGTGTTTGTACTAATTCCATAATTTTTGTCTATATCTAAAGGTGTAGGAGGCATTTGAGAGGAGTCTCGAAGTGGAAGCTTGGATTAGTGTTCATTCAAGCAATAGTTGGTATGTCCTCACTAGATTCGAGGACATCTTAATGTTTAGATTTCCTTATTGAAAGTACTGTAATAGACTTAGTTATTTTCATATATGATGAAGTATGGGCCATGTCCCAATATATTTATATGTCTAAGATGGCGACTTTGAGACTTAGCCTTTCATTATGTTTTTCTATAAAAGAGATATTTTTGAAGTAATAATATATAGTGTGAAAAGTTTTAATTCCGCACTATTTTTCATACATCTATGCAATGAATAATTTCTAAGGGCTTGTACAAGACCTCCGAGAGGTTAAGTACAACGTGTATCGACTCAAGAGTGCCATAAATTTTAGGGGGTACTTTGGATCGTTACAGTTCGGGTGATAAGAGATAGGTTGAAAATAGCCTATAGTCGGCAAAAATACTATGTTGACAATAGAAAAAGTGACCTTGAATTCGAAGTAGGGGTTATGGTGTATTTGAAGATTTCACCTATGAAAGGGGTGATGAGATTCGCCAAAAAGGGGAAACTATGTTCCCAGTATGTGGGTCCCTGTGAGGTTTTGCAATGGGTCAGAAAAGTTGCATATGAGTTGAAATTACCTACTGAAATAACTTCGGTTCATCCAGTATTTCATGTTTCTATGCTTAAGTAGTGTATTGGAAACCCGTATTCATTATCCCTATTAAAGGTTTAGGTGTGGATGAGAGCCTTTCCTATGAAGAGGTTCTGGTGGAAATTCTAGATCGCCAAGTCAAGAAGTTGAGGAACAAATAGGTGGCCTCCGTAAAAGTCCTATGGAGAAACCACCTAGTTGAGGGAGCAACATGGGAGGCCGAGGCCGACATGAAGTCCCATTATCATCAAATTTTCCCTCAAAATTCTAGCCAAAGTTGAGGTTAGTAAAAATCCTCTTCAAAATAATGAATAAATTTGAATTTGGCTTTCTTTGCTAAAATATGCTTATTTATGGTAAAGGTTCATGCTAAAATGAGTTTTCATGTGAAAATGCTCTTTTGCTTAACTTGCACGTAATTGTGTTTTGTGTATTGTTGCCTTCATGAAATGGTATTGAGCATGTTAGTGTGTATTTAAAGAACATTTGTATAAGTAACTCTTGATTATTATGTTGATCTTTTGTTGATATTAAGAAGGTATTCCCTCATGTTGTAAGGTTGAGGTCCTCTATGTGGTGAATTGTAATTTGAGTTGCTATATGTAAATGCCATGTTTGTGTGTTAAATGGAGTTGTGAATTACTCCAATGAGTTGTGACTAATGTTTATTATATGTTGTAGGTTGGGATGCTAGTATTGAGTCTATCCTTCCCCTATAAAAAGATTTTAGTGTCATTCGGGGACGAATGTTCCTAAGGGGGGTTAATGTAACACTCCGAAAGCCCATTACTCAGTCTAGATCTCCACATGGTTAACTAAGACTTGAAAGACTGTTTATAGGCCTAAAATAAAGTATTAAAACTAATTAGGATGTTTTAGAGTCAAAACTTTAAGAAACGACCATGACGTCCGGAGAATTGTGAAATGTGTGCTAGTGTGTCTTGGCATGTTTCATTGCGTTTTAAGATTCAGAATTTAACGAAAATTGCTAAAAAGCTGTTAAATATATAGAAAAGTGTGTTTAGGGTTTAAAAGTACGAGTACGACTCCCCAAGGACCACCCAAATGGTCCTTGGAGAGGACACTTTCATTTGGACCCAAAACTGTCAATTTGACAGTGTGCATCCACGAGCCAAACGATGACCCATCGGTTGATCAACACTCCATCGATGGCTTCTTAGGTAGAAACCTAGTCAATTGTCTAGGATGGTCCAAAAGACCAGTCTCTTTCCCAAACGACGCTCGTGTAGGATGGGCCATTTGAGGACAAACAACGAATTTACGTTGAGGGTGTTGATGTACCGTGATCACAAAGTGTTTTTTATGCATTTTGCTTAAGAGTTGTGTGTGTATAGAGCCTTTTTGTAGAAATTTTAACAAGTTATATATCTTATTTTTCAGGAAAGATGTCCACGGTGAAAACGCATAAGGAAGCTAGAAAAAAGTGCAGATTGAGACATACGAAGACCATCGACGGTCCGACGTCTTATTAACGGACCGTAAGCGCTGACCATCGATGGGCAGTTCAGGCAAATTGTGGAACCACGGGCATAAACAACAGTCCATCATTTGATTGACAGACTATACTGGTGAACCGTCGATTGGTTCAGATAAGGTTCCAGTACCTGACTTTTCAAGATTCTAAGTGTGGAATGGCGGAGGATCACCGACGGACCGTACGTGGATCAACAGACCATACTGCTGGTCCATCATTTGATTCAAAGAAGGTTCTATCCGGTGAAGAAAAATAATTCCAATGATGGACTAACGGAGGAATTCGACGGACTGTCGATTGAATGATGGTCTGTAAGTGAGGTCCTTGATTGAAGTCGTGTTTTTGGACAAAAAATTCCTTATTTCAATTCCTTTTTATTTAGGACTATATTTTGTATAAATAGGGGATTAAAACCTCATTTTTGAGGTGAGCTACGAATATTATTGTTCTATTTTGTGTTGAAGAACTTTTGGCAATTAATCAATTCCCGGATTTGGTTTGAAGCTATTTTCTTGCAATTTTAAGTTGAATTTCTGGGTTTCTTCTTATTGTTAAGTAACTTCATGAATTCTTTATTCAATACTATGAATTGTGATCTTGCTAGCATGAGTAACTAAATGCACAACTAGGGTTGTGGGAACCATGGGTAATTAACAAAGTAATAGTAACAATTAAGTAATTCTCAAGTAGTGTTTTTGCATGCATTGACAATTCTTTCGCTTATAAGCCTTTTTGAAAAGTGCACGCGTTAGAACTCGTCTTGCTGCTGCTTGCCAGACCAAGTAGGTTGGAATAGGAAAAGAATTATCAAAATAGATTTCGTGTGATACTATCTAATAGGCTAGTGTCGATTCGTGCGAAGTAATAACTAAATCATTCATTGATTATGATGTCTAATATTAGGTATAGGTTAGGGTTAGTAGCTCATACACACATAGCTGGACCAAGGTACGGGGTGAAATTCTCTAGATGTTGGACCAAGGATTTAGAGATACATAACTTGCCACTTTACATTCAAAACACTAGGAAAGAGTTGCTATTGCTAGGAATACGACGTTATGAACCTGTAGGGAACACATATACCCTAGTTATTCTCACAACTTGATAAAAGATCAACTTTTACTTTCGTCTACTTGTTAACTTATATTCTTTAAGAAATTTATTTCATAAAAAAAAACTTTCATTATTGTTTTTCGGAAAGACATTGGCTAAATAGACGTAATTGTCAATTAAAGTTAAGTCTATACCATTTTTCTCGTGGGATCGACCCCAAACTACTAGTTGGGTTATCTACTTGATTACGACCGTTTATACTTCTTTAGGGAGGTGTAATTTCAGCGTCTCAAAGTTAGTGTCCATGCTTTATTATTCAATCCATATACTTGTGAATCAAGGTTTTTACATCATTTATTTGAACAAAATAAGCATATGAGGACACTAAATAATTGTAAATAAAGCTCTAAATGATTCCAAATCTAGGATTCATCACTTTGCCAAACTGATGGACAAGTGAAGCATACCATCATAATATTAGAATATATGTTGATGGCACGTGTTATAGACTTCAAGGGTAATTGGGATTATTACTTACCATAAACAAGTTTTCCTAGAATAATAGTTATCACTCCATTATCGATATGGATCCTTTTGAAGCCTTGTATGGTAGGAGATTTAGGTCTCTGGTTGGTTGGTTTGAGATAGGTATGTAATAACCCTAAAAATTAACTAGGTTAAACTAGAGACCATCACGTGTGTTATCAGTTAATATTGTGTTAAAATGAAGAATAATAGCTTTAGAATTCAGTTTGAAGAGTTTGGAAGTGAAACGTCGAAGAACGACAAGAACGTTCAGAAACTAGTCTTTAGGTATTCAAGAGTGTCCTTGTGTGTGGTGCATGTTTTAAGGTGTTATTTGGAGTCTAAGATGACCCTAATACTAGGGGAATATGTTAAGGGTCAAAACGTTCAGGTACGATTCCCCGAGAACCACCCTAAGGGTCTTTGAGGATGACCCAAACGATGGACAAGAAAGTTTCCAATGTAGCATCCAGAACCATAATGTGTAGTCCAGTCAGCATCGCAGTACAGGAACTCAATCTGCCTCCACGTTGTGCGACTGTCACGAGGCTCACTGCCTGAAAATTTCCAGAACCAAGAATTGGAAGTGCCTCCACGACACGCATCTATGCCGTTTTTAAGTCAAATTACACTTGGTTAAAAGATCCAGTAAGTATAGGGTCTTTTATGTACTTACGAAATTATTTTTTGACGGTTATTGAGTCCCTTTAAACCCCAATTTACCAATCAAATCAAAACTCTCAAGTTCAATACAAAAGCTCTCCATTCTCTTTCTCCAAAAACCTCCATCAATAAAGCTTTGAAGCTCCAAGGAAGAAGGTCAAATTCTCCAAGTTCTTCAACCCAATTTCGTGGGCTTTTTACAATTATGGTATGGTGATTCATACTTTATTATTCTTCCATTCAATGAGCAAATTCCAAAGGCTTTTCAGATATCTTCAAAAACATTGAAATCTTATTTTGAATTCTAAGCATGGGTTCTTGCATGAAAAGGTTTGAATTGTTATTTTATTAATTGATCAATGTTAATTTAATGTTTTAAGATCAAAAACTCTATGAACACATGTATTCCATTAATTAAAATATTTGGCTCTAATGTGGGGGAATTGATCATGGCTTAATTATATTGAATTCATGTGTATATTGTATTGGGCTATAGAATTATGTATTGATCAATGTTAGAATTTCTTGTGGCTGCCTTATAATGTTGACTATATATATATAGTATTGATGGATCATTGTAATGGTTGAATTGTTGGCCTAGTCTTATGTATATTGTTATCGTAAAGATCTCTTAATATGTGAGTTTGTTGAAAAGGCTAAAGGATGGTGATTATGGCTATATGAAGGTGGTGAGTTGACCTAATTCCTTTGTATAATATAGAATTAATATTGAATGGTTGTTGATTGGTATGATCCACTTATGGTGGTGGTGTTTAATTGTTATAATCGTTATGATCATGGCCTTATTGTCATTATTATGTGAATTGTGATAAGATCATGATATGGTATATGTGGTATAAAGTGAAGGTACTCATGTGATGTCTATATGATCTTGTATGGGTACTATAATGATATGAATGAAAGAATTGTCTCTCTAGTTGATGATATATGATGATGAAGGACTAGGGAGCGCCTTTATAGAATGATATTGTATCTCGCATTGGTAGACTAATTATACCTATTTGGTACTATAATGGTAATGAATGAATGAAACAATGAAAGCCTAGGCTCGGTAGACCTAAGTTGGAGTCCTTCCTTGAATGATTAATGAGGTATTCTAAAGTATGTATAGAACCGGTAGACCTAGCATGGTGCCCCTTCTTGATGAGTCTAGAACTGTAAGTGAATGTGAAACCTTGAATAATGTAAATAAGTGTAATGATGATGCTTGGATCGGTAGGCCTAAGGCTCCCTTTGAGGAGTAGTCCTAAGCTATCCTAATAGACCTTGGTTGGCAGCTCTAGTGGATCCATCCTTGGAAGAAAACATATTATGAGTTGGTAGGACTTAGCAATGGTACCTTCTATATTACACCTACGGAATGAATTATTGTCTGAGAACAAAGGCAAAACACTAAGAGAATATTCTTGTGGTAGTAGCTCTATTTCAGAATAAGACTAGAGTACAAAGAAGCCCTTGATAGACCTTAACCATGTGCCAACATGGATGATTACTAGTTCTACCTTTGGCAAGTAGAAAATCTTCCACGGTGTGACATCTTTATGACACCGTATTCCATACCTAGCTCGTATGGTCTATATCGGTTAGTGCCTATTCACATCATATGGAATGTGCATTCTAGTGTTGGAGAAGTTCTTCAACGTGTAGGTAGTGGACTGAGACACTATCTACACATGGCACGAGTAGGCTTTGAAGATGCTAGGATGAGTTCCCCAGGTCCTCCAAGACCATTGTGTGAAGTCCTTTAATTGTCTACTTGTCTCATAAATGATTTAATGAAATATGTATTCTTAATTAAAGTATGTTAAAATGATAGGTTCTTATCTATGGTAGCTTTGAGGATTGTTTAGGTGTGCTTTAAGAGGGTGTATGTAGCAACCCTCATAATGAACTACGTTGAACAAGAGCTGCGCAAATGTTTCATGAGTGAATAAAGTATTAAAATGATTAATTTTAGCATTATAAGTCAATTTGGTAAGTTTGGAAGTCAAACATCAAGGGACGACCAAGACGTTTGGAAACTAGCCTTGTGCGTGCGCTAGTGTGTCCTTGTATGTTGTATGTGTTTTTGTGTGTTTTTAGTGTCTAAAAGCAGTGAGGATGACCCTATCACATAGAATGACATTTTTCAGGTCAAACATTTGGTTACGACTCTCCAAGGACCACCCTAGTTTTCCTTGAGGAGAACCCAACCCTTGGACCAACAAGATGCCAAGGCAGCAAAAGTTTTTCTTTGGTTAAGTGAGTCCACGTCGCAGACTTGGTGCAGCTTGGGCCATATTCTTGGTCCGCGTCGCGGACTATTCTTTCTCGGAATTTATTTTCAAAAATCTTGTGGGAACAGCTCCACATCGCGGACTTGTTTCCCGATGATGATTCCAAAGATTTAAGTAAAGTTTGACTTTTCTACAAAGGTCCAATTGATTTAGGGGTGTTTTGGGTATTTTGGGGGTGTATTATAAATTGATTTTAGATCATCAAACACCCTTTAACCTAATCAAAAACCCCAACCATCAATTAGAATCCAAAAATGTTCATGCTCTCCCTTCTCTCTAAATTCTCTCTCTAAATTGAATCCTATATTGGAGAAGCTTCAAGCTCCAAGGAAGAAGACAAAATCCTTCAAATTTCTTCACCAAATCTCGTGGGTTTCTTCATGTTAAGGTATGGTAGTTCATCCTTGAAATTTATTTCATGAAAGTAGCCATTTCAAAAAGATTTCAAAAAGGGTTTTCAAACTACAACTTCTTCTATTTTTGAGTCTAAGGATGGATCTTTGCATGCAAACGTTTTAATGATTTAAAGATGTTTTTTTAGTGTTAGTTGATCATTTTAATGTCAAAACCCCAATGAACCCATGTTCATGCATATTTCCAACTTTTATCTTATGAAGTTGGTTTAGTGTATATATATCAATATAATGTTAGAAAATGTTATAGTTGTAACTCTTTATGTTATATGACTTAAATGCTATTTTATGATGAATTATTGGAGAAATTGAGGAAAGGTGGTGAAAAGTTTGATGAATGGTAAGTTGGTTATATTGTTAAGTTCATTTGGTGAAAGGCTCTTGAGTGGTATGGTCCACCTTTGGTGGCGGTGTTTATTTGAAGTACATTAATATATCTACGAATATGTGTATTGTAATTATGGCCATGAAGACATGGTATGTGAAGTAAAGTGATGATTTTGAATAAAATGCATCTGGTGCTCTTATGAAGTTATTAATGTGTGACTTGAGTATATCATGTCTAAATGAAGTATATGTATATGTGAAGGATGATAGCGTGTGAAGAATGATGAATAATGGTGTAAGCATATTTAGGAATGAAGATAGTGATTATCTGAAAGGTTTTCTCACATGTACACACACAAGCACACTTTTGAATGAATGAATGAAGTTAATGAATTAAATGGGGGATTTGAAGGGTAGACACTCTTTTTGAGTGGAGATGAAGTGTCTAGACCATCCCTACTATTCCTATAGTATGAAAAGGGGAATTTTGGGGTGAAAACTCTTCGTGAGTTGATATGAAGTGCTTAGTAGCAACCTCACTATCCCCAAGAGCTTTCTAAGATAGGTTGGAGGTGGAATACCCTTCTTGAGTTGAGATATGGTGGTCAAAAGTAACCTCTAGGGATAAGTACCCTTCGTGAGTTGAGATGTGGTTCTAAATAGATATTCATTAACTTATAGTTAATGAATGTTTAAGACTCCATGGGGGAGTTATGCTTGGCAACGAGAGGATTTGAAGAAGGCATGGATACACTTCATGAGTTGAGATGTTGTATCGAATGTACCTCTTGAGATGAGTACTCCTTGTTACTAGAGAATGAGTTACTTAGAATCAATCTTCGTATGCCTTAACTATGCGTCCACATAGGAATAGCTATTGGAAAATACATGTAAAGGATCAAGAATGACCCTACCTTAGGCAAGTGGGGATCCCTTATCCGATAGGGGTTAATTTTGGGATTTCATGTCTAGCTCTCATGGTCTATGTCGGTTAAAGATAGCCCCCACAACTGAATGTATGGAACTAAGTCTTTTAGAGGGTGTACTACTTAGGATTATGGGACTATATCGATCCATTGCACAAGTGGGCATTTGGAGAGAGTCTTTGTGTGTTCCTTATGTGTAAATGAATGATTGGGTCATTATGTGATGTAAAGTAAGTAAGGTGACTTTATGTCTACAGTTAAGGAAGAATATCAATGTTATGTCTTGTATGATGAATATTTTGTATATAATGAATGTGATGTGCCTAGTCTAAGGGAATTCCTAAGGAGCACTAAGGTGGGAGTAGTAGTATGGGAAGCTACTTTCACATTGCACTAATTGTAACTTAGGGGTTGTCTTGGAGAAGGGTTCTTATGTGAAGTCCTTAAATGCAAGTACGTTCCTCTAGTGTCTTTGGTATTGAATGTTGGTTTGTTAAATGTGGTGAAGTATTCTTATCGTTGGTAGTCTTAAGGATCACACAAGTGTGTATTAAAGGGATTGCATGGGCCGGTTCTTTATGTCTTACCTGTGTGTGTCTTAGGATAACTTCTGATAGGGAAACTTCATAATGAAATGAGTTCACTGTAAGGTTTATATGATGTCACTGTAAAGTATAGTCTTGTGTTAAAATTGTGGGAGTTTTGCCTTATGTGCTAAATGGTGATTTATATGTTGTTTTATTACTATTTTTATGGAGGTTTTACTTAAATATCATGAAAGATTTTTTCGAACTAAATTTTCCCTTTTTACATGTGTTTTTGCATAATGTCATACTTAGTACAATGTTCGTACTAACCCCATAATTTCTATTCGCTATACATATAGGTTGAAGGCAAAGGAAGGTTACTAGAAGTCAAAGCTTGGGAAGTTAAATCTCTCAAGACTCGGTATGTATTCATAAATTCGAGGACATAGTCTATATTTCTATAGTTATTCTTTAAGACTTGTATAAGACATGTTATGTATTGAACCCAAGATATTTAAGTTATGACTTTAAGTTGGCTTGTGACGATGAGACATATTCCCTAGTATTTTATAAAAGAGTTTCTTATTATTAAAGTTGTGAAAATTTTAATTCCAGACTACTTTTAATATCTTATGTAATCAATTGTCAGGACTGGATCTAGACCCCAGACGAGAACGGCGTTGTTGACCTCTCAGAGGTCGCAGACAAGCCTACATACGTCATCATTACTTCATCTAGATTAATTTTTAGCGGAAAAATTGAAGTTTTTGTTTTCTTATTTCATGTGAAACATATTATGGTTAACATCATAGACGTTCACAAATCAACCATCTAATATAGAAATAATCAAATGAAAGAAGCAGTTCATAATTGCATTAAATGTATTCTTGCCAAAACGACACCAATACAAATTCTGAAATGAAATACTAGTGGAACATGCTCCACTAGATAAAGCCTACATCTAAGCTAGATAATAACAGTAGACATCCTCGAAAGCATGAGGCCTACAGAATCCGGATGAAAGCTCCACGTCTGCATATCTGCAACGTCGTATTGTAAGCTCTAA
Source organism: Solanum lycopersicoides (assembly GCA_022817965.1). NCBI lineage: Eukaryota > Viridiplantae > Streptophyta > Magnoliopsida > Solanales > Solanaceae > Solanum > Solanum lycopersicoides. The sequence goes on from CM040621.1 coordinate 51,121,243, forward strand.
CGTCCACCTGTGCCTGCACCTAAAAGTAGATATTTGTATGGTATTAGTACACACTTGTACTAAGTATGGGTATATGCAAGCACACACCAAGGACATGCATGAGTAAGAATAGCTCTTTCCTAACAACATGATTTATGGAAAGTCAAGTCAGTGGACTTGCCAAATTTGGATTAGGAAAGTCAGTGGACATGCCAAATTTAAATTCGGAAAGTCAGTGGACTTGCCAAATTTGGATTAGGAAAGTCATGACATGCGGGTAACATGCATCATCATACTTATCATTTTGCAAGCAGCATATAACGTATTTCACATATCATATCACGTAGTTCACATCATTCTTTCATATGCCATGAGACCTTGGATTCATGGACTTGACATTAGGACTTCCCAAAATGAGGCTCAACATATTGGACGTCAACTAGGGAGCCTCCTTTAGATAACACAGAGTCCGCTTCATTCATTCATACGTACTTTATTTCATTTCATTCATATACTAGTGCAACCACTAGTCATACCTAGGATGTAGTTTTAAGACTCTCGTCGGGTTTGCTGTGCAATGATAAAGAATAAACTAGTGTCATTACTTGATTCTAGCTCACCTCTTGATTATCCTATCCTAACAACTTTGGTATCGTTCATTTCGTTATGTGCATCATTTGAGGCTGGCCTCATTCTTTCTTTGGGAACTTTAACCTTAACCGACATAGTCATGTGAGCATCATGAAATCCAGTGTGTCATCCCCACATCGAAAAGAGGTGGAATCACCGGCCAAGGTGAACCAAAACATGCTAGCGTATATAGGGAATTGAACCCTGCTAGATCCCTATATTGGAAGTATAGGTTCAAAGACTAGGAGATATAAGGAGACCCATACCCGGCATGCCGGACAGTCTCATCTCATGAGAGTTACGTGAACCTCCGCCCTTTTCAAAAAAAGGCATCACCGCTCATAACTAGCCTATCGGTGCTCAGTATAAAGTTCCATTACATTCAACTCATACGTCATGGAAGCTGACTTCTAGTATGAGGACATCATAGCTCATTAGATGATTTCTCATCTCATCATTAGTATTAAGTATATATTAATCTCAATACTTTCATTAGTGTGTTAATAGTAACTGGTCTCTTCATTAACTTTACACTCTTATAAGTGAGTACGTTTTGGTAACATTTACTTAGGCTCATTTCAAATTGCTCTCATCTTTCACATTAAGCTCTTATCATGTTGTCACCACATTCATTAACTTTAGCACATTTGCTTTTCATAATTACTCACCCCTTTTTCGTGGATGTTCATTTCATCATATGCCAATGCACTTGGTCATTTAGTGTGTTTCACACTCTTACTTAACCCTTCTAGGGTTACATCATTTCATTACATACATCTTAGGTTCACCTACTTTTAAACGTACGCTCGACTTATGGGTCTATACATATAAGCCATGAGGCTTCATTCATAGTTCGTTTAAGCGATTCGTATCTTCCTAAGATTTTGTGATACAAGACTTATGCATCTTGTATGTATGCCAAGATCATTGATTTTGATCTATGTAGGCATCATTATTTGAACATTTATTCACGTATGACTTATGTATCAATACGGAAATTGGGCAAAGGAACCCGATTTTGAATACTTTGGACAACACTTAAATTTTTATTTAATTTAATTTGATCCACACGACTTGGGGACCCTAGATCGAGCCCCAACGTCTTCTTTTCATTTTTCCTTAATTTCTTTATTTATTTTCGTTCATTGGGACTGATAGGATGTGGGCTCGAACCCCCACAACCTCATTCTCTTTTGTTTTCCTTTTTCCTTAATCTTCTTCGTTTGACCGAGAGGGTGTGGGATCGAACCCCCACAGCCTCATTTTCTTTTCTCCTTAATTTTCCTTTATTCTGCCGTGTGGTTGTGGGTTTGATTCCCACGTGCCTACATTTTTATTTTTATTTTAGTTCTTCCTTAAGTCTGACCGAGAGGTTGTGGGTTCGAACCCACACCTCTCACTATTATTTCCATTATCTTTTCCATGTTTTGGTCAAGGCACATGGGTTTGAATCCCACATGCCACATTTCTTTTCTTTATTTTATTTCTAAGATTTTTAACATGGTGAGGTCACGAGTTCGATTCTCGGTGACCTCACTTATTTACTTCATTTTTCATAACATATTGATCGACTTAGCTTGACCGAAACTAACATCAAAGTGCTGGAATTTTGATCACATTATTGCAGCCTATTTTATCACCTCTTTCACGTTAAATGTTCATACGTTTGGATTAGTTTTTAGTGAGGTATTTTGGTGCATTTTATGGATTCATTTGGCTAATAATTTGCACTGAAATCAGCATTTTTAGATCACTTATGAACATCACGATTTAAAAAAGTTTGTGCACATGAAATACAACCCTAAACATGTCATTTTCGAGCTTGAATCTGAGAGTGTATATCACGGCTACACATTGCACACACATCATTTTTCACATAATTTCGGACAACATGCTCAATATTCACATAATTCCGAACATACATACATAAACATAATCATCACGAAAACACATTACATCCCTAATTTCTACCAGCAAACATACCCAACCTATGATTCAATGGGAGCTAGTGAAAGGGACATGCAACGGGGAACAACCCTAGTTTTCGGAATAGATTCTTCTGAGTCCTAAGAGTCTCTTGGGAAAGGGACCAAGATTAAGAAAACCCATACCTTATTTTGACGTTGAAACCTTGAACTTGCTGCTCAAAGACCTCCTCCAAACTCACGTCCAATTCCGAAAGCTTCAACACCAAACTTCGACGGAAAAATCCCTCCCTTTTGCCTAACGTTTTGGTTATGTTTTGAATAAGTTTTTAACGTGAATGTTCCTCAAGTGTGAAAAACTTTTAGTTGCTGATCAGTTCTTGTGTTTAGGCAGAGATAACGTGAAATGAAAGAGAGATATTGACGTGAGCGAGAGAGTTAAACGTGAAAGGTTGTTTAGGCTTAGGTAAAGACTTAGTCAAACTAGGACTCTTTTAAACCTTTAAAAAAAATCTGATTTTCCTTTTTCTTAAATCAGCTAATAAATATTAATTAATTAAATTAATTTATCAATTTAAATAAAAACAATTTACATCATTGCTTCCACCTAGGTTCGAACCTGGATGGAGCAAGACTTTACTCAAAGGCCAATTTTCGGTCCTATCTCCCCAAAATGCCACTCCACCTTATTAACTAAATAATTAATTACATATTTAGGGTAATTACGATACTATCCTTAGCCTGGAAAAAGACCATTTTACCCCTAGACCCTCCAAACTTAAGATTCCCCTCTTTAAGTCCGGTAAAGACTCATCCGGGTAAATCTTCTTATTCGGTGCCCTACATGGCTAGACCCAACCTTTCCTAGCTCAACTAACTCCCCAAGTTAGTTGGATTGGATGTCGCAAGGGTTCAGAGGTTTGGTTCTACGCGCATCAATCCATGTGAAGCCGGTCTAATCGTAGGCATTCTAGACATATTAAGCATTACTTAGCATATCAATTTTTTATGGTTGTTACATTATCCCCCCTTAGGAACATTCGTCCCCGAATGAAACTACTAACTATCTAGCGTAATGCCAGTAAAGTCATAACATAGTTAGTATACACAATCAAGCAATAGCAACAAAGAATGGAGAGATAAGGAAACATAGACTTAGGAGTAGGAAGTCTAACCTCAAGAGCTGAAAAGATGAGGGTAGCGGGATATAATATCGGCCTGGGCCTCCCACGTAGCACCGTCAACAAGATGATTCCTCCACAATACCTTCATTGTGACAATCTCCTTGTTCCTCAGCCGCTTGATCTGTCTGTCTAAAATCTCAACAGGTACCTCCTGATAGGACAAGTCTTCATCGACCCCCAAACCTTCCACAGGTAGAATCGATGCTGGATCACCTAGGCACTTATTTAACATGGACACATGAAAGACTGGATGGACAGAAGCTAGATCTGCAGGCAATGCCAAATCATAGGCCACCTCACCCACACGCTGTAGGATCTCATATGGCCCAACATACCTCGGACTCAACTTCCCCTCCTGCCAAACCTCATCACCCCCTTCATAGGTGATATCTTCAAATAGAACTGGTCACCAACATCAAACTCTAAGGGCCATATTCTATTATCTGCATAAGACTTCTGCCGACTGTAAGCAGTAGCCAACCTATCCCTAATCACCCTGACCTTCTCTAAGGCCTCATGAATGATATTTGGACCAAAAATGGATGACTCTCCAACCTCGAACCACCTAACTGGAGACCTACACCTTCTACCATAGAGCGCCTCAAACGGTGCCATCCCAATGCTGGAGTGATAGATATTACTATACGAGAACTCTATCAAAGGCAGATGGTCATCCAAGCTACCCCTGAAGTCAATCACACATGCCCTCAACATGTCCTCCAATGTCTGAATAGTGCGCTCTGCCTGCCCAACAGTTTGAGGATGAAAGGCAGTACTAAGCTTTACCGGCGTGCTTATGCTCTTCTGGAAGGATCTTCAGAAATGTGAAGTGAACTGAGCTCCTCTATCTGAAATGATAGAGAAAGGAATCCCATGCCATCTCACAATCTCATCAATGTAGAGTCTCGCATAATCCTCGGCTCTATAAGTACACTTCAGAGGGATAAAGTGGGCAGACTTAGTCATCATGTCCACAATAACCCATATGGAGTTATGCTGTCTCCTAGTCCTCGGAAGACCAACCACGAAGTCCATATTAATGGCCTCCCACTTCCAAGTCCAAACCTCAATAATCTGAGTAAGACCGCCAGGCTTAAGATGTTCTGCCTTAACCTGTTGACAATTAGGAAACTTGGCCACATATTCTGCAATGTCCTTCTTCATTCCATCCCACCAATAAATCTTCTTAAGATCATGATACATCTTGGTGGAACCTGGATGTATGGAATATCTGGAACCATGGTCCTGTGCAACAATCCTGGTCCGCATCTGGTACACACAAACAATAAGCTTTAAAAAGTCCATGCTTGCATGCAGCATAGCTGCCCTACACTCCTCCTCGAGATTCTCAGGAATCTTAGATGCAGTGTAAACGGGTGGATTCATTCTCGTGAAGTCCCTTAACCTGTTAGCCATGGTGCTGGTAGGTGGTTTATCCCTGGGAACACCTAGTTGCTCTGCCTGGGCTGTCATAGTCTGAGCTTGTAAGGTGATGGCTTGGGCCATCTGTACCAGGGCTGTCCTTACTTATCCATCTGTCAACCCAGCTGGGTTAACAGACATATCCATTTCAGCAGCTGTGGCCTGGGGAGGAACTTTGTTACCCCCAGCAGCTGCTTCTTTTCTTCCCCGACCAGCATTCCTCCTTGTGTTCATTTTTTGAAAAAGTAAAGTTGATGTTAGATACACTCATAACACGAAGGAATCGGACATTAGAGAAGGCACGATAAGATCAGAAGAAGGGAATTTTCCTACGCATCATGTAGTCTCTAATTCAGGATAGTGGTGCACTTCACTACCATGACTTAGAAACTACTCAATGTGGTTGATGTGAACTTATTATCCTCGAAATTTAACCTAGTGCTCTGATACCAACTTTGTTAGGCCTGGGATCTAGACCCCAGACGAGACCGGCGTCATTGACCTCTCAGAGGTCGCAGACAAGCCTACATACGTTATCATTACTTCATCTAGGTTAAATTTTAGCGGAAAATTTGAAATTTTTGTTTTCTTAGTTCATGTGAAACATATTATACTTAACATCATAGGCGTTCACAAATCAATCATCTAATATAGAGATAATCAAATGAAAGAAGCAGTTCATAATTGCATTAAACGTATTCTTGCCAAAACGGCACCAATACAAAGTCTGAAATGAAAGGGGAAATGAAACACTACTGGAACATTCTCCACTAGATAAAGCCTACATCTAAGCTAGATAATAACAGTAGACATCCTCAAAAGCATGAGGGCATACCAAATCCGGATGAAAGCTCCACGTTCGGATAGCTACAATGTCGTACTGTAAGCTCTACCGTCCACCTGTGCCTGCACCTAAAAGTAGATATTTGTATGGGATTAGTAAACACTTGTACTAAGTATGGGTATATGCAAGCACACACCAAGTACATGCATGTGTAAGAATAGCTCTTTCCTAACAACATGATTTATGGAAAGTCAAGTTAGTGGAATTGCCAAATTTGGATTAGGAAAGTCATGCCATGAGTGTAACATGCATCATCATACTTATCATTTTGCAAGCAACACATAACGTATTGCACATATCATATCACCTAGTTCACATCATTCTTTCATATGCCATGAGATCTTGGAATCATGGACTTGACATTAGGACTTCCCAAAATGAGGGCTCAACATATGGGACCTCAACTAGGGAGCTTCCTTTAGCAAACACAGAGTCCGCTTCATTCATTCATACGTACTTTATTTTATTCATTCATGTACTAGTGCAACCACTAGTCATACCTAGGATGTAGTTTTAAGACTCTCATCGGGTTTGCTGTGCAATCATCAAGAATAACCTAGTGTCATTACTTGAGTCTAGATCACCTCTTAATCATCCTATCCTAACACCTTTGGTATCGTTCATTTCATTATGTGGATCATTTGAGGCTGGCCTCATTCTTTCTTTGGGAACTTTGACCTCAACCGACATAGATCATGTGAGCATTATGAAATCCAGTGTAACATCCCCACACCGAAAAAGGTGGAATCACCGGCCAAGGTAAACCAAAACATGCTAGCGTATATAGGGAATTGAACCCTGCTAGACCCCTATATTGGCATTATAGGTTAAAAGACTAGGATATATAAGGAGACCCATACCCGGCATTTCGGACAGTCTCATCTCATGAGAGTTACGTGAACCTCCGCCATTGTAGAAGTGGGCATTTTGAGGGAGTCTTGGTGTATTCCTTATGTGTAAATGAATAAATAGGTCATTATGTTATGTAAAAAAATTAAGGCGACTTTATGCCTAAGGTTAAGGAAGCATGTCAATGTTATGTCTTGTACGATGAATGCTATGTATATGATGAATGTGATGTGTCTAGTCCAAGGGAATTCCTAAGGAGCACTAAGGTGGGAGTAGTAGTATGGGATGCTACTTTCACATTGCACTAAGTGTAACTTGGGGGTTTTCTTGGAGAGGGTGCTTATGTGAAGTCCGTGAATGCAAGTATGTTCCTCTAGTGTCTTTGATATTGAATGTTGGCTTGTTAAGTGTGGTGAAGTATGCTTATCGTTGGTAGTCTTAACAATCACTTAGGTGTGTATTGAAGGGATTGTATGGGCGGTTTCTTCATGTCTTACCTTAGTTAGTCTTAGGATAAATTTGGATAGGGAAACTTCGTAATGAAATGAGTTCACTGTAAGGCTTATATGATGTCACTGTAAAGTATATTCTTGTGTTAAAATTATGGAAGTTTATCCTTATGTGCTAAATGATGATTTATATGTTGTTTTATTACTATATTCATGGACGTCTTACTTAAATATCATGGAAGCTTTATTCCAACTAAAATGTCCCTTTTTACATGTGATTTTGCATAATGCCATACTTAGTACAATGTTTGTACTAACCCCATACTTTCTATACTCTATAAATATAGGTTGAAGGCAAGTGAAGGTTCCTAGAAGGCAAATATATGGAATTTCTCTCTCAAGACTCGGTACGTCCTCATATATTTGAGGACATAGTCTATATTTCTTTAGTTCTTCTTTAAGACTTGTATAAGACTTATTATTTATTTCTTCAAATGTAAACGGTTGTGACCCTAAGATATTTAAGTTGTGTCTTTAAGTTGGCTTATGAAGATGTGACTTATTCCCTAGTATTTTCTTATTATTAATAATGTGAACAGTTTTAATTCTACGCTACTTTTCATATCTTATGGAATGAATGATAGCTAAGAGACTTGTACAAGATCTTTGAAGGGTCATGTACGCCTTGTGACGACTCAAGAGTGCTCCTTTCTCTAGGGTGTACTTGCAGGTCGTAACAGTGTATGGCGGGTCTGTTCATGTCTTACTTAGGTGACTCTTAGAGCAACCTTAGGTAGACAGTCTAAAACATGAAAAGGAATATTCTTACATAGGGTAGTCTTGAGGATCATCAAGGTGGGTGTGAAGGGTTTGTATGGGCGATCGCTTCATATCTTACTTAGGTGGATCTTAAGATAACCTTTGGTAGGAGGTCTAAATTTTTATATGGATTGTAAGTTGTTATGTTTATATCTTACGATTACTTGAATATGTCATATATGTGAATAATGACTTGAATGAGATTCTTATACATGTTTATGAGGTTTATATTAAAAGAGCATGAAAAGTATGTTTTAAAACAAATGTCCATTTTAGCATGTGCATTCAATGTGCTAATTCCATATGTTTTTTTATTTCTACCAGTGTAGGTGGCAAGTGAGGATATTCTTAGAAGTTAAGCTTAGACATAGAATTATCTCAAGATTGGTATGTCCTCATATGTTCGAGGACATGGATTATGTTTTAGTTTCCTTTTCTAAAAGACTTTGTAATAGACTATAGTTTCTTTTCAAATTGATGAAAGGGCTTTGACTTATGATATTGAATTCTTTCTAAGGTGGTGTCACATCCGGGGAGAACCCCCTAGAAGTAACATGACGTACTTGACCTCTCGTAGGTCTTATACGAGCCCATAGTTATCATTCATCGCATTGACATAGTAAATTAAATGGAAAATTTAAAACTTTTCATAGCACATCATATGCTAGAAACTTCATCTAATATATATATAAAACATAAGCCATAATACATTTATAGACCTTAAGTCTCCTTGCCATCTTAGACTGAATAACGTTAGAGTACATTAGGGACACGACCCATAAGACAAATTACATAACTATACAATATTTAAAGACTTTACATTAAAGACATAAGTAGGAGATCCTTGAACTTAAGGATTTATTTCATTGAGCTTGAGAAGCATCTATCAAGCTCTTCACAATTCAATACATCCTTTAAGCATCCATAACCTAAAGTTTGTGTAAAAAGTAGAGAAGAATGAGATTAGCACAAGAATGTACGAAGTATGGCAATCATGCAAAAACATGCATTTAAAAGGGACATTTTCTTGAAATCATACTTCATGCCTTTTTGAATAAATCTTCATAAAACCTTTAACTAATACCATTTATAACATTCACATACATCATATAAACATATTCAAAAGCCAAACATTACATAAGTCACATATATGATTTATTACATTTTTAAGTCACATTACAGTGAGCCACATTTACCTTAACAGTGAGCTAATTTCCTTTTTATTCATTAACTTCCCAAGTAATCCTCTAGTGATACTTGGTGCAATGCATCACCTTAAGGCCACAAGGAAACATACATACCATCTGTACAAGACAACACATACCATCATAGAAGTATAGTACAACATATACACATTTAAATCAAGCTATAAAGAACATTACAGTGAACTCCTAATCATTATTCACATATACTTGGTTTACTTAACATGTACCTTATAGAACCTTACTCATAATCCCAATCTTAATATACTAGTGCAATGTACATGTGAAGCCCCATAACCTCACATGTACTTAGTAGACCCTTCTTGAGACCACAAGCCTTACCACTTCATACATCAACATCACAAAGTAAAGCCAACTTCATTCGTGTCAATACAATACCTTCATCATATAGTCATATAGACCAACATAGTGCACATAAGGATAAGATCACATCATATAGATTCATACCATGCACATCTTCACAATAAATATACAAATACTACTAAGTCATGAATATGGACATAGCATAATCATATACATTAGATCACCTTCCTAAGACTTCGTAAGGAGTCAGTTGTACAATGTCTAGGTGGGTTCATTACTTCCACCTTTACTAAGTGGCCTTCCTTAAGTCATCCTAGTTAGGATACTATTTCATTATTTCCATTGTCCATTTTACTTTAGGGAAACCATAACCTTAACCGACATAGACCATGTCATGCTAAACATGGAATTTGGTGTCATCAAAACTTTACACCGATGGAAGGTTGTCTATCGGCAAAGGTAGAACCCATTATAAACATAGCTTTCTATGTGGATCCACTAGCTAGTATCCTATGGTGGCAATATAGTTCAAGAACTAAGAGATAGGTGTCCCTTTTCATACCATGTGGTAATTGGGCCTCTTCTCATGGGAATCCCTTGGATGACACATCCCAAAAGCAAGGGAGGTTAACATCACACGGGCAACTTTAGAGTGAACCTTTCCTTTTATGGACAAGTCATCACCTCCCATTGTCAAGTTGACTAGGTGCTCAGCTAAGTTCCCTTTATTGAAAAAGTCTTTATTACATTTATTTATAAAACATAGACTTAGAATATTCATTCCTCATACGCTTATAGCATATTCAAGCATCTATCTAGTTTAAGAGTATTCTTGGCAACACCTTTCAAGGACCCTCTATTAACTAGATCCTCTTTCATGTGTGTGTGTTCATATACATGATCAAAACCTTCACATAACACATTAAGACCACACATGACCATACATTCAAATTCATGCATATAGAAACCAAACCTAGGAAGTATACTATCAAAGTACACATGTGCAATGCATAGACAAGGTCCAATACCCTTGCCCATACTAGTATACCTATAAAGTCATCCTAGTTAAGGAAACACATATCATACTTCCATGAACATCACCTTAACATCTATAGTAGTAGACACTAGTGAATATGAGAACTATCTTTCATTTAGACACCATGACCTATATTGGCTTGTAACATGCATGTAAAGTGAGTGTGTGTGTACATTGGTCAACATGATCACATAATGGCTATCAAAACACATTTAGGCAGCCACCCTCTTAGATCATAATACTTCATCAAGCATAGACCACACAACACACAATAACATAGGAGACAAGACAACTTCATGATACACTTAAGACTCCTAACTTGTGCTATTCATGCATTCACATAGGGGTACATAGGTAAGGGATTATTAACCCTTTTAACACATCAATGGAAGCACCTATACTTTACCCTAACATGAATATACACATGCTTATACAATAGCCATAAAACCTAGATCACAACTAGAATAGGAAAGTAGGTATAATCTTCTCGTAGTATCATCTCAAGAACATGTTCATGTGATCATCAATTTGCCTTCAAGGCCATGGTCAACACATATATAATGACAATAAAAAAAACACCACCACCATAAGTGGACCATACCACAAAATACCATACAAGTCCTCATCAACATTATTATAGAAGAATAGAGAAGTGGAAGAGTAGAGCAATTCTTACCAACACTTTACCATTTGGTCACATTGACCTTTACTACTCTTCATCAATATTTAAAGTATAAATCAGTATCTAAGACATAATAATCATATACGAAGTCATGCATAAGCTACTACAAGTCCATACTACAAACTAACACAACTCCTTAGCATACTAGAAGGTAGAAGACATAGACCATTAACCAATTTTCATTACATGGATTATAGATCATATTTCACCAATAATATCACTCTAAGTCAGTAGCTAATCATACATTTGATTATAAAGAAATCATGCTAAAAGCACTCCAAGATTAAGCTACAACATATGCATTAGACTTGTCAATTTGCTAGAGTGTGGAGAGGGAATTAACCAACCGTATTGATTCTCTAAGACCTTGATCATCAACAATATTTTAACAATAATGTACATGCTAGGAAGCGTCTAGATAGATCACTACATCAAAGGAAACCATGCTTCATCTATCCACAATTCAAGATATCATCATATACATAGTATTATCAATCGATAGACTAGAAGACTAGGTCAATTAACATAAGCCATCTTTACTTCAATCATACAATATTTGTATTCATAATCCAATCATGATACTAACCTAAAACAGTATATACAACCAACTAAACATGATCGAAATCAACATTAATTCAATTAGAAGCCAATGTTACATTGAACTATGGAAACTAGGCTAAACATGTTCAAATCTTCATACATTGATCCTCATGGATCCTTCAACATCAATTCAACATAATTACATGTAAATAACAGTATATACAATCACTTCAACGTAATAGAATCAAAATTCGATCGATAGGAACTCAAGATCACGAATCCCAAACAAGGCTAAAACGTTTGAGTGAAGGAGCATGGGTTCATCATGCAATTGGAGTAAAACTCAAGTTAAAACCACTGTAATAACTTCAATTTATCATGATTTAATCGTTCAAAACCTTTTTAGAAAGTACCCATGGCAGATTGAAGAAGACATGATTTGATCATAATTTTCTTCTTTGAAATCTTTGAGAATGGCTCTCTAGATGAAAAGATAACTAGAGATGAAGATCACCATACCTTTATCTACATGAAGAACTCTAAAACTTGATGAATCACCCATAGAAATCTAAGCTCTAAGAAATTCTTGAGCTTCACCAACAATGGTGGTTTTAGAGAGAACATTTTTGGAGGGAAGGTTTCTTACGTGTGAAGGGATTTTGGGAATGGGTGGTTCACGTTTTCAAAGACATTTATAGACCTAAAATTAGCTATATTAACCCATTAGAGTCAGGTTAGGACGTGGTGTGAATTTATCATTCACCCCTTTAATTAAAACAGACGCAGCTGCAGGTTACAGGCCACCATCGACGGAGGCACCTACAAGGCGTTGGTCAGTCAATGGACCGTGCCTAGGGATCTGTCGATTGGTACTTATCCAAATGTTGGATTTAGACCTGCCCAAGGAAAGTGCCAGTCAATGAGACCTTACTAACGGGCCGTTGGTTGACCAACTGGCCGTCGTTTGGTCCGTTAATTGGCACTGCCCAGGCAGTGTCTCGACCAGCCTTGGGGCCTTCTTGTGGGGACTTTTGTGGGGCCCTTAAAGGTCGTACCCAGACGATTCAAACGTAAATACAACCCTTAACAAGTTATAGAAATTCCACAAAAGTTTCACCCAAAACAACCACTTGTAACTCTTCCAAACAGGCCAAGCCCCATAAAGACACACGTTGAACGTCTTAAGGGCTATCATTCGAACGCCTTGGACGTTCTTGGTCGTTTGACCTCCAAACTTCACGAAACTTCATATACTATCATTTACATCATTATGAACCATATTAAGACTTCATAATGTCATGCATCACACATAATCACATAGAACCACATACGAGACATTTAAGTTACTTAGTCGTCGAACGTTTAGGTCGACCCTTGACGTTTGACTTCCAAATCACCTCAAACTTTATACACTGACTATAAACCATATTATAAGTCATTTTAGGACCTTATAACCTTAATACTAACATGTTAGGCTCTAGACACCCTATCTCATTTTGGGTCTTACAATAGCCCCCACTTGGGAACATTCGTCCTCGAATGACACTTAGAACACTTTAACCACAACAAGGTCTTCAAAGCATCATATATCAGTTCATCATATTCATAACATCATCATATAGAAGTCAATGCACCAAACTTTAAAAGGAACACAACTTCACGACATTTAGCACTCAATGCACACAAGATAGCAAAACTTCAATTCACTCACCCCTTAATGCATTAATCAAAGATGCTCTTATCATGTTCATAGGAGGAACATACTTCTCCTATTCATAACATGCTCATTACAATCCATTTTATTAAGAGTTCATCATGTATGGCCACACATAGGCAGATTACAACAATACTCAAAACAAGTAGGCACTCATACTTCAATGCACATAGACTTGAGTTAATTGCATCAACAAAGATCTTCATTAGTTAGACCTAGTACCATGATGGTCATTCTCAACCATACTATGCTTAGCGGTGTCCATGAGGAATGTTCTTCTCCTCAACATACCTACATGTATTATGAGTTCACACCTAAGCAAGGTACAAGGTCAATTTACTCTAAAATGAGAGATTTACAACTTTTAAATCAAGACCTGAGCATGTATTCTTCCTAGTGAAATCTAAATGGCAAGTTACATAATTTTCAAGAGACTCAACATATTTTATTTTAAAGAGACTCGACTTTTCATTATAAGGCTAAACATTTCACCTCACAAGTGATTAAAACTAAATTCCTTACTTTACCTCATGAAGTCTAATTCACAATTAGCATGCTAAGATGCACAATGCACATGAGAAAACATGGATTTTATCAAAATTTCCCTTCATGCACTTTAGAAATGTACAATATCTTTAAGGTAATGTCAATCAATACATACCAATCATATAAAGGTCATGCAAATTCATACTTTATGCAAAACTCTATTCATGAACAAGCTTATTAAGAATTCATTAGTTTCAAGTTCAAGTAAAAATAGAAGGACAAGGTAGAAAATATCTACAACCTTACCATTTCATCACCATCCCCACTTAGGGTAAACCCAATTAAGAGCAACTTAACCCATATGAAAAGGATCTTAACTTAACAACCTTCATTTTTCATCACTTAAAAGTTATTACAACTTTAGAAGGATTTACAGTAACTTAACATAGGAACACCAAGGTACTCTAAGACTTATCACCTAGGCAATTTATCCACAATTATCAAGTTAGGTCATCTCATTCAACCACATAAGGTGTTCATACAATACAATAGACACCAAGGTCATATCTCATTAGGGGAAGACAACAAGGAGACTCACAACACAATAAGAAGTTAGAAACAAATCTATGACTCATCATGCCATAAGACTCTCATTATTCATTTCAAATAGCAAATCCCCTTTTAACATTCATTATCATGCTCATCTGCATCAATTCTATACACATTTTAACAACTTCCAATCAAGGAACAATTTAGTTGCTTTCCCAAAGATATTACAGTATGCTGCCTAGCATTTACAGTGAACATGCTTCAAAATTCCAAAAATGCAACCTTTAGGCAATTGTTAGGAAAAACATGACATATGAGATACAAAACTTTGCCAAGTCAAGCATACTATCATCACACCTAGGATCAAGTCTATACAAAGGACTCCAATCCATACTAGGCAACTTATCCAGGACCACATGTATAAAAAAGGAAACATTGAACACCTTTAAGTACAAAATCTTAGGGTAGCATGCTTCCATATGTAGTCACTAAGCATTTCAAGATCAAACCATAATATAAGGCTACCATCATGCAACACAATATAGTAACACATTTTTTCAAAAGAAACTCATGTCAACCATAATAACTTGTAATCATGCTATAACTATATCATGCCATGCATTCTTCAACATAACATGCTATTTCACTTAAGTCTCATACATAGCCATAAATTGCATCACTTCATCAAAACATGCCAAGATTCACATTCACACATACTCATTAAACCCTAAAATCAAGTTAAGCATTAACTCACCTTTTCTCCCTCAAACTTAGAGAACAATATCATCAAAGCAATCACATCTAAAAGACCACCAGACCAGAAAACATAAGAGAGGGATCTTATAGAGTTAAGTTCTATGGAACGATATGAGAATGATGAAGAAGGGAAACTCTATCGTTCTATAGCCTCTCGTACCATTTCATGTGTCGCAATTCACCACCAATGATACAAGACTCTACTAGACGTAGCAATATGAGACTTTTAGAACCTAGGACCACTTTATAAACCTCATGCTCTGATACCAGGTTTGTCACATCCGGGGAGCACCCCCCAGAAGTAACATGGCGTACTTGACCTCTCGGAGGTCTTATACAATCCCATATTTATCATTCATCGCATTGAAATATTTAATTTAGCGGAAAAAATAAAACTTTTCATATCACAGCATATGCTAGAAACTTCATCTAATATATATATAAAAAATAAGCCATAATACCTTTATAGACCTTAAGTCTCCTTGACATCTTAGACTCAATAACCTTAGAGTACATTAGGGACACGGCCATAAGACACATTATATAACTATACAATATTTAAAGACTTTACATTAAAGACATAAGTAGGAGATCCTTGAACTTAAGGACTCCTTTCATTGATCTTGGGAAACATCTATCAAGCTCTTCACCATTAAAGACATGCTTTAAGCATCCATAACCTACACTTTGTGTAAAAAGTAGATAAGAATGGGATTAGCACAAGAATGTACTAAGTATGGCAACCATGCAAAAACATGCATTTAAAAGGGACATTTTCTTTAAATCATACTTCATGCCTTTTTGAATAAAACTTCATAAAACCTTTAACCAATGGCATTTATATAATTCACATACATCATATAAACATAATCAAAATCCAAACATTACATAAGATCACATATAGGATTTATTACATTTTTAAGTCACATTACAGTGAGCCACATTTACCTTAATAGTGAGCTAGTTTCCCTTTTATTCATTAACTTCCCAAGTAACCCTCTAGTGATACTTGGTGCAATGCATCACCTTAAGGCCACAAGGAAACTTACATACCGTCTATACAAGACAACACATACCATCATAGAAGTATAGTACAACATATACACATTTAAACCAAGCTATAAAGAAAATTACAGTGAACTCCTAATCATTATTCACATATACTTGTTTTACTTCACATGGTACCTTATAGAACCTTACTCATACTCCAATCTTAATCTACTAGAGCAATGTACATGTGAAGCCCCATAACCTCACATGTACTTAGTAGACCCTTAATGAGACCACAAGCGTTACCACTTTATACATCAAGATCACAAGTAAAGCCAACTTCATTCGTGTCAATAAAATACCTTCATCATATAGTCATTTAGACTAACATAGTGCACATAAGGATAATATCACTTCATATAGATTCATACCATGTACATATTCATAATAAATATAAAAATACTACTAAGTCATGCATATGGACATAACATAATCATATACATTATGTCACCTTCCTAAGACTTCCTAAGGAGTCACTTGTGCAATGTCTAGGTGGGTTCATTACTTCCACCTATACTAAGTAACCTTCCTTAAGTCATCCTAGTTAGGATCCTATTTCATTTTTTCCATTGTCCATTTTACTTTAGAGAAACCATAACCTTAACCGACATAGACCATGTGATGATAAACATGGAATCCGGTGTCATCAAAACCTTACACCGATGGAAGGTGGTCTACCGGCCAAGGTAGAACCCATTATAAACATAGTTTTCTAGTGGATTCACTAGCTAGTATCCTATGGTGGCAACATAGTTCAAGAACTAAGAGATAGGTGTCCCTTTTCATGCCATGTGGTAATTGGGCCTCTTCTCATGGGAATCCCTCGGATGACACATCATAAAAGCACGGGAGGTTAACATCACACGGGTAACTTTAGAGTGAACCTTTCCTTTTATGGACAAGTCATCACCTCCCATTGTCATGTTCACTCAGTGCTAAGCTTCGTTACTTTTATTGAAAAAGCCTTTATTACATTTATTTATAAAACATAGACTTAGAATATTCATTCCTCATATGCTTATAGCATATTCAAGCATCTATCTAGTTTTAGAGTATTCTTGTCCACACCTTTCAAGGCCCCTCTATTAACTAGATCCTCTTTCATGTGTGTGTTTCATATACATTCGCAAACCCTTCACATAACATATTAAGACCAAACATGACCATACATCATATTCATTCATATAGAAACCAAACCTAGGAACTATCCTATCAAAGTACACATGTGCAATGCATAGACAAGGTCCAATACCCTTGCCTATACTAGTATACCTATCAAGTCATACTAGTTAAGGAAACACATATCATACTTCCATGAACATCACCTTAACATGCATAGTAGTAGACACTAGTGAATATGAGAACTACCTTTCATTTAGACACCATGACCTTTACTTGATTGTAACATGCATGTAAAGTGAGTGTGTGTGTACATTGGTCAACATGATCACATAATGGCTATCAAAAAACATTGAGGCAGCCACCCTCTTAGATCATAATACTTCATCATGCATAGACCACACAACACACAATAGCATACGAGACAAGCCAACTTCATAATACACTTAAGACTCCTAACTTGTGCTATTCATGCATTCACATAGGGGTACATAAGAAAGAGATTATTAACCCTTTTAACACATCAATGGCAGCACCTATAATTTACCCTAACATGAATATACACATGCTTATACAATAGCCATAAAACATAGATCACAACTAGAATAGGAAAGTAGGTATAAACGTCTCATAGTATCATCTCAAGCACATGTTCATGTGATCATCAATTTTCCTTCAAGGCCATGGTCAACACATATATAATGACAATAAATTAAACACCGCCATCATAAGTGGACCATACCACACAATACCATACAAGTGTTCATCAACATTATTATAGAAGAATAGAGAAGTAGAAGAGTAGAGCAATTCTTACCAACCCTTTAGCATTTGGTCATCAATGACCCTTACTACTCTTTCATCAATATTTCAAGTATAAGGCAGTACCTAAGAAATAATAATCATATACTAAGTCATGAATAAGCTACTACAAGTCCATACAACAAACTAACACAACTCCTTAGCATACTAGAAGGTAGAAGACATAGACCATTAACCAATTTTCATTACATGGATTATAGATAATATTTCACCAATAATATCACTCTAAGGTAGTAGTAATCATAAATTTTATAATAAAGAAATCATGCTAAAAGCACTCCAAGATTAAGCTACAACAGAGGCATTAGACTTGTAAATTTGCTAGAGTATAGAGAGGGAATAAACCAACCCTATTGATTATCTAAGACCTTGATAATAAACCATATTTTAACAATAATGTACATACCAGGAAGCATCTAGATAGATCACTACATTAAAGGAAATTATGCTTCATCTATCCACAATTCAAGATATCATCATATACATAGTATTATCAATCGATAGACTAGAAGACTAGGTCAATTCACATAAGCCATCTTTACTTCAATCAAACAATATTTGTATTAATAATCCAATCATGATACTAACCTAAAACAGTAGATACAACCAACTAAACATGATCAAAGTCCACATTAATTCAATTAGAAGCCAATGTTATAGTTAAACAAGGCTAAACATGTTCAAATATTTATACATTGATCCTCGTGGATCCTTCAACATCAAATGCAACATAAATTCATGTAAATAACATTATATATAATCACTTCAACGTAATAGAATCAAAACTCGATCGATAGGAACTCAAGATCACGAAGCCCAAACAAGGCTAAAACGTTTGAGTGAAGAAGCATGGGTTCATCATGCAATTGGAGTAAAAATCACTTTAAAACCACTGTAATAACTTCAATTATCATGATTTAATCGTTCAAAACCTTTTTAGAAAGAACCCATGGCAGATTGAAGAAGAGATGGTTTGATCATAATTTTCTTCTTCGAAATCTTTGAGAATGACTCTCTAGATGAAAAGATAACTAGAGATGAAGATCACCATACCTTTATCTACATGAATAACTCTAAAACTTGATGAATCACCCATAGAAATCTAAGCTCCAAGAAGTTCTTGAGCTTCACCAAGAATGGTGGTTTTAGAGAGAACATTTTTGAACGGAAGGTTTCTTATGTGTGGGGGGAATTTTGGAATTGGTGGTTCACGTTTTCAAAGACTTATATACACCTAAAATTAACTAAATTAACCCATTGTATTCAGGTTAGGACGTGGTGTGAATTTCCCATTCACCAATTTAATTAAAACAGACGCAGCTCCATGTTACAGGCCACCATCGACGGAGGCACCTATAGAGCGTTGGTCAGTCAACGGACCGTGCCTAGGGCTTCGTCGATTGGTACTTAGCCAAATATTGGATTGAGATCCCCCCAAGGCAAGCACCAGTAGACGAAACCTGACTAACGGGCCTTTTGTTGACCAACTGGACGTCGTTAGGTCCGTAAATTGACACTGCCCAGGCATTGTCTCGACCAGCCTTGGGTCCTTCTTGTGGGGCCTTTTGAAGGGCCCTTTAGATGTCGTACCCAGAAGTTTCCAACGTAAATACAACCCTTAACAAGTTATAGACATTCCAAAAAGTTTCACCCAAAACAACCACTTGTAACTCGTCCAAACAGGCCAAGCCCCATCAAGACACACGTTGAACGTCTTAAGGGCTATCTTTCGAACGCCTTGGACGTTCTTGGTTGTTTGACCTCCAAACTTCACGAAACCTCATATACTATTATTTTACATCATTATGAACCATATTAAGACTTCATAATCTCATGAATCATATATAATCACATAGAACCACATACGAGGCATTTAGGTGACTTAGTCATCGAACGTTTCGGTCGACCCTTGACGTTTGACTTCCAAATCACCTCAAACTTTATACACTGACTATACGAACATGTTAGGATATAGACACCCAATCTCATTTGGGGTCTTATAGATGGTGTATGTTGAGACTTAGTTCTTTCTTATGTTTCTATAAAAGAGTTTGACAATTATGTTGAAAAGTATTAATTCCGCGCTACTTTTCATATTTATATGCGATAAAAGATCTTTTAAGATTTTATACGACCTCTGAGAGGTCGTGTATGCCGTGTTGCGACTTGGGGGTGCTCCTGGTCATGACAAAACTGGTATTAGAGCATAAGATTATGAAGTAGTCTTTAGGATTCAAATTCTCATAAAAGCTCGTCTAGTAGAGTCTTGTTCATCGGTGTGAGTCGCGACAAATCTATTAGCGATAGGCTATAGGAAGATAGAAGTTTCCCTTTCTTCATTACTCTTGTGTCATTCCATAGAGTTGAGGTTATAAGTGTTTTTTCCTAATCTCTTCTCTTGTGTTTATAGGATATGAATACAGTAAGGACACCCACAAGGAGAGTGGATGAGGATATGGGGAATGAGGGAGTGTAACAACCAGGGAGCAACCCATAGAAGTTACCCGTGCCTTCGACCTCTCAGAGGTCTTGGACAAGCCTCTTAGCTATCATTAATTACATAAGTTTTAAAAGTAGAGAGTAATTAAAATATTTCACAACTATATAAATAAGAAAATTCTTTTATAAAAGCTAAGGAATAAGTCTCATCGTCACAAGAAAACTTAAAGACACATCTTAAACATCAAATGGTCACAACCTGTAACAACCCTAAAAATGGATATGCTAAATAATGCTTAATGTGTCTAGAATGACTACAATTAGACCGGGTTCACACGGACTGATGTGCGTAGAACCAGACCTCTGAACCCTTACTACAGCCAAGCCAACTAACTTGGGGAGTTAGTTGAGCTAGAAAAGGTTGGGTCCAGCCATGTAGGGCTCTCGAATACAAAGATTTACTCGAATGAGTCTTTACCGAACTTAAAAAGGGAAAATCTTAGGTTTGGAGGGTCTATGGGTAAAATGGACTTTTTCCAGGATGAGGCTACTATCATAATTACCCTAAATATATAATTAATTATTTAATTAATAAGGTGGATTTCCATTTTGGGGAGAGAGAGCCAAAAATTGGCCTTTGAGGCAAAATATTGCTCCACCCGGGTTCGAACCTAGGTGGGAGCAATGATTTAATGTGATTTTTTTAATTGGTGAATTAATTTAATCAATTAATAATGAATGGCTGATTTAAGAAAAAGGAAAATCAGATTTTTATTATTAATTATTAGTTATTTATTAATTAATGTGTTTTATTTGACTAAGTCTCCTAGTTGACTAAGTCTAAACTACTTCACCTCTTTTAACTCTCTCTCACGCTCATCTCTCTCTCACGTCTCTCTCATTTTCTTTTCTTTCACGTTTTCTCTCTGCCTAAACAACCACAACTAAGTGAAGACATTAGGCAAAAAGGGGAGATTTCCGTCGAGTTTGGTGTTGAGACTTTCGGTGTTCGATGTGAGTTTGGAGTAGTTTTTGAGCAGCAAGTCAAGGTTTGAACGTCATAAAAGGTATGGGTTTTCTTACTTTTGGTCCCTTCTCCAAGAGACCCTTAAGACTCAGTTAATTCAATTCCGAAACTAGGATTGTTTCCCATTTCATGCTCCCTGTCACTAGCTCCCTATGATTTTAGGTTGGGTGTGCTTGCTGATAGAATCTAGGGGTACTATGATTTGTGTGATGATCTAGTTTTGAGTATGTGATCATGATTATGTGCTTATGTTTGTGTCTTTTGTAAATATGAATATAGGCATGTGTGTAAGTGTGCAAGTGGGATCATGACTTTGAGTTTCGGCTTGTTTATGTTAATGGCATAAAGATCGCTTGTATTTTATGTGAATAATTGTGTAAACCGTAATGTTCATGTGAAGATGTTATTGTTGTTTGTTGAGTATAGAAATCTTGACTTAAAGTAATCCTAAAGATGCCATTAAGTATGTATAAAACGTTCTACAAAAATTGTCCTAATCTAATGTAAAAAGGTGGAGAGAATGGGCTGCAAAAATGTGACCAAATTTCCAGCTTTTGGAAATTTGGTTTCGGCCAGATGCTTGAAGTTTTGGGAGAGTTTAAAAAATGAATTAAAATAGGTGAGGTCAGTAGGGGTTGAACCCAAGACCTTACTACAAGAAAGCAAAGAGAAAATATGATGAGAGGAGTGGGATTCGAAACCACATCCTCTCGGCCAAACAAGAGAGCAAAGAGAAGAACTTTAAATTAATAATAAGGTGAGAGGAGTGGGATTCGAACCCACAACCTCTCAGCCGAATGAGGAGACAAGGAGAGAGTAAACAAAAAGAAAATTAAAATAATGAGAGGAGTGGGGTTCGAACACACATCCTCTCGGCCAACATGGGAATAAACTAAGGGAAAAGAAAAATAAACAAATGTGGTTGTGGGGGGTTCGATCCCACATCGTCTCAGTCCCAAACAAACAAAAAATAAAGAAAGAAATTAAAATAAAATGAAAAGAAGGCGTTGGGGCTCGATCTTGGGTCCCCAAGCCGTGTGGATCAAACTAGAATAAATAAAAATGTAAGTGTTGTCCAAGGGATTCGAAATCGGGTTCCCTTGACCAATTTCCGTATTGATACATAAGTCATACTTGAGTAAATGTTCAAAATAATGCTGCCTACTTACATCGAAACCATATCTTTGCATATATACAAGATGCATAGGTCTTGTACCACATAATCTTAGGAAGATATGAGTTACTTGAACGAACTATGAATGAAGCCACATGGCTTGTATGTATAGACCCATAAGTCTAGCATACGTTTAGCAGTAAGTGAACCTAAGATGTATGCAATGAAATGATGAAGTGAACAATGAAATGATGAAACCTAGAAGGGTTAAGTATGAGTGTGAAACACACTAATGGCCAAGTACATTGGCATATGATGAAATGAACATTTACCTAAAAAGGGGTGAGTAAATATGAAGAGCAAATGTGCTAAAGTTAATGAATGTGGTGACAACATGATAAGAGGCTAATGTGAAAGATGAGAGCAATCTCAAATGATCCTAAGTAAACGTTACCAACACGTACTCACCTATGAGAGTATAAAGTTAATGAAGAGACAAGTCTCTATGAATAGTCTAATGAAAGTATTGAGAATAATGTATACTTAATACTAATGATGAGATGAGAAATCATCTATTGAGCTATTATGTCCTCATACTAGAAGGCAACTTCCATGACGTATGAGTTGAATGTAATGGAACTTTATACTGAGCACCGATAAACTAGCTATGAGCGGTGATGCCTTCTTTCGGGAAGGGAGGAGGTTCACGTAACTCTCATGAGATGAGACTGTCCGGCATGCCGTGTATGAGTCTCCTTATATCTCCTAGTCTTTGAACCTATACTGCCAATATAGGGATCTAGCAGGGTTCAATCCCCTCTATACGCTAGCATGTTTTGGGTCACTTTGGTCGGTGATTCCACCTCTTTTCGGTGTGGGGCAGACACTGGATTTCATGATGCTCACATGATCTATGTTGGTTAAAGTTAAAGTTCCCAAAGAATGAATGAGACCCGCCTCTAATGATGCACATAATGAAATGAACGATACCAAAGGTGTTAGGATAGGATAATCAAGAGCTGAGATAGACTCAAGTAATGACACTAGGTTATTCTTGATCATTGCACAGCAAACCCAATGAGAGTCTTAAGCTACGTCCTAGGTATGGCTAGTGTTTACACTAGCTTATGAATGAATGAAATGAAGTACTTATGAATGAATGAAGCAGACTCTGTGTTTGCTAAAAAAGGATCCCTAGTTGAGGTCCCATATGTTGATCCCTCATTTTGGGAAGTCTTAATGTTAAGTCCATGATTCCGAGGTCTCATGGCATATGAACGAATGATATGAAAGATGTTATGTGCTATATGCAATATATTATGTGCTATATGCAATATGTTATGTGTTATGTGTAAGATGTTATGTGTTGTGTGCAATATGATATGTATGATGATGCATGTTACTCTCATGGCATGACTTTCCTAATCCAATTTGGCAAGTCCACTGACTTTCCTAATTCAAATTTTGCAGGTCAACTAACTTTCCTAATGCAAATTTGGCAAGTCTACCGACTTGACTTTCCATAATCATGTTGTTAGGAAAGAGCTACCCATACTCATTCATGTCCTTGGTATGTGCTTACATATACCCATACTTAGTACAAGTGTGTACTAATCCAATACAACTCTACATTTTTAGGTGTAGGCACAGGTGGACGTTAGAGCTTACAGCACGACGTTGCAGCTATCCGGACGTGGAGCTTTCATCCAAAATTTGTAGGCCCTCATGCTTTCGAGGAGGTCTACTTTTATTATCTAGCTTAGATGTAGGCTTTAGCTAGTGGAGCATGTTCCGTTAATATTTCTTTCCCATTTCATTTCAGACATTGTATTGGTGCCATTTTGGCAAGTATACACTTAATGCAATATTGAACTATTTCTTTCAGTTGATGATCTTAATGTTAGATAGTTGATTGTGAACATATATGAATTTAAGTAGAATGATATACATGCATGTTAAGGAACAAAAAAAGTTCAAATTTTCCGCTAAAATTAACCTAGATGAAGTAAAGATGACGTATGTAGCCTTGTGTGCGACCTCTAAGAGGTCAACGACGTCGATCTCATTTGGGGTCTAGATTCCGGTCGTACCACAACCCTTTACATTGAAAGAAAACATACGATGTTTTATGCAAGTCTTAAAAGAGGAAACTAAATGAAATATAGTCTATGTCTTCAAATATATGAGGACATACCAATCTTGAGAGATTCAACTTCCCAAGCTTTTCCTTCTAAGAACCTTCACTTGCCGTCAACATATACTTTGGAAATATAGAATAGTATGGGGTTAGTACAAACATTGTACTAAGTATGGCATTATGCAAAAACTTGCATAAGAGGAAATTTTACTGGAATAAAAATGTTTCATGCTATTTTAGTAAAACCTTCAAGAATCAAGTCACAAACATCGTATAAATCATCATTTAGCACATAAGGTAAAACTTTCATAATTTCAACATAGGTCATATTTACAGTAAACCCATATCATATAGAATTTTACTATCCAAAGTTATCCTAAGACTCACTAAGGTAAAACATGAAGAAACCGCCCATACAATCTCTTTAATACGCACCTAAGTGATCTTTAAGAGTACCAAGGGTAAGCATACTTCATTTAATTTAACAAGTAAACATTCATTACTAAGATACTAGAAGAATATACATGCATTTAGGAACTTCACATAAGAACCATCCTCCAAGACAACCCCCAGGTTACACTTAGTGCAATGTGAAAGTAGCATCCATACTATTACTCCCACCTTTGTGCTCCATGAGAATTCCCTAAGACTAGGCACATCATATTCATCATATACAACATTCACCATATAAGTCACAATATCAACATGTTTCTTTAACATTTACATAAAGTAACATTACTTCATTTACATCATATAATGATCCATTCATACATTTTCATATAAGGACACACCATGTAACGCCCTAAAACGAACTAAGGTGAACTAGAGATTTGTAAGTGTTACTTGAGTGAATTTTGTGTTAAACTAAGTTAGATTAGTCTTACTAAGGTGTGTGTGAAGTTTGGTTGAGTTTGGAGGTCAATCGATCAAAAACGTCCATGACGTTCGGAATGTGTGCCCTAGAATGTATTAGTGTGTCTTGTTGTGTTTGGATGAGTTTTACGTGTTCATTTTACTTGAAACTTGCATGGGATGTTCCTAATACCTAGTTGGATTAGTTTAGGGGTTTAACATCTGGCCACGATCCCACCTAGGACCCACAAGAGGCCCTAGATGAAGGGCCCAAGACTTAGGCAAAACTGCCAAAAAGTAGTGACCAAACGACGACCCTAAGGACGGTCCGTTGGTCCATCAACAGTCCGTCGACCTAGGGAGTTTATTTTAACGGCAAGTAAGATGACCAGGCTCCATTAGAGTTAAATGTCAAACCACGAGACCCCACCAATGGTCCGTAGATGCACAGACAATCCGTTGGTTAGGTCTCGTCTGTGAGGCCTGCAAAACTGTTAAGTGGCTGCCTACTTGGGGTGTTTTGTGTAAATTCACCCCAAGTATTTTAATACCCTAGGCTGATACTTTTAGTGTTTTTAGGTTATATTAAGTTAGATTTAAACCCTATACCTAGACAAGACCCCTCACTTCAAAAATTTAAACTCTCTCTCTAATGATAAACACTCTCAAACTCAATTGAAAGCTAGAGGTCAAGGAAGGAAATAGGGCTGGTTGGACGTGTCTCTTCATGAAAAACTCTTGTATTTTAATTGCTTATTGAGGTATGGTATCCATTCTTTAATACCCTTTTATTCAAGAAGCCATTTCCAATGAATTTTGAAAAGGGGTTTCCAACCCTAACTTTTATTATCTTCAACCCATTATGGGTCTTGCATGAAAATGGTTCTAAAATTTAATTAATGATGTTATCAATGTTAGTTGGTGATTATAATGCAAAAAACCTAATAAAAAATTGTTAAAGTTTCCTTTCTAGTTGTGGTTTATGAAATGGGTCAAATGGGCATGTTTATGTACAAAATGAACTTTGGTCTTATTGTGTTGGAATGATGGTTTAGCTACCGCCCTAAGGGCCTTATTATGATGAATAATTGATAAAAATGCTTATAGGTTGTTATGGGTTGTTAGCTTGAAGAGTTGCTTATATTGTATTGTTCTTATGAATTGATTCTTGAGTGGTATGTTCCATCTTCTTGGTGGCGGTGTTTATTTGATAAATTGGTTATGTTTAATAGGTATTGAGAATGTGATCTTGAAGGTCTAATTTGTAGAATGAATATAAATTGTAAATGGGCCTTGTTTTGTGATTGTGAAGCATGAATTGTATGTTTGACCTAGAGTTTGGTCTAATTGAAGAATATTACTAAGTGAAGTATGTAAAGTGTGTAAGTTGATGAATGAAGGTCTAAAGCATGTTAGAATTAATGTATATGAAGTGATTCTTATATGCAAGGTGTGCTCCCATGTACACGCACACTTTAAGTGAATGAATAAAGCTAAGTTTAGTAAGAAGGGGTGTCTTGGGGTGGACATTCTTCGTGAGTTGAGATGAAGTGTCAAGTAGCAACCTCACTATTCCTAATGAGCTTTCTAAGATAGGTGGGAGGATGAATGCCCTTCGTGAGTTGAGAGGTGGTATTCACTAGTTATCCTTGACCTATAGTCTAAGATGTTGAGAATCTATGGGGAGTTATTCCTAGCACCGAGAGGATATGAAGGAGAGGTGGATTACACTTCGTGAGTTGATATGTTGTATGTCCAAAGTACCTCTTAATATGAGTACTCCTCGTTAGTAGAGAATGAGTTACTTAGTAGCAATCTTCTTATCCCTTAATTATGTGCCAGCATAGGTGTAGCTATTGGAAAAGCCATGTAAAATCTAAGAGCATGACCTTACTCTAGGCAAGTAAGGATCCCTCATCCGATAGGGTTTAATATCGGGATTCCATGTCTAGCTCTCATGATCTTTGTCGGTTATGCTAACTCCCACAAATGAATTGATTGAACTAAGTTATCATGTGTATTAGTGATGTTTTGAATGACTATCGTGAAGTGCTCAACTTCTTGGGTACCCATTAGGAGAGCTAGTGGGAGTGGTAGTATGGGATGCTACTCTCACATTGCACTTAGTGTGACCTATACCTCCTAAGAGAGAAGAGTACTTTCATGAAATCCGTGTTAATGATGGTTATACTGTGATGTTATGAATGATTATGGTGTAGGGCTTGATTTAAAGGAATCCATTAGGAGCACTAAGTGGGACTGATAGTATGGGATGCTACTCTCACATTGCACTTAGTGTGGCCTATATTTCATATGAGTGTGTTGCACATGTTAGCCGAGGGAGTGGATTTGTTTTCCTAACGAGGTAAGTCTAAGATTAGTAGTCTTGAGGATCGCTTTGGTGTGCTTTGTAATGGATGTGTGGATGGTCCCTTCTTGGCTCACCTTAGGGAACCTTAGGATAACTTGGTTTAGGAAGCTTCAAAGGAAACGGTTTCGTATGACTTGGACCGTGCCACTCACTGTAAGGTCTCCACTATAAATGTTCAAACAGTTCACTGTAATGTCCTATTGAGTTTACTGTAATGTTGGTTAATTGTTGTGACGTGCTCAAACTCTTGGGAATCCATTAGGAGCGCTAGTTGGAGTGGTAGTATGGGATGCTACTCTCACATTGCACTTAGTGTGACCTAAGAGTCCTATTGGAGGACAGCACTTATGTGAAACTGTATACTTGAGTCGGTTCACTTTAAGGTTTGATGTGATCACTGTAAAGTAAATCCTTAAGTTAAAGTTATGGAAATCCTTGTTTAAATGGTTAATGATGCTTCTTATATTATTTTGTCCCTAAGTTCATGAATGTTTAATTAAATTGTCATGAAATCTTGTTTTACTAAAATGTCCCTTTTTACATGTTTTTGCTTATGGCATACTTAGTACATTGTTGTACTAACCCCATACTTTTATATACCTTATGAGTATAGGTTGGAAGCCTTTTGGAGCATCAGAGTTGAATCTTGGGAAATTTATTTCTCAAGAATTTTGTATGTCCTCATATATTCGAGGACATAGTTTATGTTTCTTAGTTTTTCCATTAAGTATTAATTTGTATTTCCTTTTTATTGTAATGGGCTGTGTCCCTAAGATTCTAAGTTGTGTCTTTAAGTTGGCTTGTGACGACAAGATTTCCTAGTATTTATGAAAAGACTTATTTTATTATTATTATCGTGAAAAGTTTCAATTCTGCAATACTTTTCATGCTTTATGTTATGAACGAGAGTTGAAGGGCTTGTACGAGACCCCAAAGGGTCAAGTACGCCCGACCACAATTCGAGAGCTAGCCCTAACTTCTATGGGGTACTTTCGGGTCGTGACAGACTTGGTATTAGAGCATAAGGTTTTGGGAAATAGTTTAAGGTCTTAAAGTCTCACAAGCCACGTCTAGTAGTATCTTGGTCGTTGGTGTGAGTCGCGACACATCCATGGACAAGAGGCTATAGGACGATAGAGTTTCACTTTCTTCATTACTCTTGAATCTTGCCATAGAACTTAACTCCATAAGGCCTCTCTCTCTTATGTTCCCTTGTCCGGTGGTCTTCTAGGTGTGATTGCTTGGAAGGGGAGATGCTTCTAAGTGAGGGAGATAAAAGGTGAGTTTTGATGTTATGATGGTTTTGTGGCTAAAAGAGTAGATGTGAAGGTAAGATTTAAGAATTGTGATGTGATGCCATTTATGGCTACGTGTGATTTGTGAGATTGGAAGTGTTGTTGTGAGAAACTTTATGGGGATGTAGTTCTAAGCATGGTAAGAGTTATAAGGGTTGAATAAAGTGTCTTTGAGAACAAATGAGTTATTTTGTGATTATGTTCAATGATGGTAGAAATGCTTTAAGGTGTAAATTTGAGGAAGATTGAAACAATGTGGAGATTTTATAGAAGTTGAAGGCAACTCTCTTTTGTGACTAATGTTTCATAGTTGTTATTGTGATTGGTAGATGTTGTGGTGTAGGCTTACACTAAGATGGAAATGTGGTATGAATATCTAGTGAGGAAGTTTTGTTCCATGAGATTGAGTTAAGTGGTGCCTAAGTGTTGAATGAGGTGATGTTTAAGAGATTTAGTCTAGGCTTGAATCCTAAAAGGGAAGTATAATGCTTAACTTGTAAGATTGATGTTTAGTCTTGATGTGCATGAGTTAGGAATAGTATGAGTTCCTACATTGTCAGGGACATAATGGTGATTTGAAGTACGAGACCTTGAAGATGTTTTACCCTAAGTGGGAGAGAGTGAGTTGACTAAAATAACATGTAATGTACTTGGTCCAAGAGAATCCTCAAGGGTCAGTAAGTGGGAGTGGTAGTATGGGATGCTACTCTCACATTGCACTTAGTGAAACTTGTCAATTCCTTTGGAGTAAGTTAATATAGTCTTGTTTCTCATACTGTCATGTCATCTTGTTAAAGTTGCTTGAAAGGTGCATTATGGAAATTTTAAAGTATGTGACACAGTGAAGTTTTGAATTCACTGTAAGTAAGTCCAAATTTTGAGAAAATTGCATTTTTCATGAATTATGGTTTCAAGGTGTTATGGAATGAGTTTATGTGGTTTTATAGTTCGTATGATCATGTTATGTTGATTAAGTGCTCAAAGAGTGTAATCTTGAAATTTTTCGTATGTTTGGCAGTGACACTTAATGCTCACTGTGAAATTCCCTATTTTTGAAGAAAATTGTTTTATCTTGAATTAAAGTTTCAATTTGTGAAAAAGTGTTGTATATGAGCATGTTTAATGTTGGAGAAGATAGTTCCTCCATAAAAGAAGGCTAAGAATGAATTTTGACTTCTTGAGGTTTTGCTAAAACTGTTTGTGTTGCTAAGAGTTTGAAGGTGTGAAATGATGCTCTTTGTTAGTTGGTGATTTGAATTTGAGTGTTTTTATCATTATTGAAGTTTGGTATGTGATGTTAAGTGAGTCCTTGTTGTTCTTGAAGTTTAAGTGTCATTCGAGGACGAATGTTATCCCAAGTGGGGGAAAATGTAACGCCCTAAAATGAGCTAAGGTGAAATAGAGCTTCGTAAGTGTTTCTTGAGTGAATTTTGTGTTAAACTAAGTTAGTTTAGTATTCCTAAGGTGTGTGTGAATTTTGGTTGAGTTTGGAGTTCAATCGACCAAAAACGTCCATGACGTTCGGAAGGTGTGCCGTAGAATGTACTAGTGTGTCTTGTTGTGTTTGGATGAGTTTTACGTGTTCGTTTTACTTGAAACTTGCATGGGATGTTCCTCAGAACTATACGGCTTAGTTTAGGGGTTTAATGTCCAGGCACGATCCCACCTAGGACCCATAAGGGGCCCTAGATGAACGGCCCAAGACTTAGGCAAAACTGCCAAAAAGCAGTGACCAAACGACGACCCTAAGGACGGTCCGTTGGTCCATCAATGGTCCGTCGAACTAGGTCGTCGATTGGACCAGCAATTAAAGATGGCAAGGCTCCATTTGGAGCTATGTTTTAAACCACAAGACCCCACCAAGAGTCCGTGGATGCACAGACGATCTATTGGTTAGGTCTCCTCTGTGAGGCCTGCAAAACAGTTAAGTGGCTGCCTACTTGGGGTGTTTTGTGTAAATTCACCCCAAGTCTTTCAAGACCCTAGGAAGACACTTTTAGTGTTTTTAGGTTATATTAAGTTAGTTTTAAATCCTAGAACTAGACAAGACCCCTCACTTCAATAATTCAAACTCTCTCTCTAAAGACAAACTCTCTTAAGACTCCATTGAAAGGAAGAGGTCAAGGAAGGGAAGAGGGCTGGTTGGACGTGTATCTTCATCAAAAACTCTTGTATTTAATTGCTTAGTGAGGTATGCTATCAATTATTTAATACCCTTTCATTCAAGAAGCCATTTCCAATTAATTTCAAAAAGGGGTTTTCAACCCTAGCTTTTATTATCTTCAACCCATTATGGGTCTTGCATGAAAATGGTTCTAAAAGTTAATTAATGATGTTATTAATTCTAGTTTGTGATTCTAATGCTAAAACCCTAATGAAATCATGTTAAAGTTTCCTTTCTAGTTGTGGTTTCTTAAATGGGTCAAATGGGCATGTTTATGTACAAAATGAACTTTGGTCTTATTGTGTTTGAATGATGGTTTAGATACTTCCCTAAGGGCCTTCTTATGATGAATAATTGATAAAAATTCTTATAGGTTGTTATGGGTTGTTAGCTTGAAGAGTTGCTTATATTGTATTGTTCTTATAAATTGATTCTTGAGTGGTATGGTCCATCTTCTTGGTGGCGGTGTTTTTTTGATGAATTGGTTATGTTTAATAGGTATTGAGAATGTGATCTCGAAGGTTTAATTTGTATAATGAATAGAAAATGTAAATGGGCCTTGTTTTGTGATTGTGAAGCTTTAATTGTATGTTTGACCTAGAATTTGGTCTAATTGAAGAATATGACTAAGTGAAGTATGTAAAGTGTGTAAGTTAATGAATGAAGGTCTAAAGCATGTTAGAAGTAATGTATATGAAGTGATGCTTATATGCAAGGTGTGCTCCCATGTACACACACACTTTAAGTGAATGAATGAAGCTAAGTTTAGTAAGAAGGGGAGTCTTGGGGTGGACACTCTTCGTGAGTATAGATGAAATTTCTGGTAGCAACCTAACTATTCCTAATGAGCTTTATAAGATAGGTGGGAGGATGAATGCCCTTCGTGAGTTGAGATGTGGTGGTATTCACTAGTTATCCTTGACCTATAGTCTAAGATGTTGAGAATTCGTGGGGAGTTACGTCTAGCACCGAGAGGATATGAACGAGAGGTGGATTACACTTCATGAGTTGAGATGTTGTATGTCCAAAGTACCTCTTGAGATGAGTACTCCTCGTTAGTAGAGAATGAGTTACTTAGTAGCAATCTCCTTATCCCTTAACTATGTGCCCGCATAGGTGTAGCTATTGGAAAAACCATGTAAAATCTAAGAAGCATGACCTTACTCTAGGCAAGTAAGGATCCCTCATCCGATAGGGGTTAATATCGGGATTCCATGTCTAGCTCTCATAGTCTTTGTCGGTTAAGCTAACTCCCACAAATGAATTGATTTAACTATGTTATCATGTGTATTAGTGATGTTTTGAATGACTATCGTGAAATGCTCAACTCCTTGGGAACCATTAGGAGCGCTAGTGGGAGTCGGGATGCTACTCTCACATTGCACTTAGTGTGACCTATACCTCCTAAGAGAGAAGAGTACTTTCATGAAATCCGTGTGAATGAGGGTCATAGTGTGATGTTATGAATGATTATAGTGTAGGGCTTGATTTAATGAATCCATTAGGAGCACTAAGTGGGAGTGGGATTATGGGATCCTACTCTCACATTGCACTTAGTGTGGCCTATATTTCCTATGAGTGTGTTGCACATGTTAGCCAAGGAAGTGGATTTGTTTTCCTAATGAGGTAAGTCTAAGATTAGTGGTCTTGAGGATCGCTTTTGGTGTGCTTTGTAATGGATGTGTGGATGGAATCAGCTATGGAGAAAGATAAGATTTAAGAATTGTGATGTGATGCCATTTATGGCTACGTGTGATTTGTGAGATTGGAATGTTGTTGTTGGAGAAACTTTATGGGGATGTAGTTCTTAAGCATGGTAAGAGTTATAAGGTTGAATAAAGTGTCTTTGAGAACAAATGAGTTATTTTGTGATTATGTTCAATGATGGTAGAAATGCTTTAAGGTTGAAATTTGAGGAAGATTGAAACAATGTGGAGATTTTATAGAAGTTGAAGGCAACTCTCTTTTGTGACTAATGTTTCATAGTTGTTATGTTGATTGGTAGATGTTGTGGGTGGGCTTACTACTTAGATGGAAATGTGGTATATATCTAGTGAGGAAGTTTTGTTCCATGAGATTGAGTTAAGTGGTGCCTAAGTGTTGAATGAGGTGATGTTTAAGAGATTTAGTCTAGGCTTGATCCTAAAAGGGAAGTATAATGCTTAACTTGTAAGATTGATGTTTAGTCTTTGATGTGCATGAGTTAGGATAAGAGTTCCTACATTGTCAGGGACATAATGGTGATTTGAAGTACGAGACCTTGAAGATGTTTTACCCTAAGTGGAGAGAGTGAGTTGACTAAAATAACATGTAATGTACTTGGTCCAAGAGAATCCTCAAGGTCAGTAAGTGGGAGTGGTAGTATGGGATGCTACTCTCACATTGCACTTAGTGAAACTTGTCAATTCCTTTGGAGTAAGTTATATAGTCTGTTTCTCATACTGTCATGTCATCTTGTTAAAGTTGCTTGAAAGGTGCATTATGGAAATTTTAAAGTATGTGACACAGTGAAGTTTTGAATTCACTGTAAGTAAGTCCAAATTTTGAGAAAATTGCATTTTTCATGAATTATGGTTTCAAGGTGTTATGGAATGAGTTTATGTGGTTTATAGTTCGTATATCATGTTTATGTTGATTAAGTGCTCAAAGAGTGTAATCTTGAAATTTTTCGTATGTTTGGCAGTGACACTTATGCTCACTGTGAAATCCCTATTTTTGAAGAAAATTGTTTTATCTTGAATTAAAGTTTCAATTTGTGAAAAAGTGTTGTATATGAGCATGTTTAATGTTGGAGAAGATAGTTCCTCCATAAAAGAAGGCTAAGAATGAATTTTGACTTCTTAGGTTTTGCTAAAACTGTTTGTGTTGCTAAGAGTTTGAAGTGTGAAATGATGCTCTTTGTTAGTTGGTGATTTGAATTGAGTGTTTTTATCATTATTGAAGTTTGGTATGTGATGTTAAGTGAGTCCTTGTTGTTCTTGAAGTTTAAGTGTCATTCGAGGACGAATGTTATCCCAAGTGGGGAAAATGTAACGGCGGTGTTTATTTGATAAATTGGTTATGTTTAATAGGTATTGAGAATGTGATCTTGAAGGTCTAATTTGTAGAATGAATATAAATTGTAAATGGGCCTTGTTTTGTGATTGTGAAGCATGAATTGTATGTTTGACCTAGAGTTTGGTCTAATTGAAGAATATTACTAAGTGAAGTATGTAAAGTGTGTAAGTTGATGAATGAAGGTCTAAAGCATGTTAGAATTAATGTATATGAAGTGATTTTATTATATGCAAGGTGTGCTCCCATGTACACGCACACTTTAAGTGAATGAATAAAGCTAAGTTTAGTAAGAAGGGGTGTCTTGGGGTGGACATTCTTCGTGAGTTGAGATGAAGTGTCAAGTAGCAACCTCACTATTCCTAATGAGCTTTCTAAGATAGGTGGGAGGATGAATGCCCTTCGTGAGTTGAGAGGTGGTATTCACTAGTTATCCTTGACCTATAGTCTAAGATGTTGAGAATCTATGGGGAGTTATTCCTAGCACCGAGAGGATATGAAGGAGAGGTGGATTACACTTCGTGAGTTGATATGTTGTATGTCCAAAGTACCTCTTAATATGAGTACTCCTCGTTAGTAGAGAATGAGTTACTTAGTAGCAATCTTCTTATCCCTTAATTATGTGCCAGCATAGGTGTAGCTATTGGAAAATCCATGTAAAATCTAAGAGCATGACCTTACTCTAGGCAAGTAAGGATCCCTCATCCGATAGGGTTTAATATCGGGATTCCATGTCTAGCTCTCATGATCTTTGTCGGTTATGCTAACTCCCACAAATGAATTGATTGAACTAAGTTATCATGTGTATTAGTGATGTTTTGAATGACTATAGTGAAGTGCTCAACTTCTTGGGTACCCATTAGGAGAGCTAGTGGGAGTGGTAGTATGGGATGCTACTCTCACATTGCACTTAGTGTAACCTATACCTCCTAAGAGAGAAGAGTACTTTCATGAAATCCGTGTTAATGATGGTTATACTGTGATGTTATGAATGATTATGGTGTAGGGCTTGATTTAAAGGAATCCATTAGGAGCACTAAGTGGGACTGATAGTATCGGATGCTACTCTCACATTGCACTTAGTGTGGCCTATATTTCCTATGAGTGTGTTGCACATGTTAGCCGAGGGAGTGGATTTGTTTTCCTAACGAGGTAAGTCTAAGATTAGTAGTCTTGAGGATCGCTTTGGTGTTCTTTGTAATGGATGTGTGGATGGTCCCTTCTTGGCTCACCTTAGGGAACCTTAGGATAACTTGGTTTAGGAAGCTTCAAAGGAAACGGTTTCGTATGACTTGGACCGTGCCACTCACTGTAAGGTCTCCACTATAAATGTTCAAACAGTTCACTGTAATGTCCTATTGAGTTTACTGTAATGTTGGTTAATTGTTGTGACGTGCTCAAACTCTTGGGAATCCATTAGGAGCGCTAGTTGGAGTGGTAGTATGGGATGCTACTCTCACATTGCACTTAGTGTGACCTAAGAGTCCTATTGGAGGACAGCACTTATGTGAAACTGTATACTTGAGTCGGTTCACTTTAAGGTTTGATGTGATCACTGTAAAGTTAAAGTTATGGAAATCCTTGTTTAAATGGTTAATGATGCTTCTTATATTATTTTGTCCCTAAGTTCATGAATGTTTAATTAAATTGTCATGAAATCTTGTTTTACTAAAATGTCCCTTTTTACATGTTTTTGCTTATGGCATACTTAGTACATTGTTGTACTAACCCCATACTTTTATATACCTTATGAGTATAGGTTGGAAGCCTTTTGGAGCATCAGAGTTGAATCTTGGGAATTTTATTTCTCAAGAATTTTGTATGTCCTCATATATTCGAGGACATAGTTTATGTTTCTTAGTTTTTCCATTAAGTATTAATTTGTATTTCCTTTTTATTGTAATGGGCTGTGTCCCTAAGATTCTAAGTTGTGTCTTTAAGTTGGCTTGTGACGACAAGATTTCCTAGTATTTATGAAAAGACTTATTTTATTATTATTATCGTGAAAAGTTTCAATTCTGCAATACTTTTCATGCTTTATGTTATGAACGAGAGTTGAAGGGCTTGTACGAGACCCCAAAGGGTCAAGTACGCCCGACCACAATTCGAGAGCTAGCCCTAACTTCTATGGGGTACTTTCGGGTCGTGACAGAATTGGTATTAGAGCATAAGGTTTTGGGAAATAGTTTAAGGTCTTAAAGTCTCACAAGCCACGTCTAGTAGTATCTTGGTCATTGGTGTGAGTCGCGACACATCCATGGACAAGAGGCTATAGGACGATAGAGTTTCACTTTCTTCATTACTCTTGAATCTTGCCATAGAACTTAACTCCATAAGGCCTCTCTCTCTTATGTTCCCTTGTCCGGTGGTCTTCTAGGTGTGATTGCTTGGAAGGGGAGATGCTTCTAAGTGAGGGAGATAAAAGGTGAGTTTTGATGTTATGATGGTTTTGTGGCTAAAAGAGTAGATGTGAAGGTAAGATTTAAGAATTGTGATGTGATGCCATTTATGGCTACGTGTGATTTGTGAGATTGGAAGTGTTGTTGTGAGAAACTTTATGGGGATGTAGTTCTAAGCATGGTAAGAGTTATAAGGGTTGAATAAAGTGTCTTTGAGAACAAATGAGTTATTTTGTGATTATGTTCAATGATGGTAGAAATGCTTTAAGGTGTAAATTTGAGGAAGATTGAAACAATGTGGAGATTTTATAGAAGTTGAAGGCAACTCTCTTTTGTGACTAATGTTTCATAGTTGTTATTGTGATTGGTAGATGTTGTGGTGTAGGCTTACACTAAGATGGAAATGTGGTATGAATATCTAGTGAGGAAGTTTTGTTCCATGAGATTGAGTTAAGTGGTGCCTAAGTGTTGAATGAGGTGATGTTTAAGAGATTTAGTCTAGGCTTGAATCCTAAAAGGGAAGTATAATGCTTAACTTGTAAGATTGATGTTTAGTCTTGATGTGCATGAGTTAGGAATAGTATGAGTTCCTACATTGTCAGGGACATAATGGTGATTTGAAGTATGAGACCTTGAAGATGTTTTACCCTAAGTGGGAGAGAGTGAGTTGACTAAAATAACATGTAATGTACTTGGTCCAAGAGAATCCTCAAGGGTCAGTAAGTGGGAGTGGTAGTATGGGATGCTACTCTCACATTGCACTTAGTGAAACTTGTCAATTCCTTTGGAGTAAGTTAATATAGTCTTGTTTCTCATACTGTCATGTCATCTTGTTAAAGTTGCTTGAAAGGTGCATTATGGAAATTTTAAAGTATGTGACACAGTGAAGTTTTGAATTCACTGTAAGTAAGTCCAAATTTTGAGAAAATTGCATTTTTCATGAATTATGGTTTCAAGGTGTTATGGAATGAGTTTATGTGGTTTTATAGTTCGTATGATCATGTTATGTTGATTAAGTGCTCAAAGAGTGTAATCTTGAAATTTTTCGTATGTTTGGCAGTGACACTTAATGCTCACTGTGAAATTCCCTATTTTTGAAGAAAATTGTTTTATCTTGAATTAAAGTTTCAATTTGTGAAAAAGTGTTGTATATGAGCATGTTTAATGTTGGAGAAGATAGTTCCTCCATAAAAGAAGGCTAAGAATGAATTTTGACTTCTTGAGGTTTTGCTAAAACTGTTTGTGTTGCTAAGAGTTTGAAGGTGTGAAATGATGCTCTTTGTTAGTTGGTGATTTGAATTTGAGTGTTTTTATCATGATTGAAGTTTGGTATGTGATGTTAAGTGAGTCCTTTTTGTTCTTGAAGTTTAAGTGTCATTCGAGGACGAATGTTATCCCAAGTGGGGGAAAATGTAACGCCCTAAAATGAGCTAAGGTGAAATAGAGCTTCGTAAGTGTTTCTTGAGTGAATTTTGTGTTAAACTAAGTTAGTTTAGTATTCCTAAGGTGTGTGTGAATTTTGGTTGAGTTTGGAGTTCAATCGACCAAAAACGTCCATGACGTTCGGAAGGTGTGCCGTAGAATGTACTAGTGTGTCTTGTTGTGTTTGGATGAGTTTTACGTGTTCGTTTTACTTGAAACTTGCATGGGATGTTCCTCAGACCTATACGGCTTAGTTTAGGGGTTTAATGTCCAGGCACGATCCCACCTAGGACCCACAAGGGGCCCTAGATGAACGGCCCAAGACTTAGGCAAAACTGCCAAAAAGCAGTGACCAAACGACGACCCTAAGGACGGTCCGTTGGTCCATCAATGGTCCGTCGAACTAGGTCGTCGATTGGACCAGCAATTAAAGATGGCCAGGCTGCATTTGGAGCTAAGTTTTAAACCACGAGACCCCACCAAGAGTCCGTGGATGCACAGACGATCTATTGGTTAGGTCTCCTCTGTGAGGCCTGCAAAACAGTTAAGTGGCTGCCTACTTGGGGTGTTTTGTGTAAATTCACCTCAAGTCTTTCAAGACCCTAGGAAGACACTTTTAGTGTTTTTAGGTTATATTAAGTTAGTTTTAAATCCTAGAACTAGACAAGACCCCTCACTTCAATAATTCAAACTCTCTCTCTAAAGACAAACTCTCTTAAGACTCCATTGAAAGGTAGAGGTCAAGGAAGGGAAGAGGGCTGGTTGGACGTGTATCTTCATCAAAAACTCTTGTATTTAATTGCTTAGTGAGGTATGCTATCAATTATTTAATACCCTTTCATTCAAGAAGCCATTTCCAATTAATTTCAAAAAGGGGTTTTCAACCCTAGCTTTTATTATCTTCAACCCATTATGGGTCTTGCATGAAAATGGTTCTAAAAGTTAATTAATGATGTTATTAATTCTAGTTTGTGATTCTAATGCTAAAACCCTAATGAAATCATGTTAAAGTTTCCTTTCTAGTTGTGGTTTCTTAAATGGGTCAAATGGGCATGTTTATGTACAAAATGAACTTTGGTCTTATTGTGTTTGAATGATGGTTTAGATACTTCCCTAAGGGCCTTCTTATGATGAATAATTTATAAAAATTCTTATAGGTTGTTATGGGTTGTTAGCTTGAAGAGTTGCTTATATTGTATTGTTCTTATAAATTGATTCTTGAGTGGTATGGTCCATCTTCTTGGTGGCGGTGTTTTTTTGATGAATTGGTTATGTTTAATAGGTATTGAGAATGTGATCTCGAAGGTTTAATTTGTATAATGAATAGAAAATGTAAATGGGCCTTGTTTTGTGATTGTGAAGCTTTAATTGTATGTTTGACCTAGAATTTGGTCTAATTGAAGAATATGACTAACTGAAGTATGTAAAGTGTGTAAGTTAATGAATGAAGGTCTAAAGCATGTTAGAAGTAATGTATATGAAGTGATGCTTATATGCAAGGTGTGCTCCCATGTACACACACACTTTAAGTGAATGAATGAAGCTAAGTTTAGTAAGAAGGGGAGTCTTGGGGTGGACACTCTTCGTGAGTATAGATGAAATTTCTGGTAGCAACCTAACTATTCCTAATGAGCTTTATAAGATAGGTAGGAGGATGAATGCCCTTCGTGAGTTGAGATGTGGTGGTATTCACTAGTTATCCTTGACCTATAGTCTAAGATGTTGAGAATCCGTGGGGAGTTACGTCTAGCACCGAGAGGATATGAAGGAGAGGTGGATTACACTTCGTGAGTTGAGATGTTGTATGTCCAAAGTACCTCTTGAGATGAGTACTCCTCGTTAGTAGAGAATGAGTTACTTAGTAGCAATCTCCTTATCTCTTAACTATGTGCCCGCATAGGTGTAGCTATTGGAAAATCCATGTAAAATCTAAGAAGCATGACCTTACTCTAGGCAAGTAAGGATCCCTCATCCGATAGGGGTTAATATCGGGATTCCATGTCTAGCTCTCATAGTCTTTGTCGGTTAAGCTAACTTCCACAAATGAATTGATTTAACTATGTTATCATGTGTATTAGTGATGTTTTGAATGACTATCGTGAAATGCTCAACTCCTTGGGAACCCATTAGGAGCGCTAGTGGGAGTCGGGATGCTACTCTCACATTGCACTTAGTGTGACCTATACCTCCTAAGAGAGAAGAGTACTTTCATGAAATCCGTGTGAATGAGGGTCATAGTGTGATGTTATGAATGATTATAGTGTAGGGCTTGATTTAATGAATCCATTAGGAGCACTAAGTGGGAGTGGGATTATGGGATCCTACTCTCACATTGCACTTAGTGTGGCCTATATTTCCTATGAGTGTGTTGCACATGTTAGCCAAGGAAGTGGATTTGTTTTCCTAATGAGGTAAGTCTAAGATTAGTGGTCTTGAGGATCGCTTTTGGTGTGCTTTGTAATGGATGTGTGGATGGTCCTTTATTGGCTCACCTTAGGGAACCTTACGATAACTTGGGTTAGGAAGCTTCAAAGGAAACAAATTCATATGACTTGGACCGTGACACTCACTGTAAGGTCTCCATTATAAGTGAGTTCACTGTAATGTCCAATTGAGTTTACTGTAATGTTGGTTAATTGTTGTGACGTGCTCAAATTCTTGGGAATCCATTAAGAGCGCTAGTGGGACTGGTAGTATGGGATGCTACTCTCACATTGCACTTAGTGTGACCTAAGAGTCCTATTGGAGGAGAGTACTTATATGAAATTGTATACTTGAGTTGGTTCACTGTAAGGTTTGATGTGTTCACTGTAAAGTAAGTCCTTAAGTTAAAGTTATGGAAATCCTTCTTTAAATGGTTAATGATACTTCTTATGTTGTTTTGTCCCTAAGTTCATGAATGTTTTATTAAATTGGTATGAAAGCTTGTTTTACTAAAAATTTCCCTTTTTACATGTTTTTGCATATGCCATACTTAGTACATTATTTTACTAACCCATACTTTTATATACCTTATGAGTATAGGTTTGAAGCCTTTTGGAGGATCGGAGTTGAAGCTTGGGAATTGTATCTCTCAAGAATTTGGTATGTCCTCATATATTCGAGGACATAGTTTATGTTTCTTAGTTTTTCCATTAAGACTTAATTTGTATTTCCTTTTTATTGTAAAGGGCCGTTTCCCTAAGATTCTAAGTTATGTCTTTAAGTTAGCTTGTGATGACAAGATTTCCTAGTATTTATGAAAAGACTTATTTTATTATTATTATCGTGAAAAGTTTTAATTCCGCACTACTATTCATGCTTTATGTTATAAACGAGAGTTGAAGGGCTTGTACGAGACCCCAAAGGGTCAAGTACGCCCGGCTACGATTTGAGAGCTAGCCCTAACTTCTAGGGGGTACTTTCGGGTCGTGACACACCAAGACTTCCTCCAAATGTCTACTTGTGCAATGGATAGATAGCATCCCATTCAAAAACCTTTCCAAAGTAGTACATCCTTAAGAAGACGTACTTCATAATATTCATTTGTGGGAATAACTTTAACCGACATAGACCATGAGAGCTCGACATAAAATCTCGGTATTAAACCCTACCGGATGAGGGATCTCCACTTGCCCAAGGTAGGTCACACTCCTTAGCCTTTACTTGGATTCTCCAATAGGTACACTAATGCAGGCGCATAGTTAATGGAAAATGAGATTGCTTCTTAATAATTCATTCTCTACTCATGAAGAGCACTCATATGAAGATGTACATTGTATAAAACATCTCCACTCACGAAGAGTATCCACCCCTTCTTGGAATCCTCTCGGTGCTAAGCGTAACTCCTTCACGTAGTCTTAAATATTCATTGAATATAGGTTAAGGGATAACTATTTGTACCACATCTGTACTATCAAAGAGTACTTATCCCTAGAGGTTACTTTTGAATACCACATCTAAACTCACGAAGCGTAACAAATCTCCAACCTATTTTCGAAAGCTCTTAGGAATATTGAGGTTGCTACTAAACACTTCATCTCAACTCACGAACAATGTTCACCTCAAAATCCCCCTTTTCATTACTAGAGTTCTTTAGGAATAAT
The DNA here is from genome assembly GCA_022817965.1 of Solanum lycopersicoides. Taxonomy (NCBI): domain Eukaryota; kingdom Viridiplantae; phylum Streptophyta; class Magnoliopsida; order Solanales; family Solanaceae; genus Solanum; species Solanum lycopersicoides. The sequence goes on from CM040621.1 coordinate 51,163,983, forward strand.
AGGGAATGGTCTAGACATTTCATCTCTACTCACGAAGAGTGTCTACCCTACAGTCTCCCTTTTTCATTCATTAACTTCATTTTTTCATTCATAGTGTCTGTGAGAGTACATGAGCACACCTTTCACATAAACACCAAATTCATAACATTTACTTCTAAACATGCCTATTCCTTCATTCCTCGTAATTCACATACTATCATGCTTCACATATGCACATACTTCATTTAGACATGATATCCTCAATACATACATTAGATACTTCATCAGACACAACATGCATATACATCATAATCATCACTTTTCTACACATACTATGCCTCAAAGTCCATAATCACAACGCATATAAATACTCATATACTTGAAGTAAACACCGCCACAAAAGGTGGACCATACCACTCAAGATTAGTTCAATAAGAACTAAACAACATAAACCAACTTACCCTTAATCATAGCCTTATCCACCTTTTCTCAAGACTTCACAAAATAATCAACATAAAGCATAAAAGGAAGTAGGTAATCCAAAATATAATATAAGAAACACAGCTTTAACATTATCAAAACATATACATTAAACCCACTCCATAAGTAAAAAATTGATAATATTAATGATCATGGTTTTATTGGGGTTTCGACCTTAAAATCATTAACAAACATTATAAATAACCTATTTCATTCATTAAAACATTTTCATGCAAAACCCATGATTAGAATTATAAGTTGAAGAATTTGGAGTTTGAGACCCTTTTTGAAAAGTCTTTGGAATGGCTCCTTGAATGAAAGAAGGTTAAAGTATGAACTAACAAACCTCAATATGAAGAAACACACGAAATTTGGTGAAGAAAACGTCCAAAACCTTTAATCCTAGCCTTTCCTTGAGTTCTAGCTTCAATAGGGTTTTGAGAGAGTCTTTCTTGAGGGAGGGGTTTTGATTTTTAAAAATGAAGACTAACTTAGGTTGTAGGAATAAAAACTAACTTAAATACCATAAAGGCCCTAAAAAAATGTCCATGCTTCATAATAGACTCGTGGTGAATTTACCAAAACACCAAAAGCTTGGCCAAATCCATGCAACTTTTACAGGTGCCAAACGACAAACCCAAGCTACTGTGCGTTGTTTGACCAACGACCCATCTTGTTGGGCGTTATTTGGTTCAGAGACACCCATTTTGGGGGCTAATATTCCCACCACTAAGTGTGGAGCTACATCCCCAAACGACGGGGCGTCATCTAGTCTTCTACCCGTCGATGGTGGCCATCAATTGGGCAGTGATTTGGCAGTTTCTGCGTTATTTGGGGTCGTCCTCTAGGGCCCCTCGTGGGTCCTACTTGGGTCATACCCGAACGTTAAACCCCTAAACATGGCCATACAGTTAATAGGGTCCTAACCAACCATTGTGGACACCAAATAACTCACGAAACATGCAAAGGTACACAAAAACACATGCAAGCACATATAAGTCTGGTCGTCGAACGTCTTGGTATTCCCTTGACGTTTGATTTCGAAACTTACCAAAATTACCACAAAAACTAAAATTCACTATTTTAACAAATTTTTAACTGATGAGACACTAGCGAAGCTGTACTATAACCTAGTTCATTACGAGGGTCGGTACATTCTCCCCCACTTAGAAAAATATTCATCCTCGAACTACACTAAACAATTTCAAGTACATCAAGGACTAAACTAGCAGCTCACAACACATATAATCACGGACATAACATTCATAAAAAATGAACCAAACTTACAAGGAACACCAATTACACATTATTAAGCATTTTAAGCAACACATGCAAATTTGGAACTATTTCCACAATTCAAAGTGCACACTTAGTTCATCATTTTCATTTCACTTATGGAGGAACTACCTTCTAAAACATTAGGCATGATCATCATACAATTTCAAAGTTCAACATGTAATAACCTTCAAATCACACATTGGCACATAATCATAACAACCTTGAAGAAATTAAGCAAATATCATTCGCTACATATTGACATGAGAAATATGTACTAACTACAAATCTACTCATGAAACTATGATATTATCAAGAGCATGCAAAACACTATATTATCAATGAAACTCATAACATAAGGAGACAAACAACTCATACTCAAATACAAGACTCCAAAACATAACCAAACTACTAAGATTTTGGTCTCAAGCTAGAGTAAGAATGGAAGGAAAAGATAAATGTATTCAATACCTTACTACTCAACTCATTGTCCCTCACATAGGGTAAACCCATCTAAAGTAAATCAAGACAACCATAAAGAATTATGACTTACCGGGGGATTTACTCCGGATTAACTCATTCTTTAGCTTGAAGTGCATAGAAACGATTCCACTTTGGAGCATTAGGATCTGACCATCATGATGAACTTGGTTGGTCTCTTTCCCTTTTGCCATGATGGACGAACAATCTCTCATCTTATGACCCCTATTAACACATCCAAAACAACCATCCGTACCGGCAAGATACTTACCCAAGTGTTGCTTCCCACAAGTAGTACATCTAGACCTCTCAAAAGCATAGCCACATCTTTGAGAATTTGGTTAGAAAACTTATCTTTGTTCCCCAAGGAAGAGTCTTTATTATAGAACCTCTTCTTAGACGTAGATTGACTTGGTTCATCCGACGTAGGCCTTTTTGCATCCCTATTCATCTTCCTAAGCTTGGATCCTCAATTTGTTGAGCATACAACATAAGCCTACAGACATCCATATCATTATGGAGCATGGCCGTACGACACTCTTCTTTCACCAAGCTAGACACTCCCATCACAAACTTATTTATTCTAGCCCTGGTGTTGGCTACCAAGGTTGAGTCATACTTAGAGAGTTGGGTGAACTTGAGAAAATACTCTTTCACACTCATTCTCTCCTTGACTACGGTTCATGAATTCTACCAACTTTATTTCTCTCAACTCTATGGGAAAGAACCTATCTAGAAAGGTCATCTTGAATACTTCCCAATATACCGGACCTTACCTTATAGGTCTCTCATTCCTCAATTTCTCAAACCACTCTTGAGCCACATATTTTAGTTGTAAGCGGCTAGTTCAGCTTTCTCTCTAGGAGTCACACCCATAGCATCCACCACCTTGAACACCTCATATATGAAGTCATGTGGATCTTCATCAAACTTAGTGCCAAAGTAGAAGGATTCATCGTCATGAGATCTCAGATTCTAAAAGTCGGAGTACTTGTATTAGGTTGAGGTCTAACTCCTAGGTTAGCTTGGGCAACCACATGTTTAGTGAGGACTTCAGCTTGAGTCGTCATTAGTTGGGTCAGACCTCGAAAAGTAGCCCTTTTATCCCCATTGGATCGTATCCCCTTCAACATAGGGATCTTGAGGACCTTGGGTCACTTGAGGAATTTGGGTTACTTGAGGTTCTTCAGGGGGAACAACCTCATTCACATCCTCTTGGTTAGTTATAAGGACTTGCTCACCCCGGGGAGGAATCCTCTCATTAGCTACTCCTCCCTCCTCCATTCTAGCGGGTGTCCTCCTCGTATTTATGTCCTATAAACACAAGAGAAGGGGATCAGAAAAGGCACTTATAGAACTCAACTCTATAAAATGACACCAGAGTAATGAAGAAAGTGAAACTTCTATCAACCTATAGCATTTCAATCATGGATGTGTCGCGACTCACACCAATGAACAAGACTCTACTAGATGTAGCTTGTGGATCTTTGGACCCTAAACTATTTCCCAAGACCTTATGATTTGATACCAAGTTTTTAACGATCGGGGAGCACCTCCTAGAAGTTACCAGCGTATTCGACCTCTCAAAAATTCATGGACAAACCACTAAACTATCATTCATTACATAAGTATAAAAAGCAGTTCCGAATTAAAGCTTTTCACAGTGATATAAATAAGAAACTTCTTTTATAAAAGCTTAGGAGAAAGTCTCATTGTCACAATCCAACTTAAAGACACATCTTAGACATCATAGAGTCACAACCCTTTACATTGAAAGAAAACACACAAAGTATTATACATGTCTTACAAGAAGAAATTTAAAGAAATATAGTCTATGTCCTCGAATATAAGAGGACATACCAATCTTGAGAGATTGAAGTTCCCAAGCTTTGCCTTCTAAGAACTTCACTTGCCTTCAAACTATACTTCAGAAATATAGAATAGTATGAGGTTAGTACAAACATTATACGAAGTATTGCATTATTCAAAAACATGCAAAAGGGGACATTTTAGTGTAAATAAACCTTTCATGCTATTTAAGTAAAACCTTCATAAATCAAGTCATAAACATCATATAAATCACCATTTAGCACATGAGGTAAAACTTCCATAATTTCAACATAAGGTAAAATTAACACTAAACCCATATGATATAGACTTCTCCTATCCAAAGTTATTCTAAAACTCACTAAGGTAAAACATGAAGAAACTGCCCATACAATCTCTTCAATACACACCTAAGTGATCCTTAAGACTACCAAGTATAAGCATACTTCATTTCATTTAACAAGTCAACATTTATTACTATGATACTAGAAGAACATACATGCATTTAGGAACTTCACATAAGAACCATCCTCCAAGACAACCCCCAAGTTACACTTAGCGCAATGTGAAAGTTGCATCACATATTACTACTTCCACCTAAGTGCTCCTTGAGAATTCCCTTAGACTAGGAACATCACATTCATCATATACGTAGCTTTAACAATACAAGTCATAATATAAACATACTTCTATAACATTAGACATAAATTCAAATTACTTCATTTAACTCAAATAATGACCTATTCATACATATTCATATAAGGACACACCAAGAGTCCCTCCAAATTTCTACTTGTGAAATGGATAGATAACTTCCCATTCCACAACGTACCCCATGTAGTACACCCTTAAGAAGACTTAATTCATAACTTTTATTTGTGGGGGATAGCTTTAACCGACATAGACCATGAGAGTTAGACATTGAATCCCAGTATTAACCCTTACTGGATGAGGGATCCCCACTTGCCTAAGGTAGGGTCATACTCTTTAGCCTTTACATGGATTCTCCAATAGCTACACCTATACAGGGACATAGTTAAGGGATAAGGAGATTGATTCTAATTAATACATTCTAAACTCACGAAGAGCACTTGTCTCAAGAGGTAACAACATCTCTACTCACAAAGAGTATCCATCCCTTCTTCAAATCCTCTCGGTGCTAAGCATAACTCCCCAACAGAGTCTTAAACATTCATTGATATATGTTAAGGAATAACTATTTAGTACCACATCTCAACTATTGAAAAGTACTTATCCCTAGATGTTACTTTTGAATACAACATCTTAACTCACGAAGCGTATCCAATCTCCAACCTATCTTTGAAAGCTTTTGGGAATAGTGAGGTTGATACTAAACACTTTATCTCAACTCACGAAGAGTGTTCACCCCAAAATCCCCATTTTCATTACAATAGTTCTTTAGGAATAGTAGGGAATGGTGTAGACTCTTCATCTCTACTCACGAAGAGTGTCTACCCTACAATCCCCCATTTTAATTCATTAACTTCATTCTTTCATTCATAGTGTGCGTGTGAGTACATGTGAGCAAACCTTTTACATAATCACTAAATTCATAACATTTACTTCTAGACATGCCTATACCTTCATGCGTCATAATTCACACACTATCATTCTTCACACATGCAAATACTTCATTTAGACATGATATCTTAAAGACATACATTAGATACTTTATGAGACACCACATGCATATACATCATAATCATCACTTTGCTTCACATACTATGCCTTCAAGGCCATATTCACAACACATATAAATGCTCATATACTTCAAGTAAACACCGCCACCAAAGGTGGACCATACCACTCAATATTACTTGAATAATAACTAAACAACTAAAACCAACTTACCCTTCATCATAGCCTTAGCCACCATTTCTTAATACTTTAAAAAGATCATCAAAATAAAGTATGACAGGCAGTAGGTAATCCAAAATATAGTATAATAAACACAACTCTAACATTATCAAAACATATACATTTAACCCACTCCATAAGTCAAAAGTTGATAATACCTTAAAATCACTAACTAAAATTATAAATAACCTATTTCATTCATTAAAAAAATTTCATGCAAAGACCCATGCTTAGAATTCAAAATAGAAGAATTTGGAGTTTGAGACCTTATCTGAAAAGTCTTTGAAATGGATCCTTGAATGAAAGAAGGTTCAATGATGAACTACCAAACCTCTATATGAAGAAACACACTAAATTTGGTGAATCAAACGTCCAAAACCTTCAATCCTAGCCCTTACTTGAGTTCTATTTTTAATGGGGTTTTGAGAGAGTCTTTCGTGAGAAAGGGGTTTTGATTTTTGAAAATGAAGACTAACATAGGTTCTAGGAATATAAACTAGATTAAAATAAAATAATGACCCTAAAACAAACGTCCATTCTTCATAAAAGCCTTGGGGTGAATTTACCAAAACACCGCAAGCTTGGTCGAATCCCTGCAGCTTCTGTAGATGCCAAACGACGTACCCAAACTTATGGGCGTCGTTTGAACAACGGCATGTCCTACTGGGTGTTGTTTGGTTCAGAGACTTCCATTTTGGGGGGCTAAGATTCCCAACAGTAAGTGTGGAGCTACACCCCTAAACGATGGGGCGTCATCTAGTGTACTGCCCATCAATGATGGTTGTCGATTGGGCAGTGATTTGTAGTGTCGGCCTTAGAGTTGGGGTCCTCCTATAGGGACCCTCGTGGGTCCTAGATGAAGTTGCACATGGACTATAAACCCCTCCATATGGTCATCTAGGTCTTAGGGTCCTCACCAACCATTTTGGACACCAAACAACTCATGAAACATGCAAAGGCACACAAGAACACATACAAGCACATAGAAGTCTAGTCGTCGTACGTCTTGGTCGTCCTTTGAATTTTGACTTCCAAAATTTCCAAACTGACCTTAAACACTACATTATGAGGGTCGCTATAAGGAGTTCCTCCCCGAGGTGAACAAGTCCACAAGGTGTTCAAGTTCCTCAAGTTGAACAAGTCCCTATAGCTAATGAAGGGATTGAGGTTCGATGGTTCTCCCGGAAATGACTAATGAGAAAATTAGAGCATCTTTCCTTACCCTAGCCGGAACCATGACGGCTCAAGCAAATTGAGATGTAGGGCCTAGAATAAATGCTCTAGAGAGTACCATGGCCTCTAGGTTTAGAGACTTTGTGAGGATGAATCCTCTTACTTTTCATGGCTCTAAGGTGGGAGATCATCCCCAAGACTTCTTGGATGAACTGTATAAGATAGTCCATGCGATGGGGGTAACTTCTAGAGAGAAGGCGGAGTTGTTTCATACAAATTAAATGGGGTTGCTCAACTGTGGTTCACATAATGGAAAGACAATGCCGGTTGAATCAGGTCCTATAGAATGGGAAAAGCTTAAGGAAGCATTCTTGGAGAGATACTTTCCCCGTGAGAAGATAGAGGTTAACGTTGATGAGTTTATAAGCCTTAGGCAAAGTAACATGAGTTTGGAAGAGTATTCCTTTAAATTTACCATATTGTCTGAGTATTTTACATCCTAGGTGTCTAACCCTAGCGATAACATGAGTATGTTCTTTACTGGTGTTTCTGATATTATGAAAGAAGAGTATCGTACAACAATGATTCATGGTGACATGACTTTATCTAGGCATATGGTGTATGCTCAATGTATTGGGAAGTGTCTAGCCGGTACTAGTAGGTGCCATGGTTGTGGAAAGAATAACCACAAGGTGACAAATTGTCTTTCATTGGCGGGTAGGGAACAAGAGACCAATCAAACTCTCTCTAGTGGGCTTGATGTTGGTGAACCGAAGAGGAATTCTTCTGTTGCATCAAAGTTAACAAGGAAGCAAATCCGGATGAAGGTTCTGGTAACTTATAGTTTCCCTTTTGTGTTGTTCTTGATAGAGTTGTTAGGTATCTCCTAAGTGGGGGAGGGTATGGTGAATAGTTTGGTTGATGGATTTTGTCTCTTCTCTTCTGTTCTATACAAGTTTGAGAGTTAGAACTTTCTAGTAGCATGTTGCATGTGTTTAGGAGTCTAAGTGAAAATGAATTTCATTGATCTCCTTGCATTGTGCATATTGTCATCAAATTATGTTTATGTGGTAAAATTAGCTTAAATGATGTTGTCTATCATGTTGGTATGCATCTATAATGAATTTCCTAAATGTTGCGTGGGTGAACTATTAAGCATGATTTACAGTGAGCTTTTTAAGAATATTGCATAATTGTATTTTACGAGATCTTCGAATAATGTTCTTAGAAATAATGTTATGAGAATGATGATATATGGAGAAAAAAGTTCCTCCTATGTGAAAGGAAAGAATGTGGAGTCTTATTGCATGATAAGTTGTCGATGCGGTTCCTACACTCATGTTGTATTTTGAGTCTCTTGATTATGTGGAGTTGATGTTCCTTCTAGCTATGTGCTTATTGTGTATGATGTGGTATGGTTATGAGCTGCTAGTCTTGATTCCTTATCCCTTGAAAGTGTTGAAAGAAATTTAGTATCATTCGAAGTCAAATATTGTCTAAGTGGGGGAAAATGTAACAACCCTAAAAATAAACTAGGTTAAACTATAGACTATCACGTGTTTCATGAGTTAATAAGGTGTTAAAACTATAAATAATAGCTTTAGAAGTCAGTTTGAAGAGTTTGGAAGTGTAACATCGAAAACAACCAAAACGTTCGGAAACTAGTCTTTTGATGTGCTAGTGTGTCCTTGTATGTGGTGAATGTTTTAAGGTGTTGTTTGGAGTCTAATATCAGTAGGGATGACCCTGATACCTAGAGGGATACGTAAAGGGTCAAAAATTTTGGGCACGACTCCCCAAGGACCACCCTAAGTGTCCTTGAGAAGGACCCAAACGTTGGACAAGGAAGCTTCCCAGGCAGCGACCAGAACAAGAATGTAGAGTCCAGTCCGCGTCGCGCACTTGGCACTCAACCGGCCTCCGCATCGCGCCACTATCACGAGGCTCACTGCCTTAAATTTTCCAGAACCAAGAATAGGAAGTGCCTCCACGACGCGGAGCCATGTTCCTGATTTGGTCGAATCATTTTTAAGTTTAATTAGACTTTGTTAAAAAGTCCAATAAGTATAGGGGTCTTTTGGGTAATTTGGGGATTATTTATTGACGGTAATTAAGTCCCTTTAAACCCCAATTCACCAATCAAATCAGAACTGTCAAGTTCAAAATAAAAGATCTCCATTCTCTTTCTCCAAAAACCTGAATTGATAGCTTTGAAACTCCAAGGAAGAAGGTCAAATTCTCCAAGTTCTTAACCCAATTTCGTGGACTTTCTACAAATAAGGTATGGTGATTCATCCTTGATTCTTCTTCCATTCAAGGAGCCAATTCCAAAGGCTTTCCAAAGATCTTCAAAATCATTGAAATCCTATTTTGAATTCTAAGCATGGGTTCTTGCATGAAAATGTTTAAATTATTATTCTATGCATTGATAAATGTTAATTGAATGTTTTAAGATAAAAAATTCTATGAACCCATGTATTCCATGAATTCCTATTTTTGGCTCTAATGTTGGTGAGCTGATCAAGGATTAATTAAATTGAATTCATGTGTAGATTGTATTGCGCTATCGAATTACGTATTGATCAATGTCAGAATTGTTCATGGATCCCTTATAATGTTTATTATATATATTGAGTACTGATGGATCATTGTCATGGTTTACTTGTTTGCTTAGTCTTATGTATATTGTTATCGTAAAGACCTCTTGTTATGTGAGTTTGTTTAAAAGGCTAAAGAATGGTGATTATGGATATGGGAAGATGGTTAGTTAACCTAATTCCTTTGTATACTATAGAATTGATGTTGAATGGTTGCTTATTTGTATGGTCTACTTATGGTTGTGGTGATTAATTGTTATAGTCGTTATGAACATGGCCTTGTAAGCATTATTATGTGAAGTATGATACTATCGTGATATGGTATATATGAAGGTATAAAGTGAAGGTACTCATGTGATGTTTATATGATCTTGTATGGGTACTATAATGATATGATTAAATTTATTGTCTCTTTAGTTGATGATATATGATGATGAAGGGCTAGGGAGAGCATTTATAGAATGATGTTGTATCTTGTATTGGTAGACTAGTTTTTCCTACTTGGTACAAGAATGGTATTGAATGAATGAATGAATGAATGTCTAGGATCGGTAGACCTAAGTTGGTTCCCTTCCTTGAATGATTTATGAGGTATTCTAGAGTCTGTCTCAAATCGGTAGACCTAAGTCTAGTGACCCTTCTTGATGAGTCTAGAGTCCTAATTGAATATGAAACCTTAAATATTGTACAGAAGGTTCATGATGACACTTGGATCGGTAGGACTAAGACGCCCTTTCAATGTTACCATGTGCATTCAATGTGCTAATTCCATATGTTTTCTATTTCTACAAGTGTAGGTGGCAAGTGAGGATATTCTTAGAAGTTGAAGCTTCGGAATAGAATTCTTTCAAGATTGGTATGTCCTCATATGCTCGCGGACATGGAATATGTTTTAGTTTTCTTTTCTAAAAGGCTTTTTAATAGACAATAGTTTCTTTTCAAATTGATAAAAGGGTTGTGACCCTATGTTATTGACTTGTGTCTAAGATGGAGTATGTTGAGACTTAGTTCTATCTTAAGTTTCTATAAAGGAGTTTGACAATTATGTTGAAAAGTTGTAATTCTGCACTAATTTTCTTATATATGCGATGAAAGATATTTAAGGGCTTGTATAAGACCTATGAAAGGTCAAGTACACTGTGTTGCAACTTGTGGGTGCTCCCGATTCATGACAAGGTAAAATTATTTTGATAGGTCCTGAGCTAGTTAAGAAAGCCATCGAGAAGGTTCAACTTTTAGACAGATGTTGAGAACGCTCACAGTACACAAAAGTCTTATGCCGGTGTAAGGTTAATGACAGGGTCTATTTGAAAATCTTATCCATGAAGGGTGTGATGAGATTTGGAAATAAATAAAAACTTAGGCCCCGTTGTATAAGTCCACATCAAATTTTGAAACGTATAGGGAAGTTTTCCTATGGTCCTGTCTCATCTAATATTTCATGTTTCTATGTTTAAGAAGTGTATTAGAGACTCAAAATCCATTATTCCCCTAGAAGGGTTGGGAGTTGACGATAGTCTTTCCTATGAAGAGGATCCGATAGGGATCCTAGAATGGCAAGTCAAGAGATTGAGAAACAAGGAAATAGTTACCATGAAGGTTTATGGAGATATCACGTAGTTTAGGGTGCTACTTGGGAGGCCGAGACCGATATGAAGTCGAGATATCTCATCTCTTTCCTTCTACTCCTATCCAAGCTTAAGGAAAATAGTTCGTCTTGAGTTTTAGTATGTTTGGGGTCATGTTGTTATATGATCTTTCCCATGATTTCCTTATGTGCATGTTCTTGAGAAATTCATGTCTAGTAAGAAAATGAGTTTTAATGATTCATGTTCCTCATGTTGTTGTGAATTTAGTATGAGTAGCCTATTTTACTTCATGATATGAGTTGTTGAACATGTTTTAGTATGCTTTTTAGAGTAATGCATATTGTCTCCAAGATATTGTCTTGAGCATGCTTTTAGTTGGAGAAGGTAATTCCTCATATGAACATTAGAAATGTGTAATTTCATGAAGAATGGGTTGTTAGATGTAGTTCCTACTTCCTTATGTTACATTGATCATATTTGATATGGAGTTGAAGTTTCCTCCTTTGAAGTGTGCATAAATTTGATGTTGCATGCATGACAGGCTGCGAGTCTTAAGTCTTTATTTCCGTAAGGTGTCTATCGTCATTCGGGGACGAATATTCCGAAGTTGGAAATATGTGTAACACCTTCAAACAAGTAGGTTAAACTAGAGCTAGGTTCGAGGGTTAGAGTAATGGAGGTGGCCTAGAGAAAAGGTAAAAGGGACAAAGGCCAAGTAAAAGGGCCAAGGCTGCCCAAGACTTGCCAAGGCACTGCCCCAACACCACGAGGGACTTCACAACTATTGATGGTCACCAGGAGTCGTGGTGCCACTCCTGAAGGTTGAGTCAGTAGCCTTTAGGAGGCTACTGTCACTCACATAAGTCATAAGCTTGAACATGAGTTAGTGGTTGAGGGTTGATGGAGGGTGGCTTGGCCGCTGCCTCAAGGCCCATGACAGAGACCACGGCACATGGCTAGCACCACAACTTGTGGATCACCTCGTGAAGATACCTTGGTCTTGTGAGATGAAGGCACTTTGCCTAGCAACTGCCTAAATTCCACGAATGCACAGCTCATGGAGCTTCATGTGGTCCCTGGCCGCTCACTTTATGTGAGGGTTTTCTGCGTAACTTTGGTTTAATTCAGAAGTTTTTTTGCCTTAGTTTTATACACATGTATAAGTCAACTTAAGACAAAATACACCCATTCACCCCAATATTTCCAAAACCCCAAATCAAATTACTGAAGTTCATCTTTTCTCAAAAAATTATCTTTCTAGAACTTCAAGGAAGAAGAAGAAAACTAAGAAAGTGGGATCTAGGGTTGAAAGATCAAGATTTTATACTCAATTCCTTGGAGATTCATATCTAAGGTATGGTATTCCTTCATCCATGCATAGCCTCCATCCATAGAGTCCCTTCAAAACCCCAATTTCAAAGATAGAAATTCCCAAAAGCTAGGTTTTGTCTGAGTAATGGGTTCCTTTCAAAAACAATTCTAATGCTTGATTCAATTTATATTATGATTGAATTCATTATTTATGATGGTTTTTATATTAAAATCTACCAATAACCCAGTAAACTCCCATATTACTCAATTATGAACTTGTGAGGTCGGTTTGTTGAATATGGAAGAATATTATGAGATTATACCTGTAATAGTTGGGTTACTTGAATTATTTATTATCCATGTATATTGTAGTAATTATAGATGTGTTGATGGAAATATGATTTGTGATCCTTGAAGAAAAAAGTATGACAATTGTACATGATTATGAGATTTATGTATATACTTTAAGAACACTACGACGATAAAGTGATTCTGATTATGATTTATTTCTTGTGTTGTTGGAAGGTTATCCTCACATAGACACCTATGTATGAATATGATATGATTTAAAAGGTTATCTCACAATATGATTATTCTAAGGTTGAAAGGTTATTCTTGCCTATTGAATATATGAGCTATAGTAGGAGTTATGTTTGATTGAGTGTCAAGACACTCATTCATGAGTATGAACTTAATTGAAGATATAATTTGAAATCCATGGGAATTAATTCTTAGTACTTAGTGGATATCAATACAATATGAAAACCCTCACGATGGTAGAGGTCCTTTTTTCTAGGATCAATCTCTTTGGATGAAAGCGATCACGAAAGTAGAAGCCAATTTTTCTAGTAGCAATCCCCTTGTCCCATGAACTATGTGACTTTATAGGTCTTTAGCTAGTTGATCCACCTAAGCTAAGATTATGGTTCTACCTTAGAAAATTTGGACAACCTGTTTTGGGTGTGGGGTAGACACCGAATTCCATGTTAAGCTCACATGATCTATGTCGGTAAAGGCTATCCCACTATGATAGTGTGAACAAGAATATGAAATATGAGCAATGGATACTCAAAAAGCTTTACTTAGTGTGGGTGAGATTATAGGATCTCATTCATGCATTGCACAAGTATGCTTTAAGAGTATTTATGGTATAATCGTCTTATGGTATGATGATATGTGTGTTGATTATGCTTATGACGTATGTTTTTCCATTATCTTCAAAATGATGTTTTACCTTGGTAAATTGCATGCATTCAACAAAGATTTCCCTTTTTGCATGTTTTAATGATTTTGTGAATGGCTATCATACTTAGTGCATTTTTTGTACTAACACATATTTTTCTACATTTTCCCCAAATGTAGGGTCCAGTTCTCAAGGTGGTCCTCATTGTGGCTAAATCTTGGAATGTCTCATTTCTCGTTGCTTGTTGGTGAGTCCTTATGATTCGAGGATTGATATTTTCATTTAGTAGTATCATTGTAGTATTTGACTTTCGGATTATGTTGTATGGGTTGTTACCCTATTTAATTCAAGTATTGTAATAGATGGCTGATTTAGACAAGTCTAGACTTCCGCTTTCCTTTAAGAAAAATTTGAACTTGAAATGTGTTTTTACTCTTTGATGTTCTATGCTTATGTTATTAAATGCTAAGTGGCTTAATGGTGACTTTCTGGGTTCTATGTGCCTTGTCATTTCTAGGAGTATCCTTGGGTCGTAACAAATAGGGTGCTATTCGTTGGTAGTCTAGAAATGATAAATAGTAATAATTTAAGTATGATAGACTAAAGTGGTACTTAGTATGGGTAGGATAATGGGTTTTATCCATGTATTGCAGAAGTATGACTTGAAGCTACTTATGAAGTGTTCTCTCATATGTTGTATGCATAGCTTGGATTGTTGCTGTAGTTTCCTTTTACGATATGTTGGACTAAGGGTGAAGATTCCCTAGTATATGAGAAGTACCTAAGCATAAGATCTAAAGATGGTAAGTATGATTATGATGACCTGAAAGTGGTACTTAGTGTCGGTGACATTATGCGGTCTCATCCATGCATTGCACAAGTATGCTTTGAGTTTACTTGAGAAGTAGTTCTCTTGTCATATGAAGGACTAAGGTGTAACGACCCGAAAAACCCCTAGGTGTTACTAGTATACTCGACCTCGAAGAGGTCTTATACAAGCCCTTGCATTCGTCAAAGCATGTATCATAGAATAAAAGTGCAGAAAAATTAAAACTTCTTACTTAGAAGTTCATTTCACTTCATATAAGAAAATATATCGTATAACTCCGTCACAAAGTACCATCTAGATATAAGGAATTGAAACTTGGGACTTAGCCCATACAATCCATGAGAACATCTCAAATTAGAAATTACAATATTGTTTTCGAAAATATAATGAAACTAGGAAACTAGAATATGGGGATTCGTCCTCGGGTTTGAGGAATCACCAACTTGGCAAAGCAAGTTCCATGTATCCTTGCAAAGAGACCTTGATTCCTCAATGGTCCGAACCTACATTGTTTGGGAAAAGAGAAGAAAATATGGTTAATACATCACACGTACTACGTATTGCTTCTATGCTTAAAAATCATCAATGCATGTACAAAAGAACCTTTTAGTCAAAAACATTATTCTATCAATTAAACCCAACATGCATATAAATTAGGCATTATAAGCCAACTCAACATCATAATAACCCAACATGTAGACAATCTAAGCATACTTGTGCAATGCAAGGAATATAATCGCATAACCCTATCCAAAGCTAAGTATCACCTTAAGCAACCCATTTCATACATACAACATAATCTCATAT
This sequence comes from Solanum lycopersicoides, assembly GCA_022817965.1. NCBI lineage: Eukaryota > Viridiplantae > Streptophyta > Magnoliopsida > Solanales > Solanaceae > Solanum > Solanum lycopersicoides. The sequence continues at coordinate 51,179,391 of CM040621.1, forward strand.
TTTATCATGACATGATTGATTCATAAAGATCACTTACAACTTATCAATATAAATAATAATCAACATAATCGTAAAATAACAATACTAAAACCATCCCTTAGGATCCCCCAAGTGAAATGTGTAAGAGAAGTCCTATACCGTCCCTCACAACATGTAGAAACCTCTAAGAAAGCTCTAGTAATAGTTCATACTTTTCCTTTATTAATTTAGATTTTCATTAGGGAAAAAAGTTTCAATAGCCGACATTAGACCATGTGAGCTACGTGGAATCCGATGTTCTACTCCCACACCGAAAAGAGAGGGTTAACACTCGCCTAAGGTATAACTTTTTGTACATAGCTATCTAGGTGGATCCACTAAGATAGAGTCCTATGTGGGCACATAGTTAAGGGTCGAGGAGATTGTTACTAGGAGCCCTAACTTACTAAACGTGGGGGTTCCTATCTCATGAGACAACACCAAGCTTGGGAATCCGAACTTACTAAACGTGAGGAAACCCATGTAGGAAGCCGGACTTACTAAACATGAGACATCCATCTCATTTACATGCCTTTTCGGTTCTAAGCATCTATTCCCCTTTTTACAACAATCTTTAGTCATCACATAATTTTACACTAGCCTTTACAAGGACCTTATCTAAACATTTCAACATAATATCTCATAGCTAATCATAAGTGGGAACAACCCTTTCACTTTAGAAACAACTAAGAACTGAGTAAACATTTCACTTAACACTTTATTATAATCATGACAACTACATTCAATCATATAACAATCATACCACAACATGAATACAAACTTCATAGCTAATTCAAGTGTCTATGGTTAATTATGAGGAATACTTTTCATCAACCACAACAACACATTAGATATAGGATCATTACTATCTAAGTAACTCATCTTTCATAATTGAATTAAAGGAAGAACCAACCGTCATACCTTCTTGCCTTGTCATGGGCCTTCCTACCTACATCACCCAAGAATACATAACAAATACATATACTATGTAAATTCAAGAAGTAATACGTAGCTAATATCAATCTACATAATCCATATACTCATCATCATCCACAATTACCATAGCAATTTCATGTTTTATGACTTTAGTGAAAAACAAGGGTCCAAGGGGAAATCTCAAGTGACCACCAACCATTAACCATAATTACATAGTTAAGGAACAATAGAAGATCATAATTCATCACAATTGAGTCGCAATTTCATTTCAAAAAGAGGACCCATGAATAGATAGAAATCCTAGTTTTGGGGGAGTTTTGAAATACTCTTTTGGAGAGACTCTTGGGGAAAGAAGTCCCAAGAGTGAGAGAAATCATACCGTAAAGATTATTAGTTACTAATTTAAGTTGGATTTCTTTGGTGAATTTGTCCTCTCCTTGAAACTCTAGACTTCCTTCAATAGAGGTTTGAGTTGAGGAGAGAGAAACTTCAGAGAAGTTAGAGCTAAGTGGGTTTGGGGATTTTAGAGGTCTTAGGTTAGTTAATTAACTTAGGGTACATATATAGTCCTAAAATAATAAATTATAACCGGACTTAACCCCTAATTAATTAATGACCAATTCCCTAACCACCCCCTAATTTAAAATGTGGAGGCAGTGAGCAAGGAGTCAAACGACGACTCCCCGTCGACCGATCGTACTGGTAATTCGTGGTTTGGGCTTAGATACTGTATTTCGGAGGTTTTAGGTGAGGTTTTTAAGAGTGAACCAACGAGCACCATCGACGGGCCATACTCCCATAGATGGCTCGTCGTTTACCTTCGTTGGTTGCTCACTGTCTTGTGACTGCTCTTTAGGGGTCAAACGTTGGGTCCTCCTCAAGGAACCTTAGGGTGTTCCTTGGGGTGTCGTACTCGGGGTTTATACCCTAAACATACACTAAGGTGTACTCTAGGCCTGTTCACATAGTTTATCCTTTTTTACGACTCTTCAAACCCATAAAAACCTAGAGACACACTAGCTCACTTTTAATAGTCTCTGGACGTCGTGGTCGTCCCTTCATGTTATTACTCTAACACTTCCTAATCAAATTTATTACCTTTGTTTTATGTCTAAAATCATGATTATTCATCATTTGAGGATCTAGTGTAGGTCATAGAATTTCGGGGAACATTCATCCCCGAATGACATAGTAAACTATCTATTGGGAAAGAAAAGGGAGACTTTAGACTAGCATCCCAACAACAAGAAACATCATAATGAGTCCCAACTCATAGGAGGAATTTTCAACTCCTTTCAACACACAACATAGCAATTGCACAAAGGAACTTAATTTACAATTCATAAAACATAAGAGCTTACCCTTTCATATCACATAAGAAGGAACTGCTTTCACTATCCCAAAATTAGCTTAATATGAATGTCTAGTGAGTTGACAAGCTCCCTTCTTATCATAGCAACACCCAACATGTTTAATACAACTCTCATGAAGAAAATAAGGCATACTACATATAAGTGCGAGTTATCTATATGGACATGTTTAATGAAACTTAAATCAAGAATGTTTTTCTAAAAGAACATGAATATATTAGGAAAAATGAATAATGCAACATTATTTATAATACTTATTTAAAAGAAATTATTAACCTTGACTTTTTCTAAGAGTAGGAGGGAAAATATGAGGATAGTGGGATTTCATGTCGGCCTTGGCCTCCCATGTTTCACCCTCAACAAGATGGTTCCTCCATAGAACTTTTACGTAGGCAACCTCCTTATTACTCAATTTCTTTACTTGACGATCCAAGATCTTAATCGGAACCTCTTCATAAGAAAGGTTATCATTTACCCCTAAACCTTCTAGAGGGAGAATAGACACCGGATCACCTATACCCTTCTTGAGCATAGACACATGGAACATCGGATTAATCGGGGATAATTGAATTGGCAATTTTAACTCATATGCCACTTCCCCGACTCTCTTCAAAATTTCATAAGGACCCACATACCACAGGCTATGTTTTCATTTCTTTCCAAACCTCATTACCTCTTTCATTGGTGAAATTTTTAAGTAGACCCAATCTCCTTCTTCGAATTCAAGGTCCCTCTTTTTATTATCGGCATAAGATTTTTGCCGACTATAAGGCATTTTCAACCTCTCCCTTATGAGTTGAACTTCATCCATGGCCTCATATACTACTTTGGGACCAAGAAGAGAAAACTCACCCACTTCAAACCATCCAACCGGAGACCCGCACCTCCTAATATAAAGTGCTTTAAATGTTTACATGGCAATACTTGCATGGCGATACTTGCATTGTAGTTATTGTTGTAGGAAAATTCTGTCAAAGGTAGGTGATCATCCTAATTTCCTTTGAAATCAGTAACACAAGCTCTCAACATGTCTTCTAAGGTTTAAATGGTGCGCTCTGCTTGACCGTACATTTGTAGGTGGAAATCGGTACTAAGTTTCACTTGAGTCCCAAGCCCACTTTGGAAAGATCTCCAAAACTAAGATGAGAATTGGGCACCTCTATCCGAAATGATTGACAAATGGGCCCATGCAACTTTACGATCTCCTTAATCTACAATCTAGCGTACTCCTCCGCCGAATAAGAAATTTTGACGGGGAGGAAGTGGGACGATGCGGTCAACCTATCCACTATGACCCAAATGGATTCATATTATTTACGCATACGAGGCAACCCTACCACAAAGTCCATATTGACATCTTTCCACTTCCAAGTGGGAACGTAAATATCTTGACTTAGACCTCCCAGTCCTAGATGCTCGACTTTGACTTTTTGGCAATTTGAGGACCTAGACACAAAGTTTGCAATTTCCTTTTACATCCCATTCCACCAATAAATTTTGCGCAAGTCACGATACATTTTTGTGGCACCCGGATGAATGGAATGTTGGGAGCCATGAGCCTCTTCCATGATTTTCTCCCTTAAGCCATCCACATACGGTACACATAGCCTTCCTTCGTACCTAAGTACCCCATCCTCCCCTTGGTATAAAGATTTATTATTCTTTCTAAGGACCAATTCCTTAAACTGCATCAATAGAGGATAAAGATGTTTCTTAGACTTCACATCAACCACTAAAGACAATTTGGAGTTATGACGGACCATGAATCCACCTTTTGAGGATTCTTCTAGTGGGACACCCAACCGGGCCAACCTATGATCATCTTTAACTATCTCTTTATTACCATCACCCACATTAGACACAATACCCATAGACACTCTACTAAATGCATCTGCCACCACATTATCTTTCCTGGGGTGGTAAAGGACACTCATTTCATAATCATTTAAAAGCTCTAACCACCTTCTTTGGCGTAGATTCTAGTCTTTTTTGAGTGAATACATACTGGAGACTCTTTAGTTAGGTGAACACATCAACATGTACCCCATAGAGGTACTTTCTCTAAATTTTCAAAGCAAACACTAGGACCGCTAGTTTGAGGTCATGAGTTGGGTAATTCTTCCTATGTACCATGAGTTGCCCAGAGGCATATGCTATAATCGTACAATGTTGCATAAGGAAAAAACCCAAACCTACTTGGGAACCATAGCAATGAACCACAAACCCCTTAGTACACTCTAGTAAGGCTAACGCCGGAGCGGAAGTGAGTTTATCCTTCAATAATTGGAAGCTCTTTTGACATGATTCTGACCATTCAAACTTGGACTTCTTTTGGGTCAAGACTGTCAATGGAAATGTAATAGATGAAAATCCCTCAAAAAACTTCTTATAGTATCCGGCTAAAACCAAAAAGCTTCATATGTCAGTAGGACTCAAGGGCCTTTGCAAACTTTTGATAGCATCCAACTTTCTCGGATCGACCTCCACATCTTCACTCTAGAGACTATGTTAGCAAGAAATGCAACCGACCTTAACAAAAATTCACATTTACTAAATTTGGCAAAGAGTTGGTTGTGCTTAAGGACTTGCAAAACTACCCTCAAATGGTTCATTTGATCATTCTCACTCTTAGATTATATCAAGATGTCGTCAATAAAGACAATCACAAACAAGTCTAGATAACTTCTAAAAACATTATTCATGAGGTCTATGAAATCCGCCGGGGAAATTGAAAGACCAAATGACATCACTAAGAATTCAAAATGACTATATCTAGTGTGGAAATCCGTCTTTGGAATATCGACACCCATCACCCTAAGTTGGTGATAACTCGACCTCATGTTAATTTTTGAAAAATAACTTTCTCCTTAGAGTTGATCAGACAAATCATCAATCCTATGGAGTAGATACTTATTCTTAATAGTGACTTTGTTCAATTGCCGGTAGTCGATACACATCTGAAGATACCCATCTTTCTTTTTCACAAATAACACCGGAGAACCCCATGGCGATTTGCTTTGTTGTTGTCACGACCCGAAAGCACCCCCTAAAAGTTAGGGAAACCATCGAATCATGACCGGGCGTACTTGGCCCCTTTGGGGTCTCGTACAAGCCCTATAACTAACATTCATAACATAAAGCATGAAAAGTAGTGCGGAATTAAAACTTTTCACGATAATAATAATAAAAGAAGTCTTTTCATAAATACTAGGAAATCTTATCATCACAAGCCAACTTAAGGACACAACTTAAAAATCTTAGGGACACGGCCCCTATACAATAAAAGTAAATACATTTTTTTAAGTCTTAATAAAGAAACTAAGAAACATAAAACTATGTCCTCGAATATATGAGGACATACCCAATTCTTGAGAGATAGAATTCCCAAGCTTCAACTCCGATCCTCCAAAAGGCTTCCAACCTATACTCATAAGGTATATAAAAGTATGGGGTTAGTACAACAATGTACTAAGTATGGCATATGCAAAAACATACGAAAAGGGACATTTTAGTAAAAATAACTTTTCGTGCAATTAAAGCAATATTCATGAATCTAGAAACAAACCAACATAAGAATCGACAATCAACACTTTATGGCAACTTTACCAAAACTTAGAGTAATTAAAAGGAACATTTCAATGAACTTACTAAACTTACAATGAAAATTGAATAAAGCATCACAGTGAACATAATGGATTCTTACAATGGAGACCTTACAGTTAATAGCACGGTACAAGTCATATGAACTCTTTTCCTTTGAAGTTTCCCTAACCCAAGGTTATCCTAAGACTCCCTAAGGTGAGCTAAGAAGGTATTTTCATTACACCTCCCTTCAAAGCACACCAAAGCGACCCTTAAAACTACCAAATCTTAGGCTTACTTCATTGGAAATCAAATCCACGCCCTTGGCTAACATATGCAAAGCACTCATGGAAATATAGGTCATACCAAGTGCAATGTGAGAGTACCATCCCATACTACCACTCCCACTTAGTACTCCTAATGGATCCCATTTACTCAAGTACTCCACAATAATCCTCCACAACACTACACCATAGTACTCATTAACACGGATTTCATGAAGGTACTCTTCTCCCATAGTAGGTATAGGTCACACCAAGTGCAATTTGAGAATAGCATCCCATACTACTACTTCCACTATATTCTCCTACTCGGTAACTAATGTGGATTGAGCACTTCATGACATACATACAAAAATTCAACAATATACAAGATAATTAGTTTCAAATCAATTCTTTTGTGGGAGTTATCTTAATCGACAAAGACCATGAGAGCTAGACTTGGAATACCGATATAAACCCCTATCGGATGAGGGATCCTTACTTGCCTAGTGTAAGGTCATGCTTCTTAGTGTTTACATGGCTTTTCCAATAGTGACACCTATGTGGGCACATAGTTAAGGGATAAGGAGATTGCTACTAAGTAACTCACTCTCTACTAACGAGGAGTACTCATCTCAAGAAGTACTTTGGATTACAACATCTCAACTCACGAAGTGCAATCCACCTCCCTTTCATATCCTCTCGGTGCTCGGCATAACTCCCCACGGATTTCTCAACATAATAGTCTATCTTAGAAAGCTCACTAGGAATGGAGAGGTTGCTACTAGACACTACATCTCAACTCACGAAGTGTGTCCACCTCAAGATTCCCCTTTTTGCTCAACTTGGCATAATACAAATCTTAAAAGAGTGTGTGTGTGTACATGTGCACACCTTGCATATAAGCATCGCTTCATTATCATCAAGTTCTACACATACTTTAACCTTAATTCATCAAGTTACACACTCTACATGTTTCTCATAATCATACACTTCATTTAGACATAAACTAGGTCAAACATGCACTTCAAGCTACATCAAACACAATACAAGACCCATTTCCCATATATATTCATTTAACATATTAGACCTTCAAGATCACATACTCAAAACATACTAAGTAACATCAAGTTCAACAATTAGCACCGCCACCCATAAGGTGGACCATACCACTCAAATAGCAATTCATAATAAGAAATATACAATGAGAGCAACTCATCAACAAATCAAACCATAATCACCCATAAGCAATTTATCAATATTTCACCATATTAAGTCCCTTAGGGCAGTAGCTACACCAACATGACAATTACAAGAAGACCCAAGTTCATACCCTACTCAAATCATGCTCACATAACCCATTTTCAAGCCAAAAGTTGAAGTATGCATATACAAGAGTTTCATGGAGTTTTTAACATAAAAATCATCAATTCAAACCAATATAAATACATTTAAACCATTAGAACTTAAATACAAGAAGACCCATACTAGAAATCAAAGTTAGAAGAAGTTTGAGTTTAGAAACCCTTTTTTGAAAACCATTTTGGAAAGTTAGCTTCTTGAATGAAAAGATATTCAAGAATGGATACCATACATTTAAGAGAAGGAAATCCACTAATTTTTATGAAGAAACAAGTCCAAGGCAGCCCTCCTTTCCTTCTTTGACTTCTAGCTTCCAATGGAGTCTTGAGAGAGTTTCTTTTGAGAGAGAGAGTTGAATTTAGAAGTGGGGGGGGGGGGTCTTGTCTAGGTCTAGGGTTTAAAACTCATTTAATCTAACCTAAAAATCCCTTAACAAACCGTCCAAACTCTTATTTAGACGTGGGGTGAATTTACAAGTTCACCCCTGACTTGGCAGAAAAATCTGCGCACAGGGACAAGGCTTGCGACGACCTGCTTGTGACGGGGCGTCACGGGTGCAACGGCCCATCCTGACCATCCGTTGCAAGATTCAGTGGCTGGCCAAGGGTCCCCTCTACACACTTGAACAAGTCTCCCACGACGGAACCTTGTGACGGGGCGTCATAGCCATGACTGGCCGTCGACTGCTCCGTCGCCAGGGCTGCCTGGGACAGCCTGCTTACCAGGTTTTGGGTCCTTCCTAAAGGACCCTTCGATGTTCCTTGGGGATAATTTCCATGACGTACAAGGTCGACTCAAGGCATATCTTTCGAATGCCTTGGACGTTCTTGGTCGTTTGACCTCCAAACTTCACGAAACTTTGCACACTGCCTAAGTACACTAAACTCACTCCGTTTAACTTAAAAATCAACTCAAGAAACAATCATGAAGCTCTAGTTCACCTTAGTTCATTTTGGGGCGTTATATTCTCTCCCACTTGGAATAACATTCGTCCTCGAATGACACTTACATTTTTAAGAACAACAAGGACTCTCTTAGCATCATATAATTCACTTAGATCATGATCAAAACATCAACAATCAAAGCATCAATTAGCAAGGAACATCATTTCACACTTTCAACACTTATCAACATAGACAACTTCTGCCAAATTCACAAAGTCAAAACTCAACCTTCAACTTCTTTTATGGAGGAACTACCTTCTCCAACATTTAACATGCTCATAACCAATACCTTTACACACATTGAAACTAAAATTAAAGACAAAACAATTTTCTTCAAAATGCCAAAATTTTACACGGAAGTTCAATGCCAAGTTACCAAATTTTTTAAAAAAAAATAAAAATTCACTCTTTAAGCAATTCATCAAGATGACATGATCATATGGACTATAAAACCATATAAACTCATCTCATAACACAAAACAAACAATAACAAAGAGTTGAGACTTACCAAAACCATCAATCCTGATTAATTATCCTTTCTAGCCCCCATCCCATAGGAAGGGTCCTTCTTGTGAGCTTTAGGATCTAGGGAAGCTTGATTGACATCTCTCCCCCTTGATTTAAGGTTTGGGCAGTCCCTCATCTTGTGGCCTTTATTACAACATGCAAAACAACCATCCAATCCGGCAAGACACTTACCCCCATGTTGCTTGCCACAAGTAGGGCACCTAGCCATTTCATAGGAATGACCACCACCTTGAGAAAGTTGATTTGGAGCCCTATCCTTGTTTCCCATAGAAGAATCTTGGGGGATAAAACCTCCTCTTAGGCCTTTGGTGACAAGAATCATCCGACCTAGGTCTCTTACCCTCTTGCCTTATCTCCCTAATCTTGGACTCCTCAATTTGTTGTGCATAAACCATGAGCCTAGAGATATCCATGTCATTAAGAAGCATAGCCGTACGACACTCTTTTTCCACCAAGCCAGACACGCCCATCACAAACTTGTTCATTCTAGCCCTAGGGTTGGCCACTATGGTTGGGGCATACTTAGAGAGTTGGGTGAATTTGAGAGAGTACTCTTGCACACTCATTCCCCCTTGACGGAGGTTCATGAATTCAACCATCTTCTTCTCCCTCCACTCTAAAGGAAAGAATCTATCTAGGAAAGCCTTTTTGAATTCCTCCCAATCAACCAATCCTCTTTCTAAGGGTCTCTCACCCCTCCATAGCTCATACCACACTTGAGCAACATCCTTAAGTTGGTAAGCGGCCAATTCCGCTTTCTCCCTAGGGGTCACACCTACAACATCTACCATCTTGAAAACCTCATCTATGAAGCCTTGTGGATCTTCATCCACCTTAGTTCCATGAAAAGTAGGAGGGTTCATCCTCATGAAATCCCGAATCCTAGAAGCGGGAGTACTAGCATTTGGTTGGGGCCTATCTCCTTGGTTAGCTTGTCCCACAAAGTGATTGTTGAAAACTTGAGCTTGAGCCGTCATGAGTTGGGTCAAGTTCATTAGGACAGCCCTCAACTACGCATTAGTCATATCACCCTCAACAAAAGGAGCTTGAAGCATAGGAGGCACTTGAGGTCCTTGAGGTTCCGGAGGCACTTGAGATTCTTGAAGAGGAACCTCCTCATTTTCCTCCCCTAAGCCAACAATAGGAACTTGGTCAATACGGGGAAGGACTCTCTCATTTGGTACACCTCCCTCCTCCCTTCAAGCGGTCGATCTCCTCGTATTCATGTCCTAAAAACACAAAAAGAAGAGGTTGAAAATAGACACCTTATATACTCAACTCTAAGGCACGATACTAGAATAGAGAAGAAAGTGAAACTTCTAGCATCCTATAGCCTCTTGTCCATGGATGTGTCGCGACTCACACCAATGACCAAGATACTGCTAGATGTGGCTTGTGATACTTTCAGACCTTAAACTATTTCCCAAAACCTTATGCTCTGATACCAAGTCTGTCACGACCCGAAAGCACCCCCTAAAAGTTAGGGAAACCTTCGAATCATGACCGGGCGTACTTGGCCGCTTTTGGGGTCTCGTACAAGCCCTCTAACTAGTATTCATAACATAAAGAATGAAAAGTAGTACGGAATTAAAACTTTTCACGATAAAAATAATTAAAGAAGTCTTTTCATAAATACTAGGAAATTTTATCGTCACAAGCCAACTTAAGGAAACAACTTAAAAATCTTAGGGACACGACCCCTTTACAATAAAAGTAAATACATTTTTTTAAGTCTTAATAAAGAAACTAAGAAACATAAAACTATGTCCTCGAATAAATGAGGACATACCCAATTCTTGAGAGATAAAATTCCCAAGCTAGGGTTCATGAATTACTGTGGTCCATGGACAATTTTGATGTAAAACAATCCAATTAACACTAATTCAATCATAAATCATTGATCTAAAATATTTTATGCAAGGACCCATGGCTAGATTTCAATTTAGAAGATTTCATGGTTTGGATCATATTTGAAATTCATTCAAATTGACTACTTGAAGAAAGAGATTTCAAGGATGAAGAACCATACCTTAATTTTGATGAAAATCCCACAAGATTGATGGAGAAAAACTTGGAAAATCTGTCTTCTTCCTTGGAGCTTCAAAACATCATCAATGGAGGTTTTTGTAGAGAAGAAATGGAGATATTTTTTTAAAACTTGAGGGTTATGATTTGAAGGGTGAATTGTGGTTTAAATAGGTCTAAAAACTGCCAATATTTACCTCCTAAAATACCCAAAATACCCCTGAACTTATAGCACGTTTTAACCAATTCAAACACAACTTAAATTTTTGGAATTATCGTCGGGAAACAAGTCCGTGACGCGGAGCTGTTCCCGCATGATTTGTGTTAATTAAATACCGAACCAGTGGAGTAAACCATGTGTCGCAACGCGGAGCAACATTTTGGCTCTTAGTGGACCAAGTCCGCTATGCGGACTTGTTCCCCCAATGAACAAATGATGCTGCCTTGGGCAGCTTGCTAGGCCAAGGCTCGGGTCCTCCTCTAGGACCCTTTCGTCATTCCTCGGGGAGTTTTTCCCAGACGTTTCCACCTTAATTACACTCATATACATGTTAGGAACCTCTCACATCAATTTGACTTCAAAATGACACATAAAACTTGACGAAGCACTATAAGACACACAAGAATGTTTTCAAGGCAAAACATTGGGACGTCTTGGACGTTCTTGGATGTTTGACCTCCAAACTTCACTATTATTAACCATTATAGGACTTTAGTACATCATGACACACATGTTATGCTCTATTTCAACCTAGCTTATTTTCGAGGGTGTAACAATACTCCCCCACTTGGGAACATTCCTCCTCTAATGACACTTGCTATTCTTTAGGAACTTTCAAGAAATAAGAAACTCAACACTATCAGCACATAAACTGTCACGACTGGAATTTAGACCCAGACGAGACCGGCGTCGTTGACCTCTCAGAGGTCGCAAACAAGCCTACTTACGTCATTCTTACTTCATCTAGGTTAATTTTAGCGGAAAATTTAAAACTTTTTGTTTCTTAACATACTTATAAAAACATTCTCATTAATACGTAATTGTTCACCATCAACCAACTAACATTAAGAGATAAGCAACTGGAAGAAATAGTTTAATTCTTATTAAGTGTATAATTGCCAAAATGGCACCAATACATAGTCTGAATAAAAATAGGAAAGAAACGCTAGTGGAACATGCTCCACTAGCTCAACTCTAAAACTAAGCTAGAATATAAAATAGTAGCATCCTTGAAAGCATGAGGACCTACCCAAACCGGATGAATGCTGGACGTCCGGATAACTGCAGCGATGATCCTGTATCTCTATCGTCCACCTTTGTCTGCACCTAAAATAGTAGAGTTTGTATAGGGTTAGTACACACTTGTACTAAGTATGGGTATATGCAAGCACACACCAAGGACATGCATGAGAAAGAATAGCTCTTTCCTAACAATATGATTTTTGGAAGTCAAGTCAGTGGACTTGCCAAATTGAGATTAGAAAAGTTTCCAAATTTGGATTAGGAAAGTCAATGAGCTTTCCAAATTTGGATTAGGAAAGTAAGTGGGCTTTCCAGATTTGGAATAGGAAAGTTATGCCATGAGAATAACATACATCATCATACTTTTCACATTTGCACACAGCACATAACATTTACACATAGCACATATCATATAGCATACAACACCTTTTGCATGTAGCACATAACTTCTTTATTGTCATTCATTCATATGCCATGAGACCTTGGAATCATGGACTTAACATTAAGACCTCCCAGAAATGAGGGCTCAACAGATGGGACCTCAACTAGGGAGTCTTCATTAGCAAACACAGAGTCTGCTTCGTTCATTCATACGTACTCCATTTCATTTCATTCATAGGCTAGTGTAAACACTAGTTATACCTAGGATGTAGTTTAAGACTTTCATTAGGTTCGTTGTGCAATGACCAAGAATGACCTAATGTCATTACTTGAATCTAACTCACCTTTTGATTATCCTATCCTAACACCTTTGGTATCATTCATTTCATTATGTGCTTCATTTGAGGCTGGCCTCGTTCATTCATTGGGAACTTTAACTTTAACCGACATAGATCATGTGAGCATCATGAAATCTAGTGTCTCCCCCACACCGAAAAGAGGTGGAATCACCGGCCAAAGTGACCCAAAAACATGCTAGCGTACATGGGAATTTAACCCCGCCAGATCCCTATATTGGCAGTATAGGTTCGAAGACTAGGAGATATAAGGAGACCCATACCCGGCATGCCGGACAGTCTCATCTCATGAGAGTTATGTGAACCTCCGCCCTTCCCGAAAGAAGGCATCACAGCTCATAGCTAGTCTATCGGTGCTTAGTATAAAGTTCCATTACATACATCTCATACGTCATGGATGCTGGCTTCTAGTATGAGGACATCATAGCTCATTAGATGATTTCTCATCTCATCATTCGTATTGAGTGTGTTAAGCTAAATACTCTCATTAGAGTGTTCATAGAGACTGGTCTCTTCATTATCTTACACTCTCATAGGTGAGTACGTATTGGTAACATTTACTTAGGCTCATTTGAGATTGCTGTCATCATTTACATTAGCCTCATATCATGTTGTCACCACATTCATCATCATTAGCACCTTTGCTTTTCATACTTATTCACCTCTTATTACATAAATGTTCATTTCATCATATGCCAATGCACTTGGCCATTTGGTGTGTTTCACACTCTTACTTAACCCTTATAGGATGTCATCATTTCATTTCTCATTTCATCATTTCATTGTTCATTTCATCATTTCATTGTTCATTTCGTCATTTCATTGTTCATTTCATCATATCATTGTTCATTTCATTATATCATTGTTCATTTCATCATTTCATTGTTCATTTCATCATTTCATTGTTCATTTCATCATATCATTGTTCATTTCATTATTTCATTGTTCATTTCATCATATGCCAATGCACTTGGCCATTTAGTGTATTTACACTCATACTTAACCCTTCTAGGGTTTCATCATTTCATTACATACATCTTAGGATCACTTACTTTTAAACGTATGTTAGACTTATGTGTCCATACATACAAGCCATGAGGCTTCATTCATATACGTCTAAGTGATTCATATCTTCCTAAGATTATATCATACAAGACTTATGCATCTTGTATGTATGCCAAGATCTCGATTTCGATCTAAGTAGGTGGCATGATTCTTGAACATTTAATTCACGTATGACTTATGTATCAATACGAAATTTGGGCAAGGGAATCCTATTTCGAATCCTGTGGACAACACTTAATCTTATTTAAAACTTGATAACTACATTTTTCAGATTTGGGAGACCCTAGTTCGATTCCCATCAACCCCATAATATTTCCTTTCTTTTTCTCCTCTCTTTTTTCCGTTTAAGTTAAGGAGGTTGTGGGTTCAATCCCTCACAAGCTCATTATTTTTATTTTAATTTATCTCTTAACTTTCTCACCTATCCAAGAGGTTGTGGGTTCAATCCCCACTCTCCACATTTATTTTCTCCTTTATTTTTCTCCTAACTCTCTCATCCATTAAAGAGGTTGGGGGTTCAATCCCCACTCTCCTCATTTATTTTTCTCCTTTATTTTTCTCCTAACTTTCTCATCCATTCAAGAGGTTGGGGGTTCAATCCCCACTCTCCACATTTAAATTTCTCCTTTATTTTTCTCCTAACTCTCTCATCCATTCAAGAGGTTGGGGGTTCAATCCCCACTCTCCACATTTCCTTTTTCTCACCTTATTTCATTGATTTTAACATGGTGAGGTCACAGGTTCGATCCTCAATTACCTCACTTATTTTTCTTCATTTTTCATAGCTTATTAAAGAACTTTACTTGGCTGAAATTAACCAACAATGTGCTGGAAATTTGAGATACATTTTTCAGCTTCTTTTCATCAACATTTAGAGTTAATTCTTAGGGCATTTCCTGAATGATTTAGCTAATAGTTTTTCACTCAAATCAACCACTTTATACTTCATATGAACATCACGATTAATACAAGTTTGTGCACGTGAAATACAACCATAAAACAAGTCATTTTCATACTTCAATCCGTGTTAAAAGTTACAACTACACATTGCACACACATAAACACATATTTCGGAAAGCATAGGTTATCATTTGTACGATTCCAAATACACATTCATGAACATATTCATCACAAAAAAACACATTACATGCCTAATATCTACCAGCATACATACCAACCTACAACCATCAATAGGAGCTAGTGACAGGGACATGAAACTGGGAAACAATCCTACTTTTCGGATTAGAATCGACTGAATCCTAGGGGTCTCTTGGGAAAGGGACCAAGAGTAAGAAAACCCATACCTTTTATGTAGTTCAAACCTTGACTTGCTGCCCAAATCTTTCTCCAAAAATCACGTCCAAATCCCCTCAACTTCAACACCAATTCGACGGAATAATCCTCCCTCTTGCGTAACGTTTTTGATTAGTTGTTTGTTTGTATTTTTCGTTGTGAGTTCTTCAAGTGTGAAGAACTTTGGTTTACCTACTGTTTTTTGAAGTTATTTTGGCAGAAAAAACGTGAATGAGGGTGATAGAGACGTGAGAGAGAGAGGTAAGCATGGGAGATGAGAGTTTTCTTAGGCTTAGGAGTCTAGTTTAGGACTTAGTCAAATAAGATTTTATTTAATTATTAAAAATCTGATTTCCTTTTATTTTAAATCAGCTAATAAATAATAAATATAAATTAATTACATTAATTTACCAACTTAAATTAAAAACAATTTAATTCATTGCTTCCACCTAGGTTCGAACCCGGGTGGAGCTAGACTTAACTTCAAGAGCTCCATTTCGTCTCTCTCTCCCCAATTTGCCCCTCCACCTTAATAAATAATTAATTAATTATATATTTAAGGTAATTACGATACTACCCTTAGCGTGGAAAAAGACCATTTTACCCCTAGACCCTTCAAACCTAAGATTTCTTCTTTTAAAGTCCGGTAAAGACGCCTTCGAGTAAATCTTCGTATTCAAGAGCCCTACATGGTTGGACCCAACCTTTCCTAGCTCAAATAACTCCCAAAGTTAGTTAGATTGGTTGTACCAAGGGTTCCGAGGTCTGGTTCTACGCGCATCAATACGAGTGAACCCTGGTCTAATCGTAGGCATTCTTGGCACATTAAGCATTACGTAGCATATCTATTTTTAGGGTTGTTACATAAACACACTATATAAAACATTATACAATACAAACATCTAGGAAAACATCAGTTTCATATAATCAAGAGATTCAGAACACAACAAGAAACTAGAATAAATTCTACAACTCATCATGCCATAAAACTCACATTCTTCATTTCAAATTAGAGGAACTCCTTATCCATACATTATCATGCTTATATCCGTCAATTATATACACATTACAATAATTTTCAACCAAAGAACGAATTATGCAATTTTCCAAAAACTTTACAGTGAGCTAAATTCCCTGGCAGTGATTATGCTTCAAAATTCCAAAAATGCGACATTTAGGCAATTGATGATGGAAATATGCTAATATGAAAGGTAAAATCATATAAAATCAATTTACAACATAAACATCACTTCATAAAAATTCACAATGCAAGGAATCAATGAATTTCAATTCAAACAAGACTCCTAAACACAATGCTACATGCAACATGCTACTATGACTTTCTAACTCTCAAGCTTGAGTCGAATTGAAGAGATGAGACAATCAATTAAGACTCCATTACTCACCATAATTCCCCACTTAGAAGGAACTCATAACAACTAAAGAAAGGAACTATAAGTTACCAACATCCTCATCATCATCCGGCTTTGATTCTCTTGCCCGGAGTACATAGAAACGAGCCTTTCCCTTTGGAGCACCACCTTCCAAAACATTGGGAGGAACTTGCTTGGGCACTCTTCCTATAGCCGCAATAGTAGAACAATCTCTCACCTTATGATAATCCTTCCCACAAACAAAGCACCCACTAGTACCTGCTAGACACTTCCCAAAGTGCTTTTTCCAACAAGTAGCACAAGTAGGCTTAACCACTTGGGAACCACCACCTCTCTCATAGTTAGCCTTTGGAGCACTAGGACCATCTTGATTTGGAGCCCTGTTCTTAAACTTAGGTTGAACTTTCTCCTCGGTTGTTCCCCTCTTAGCATCTCTACTTCTCCTCCCAAGTTTAGACCCTTCAATGGATTGAGCATACACCATAAGCGTAGATAGATTCATGTGACCATAGAGCATGTTGTACGACACTCTTCCTTCACAACGTCCGAAACACCGGTCAAGAATCTACTCATCTCATCCCTAGGGTTAGACACCAAGGATGGAGCATACTTAGACAATAGGATAAACTTTAAGGAATACTCCTCAACACTCATTCTACCTTACCTAAGGTTTATAAGCTCCTAAATCTTAACCTCCCTCTTTACATGAGGAAAGTACCTTTCTAAGAATGCTTCCTTAAACTCTTCCCTCTCTAAGGGACCCGATTCGACCGGTCTACTATACTTCTATTGAGTAAACCATACTTGAGCAACATCTTTTAATTGATATGAAGCTAACTCTTCTTTCACCCTAGAAGTCACTCCCATAGAATGCACTATCTTATACACCTCATCCAAGAAAGCTTGGGGATCTTCTCCCACCTTAGAACCAAAGAAGATAGGAGGATTCATCCTCAAAAAGTCCCTCAATCTAAAGGTCATAGTATTCTCCATACCATTCACCCTAGGCCCAATATCTCTATTCACTTGAGTCGTCATAGCTCGGGCTAGGGTATGGAGAGCCTCCCTAATCTCCCCATAAGCCATAACCGGGGGAAACACCAGAACCTCATTACCTCCACCCACAATAGGGACTTTATCACCTTAGGGAGGAACTCGATCAGCTTAATGAACTTGTTCCACTTGCTCAACTCGGGGAGGAACTCCCCCAATCACCACCTCCTCATCAACCCTTCTAGTCGGTGTCCTTCTCGTATTCATCTTCTATAAACATTAATAAAGAACACTTATAACTTTTAACTCTACGACATAACTCAAGAGTAGAGAAGAAGGAAAACTCTATCTTCAAATAGCCTCTCGCTCATAGATGTGTCGCGATTGTCACCAATGAAAAAGACTTTACTAGACATGGATTTTTAAGACTTTTTCATTCCTAAGTACTACTTCATAACCTTATGCTCTGATACCAAGTTGCTTACGACCCAAGAGTACCCCCTAGAAGATAAGGCATTCTCGAATCGCAACACGGCGTACTTGACCTCTCAGAGGTCTTGTACAAGCCCTTTCACAGTGTTCATTACATACATGAATAAAAAGTAGTACTTAATTAAAACTTTTCACACGAAATAATAATACTTCAAAATATCTCTTTAATAGAAAAACATAATGAAAGGCTAAGTCTCAAAGTCTCCATCGTAGACATAAAAATATATTGGGACACGGCCCATATTTTATCATATAGGAAAACAACTAAGTCTATTACAATACTTTCAATAACGAAAACTAAACGTCATGATGTCCTCGAATCTAGTGACGACATAACAACTCTTACTTGAATGAATACTAATCCAAGCTTCCACTTCGAGACTCCTCTCAAATGCCACCTACACCTTTAGAGATAGAATAAAAAATATGGAATTAGTACAAACACTTTTAGTGAGTATGGCATAATTCATAAAATCATGATAAACAGACTTTTTGTATGAAACATGCTTATTTTGGGAAAACCCTGTAAGAAAAGTATAAAAGTTACTTACAAGTCAACATATATGCATATAAGTCACATTCCACAATATAGCATCAACATAACTTTAACCCATATAAATGTATACACCTCCCACCAAAGGTTATCCTAAGACTTACTTAAGTAAGAAAAGAAGAGACCGCCCATAACCCTCTTCAAGCCTACCTAAACAATCCTTAAGACTACCTAAGATAAGATTCTTTCTTTTTTCCTTTCGTTTACTCCCCACCTAAGGTTACTCCAAGATTTACCTAAGTAGGACAAGAAGAGAACGCACATACACCCTCTTAAAGCTTACCTAAGCAACCCTCAAAGCTATGCTAGATAAAACACATTCTATTTAACATACATTAGCAAAAGGAATAATCATTCATTATGTCCATTAGAAGACATTTCATTCATTAAGGAATTCACATGATGGTTTTTGAAAGACCTAGGGAACCTACCCTCTAGCACCGTCAAAGCCTACTCGGGCAATGTCTAGATAGCGTCCCATTCCACTACCTAAATGTTGTAGAACTTATCAAATACTTGAATGTATCACACATGATGAGAATAGGCAATAACCGAAATAGACCATACTAGCTAGGCATGGAATCCGGAGACTACCCTACTCCGACGGAGGGTGTTCTACTTGCCAAGGGTAGAACTAGGACACATATCATGTAGGCACATGATTAAGGAATATCAAGGTCTTTTATGCACTTTAGTCTCATTCTTAAGAAGATCTACAAACCATAACATATTCACTCGGTGCTAGACTTTGTTCCCATAGAGTAAGTTCAATAAAAAGGGGCATATGAAAAGGTACTATCTCTTAGTCATTACCTAGTCATAATGCACCTACCAAAGTTGGTCCACTAGGGATGCCACTCAATGGACTATAAGGATAGCTCATTCATAACCTTCTTTCTATATAGAAGGTTCTACATAATAGTCATACTTAGAGGGCACCATCTTAGGTCTACCGATCCTAGACTTTCATTCAATAATCATCTTCATATCGCATATTCAATTATGTTAAAGTATCATGTAAGAGTAACCAATTCAACCTATCAAGATACACTAGTAACACAACTAGAGACATCACCATAGTCTATCATGATCAGACATAGTCAAGTAGGAGAGTTTAATCTCACACATACACGTATATCATATTGTCCTTCACATTGATCATAATCATGTCTTAACATAAAAATATCACTATTCATAAATAAATGCTGACAAGGCCATGTTCAATACAATTTATAAAGTAATGCCAATAAGGCCACATCAGCTAAACTATAACACATAAGCACCGCCACCATAAGTGGACCATACCAATCATAATCACAATTCAAGACCTATACTACATAATATAAAGAGAATTAGGGAAGCGTACCACCAATCCATTCTCACCACTTCAATCCATAGGTAAATCATCCAATACAATACTCAAAGGCCCTTACCCATGGCCATGATCACCAATTTAATCAAATATTTACAATAGACAATGAATCAAAAGTAATTCAATATAGATTTATGAATTTAGGGCAGCATACGAACAATTCTTACATGATTCTATCATAATTCAATAGTCTTAATCAAACTACATAAGAATTCAATAGCATTAAAACATGATGAAGTCACCCACAAAGTAGTCAAAAACTAGGGTTCATGAATTACATGGGTCCATAGAAATTTTGATGTAAAATAATTCAATTAACACTAATTCAATCATAAATCATTGATCTAAATATTTTATGCAAGGACCCATGGCTAATATTTCAATTGAGAAGATTTTATGGTTTGGATCATATTTGAAATTCATTCGAAATGACTCCAAGAAGAAAGATATTTCAAGGATGAATAACCATAACTTAATTGTGATGAAAATCCGAAAAGATTGATGGAGAAAAACTTGGAAAATCTATATTTTTCCTTGGAGCTTCAAAATTTCATCAATGGAGGTTTTAGAAGAGAAGAGATGGAGATATTTTGTTTTGAACTTGATGGGTATGATTTGAAGGGTGAATTAGGATTTAAATAGGTCTAATAATCGCCAATATTTACCCCCTAAAATACCCAAAGACCCCTGAACTTATAGGACCTTTTAACCAACTCAAACTCAACTTAAATTTCTGAAATTATCATCGGGAAACAAGTCCGTGACGCGGAGCTATTCCGGCATGATTTTATTTAATTAAATCCCGAAACAGTGGAGTCCGCCATGTGTCCGCGACGCGGAGACCAAATGCTAGTGCCTTGGGCAGCTTGGTAGCCAAGGCTTGGGTTCTCCTCTAGGACCATTTCGTTGGTCCTCAAGGAGTTTTACCTCGACGTTTCCACCTTAATTACACTCATATAAATGTTAGGAAACTCTCACATAAATTTAACTTCAAAAAAACACATAAAACTTGACGAAACACACTAAGATACACAAGTACGTTTTCAATGCAAAACTTTGGGACGTTCTTGGACGTTTGACCTCCAAACATGATACTCTACCTATAAACACTATTATTAACACTTTTAGGACTTTATAACATCATGTCACACATGTTAGGATCTAGTTCAACCTAGAGCATTTTCGAGGGTGTAACACCCCCTAATTTAATGTGTGGAGGTAGTAAGCTGGGGAGTCAAACGACGACTCCCCGTCCACAGACCGTCGACCCAACACTGGACTGTATTGGTCATCCATGGTTTGGGTCAGAGACTATATTTTGGAGGTTTTAGGTGAGGGTTCTAAGTGTGACCAATGACCACCATCGACGGGACGTACTCTCATCAACGGTTTGTCATTCACCTTCGTTTGTTGCTCACTGTCTTGTGACAGCCTTTTAGGGTCATATGTTGGGTCCTCCTCAAGGACCCTTATGGTGGTCCTTGGGTTGTTGTAACTAGATTTTTTGACCTTAAACATTCATTAAGGTATACCCTAGGCCTTTTCACAAAGTTTAACCCTTTTTACGACTCCTCAAACCCATACAAAACCTAGAGACACAGTAGATCACTTTCAATAGTCTCCGGACGTCGTGGTCATCCCTTTACATTATGAATCTAACACTTCCTATGTAACATTCCAGAAAATGTACTTGTCTAGTGAAAAGTCTACTAGATTTTAAGAATATGTATTGGGGTACATAGGCATCCCAATGCCCAATATTGAGTAATATTGGGCATGTTAGAGAATATTGGCTTAAGGGTGTTAGACAATTTCTATGTATTAACAAGTAACTTAAAATACACTTTGATGTTCAAATGCTCCAATCAAAGCTTGTTTAGGAATTGTACCTGCAATGAATACCCTAATCTAAAATTCTTAATTTTTTAGCTTACACACATTAGGTACAAGGCATCCAAGTGTCAATCCTACGTACCATAGCACATGATCATTTAAAATGATCATGTAGATTAAGCAGTGCCAAAGGACATAGTGAGGATCCTTGGAACAAGAAGTGAACTTTCCAAGTGCAACTACAGAGTGCACGGTTAGGAAAGTTCATGGCAACACATGTGCTACCGGCCAAGAGACAAGAGACCAAGCCCAACAGATTCGATTAGGGTGGTTAGGGGGCCGGCACGTGTTGGGTCAAGCCACGTGGAGCCGAGCTTCCTAACCAATCCTAGGCTCTAACTAACTTACCTAACTAGCTAACTAACCTAGGACTAATTAAAATGAACTAACTAGTGTGCCCAAAATCCTAAGACCTAACCGGGTGACACTGGCTGAGTAGCTAACTAAAGAAACATCCTAGTACCTAACCTAGGATGGTCCAAAGGGGTTGGTTATGGTCCTAGTGACTTAGGGGTACTTCAGTAAATACCCTAGGTCACTTAATTAATTAAATTACCAACTTAATTAATTAATTTAAATTCATGGTCAAACCCGAGACCCTTAGAAAATTTTCAAATTTTGCTAAGTCAAATACTCTCCGATTTTTAGTCAATTTAGGAGGGGCGTTTTGGTAATTAGCTAATTGATTTATTTAATTAAGTTAATTAGACTAAGTTTAATTAGTAAATATTAAGTTCCTAAGACTTAGACTCACGTTTGTCTAGTAGAAACTCACGACTGAAAAACAGTGAGCAAACATAAGAAAAACGGAAAAATACGGTCGGTTCTCCTTAGGAGATTTTAAGGCAATTTCAAGATTTTTGTGCAAAGAACAGGGTGATCTTCGTAGATTAAATTCTACAGTAAGGTATGGGTTTCTATCTTGGATTTCTTTCCCAGGAGGCTTTTCAAACGTTTTAAATTCATAGAAATCCAAACTAGGGTTGTTCACAATGAAATTGTCGAATGTTCATCTCCCTAGTTCTCCCTATTTCCGATTCTAGTAGTATGTATAATGCAAATCTCGAGCATGTTGTTGGTATGTGGTGCTAACTGATCATTATGTGTAGGTTTCTGTGATTTGATAATGTCGAATGAGACCTATAGGTTAGATCCGTATGATTAGAGTATCATTTACATGAGATAAGGAATGTTGTAATGCCTAATTGTGTTCCAGAAGATTAAATTGTTATAAGTCATTTATGAAATTCAGTTTACTGTTGAAAGGAATGAAGCTTTCGATTACTGTGTGTGTTTACAGTACATATGTTTGTAAGTGTTTGCAATGCAATGTTTCCAAGAAGAAATAAGAATGAGAATCAAACCTAGTTAATGAATCTTCAATGCCCAATCAACTTTATAGCTTGGCCAAACTAAGCACTGAATTGTTCTTATAAGCTAATCAAAGGTTAAAAGTTGGCTTGCTTAAAATGATGAGATTACTATAGTATATACATGAAGTTAATAGACTTTTCTAGTGATAACATCATGACAAGTGTTTAGTGAAAGTGTGGTTTATGTCAATAAATTGGCCAGCAACATTGTTTCCAAAATATGTAATAGAATTGGCCAATGACTAAGTCATACCAATCTTATATGGCCAATGTAAATTATGATGTTTCTTGTAAGGCCAAATACATGTTAAAGATTGACTTGACAAGATGTAACTCAACGAACTCATAACCTAGGGTATGCCAATGATTAGGAAAAGTTCCAACATACCCTATCTACATGAACTTGTGAACATAGTAGCAATTGAATAAGTCCTTATAACTTTCATAAAGAATGGTACAAGACTACCAAATAACATTGAACAAGATAGGGTGAGTACTGAAATAACTAAAAGCTTATGAGTTATGAAATTGACCTAGAATGGGGTGTTAAACGAAGTGAGACAAGTCTCACTTGCACCTAAACAATTATGTTAAAGATACTCACATAAGAGGGTGTTAGAAATCGTGACACAAGTCTCATTCACACCATGATGATAATGTAAGATTTAAGTTCATATTCATCAAGTATTGAAAGGGATGACAAGTCATCCATTGAGCTAAGCATAACTCATACTAGAAGAAAGGTTCCATAGTGTATGAGTCAACTCTAAAAGTTGTAAAGTATAATAAATATAGCTAAGCACCGATATACTAGTAATGACCTTGTGCAAGCACATGTAAGCCTCATGAGATGAGACTACCACCAAGGTGGATAAGGGTCTCCAAATTCTCCTAGTCTTTGAACTATGTCGCCAGCATAGGTTACTAGCTAGTGGATCCACCTAACAAAGCTAGGAAGTGTTCGTTTTAACTTTGGCCGGTGAACCACCTCTTTTCAATGTGGGGAAGACACTGGATTTCATGTTAGCTCACATGATCTTTGTCGGATAAATGCTAAAGATTTCTTTAAGAAAGTAAGAAAGAAAGAAAGAAAGAACTAGGAATATTAGGGGTGTTAGGATAGGATGACCAAAGGGTGAGTTTAGACTAAGTAATGATGTAAGTCATTCTTAGTCATTGCACAGAAAGATCCCAATGGAAGTGTTAAAAGAAAATCCTAAGTCAACCTAGCATGTTCAAAGTGAAAATGAGATCAAAGAAGTAGAAATGAAAGTTCAAAGTGAACTAAGTAAGCAAAAGCATAAGTATATCAAATAATCAGTGACTGATAAGAATAAAGTTTTAATAGTTATTATGCCAATAAAGGGAGCAAAACATAATGACTCATCAATTGGAGTATCAATTGGGGCGTCGATGGGTGTCGTCGGTGGAGACTTGTTCTTGGGTGAAGAGGAAACCTTGGCAAGTCTATGACCCAACCAACGGAAGGACAAGACGGTCTGTTTGTTGACAAATGGTCCGTCGACTGCCTTCCGTCTGTGAAGACATGTCCTGCGCAGGTCACTGTTAAGTGAGGGGTGAAATGGGAATTTGACACCACTTCCAAATAAGAGTATTGGCGGTTCGCTAAGGGTATTTTGGGTATTTTAGATGTGTTTATAAGTCATTAACACTTAGAAGATTTCATTCTTCAAAAATCAAAACCCCAAAATACCTTAGAAATTCCCCAAGACTCCATTGAAGTCCAAAATCAAGGAAGAGCTTGGTGTAACGTTTTGAGTGGAGGTTCTTCATAAAAGTGAAGAATTATCTTCATTGAGGTATGGATTTTGAGCATTGAAACTTGTTTCATCAAGGAGCCCAACTTTCAAAGATGTTTTCTAAAGTTTTCAAAGATGAATTGTCCAATTTCATGATTCTACCATGGGTTCTTGCATTAATGGTTTTCAAACGTCTATTATGGATTATATTGATGTTGTATTGATTATTTTAACCTAAATTCCCTATGAACCCATGAAGTTGATGAACCTAAGATCTTGACTAAATGATGGGTTACTTGATGTTGTCTTAATGTTGATGAATTCATGTGTAGTTTCTTATGGGATTTCTATTGATGTAAGAATTGTATTAAATTGTTATCAAATTGGTATTGTATTGTTGAATCTATTTTGAATTTGTGTAGATTTCATTGATTTCTATAATTGTGTATTGAATTGGTGTTCATGGCCTTGGGTAAGGGCCTTATGATGATGAATCGGGTGATTTTGTATTGGCTTGAAGTGTTGATGATGAAGTGGTGGTACAATGCCCTATTTCTTCTTATTCAATGCTAATTATACTTCAATTATGTTATGATTGGTTCGGTCCACCTTTTGTGGCGGTGCTATTTGAATTGATGTGGCCTTGTCGGTGTTACTTTCTAGTATATTAATGATTATGGCCTTGTCGACACTACTTGAACTTATATGGATATATGCGTAGTTGATTTGGTGATGTATAATCATATATATCTATATGTGAAAGTATGTGTTAAACTATTGATACTATCTAGATAATCATGTTATGCTTTGACTATGTATTAAGTGTGTAGTCTTAGAGTTGATACATGGTTGTTCATAAATTGGTTAGATGAGTCTAAAATGGTTATATTGATAATGTTAAGGCAATGAATAGATTGACTTAATAAGGTTAAGGGTCATGTTTAAGGGTCTAAAGAAAGATAGGCTATATGTGTTAAAATGGAACTATGTTGTGTCTATTTTGAAGGTGTAGATTTCATTGATTTAAATAATTGTGTATTGAATTTGTATTAATGGCCATGGGTAAGGGTCTTATAATGTTGAATTGGGTGATTTGGTATTGTCTTGAAGTGTTGATGATGAAGTGGTGGTACGCTGCCCTATTTCTTCTTATTCAATGTTAATTATACTTCAATTATATTATGATTGGTTTGGTCCACCTTTGGTGGCGGTGCTATGTGAATTGATGTGGCCTTGTGGGCGTTACTTTCTAGTATATTGATGATCATGGCCTTGTCGGCACTACTTGAACTTAGATGGATATTTGTGTAGTTTATTTGGTGATGTATAATAATATATGTCTATATGTGAAATTATGTGTTAGACTACTTATACTATCTAGATAATCATGTTATGCTTTGACTATGTGTTAAGTGTGTAGTCTTAGAGTTGACACATGGTTGTTCTTCAATTGGTTAGATGAGTCTAAAATGGTTATATTGATAATGTTAAGGTAATGAATATATTGACTTAATAAGGTTAAGGTTCATGTTTAAGGGTCTAAAGAAAGATAGGCTATATGTGTTAAAATGGAACTATGTTGTCTTGTTTAGGTAGACTTGTGTCCCTTACTTGATGCTTATGTGAATATGAGATGTCTTGACTTAGGAACCTAAAAGGGTGTTAGTATTGAATAAATGAATATAGGTTAGACCTTGAATAATGATAAGAGGGTCATTCATATGGAACCTTGAACGAAGTGGTAAGGTTATGAATTGTGAAGTAGTGAGCCGTAATGGTATCCTACATGAAATGAGTGATGGACTTAAGGTTGATTGGCTGGAACGGCATCATATCATACCTTAGGAAAGTTGTGATGAGCTTCTTGTCACCATTGTGCGATAGCCCTAATGGACCTTGCTTTGGTAGGGTAAATGTGATTGGGTCATGAACATGATATGGGACCCATTTGTATAAACGTTAATGTAAATTGATCTATGAGAACTAAGGCTAGCACCGAGTGAGTATGGTTCAGGGAAGTAGTTCTAGTTAAATATCAAACTAGAATACAAAGTACGCCCTTCATATTCCTTAACCATGTGCCTACATGGGATCTCTATGTTCTACCATTGGCAAGTAGAACACCTCATCGAAGTAGGATAGAACTTCGGATTCCATGCTTTGCTACAATGGTCTATGTCGGTTATCGTATATTCTCATCATATGGGATATACCTATTAGTATTAGAGAAGTTCTATGAAGTTTAGGTGGTGGTATGGGATGATACTTTGACATTGCACAATAAGCTTTGAAGATGTTAATGAGAGTCCCTAGGTCTTGTCTAAGACCATTATTTGAATGTCCTTTATGTGATGTATGTCTTCTAAATGAACTAATGAACTAATGACTTAATGATAATGAGCATGTAAATGAATAAGTACCTAATCTAAAGTGACTTAAGAATTCCTTAGTTAAAATGTGAAGAGGGTATAAAGGATGATCTCTTCATGTCTTATCTTTGGAAGTCTTGAGAATGACTCTAGTTAGGGAAGTTGCTTGATATGTTGACATGATCTAAAACTAGGAAGTCTTAAGGATTATTTAGGTAACCTTGAAAATAATGTATGGGCGTTCTCTTCTAGGAGTACTTGAGTAAGTCTTCTAATAGACTTGGTTGGGGAGATTTTCATATCCTCTATGTCTTGTATGTTGACGTATTGTAGGTGTGTATGTGTCTCATTATGAGTAATCTTGAGGATCATTTAGGCACATCTAGAGAGGGTGTATGGGCGATCTCTCTTTATATTACTTAAGTGAATCTTAGGATTGCTTTGGTGAGAAGACTACATGCTAAAATATGTTCCAAAAGGGAAGGCTAGGACTTCACTGTAACAGTTAATGGATTTCACTGTACAGTGAAGTGAAGTCACTGTAAAGTGAGCTCTAAATTTATGATTTCAGTTTTAAGTGTTTTCTTATGTGATTCTAAGTTGCTAAATGTTATTCTTATGATGAATTTATGATGATTTAAAGAAAAGATGCATATTTCCAATAAAGCCCGTTTTCATAATTTTTATGCATAATGCCATAATTAGTACACGTGGTTGTACTAATTCCATGCTTTATTTTCTATATATTAGTTATTGGTAGGTGAAGAGCTTTGGGAAACAAGACTTGGACAAGGAGATCATTCTATAAGAAGTTTAAGTATGTCCTCACTTGACTCGAGGTCATATATGTCATTTTATGTTTCTTTTATAAAGTTTGTAATAGACTATAGTAGTATATATTAAATTCGTATGGGACGTGACCCAAGTATTATCTTGTCTTAAGATGATGAATCGAGACTTAGTGTTTTTCCTATTTCCATATATGAAAGAGTTTGAGACTTCTATAATGTTTTACAAAATGTTTTAATTCCGCACTACTTTTCATTATGTATATGCGATGAATGATATGATAGGCTTGTATAAGACCTCTGAGAGGTCAAATACGCCGGTCACAATCCAAGATTGCACCCTAACTTCAAGGGTGTAGTTTCGAGATGTGACAAGCTTGGTATCAGAGCATATGTTAATGAAAGTAGTCATAGGAATCAAAAAATCTCGAAAAGACACGTCTAGTAGAGTCTTGACCATCGGTGTGAGTCGCGACACATGTATGGGTGAGAGGCTATAGGACGATTGTGTTTCCCTTCATTTCTACTCCTATGTCGTGCTATAGAGTATTCTTATGAGTATCCTTCTAAATGTATTTTTTCCTTGTGTTTCTAGGAGATGAATACTAGAAGGATGGCCGCTAGAAGGATGGAACAGTGAAGCGTTGATGAGGAAGTTCCTCCTTATGTTGAGCAAGTTGAGCAAGTGCTTCATGATGGGCAAGATGTCCAAGGTTCTCAAGGTGCTCATGTCAATCCTCAAGGTGATCAAGCCCCTAATCTGGGAGGAGGTAATGAGGTGTCGGAGTTGACTAATCGGGAGATTAGGGAGGCTTTTCTTGCTTTAGCCCGAGCCGTGACTACTCAAGCTAACTTGAACATGGTGCCGAGGGTTAATGCTATGGAGAGCACTATGTCATGTAAGTTGTGAGACTTTGTGAGGTTGAATCCTCCAATATTTCTTGTCTCAAAGGTGAATGAGGATCCCCAAGAATTCCTTGATGGTGTGTACAAAGTTTTGAGTGCTATGGGGGTTACATCTAGGGAGATGGCGGAGTTGGCTTCTTATCAATTGAGATATGTGTCTTGAATTTGGTACACTTAAAGGAAGGATAATAGGCCAAATGAGTTGGGTCCTATTGAGTGGGAAGAATTCAAGGAAGCTTTTCTAGGAATGTAATTTCCCCGAGAGAGGAGAGAGGTTAAGGTGGAAGAATTTAGCAATCTCAAGCAAGGCAATATGAGTGTTGAGGAATACTCTTTGAAATTCTAAACTTTGTCTAGGTATGCACCTTCCCTAGTGTCTAATCCAAGGGATGAAATGACTCGCTTTGTGACGGATGTATCCGACTTAGTGAGGGAGGAATGTCGTACGACTATGTTGCATGATGATATGACTTTGTCTAGACGCATGGTGTATGCACAATCAATTGAAGAGTCTAAACTTAGGAGGATGTCAAAGAACTTGAAAAGGAGTGTTGCTAGTGACCAAGTGCAACCTAGGTTCAAAAACAGGGCTAAAACTCAAGATGGACCTAGTGTTCCTAAGAAGAAGTTTGAGAGAGGAGGTGATTCTAGCAATGACAAACCTACATGTGCCACTTGTGGTAAGAAACATTATGGTGAGTGTCTAGTGGGTACGGGTAATTGCTTTGGATGTGGAAAAGATGGGCACAATGTGAGATATTGTCCAAACATTGCTTCTAGGAAGGAGGGTAAGAAAGTTGATCCTAGTGCTACAAAGGAACATGCTCCAACTAGGAGGCATTTCTATGTACTCCGGACTAGAGGTGAGAAGCCGGATGAGATTGATGATGACATTGGTAAGTCCTTGTTTCTTCTATTATAGTATGACTTCTTTCTTAGTGGGGGAGTATGGTTAGAATTGTGCTAGAAGTTATTGCATGTGCATGATGTTTAGGAATTTGTTTGGAATTGAATTTCATTAACTTCTTTGCATTGTACGTTTTATTGAGTTATGAGTATGTTGTAAAAGGTGTTTATATGATGTCACCTTGCATTTGAACATGTCTATATCATGAATTGCATAGGATTGCATTTTTGAATTTTTTATCCTTGAAATCACTGTTCACTCATTAACTGTTTACTATAATATTTTCTGAAAATTGGCTAATTAATTATTTGATATAAAAATGTTGTTATGTGGTTAGAACTTATGTGTATGAGTATATTAATGAATATAAAATGAGTTTTTGTTGTTCGGAATGAAGCATGTGAGTTTTGTAGCATAATAAGTTTGAATTCTAGTTTCTTGTTGTGTTCTGAAGCTCTTGTATTTGTGAAATTTATGTTTTCTCATTGATTGTGAATTGTATGGTTTGGTTATGTGCTGTTAAGTTGAATCTCTAATCTTGGAAGTGTTCGGAGAGTGGCAAGTGTCATTCGAGGACGATAGTTGTCCAAGTGGGGGAGATTGTAATACGTTGAAAATGACTTAGGTTAACTATATCCTAACATGCTTGTCAAGGTAGTCTAATGTCCTTAATATGTCTATAATGTTGTGTTGAGACAGTAGCTAAAGTATTAGGTTCATTGGAAGTCAAACGTCAAGGATCAACCAAAACGTTCGACGACTAAGTCACCTAAGTGTCTCATGTGAGGGTCTATGTGTTTATGTGTAATTAATGAGGTTTAAGGTTCTTAAATGAGTTTAAATGGTGTATAAAGTCAGTGTGTAAATTTTCGTGAAGTTTGGAGGTCAAAGTCCAAGACCGTACATGAAGTTCGAAAGATATGCCTTGAAATAACCTTGTGTGTCTAGGCATGTTTCGTCGAGTTTTACGTGTTCGTTTTGAGTGAAATTCAAGTGAGAGGTCCTAAACTCGTATACATTCATGTTTTGGTTGGAAACGTCCGGGAAAACATCCCTAAGGACAAAGAAAGGGTCATTGTGGAAGGACCCAAACTTTATGTCAAGAGTGTCCCAGGCAGCCCCCAAACGAAGGAGGCATCGACGGCTCGTGGGCCAATCGACGCCCCGTCGATGGATATCGTCGGTGTAGACTTGGTCTTGGGTGAAGTGGACACCTTGGAAAGTCTGTGACCCAACCAACAGAAGGACAGGACAGTCCATTTGTGGACAAATGGTCCGTCGACTGCCTTCCGTCTGTGAAGACATGTCCTGCGCAGGTCACTGTTAAGTGAGGGGTGAAATGGGAATTTGACACCACTTCCAAATAAGAGTATTGGCGGTTCCCTAAGGGTCTTTTTGGTATTTTAGATGTGTTTATAAGTCATTAACACTTAGAAGATTTCATTCTTCAAAAATCAAAACCCCAAAATACCTTAGAAATTCCCCAAGACTCCATTGAAGTCCAAAATCAAGGAAGAGCTTGGGGTGACGTTTTGAGTGGAGGTTCTTCATAAAAGTGAAGAATTATCTTCATTGAGGTATGGATTTTGAGCATTGAAACTTGTTTCATCCAGGAGCCCAACTTTCAAAGATGTTTTCTAAAGTTTTCAAGATGAATTATCCAATTTCATGATTCTACCATGAGTTCTTGCATTAATGGTTTTCAAACGTCTATTATGGATTAGATTGATGTTGTATAGATTATTTTAACCTAAATTACCTATGAACCCATGAAGTTGATGAACCTAAGATTTTGACTAAATGATGGGTTACTTGATGTTGGCTTAATGTTGATGAATTCATGTGTAGTTTCTTATGGGATTTCTATTGATGTAAGAATTGTATTAAATTGTTATCAAATTGGTATTGTATTGTTGAATCTATTTTGAATTTGTGCAGATTTCATTGATTTCTATAATTGTGTATTGAATTGGTGTTCATGGCCTTGGGTAAGGGCCTTATGATGATGAATCGGGTGATTTTGTATTGGCTTGAAGTGTTGATGATGAAGTGGTGGTACAATGCCCTATTTCTTCTTATTCAATGCTAATTATACTTCAATTGTGTTATGATTGGTTCGGTCCACCTTTTGTGGCGGTGCTATGTGAATTGATGTGGCTTTGTCGGTGTTACTTTCTAGTATATTAATGATCATGGCCTTGTCGGCACTACTTGAACTTATATGGATATATGCGTAGTTGATTTGGTGATGTATAATCATATATATCTATATGTGAAAGTATGTGTTAGACTATTGATACTATCTAGATAATCATGTTATGCTTTGACTATGTATTAAGTGTGTAGTCTTAGAGTTGATACATGGTTGTTCATAAATTGGTTAGATGAGTCTAAAATGGTTATATTGATAATGTTAAGGCAATGAGTAGATTGACTTAATAAGGTTAAGGGTCATGTTTAAGGGTCTAAAGAAAGATAGGCTATATGTGTTAAAATGGAACTATGTTGTGTCTTATTTAGGTAGACTTGTGTACCTTACTTGATGCTTATGTGCATAAGTGATTTCTTGACATACGAACCTAAAGGGGTCTTAGTCTTGAATAAATGAATATAGGTGAGACCTTTAATTATAATTAGAGGGTCATTTATGTGGAAACTTGAACCAAGTGGTAAGGTTATGAATTGTGAAGTAGTGAGCCGTAATGGTATCCTTCATGAAATGAGTGATGGAATTAAGGTTGATTGGCTGGAACGGCATCATATCATACCTTAGGAAAGTCGCGATGAGCTTCTTTTCGCCATTGTGAGATAGCCTTAATGGACCTTGCTTTGGTAGGGTAAATGTTATTGGATGATGAACATTATTTGGGACCTATTTGTATGAACCTTAATGTAAATTTATCTATGAGAACTAAGGCTAGCACCGAGTGAGTATGTTTAAGGGAAGTAGTTCTAGTTAAGTATGACACTAGAATACAAAGTACGCCATGCATATTCCTTAACCATGTGCCTACATGGGATCTCTATGTTCTACCTTTGGCAAGTAGAAGTTCTATGAAGTTTAGGTGGTGGTATGGGACGCTACTTAGACATTGCACCATATGCTTTGAAGATGTTAATGAGAGTCCCTAAGTCTTTTCTAAGACTATTATTTGAATGTCCTTTATGTGATGTATGTCTTCTAAATGAACTAATGAACTAATGACTTAATGATAATGAGCATGTAAATGAATAAGGACCTAATCTAAAGTGACTTAAGGATTCCTTAGTTAAAATATGAAGAGGGCATAAAGGATTATCTATTCATGTCTTATCTTTGGAAGTCTTGAGAATGACTCTAGTTAGGGAAGTTGTTTGATATGTTGACATGATCTAAACCTAGGAAGTCTTAAGGATTATTTAGGTAACCTTGAAGTTAATGTATGGGCGTTCTCTTCTAGGAGTACTTGAGTAAGTGTTTTGATAGCCTTGGTAGGGGAGATTGTCATATCTTGTATGTCTTATATGTTGACGTATTGTAGGTGTGTATGTGTCTCATTATGGATAATTTTGAGGTTCGTTTAGGTACATCTAGAGAGGGTGTATTGGCGGTCTCTCTTTGTGTGACTTAAGTTAATCTTAGGATGGCTTTGGTGAGAAGACTACATGCTAAAATATGTTTCAAAAGGGAAGGCTAGGACTTCAGTGTAACAGTGAATGGATTTCACTGTACAGTGAAGTGAACTCACTGTAAAGTGAGCTCTTAATTTATGATTTCGGTTTTAAGTGTTTTCTTATGTGATTCTAAGTTGCTAAATGTTATTCTTATGATGAATTTATGATGCTTTAAAGAAAAGATGCATATTCCATTAAAATCCGTTTTCATGATTTTTATGCATAATGTCATACTTAGTATATGTGGTTGTACTAATTCCATGCTTTATTTTTTATTCATTAGTTCTTGCTAGGTGAAGAGATTTGGGAAAGAAGACTTGGACAATGAGATCGTTCAAGAAGAAGTTGAAGTATGTCCTCACTTGACTCGAGGGCATATATGTCATCTTATGTTCCTTTTGTAAAGTTTGTAATAGACTATAGTAGTATGTTTTAAATTCGTATGGGCCGTGACCCAAGTATTATCGTGTCTAAAGATGATGAATCGAGACTTAGTGTTTTCCTATTTCCATATATGAAAGAGTTTAAGACTTCTATAATGTTTTACGAAAAGTTTTAATTCCGCACTACTTTTTATAATGTATATGCGATGAATGATATGACAGGCTTGTATAAAACCTCTGAGAGGTCGCGTAGGTCGCAATCTATGATTGCACCCTAACTTCTAGGGTGTGGTTTCGGGATGTGACAAATGTGACTAATGTAGAGTTTAGGTTGGCTATCTAAATCTTTGCTCAAGTCGTGACAGCTCAAGTCCATAGGGAACTGTTTTTTTTTGTGAACACTAATGTGAATTCTGCGGCTTTAAGAGTGAGGCATTTTTTGGTGATGAACCCTCCGGAGTTTTATGGATCCAAAGTGGAGGAGGATCCCAAGGAGTTTATAGATGAGGTTTATAAAGTTCTTGCTGTAATGGGGGTTACTTCAGTAGAGAAAGCAGAGTTAGCCTCTTACCAATTGAAAGGTGTGGCTTATATTTTGTATGATTAGTGGAAAGAGAGTATACCAGTAGGAGTGGGGCCCATAAAATGGGAAGTGTTTAAGTTAACATTTCTTAATAGGTTCTTTCCCCTAGAATTGAGGGAGGATAAAATTCAAGAGATCATTAACCTTAAGCAAGGTAGCATGAGTGTTAAGGAGTATCCCTTGAAATTTACCCAACTATCCAAGTATGATCCAACTATAGTCGTGGATTCGAAGGCTAAGATGAATAAGTTCATGATGATAGTGTCAAACTAAGTAGCAAAAAAATGTCGTACGGAAATGCTTCTTTGTGATATAGATATCTCACGTCTTATAATGTATGCCCAACAAATTGAGGAATCAGAGTTCAAAAAAGAGAAATCTAGAAAGAAAAAGAGGTCTAGAATGAATGATGATAAATCCTTTCATGATGGGTCCGATGGACATGGTCGCTCTAAAAAGTTTTCCAAACAAGGGTTTTCTAATGATTCTAAGTATAAGGAATAAAGGGTATCTAACCCTAAGACACTGTTATTAGTAATGAGTGCTTATGGACTACGTGTGATAGATGTGTGGTGTTTCGCCAGTAAAGAGGGTTGCTTTAGTTGTGGTGAAAGTGACCACAAGATGAGAGATTGTGCAAAGGAAAAGGCTATGAGAAGAGAGGGTAAGAAAGTTTCTCCTAGTGTTTTGGATGGGGATGCTCAAAATAAGAATAGGTTCTATGCTCTTCAAGATAGATATGATTAAGAGTGACCTCCTAATGTTTCTACTGGTAAGGGTTTTATGCTTTATTAGATTCTGAGATTGCTTGTCTTTTGTGAATTGATATTCTATACTTTGATGTTGTCTCTTGTAAGAATGAGCTTCATTGTTGTTTTATGTTATTACTGGTAGTATAGTTCACCATAGTTTGGAATCATCATTTGTGATGAATGTGCAAGCTTAAGTGATAACTTGATTCGACCTTACAATGGAAAGTGATGGTGCTTAGAAATTCCACCTAAGCCTACTCCCAAGGGGGAGATGGTGGTCCTAGAAATAAAGGTCATGGTGTATTTATGTGTGTGGCCATTATTTCTTTGTATGCATGTTTATGAAAAAGTGCAATTGATAGAAAGGACTTATGTGCATTGTTTTTACTCATGTTGTAGTGCATTGAGTAGAGTTGCCTATAGAACTTCATGATATGAAACGATGAACAAATCCTAGATTTGAGTTGATAGATTCCTTCTTGGAAGAATGTTATGAGTATATATTGCATATAGGCTCCATGAGTGTATGTTGAGCATGTTTTAGCTTGGAGATGGTAGTTCCTTCTTTAATATTAGTAATGTAGAATTTCATGCATTTGGATTGGTAGATGTAGTTCCTACATCCTTATATTTCATTGAGTAAATTTTTATCTCGAATTTGAAGTTTTCCTCCAAGATTTTATGAATTTAGATGTGTTTCATGCATAATTGGTTTCTAATCTAGAGTTGTGACCTTTAAGAAGTGCCTAGAACGTCTTCGAAGGACTAATGTTCCCAAGGCAGAGATATTGTAACACCTGAAAACTTGTATGCTAATCTACAACTTGACGTGAGGGTTACAATATTAGATATATATTCCCGTACTTAGAATGAAGGGTTTTGGGGTAGAAGTTCAAGACCCGACTCCCGAAGGACCAATAAAGGGTCCTTGAGGAAGACCGTAAATCAGCTCCCAAAAAAGGACACTCATGAAAGGGACCCATGCTACGTGGGTGAGGGGTCATGGGTCCCAAAAGATAAGATGGAGACCACTAACCGCGGATGACCAGCACGCCCCGTGGTCAACCCATGGCTCGTAGGCATGGTGTAACGACCCGCAAGTACACCCTAGAAGAAAGGAGCACTCTTGATTCGTCACACGACGTACTTGACCCTTCGGAGATCTTGTACAAGCCTCTTAGCTATCATTTATTACAAAAGATATGAAAACTAGTGCGGAATTAAAACTATTCATAACAATATAAATAACAAACTCTTTTATAAAATACTAAGGAATGAGTCTCATTGTCACAAGCCAACTCAAAGACACATCTTAATATCTTAGGGTCACAACCCTTTGAATTGAAAGAAATACATAATAAGTCTTAGAAGAGTCTTAAAGAAGAAACTAAAGAAACATAGACTATGTCCTCGAATATATGAGGACATACCGAGTCTTAAGAGAGTCAACTTTCCAAGCTTTTCCTTCTATGAACCTTCACTTGCCTTGAACCTATACTTATAGAGTATAAAAAAATATGGGGTTGGTACAAACATTGTTTTAAGTATG
The DNA here is from genome assembly GCA_022817965.1 of Solanum lycopersicoides. Classification (NCBI taxonomy): domain Eukaryota; kingdom Viridiplantae; phylum Streptophyta; class Magnoliopsida; order Solanales; family Solanaceae; genus Solanum; species Solanum lycopersicoides. The sequence continues at coordinate 51,216,475 of CM040621.1, forward strand.
GCATTATGCAAAAACATGCAAAAGAGGACATTTTAGTTAAAATTAATCTTTCATGTCATTTAAGTAAGACCTTCATGAATGTAGTCACAGAACATCAAATAGACACCATTCAACACATAGGATAAAATTCCATGTTTTTAACATAAGCCTACACGTTAGAGTAAACCCATTTCCCACAAAGTTTCCCTATCCAAAGTTATACTAAGACTCACTAAGGTAAGATATTAAGTAACCGCCCATACATTCTCTTCAATACATACCTAAGTGATCCTAATGATTACCAAAGATAAGTATACATTACAAAACTTAACAAGCCAACATTCAATATCAAAAACATTAGAGGAACATATTTGCATTTAAGGACTTGACATAAGAACCATCCTCCACGACAACCCTCAAGTTACACTTAGTGCAATGTGAAGGTAGCATCCCATACTACTACTTCCACCTTAGTGCTCCTTGAGAATTTCCCTTAGACTAGACACATCACATTCATTATTTACATAATCTTCATAAATCTTACACATAAATCATCATACTTCATAAATTTTTGACATAAAATCAACATGCTTCACTTTCTTTAGACATAAAGTCACATTACTTCATTTACATCACATAATGACCCATTCATTCATTTTAACATAAGGACACACCAAGACAAACTCCAAATGCCTACTCCTGCAATGGATATATAGCATCCCATAACACCACCTACCCTAAGTAGTACACCCTTTAGAAGACGTAGTTCATTACATTATTTTGTGGGGTCTAGCTTTAAACAACATAGACCATGAGATCTAGACATGGAATCCCAGTATTAACCCCTATCGGATGAGGGATCCATACTTGCCTAAGGTAGGGTAATTCTTGAGCCTTTACATGGGGCTTCTAATAGCTAATCCTATGCGGGCGCATAGTTAAGGTATAAGGATATTTCTTCTAAGTGAGTCATTCATCTTCTAACGAGGAGCACTCATCTTAATAGGTACATTGGATACAACATCTCAACTCAAGAAGGGTACTTATTCCTAGAGGGAATTTAATTAATTAGTTTATTAATTAATTAGGGGTTAAGGGGTGGTTAAATTAGTTAGTTGGTGACTATAAAAGGATTCCAACTCATTAAACTAACCTAACTCCTCTCAAATATCCAAAACCCAAATCTCTTTAACTTGTCTCTAGTATCTCTCTCCCATAACTCAAACCTCCATTGAAGGAACACTAGAGCTTCAAGTAGAGGAAAAATTCACCAAGGAATCAAACTCAAATTCATGACAAATCGTCCTTAAGGTATGGTTTCTTTCACTCTAGGGATCCTTTTCCCCAAGAGGCTCCTTAAAAGATGGTTTTCAAACTTCCGCAAGACTAGGGTTTCTATCTATACATTGGTCCTCTTTTCAAAAATAAATTGTTATTCAATTGTGATGAATTTTTATGTTTTATTATTGTTTAACAATGTAATAATGGCTATTTTTTGGTAATCACTAGAGATTTCCCCTTGAACCCTTGTTCTTCCCTAAACTCATTATACCTTGAAATGTCTATGGTAAATGTGGAATGTGTTGAGTATATCGATTATGTAGAATGATATTTGTTATGTATTACTTCTTGAATTTACTTTGTTGATTTATTGGTTATGTATTCTTTGGTAATAGAAGTATGAAGTCCATGAGACGGCAAGAATGTATGAAGGTTGGTTCTCAGTGAATTCAATTATGATAGATGAGTTACTTGGATAGTAATGCTCCTATGTCTAATGTGTGGTTGTGGTGTTGATGGCAAGCGTTCCTCATCCTTAACCCTAGACACTTTAATTAGCTATGAAGTATGTATGCATGTTATGATATAATTATTATATGATTGAAAGTAGTTCTCATTATTATAATAAAGTGTTAAGTGAAAGGTTTACTCACTTGTATGGTGTTTCTAAAGTGAAAGGGTTGTTTTCACTTATGGTTACCTATGAGCTATTATGATGAGATGTTTCCATAAAAGTCTATTAGAGACTAATGTGAACTTGTATGATGAGTAAAGATGGTTACTAAAGGAAATAAATGCTTAGCACTGAGAGGGAATGTAAATGATATGGGTGTCTCATGTTTTGTATGTCCGGCTCCCAATGTGGGTTTCCTCACGTTTAGCAAGTATGGATTCCTAAGTTATGTGTTATATCATGAGATGGAAAACCCCATGTTTAGCATGTTAGGGTTTCTAAAAACAATCTCCTTGACCCTTAACTATGTGCCCACATAGGACTTTAGCTTAGTGGATCCACCTAGATAGCTATGTACGAAAGGTTATAACATAGGCAAACGTTAACCCTCTTTTTTCGGTGTAGGAGTAGAACACCGGATTCTATGTAGATCAGATGGTCTAATGTCATTTTCACACCCTTATTCTGGAATCCGTATATAACTGGCGTCGTTAACCTCTCAAAGCTCACAGACAAGCCTCTTCTATGCTTTCATCACAATCATACATTTAAATTTGCGGAAAATTTAAAACTTTTTAATACTTATCGAAGTATACATAGACTTCATATAGTACTGCATAAGAGTGATATTCTACTAGCTCAAACTAAATCAACCATCTACCAATAGATTAAACAAATGAAATGATCAATCATAATAATAATAGTTTGCCAATCGGCCTTATTACAAACGTTTGAACGAATGGTTGAAATGAAACGCTAGGGACAGAATCCACTAGCTATATCTAACGTACTAGACTAGAATAATAAAGTGTAGCATCCTCGAACTCTAGAGGACCTACTAAAGTCTGGAGATCTCTAATCCAAACTTCTTCATCGAATCTTCAATCTTCTTTAGAACCTGCCTATAAAAATAGTAATAATATATGGGGTTAGAACACACTTGTACTAAGTATGGGTGTATGCACATAAACTCATAAGGACTATGCATGATCAAGGAAAGCTCTTCCTAAAGCAACATGTCATTTCTGGAAAGTTAAGTTACTTTACTTTCTTAAATCGTTACTTATGATTCATGCTATGAATATGACATGTTCTCATGAAATTAAGGCACACAACTCATTTTCTATATGAACATAAGACATTGGAATCATTAACATAATTTTATAACAACTTAAACAAAAGTTTATTATTTTTACCCTCTTAGGCCGAGAGCTCCTATTCTCAGACTTAGATTATTTTTCATTCTTTTCTTCTTCTTGTTGCGTAGTTCATTATCTCCTTTGATCCTATGTTTTACTTACAATTGCAATGATTCATTTTACTCCCATACTTACAATGAATCGAGTAAGGAATTCACAAGACTAAGGAAACAATTTGGCTATATTACTTACAAGTTAGATTTTTTTATTCTTGTTAAATAGAGATGAATATATCTATAAGCCAACCTTTATTGGATATGCCCATTAATTGGTTGTTACCTAATATAATAATCTTTGAGGCATATATTCATACTACAATATTGGCATAAACTACTAACTTGTTCAAACTTCATTCTTATCAACATTAATGATTGACATTCTTAAGCTCTTGCTTACTTAGTTCACTATGAACTTACGTTTCTACTTCTTTGCTCTGTTGTTCACTTTGAACATGCTACTTTCATTCTTTCTTACTTTCTTTAAAGAATCTTTAGCATTAAAGGAAGTAGATAATGCGAGATAACATGAAATCCAGTGTCTCCCCACACCGAAAAGAGGTGGTTCACCAGTTAAGGTGAACCAAGTTCAGTGTATACCCCACACTAAAAAGGGGGGTTCACCGGCTAAGGTGAGACCGACTCAGTGTCTTCCGCACACCAAAAATAGGGGTTCACGGCTGAAGTGAACCAGATACTTTCCTGATCTTTAACCGACATAGATAATGCAAGTTAAACATGAAATCCAGTGTCTCCACCACACCGAAAAGAGGTGGAATCACCGGCCAAGGTGAAATCAAACTGCTAGCATTCTTAGTGGGAGCATCCACTAGCTAGTGACCCTATGCTGGCAACATAGTTCGAAGACTAGGATACGTACGGAGACCCTGGTCCACGTGGGTGGTGATATAATCTCATTAGGATTGCATGTGTTGGCACAAGCTCATTGCTAGTCTATCAGTGCTAAGCTCAGATCTATTTTGTCTTATTATCTTTTAGAGTTGACTCAAACATTATGGAACCTTGCTTCTAGTTATGAGGTTTACTTAACTCTATGGATGACTGGTCATCCCTTTCTTTACTGGATGAATATGAACTTAAGTCTTGCATTATCATCATGGTGCGAGTGAGACTTGTCTCACGGATTCTAGCACCCTCTTATCAAAGTATTTTTGACATAATCGATTAACTGTAATTGAGAGTTGTCTCCCTTCTTTTAACACTATATATTAGGTCAATTTAATAACTTATGCTCTTAGTTATTTCATTACTCACCTTAACTTGTTCACGTTAATTGATAGTCTGGTATCATTCTTTATGATAATTATAACCTGTTATACAATGCTAGTACGTTCACAAGTTCGTGTGGATAGGGTATGTTGGGACTTGTCCGATTGATTGGCATACCCTTTGTTATGAGATCAATGAGTTAAGATAATTTGTTGGCATAAATAAAACTATGATATTATCACTAGCCAATTCAGTTACTTCATGAATACATTATAGTAATCTATCATGTTAAATAAGCCAACTTTTAACCTTTCATTAGTCTATGAAACAATTCAATGAAGAACTCATAACAATTTCATCTTCTCCAATACAAGTGGATATTATAACATTAAACATCTCATGTAAATAACACCCTAAGTATGCGGATCTAACATGTAGGTTTCATTCGACATATATTTCACTAAAACATACACATAATGATTAGTTAACACCACATACAAACAACATGCATCGAGAATTACCCTATAGATACTACAAGAATTGGAAATCGGAAGAACTAGGGAGATGAACATGCGATTCATTGGGAACAACCCTAGTTTTGATATTCTTGAAGTTAAAATATTTGAAAATCCTCTTGGAGAAATAATTTCAGGAGAGAAAACCCATACCTTACTATAGAATTAAATCTACGAAGATCACCTTGCACTTTGCACGAAAACCTTGAAGAACATGCTTGAACTCACCTAGGGTTTCTTACGTTTTCTCACTTGATTTTACTTGTAGTGTTTATGATGAATAACATGAGTCTAAATCTTTAAGAACTGAATGTTAAATAATTTAACTTAGACTATATAACTTAACTAAAATAATTTAAGTAGCTAATTACCAAAATGCCCCTCATAAATTGACTAGAATTGGAAGAACACTTGACTTAACCAAAATCTAGAAATTGCTTAGTGGTTTCGGTTTTGACCAATTAAATTAATTAGTTAAGTATCTAAATTAATTAATTAGGTAACCTAGGGTAATTAGTAAAGTAACCCTAAGTTTTTAGGACCATAACCAACCCTTTGGACCATCCTAGGTTAGGTACTAGGTTGTCTCTTAGTTAGTTACACGGTTTGGTGACACCCGATTAAGTCTTAGGTTGTCGGGTACCTTAGTTAGTTATTTTTGGTTTGTCCCAGGTTAGTTAGTTAGTTAGGTCAGTTAGTTAGGGTCTAGGACCGGTTAGGGAGCTTGGCCCCACGTGGGCTGACCCAGACGCGCGCCTGTCCCTAACTGCCCTAACCGAATCGGTTAGAGTGGTCCCTTGGTCGGTTGCACGTGTGTTTGCACATGTTCTTGCACATGTTTTGCATTTTGGAAGGTTCATTTGGAGTTTTTACTTATGGTTCCAAGAATCCTCACTATGTCCTTGGGCACTACTTAATCTACATGATCATTTTAAATGGTTATGTGTTATGGTACTAGGCTTGACACTTGGATGCCTAGTACCTAATGTGTTGAGTTGAGAATTAATATGTGTATTATTAGCTTAGGGTCTTCATTGCAGGTACATTTCTTAAACAAACTTGGATTATATTATACATACTTGTGTATATATAAATAGAAATTGGCTAACACCCCTTAGCCAATTTTCTATACTATGCCCAATATTTCTCAATATTGGGCATTGGGATGCCTATGTACCCCAATACGCATTCTTAAAACCTACTAGGCTCTTCACTAGACATGTAATTTTCTGGAATGTTATAGTCAGTTATTTCACTTTTTCCCCTAATGTAAAAGTAAAATGAATGAGTTAAGTGTATGAACTCTTATTAGGGCATTTGTTAAAGGTTTCTACATAGTCTGAGGGAGGGTATGGGACTTCTCTTACACATTGCACTTGTGGGATCCTAATGGATGGTCCTAGTAGTGTTCTTATATGATTAAGTTGATTATATGTTATGTATGTCAAGTTATATATGATATTCATGAATAAAGCATGTCATGATGAAATATGAGGTTATGTTGTATGTATGGAGTAGGTGACATAATGTGATACTTAACTTTGGATAGGATTATGGAGTTCTCTCCATTGGACAAGTATTGATTTGGGTTGGTTATATACTGGGTTAATATCATGTTGGGTTGACTTATGATGTTCCATTGTATGTGCATGTTAAGGTTATTTTATACTAAGCATGGTTTTGACTAAATTGTCCCTTTTCTCATGCATTGACGATTTTTATGTATAGAAGTCATACTTAGTACATGTGGTTTGTACTAACCCATATTTCTTCCCATTTTCCCCAACAATGTAGGTTCGGGCCGTTGAAGAGCTCAAAGGTCATTTGCAAGGAAGACTTGGACCTTTTCCCAAATTAATGGTAAGACCTCAAGTTCGAGGATGATGCAATTTTTCTACTCTAGCCATAATATTGACTATGTCTAAGACAATTATTCTTTCCTTATCTTTTGGAAACTTTGGTGTAAGCCTATATGTGGCGTATTGTAACAGTGTGAGGGCTATGCACAAATGCTACACTTCTCGAATAGATGGTTTATGTGTTAGACAAATATTAGACTACTTCATATAAGTTGTCTATGTTGCATGAATGAGAAGTTTATGTAAACTTCAAATATGATAAGCGAGAAGTCTAAGTATACTTCATCTGTAAAAGTTTTTACTTTTTTCGCACATTTACCTATGATATGCAATGATGTATGCTAAGGGCTAGTCTAAGTCCTATTCGAGGACGAACACGCCGGTTACGTCTAGAGGGTGCTCCCCGATCGTGACAAATAGTGAAACACAGTTTACAACCACACAATGAGATTAACCTCCCAATCTCAATACTAATTAACACCACATATTACATAACGAGCCTAAGCAGTGCCTTCATTGCCCACTATACTAACCCTCACTGATTAATATAGGATTTTGACCGTAAACAAAAAGTTTCCCTAAACTATGTTCTTACAATGATTCACACAAGGTTTTTAAACGTTTCTAACAAAAGTAAAACGAATCCTACAAGTTAAGAGCAAATACAAGCAATTAAAAAATAACAACAGGTTCAGGAGAAATTCTTCAGTTAACGAGGTCCCTTGCTGTTTTGTTTGAGGCTTGAATTTTCTCTTTTTGAATGAATGAGTTGATACGTTGTTTGTCCAGTTTGTTATATCAACCATAAAGAATTATTAACCATTGGAAACAACATCGTTAATTATGATTTATTTTGTACGCTGACGACTTCACCAACCTCTAACAAGACAACTTTCTAGTTGTATAGCACATTTACCTGGACGAGAACACTCTGTAGAGGATGAGGTCCTGTATTTGTGAGGATCATCATAACATTTGGAAACAGTAAGACATATCAACCCTTGAATTGCTTGGAAACCGTTCCAACCCTCCAAATATGCCATAAATCACCCTCTATACCTAGTGAAATCATCAAAACTGATATTCAACCCTCTAACCTCAAATGTTTGTGCAACAAACTAAGAGTACACCCTAGGAGATATGGTGTTCTCGAATTGCAACATTGTGTACTTTACCTCTCGGAGGTCTTCTACAAGCCCTTTGACATCATTCATTTCATACATGTGTGAAAAGTAGTGCCAAATTAAAACTTTTCATACGAATAATATTTCATAACATATTTCATATAAAACCATGTTTAGCATGTTAGGGTTTCTAAATACAATCTCCTTGACCCTTAACTATGTGCCCACATAGGACTTTAGCTTAGTGGATCCACCTAGATAGCTATGTACGAAAGGTTACAACACAGGCAAATGTTAACCCTCTTTTTTCGGTGTAGGAGTAGAACACCGGATTCTATGTAGATCACATGGTCTAATGTTAGTGTCACACCCGGATTCAGGAATCTGAATATCACTGGCGTCGTTAACCTCTCAGAGCTCACAGACAAGCCTCTTCTATGCCTTCATCACAATCATACAGTTAAATTTGCGGAAAATTTAAAACTTTAATACTTATCGAAGTATACATAGACTTCATATAGTACTGCATAAGAGTGACATTCTAATAGCTCAAACTAAATCAACCATCTATCAATAGATTAAACAAATAAAACGATGAATCATAATAATAATAGTTTGTCAATCGGCCTTATTACAAACGTTTGAACAAATGGTTGAAATGAAATGCTTGGGACAGAATCCACTATCTATATCTATTGTACTAGGCTAGAATAATAAAGTGTAGCATCCTCGAACTCAAGAGTACCTACCAAAGTCTGGAGATCTCTAATCCAAACTTCTTCGTCGAATCTTCAATCTTCTTTAGAACCTGCCAATAAAAATAGTAATAATATATGGGGTTAGTACACACTTGTACTAAGTATGGGTGTATGCACATAAACACATAAGGACTATGCATGATCAAGGAAAGCTCTTCCTAAAGCAACATATCGTTTCTGGAAAGTTAAGTTACTTTACTTTCTTAAATCGTTACTTATGATTCATGCTATGAATATGGCATGTTCAAATGCAATTAAGGCACACAACTCATTTTCTATATTAACATAAGACCTTGGAGTCATAAACATAATTTTAGAACAACTTAAACAAAAGTTTATTATTTTGACCCTCTTAGGCCGAGAGCTCCTATTCTGAGACTTACATTATTTTTCAGTCTTTTCTTCTTCTTGTTGTGTAGTTCAATGATATCCTTTGATCCTACGTTTTACTTACATGTGCAATGATTCATTGTAGTCCCATACCTACAATGAATCGAGTAAGTAATTCACAAGACTAAGGAAATGATTTGGCTACATTACTTACAAGTTAGATTTCTTTATTCTTGTTAAATGGAGATGAATATATTTATAAGCCAATCTTTATTGGCTATGCCCATTAATTGGTTGTTAACCTAATATAATAATCTTTGAGGCATATATTCATACTCCAATATTGGCATAAACTACTAACTTGTTAAAACTTCATTCTTATCAACATTAATGATTGACATTCTTAAGCTCTTGCTTACTTAGTTCACTATGAACTTATGTTTCTACTTCTCTGCTCTGTTGTTCACTGTGAACAAGCTACTTTCATTATTTCTTACTTTCTTTAAATAATCTTTAGCATTAACGGAAGTAGATCATGCGAGCTAACATGAAATCCAGTGTATCCCCCACACGAAAAGAGGTTGTTCACCGGTTAAGGTGAAACAAGTTCTGTGTCTACCCCACACCAAAAAAGGGGGTTCACCGGCTAAGGTGAGATCGAGTCAGTGTCTTCGCCACACCAAAAAGTGGGTTCAAGGATTAAGTTAACCGGATACTTTCATGAGATTTAACCAACATAGATCATCTTAGCTAAACATGAAATTCGGTGTCTCCCCCACACAGAAAAGAGGTGGAATCACCGGCCAAGGTGAAACCGAACTGCTAGCATTCTTAGTGGGAGGCATCAACTAGAAAGTGCCCCTATGCTTGCAACGTAGTTCAAAGACTAGGAGACGTACGGAGACCCTGGTCCACCTGGGTGGTGATCTCATCTCATGAGGCTTACATGTGCTGGAACAAGCTCATTGCTAGTCTATCGGTGCTAAGATCATATATATTTTATCTTATTTTCTTTTAGAGTTGACTCAAACATTATGAAAGCTTGCTTCTAGTTATAAGGTTTACTTAACTCTGTGGATGAATGGTCATCTCTCTCTTTACTTGATGAATATGAACTTAAGTCTTGCATTATCATCATGGTGTGAGTGAGACTTGTCTCATAGATTCTAGCACCCTCTTATGTGAGTAATTTTGACATAATCGATTAAGTGTAATTGAGACTTGTCTCAGTTCTTTTAACACTCTATATTAGGTCAATTTCATAACTTAAGCTCTTAGTTATTTCATTACTCACCTTAACTTGTTCACATTAATTGATAGTCTTGTATCAATCTTTATCATAATTATAACCTTTTATACAATTTTATTACGTTCACTAGTTCGTGTGGATTGGGTATGTTGGGACTTGTCCCATTGATTGGCATACCCTATGTTATGAGTTCATTGAGTTAAGATTGGTATGACTTCACACATTTTGGGAGATAATACTATTAAGCCAATTTGTTGGCATAAATCAAACTATGATATTATCACTAGCCAATTAAGTTACATCATGAATACATTATAGTAATCTATCATGTTAAATAAGCTAACTTTTAACCTTTGATTAGTCTATGAAACAATTCAATGAACAACTCATAACAATTTCATCTTCTCGAATACAAGTAGGCATTATAACATTCAACATCTCATGTAAATAACTCCCTAAATATGTGGATCTAACATGTAGGATTGATTCGACATATAATTCACTAAAACATACACATAATTATCAGTTAACACCACATACAAACAACATGCATCGAGAATTACACTATAGATACTACAAGAATCGGAAATCGGAAGAACTAGGGAGATGAACATGCAATTCATTGGGAACAACCCTAGTTTCGATATTCATGAAGTTAAAATGTTTGAAAAGCCTCTTGGAGAAAGAATTCCAGGAGAGATAACCCATACATTACTGTAGAATTAAATCTACAAAGATCACCTTGCACTTTGCAGGAAAACCTTGAAGAACTTGCTTGTACTCGCCTAGGGTTTCTTACATTTTCTGACTTGATTTTAGTTGTAGCATTTAAGGTGAATAATGTGAGTCTAAATCTTTAAGAACTGAATGTTGAATAATTCAACTTAGATTATATATCTTAATTAAATTAAACAAATTAGCAAATTACCAAAACGCCCCTCCTAAATCGACTAAAAATAGGAGAAAACTTGACTTAATCGAAATCTGGAAATTGGTTTCGGATTTGACCAATTAAAATAATTAATTAAGTTGCTAATTTAATTAATTAAGTAACCTAGGGTAATTACTAAAGTACCCCTAAGTTGTTAGGACCATAACCAACCCTTTGGACCATCCTAGGTTAGGTACCATGTTGTTTCTTATTAGTTACTTATCTTACTGTCACCCGATTTGGTCTTAAGTTGTCGGGTCAACTAGTTAGTTAGTTTTGGTTTGTCCTAGGTTAGTTAGTTAGTTAGGTCAGTTATTTAGGGTCTAGGACAGGTTAGGGAGCTTGGCCCCACGTGGGCTGACCCGGATGCACGGCTGTCCCCAACTCCCCTGACCGAATCGGTTAGAGTAGTCCCTTGGCCGGTTGCACATGTGTTTGCACATGTGTTGCGTTCACTTTCCCAACTAACAATTTTGGAAGGTTCATTTGGAGTGTTTACTTATGGTTCCAAGGATCCTCACTATATCCTGGGCACTGGTTAATCTACATGATCATTTTAAATGGTTATGTGATATGGTACTAGGCTTGACACTTCGATGCCTAGTACCTAATCTGTTGAGTTGAGAATTAATATGTGTATTATTATCTTAGGGTCTTCATTGCATGTACATTTCTTAAACAAGCTTGGATTATGTTATACATACTTGTGTATATATATATAGAAATTGGCTAACACCCCTTAGCCAATTTTCTATACTATGCCAAATATTTCTCAATATTGGGCATTGGGATGCCTATGTACCCCAATACACATTCTTAAAAACCTACTAGGCTCTTCACTATACATGCAATTTTCTGGAATGTTACATTATCCCCCCCCCAGGAACGTTCGTCCCCGAATGACACCACTCATCATTTTAAATCAAAGAGGGTATTTTCGAAAAACAATTAATATACTAGAAACTTTATCTTTGTGAATATCTGATTCACAACTTACTCTGGATGATGCACAATATTGTAAGCTTATATGAAGCTTCTCATCTGAGATTGAGGAGCTTCCTTCTAAATCTTACCTTAACTTAATGCACATCACACTCATGCAACACATAAATAACGTAAACGCTATACAAAAATGGCAACATGAATGCAAGCACGAACTCATATTAACTCATATAGTGCAAGTATAAAACACACAGTTATGGACTTAAAACACCAAAAACCACCTAATGCACTAAAATTTAGAGTCTCATTAATGCAATCAGACTTAGGAAGAGTTTAGCTAACCTCAAGAACTGAATAAGTGAGGGTAACAGGATCTCATATCGGCCTCGGCCTCCCATGTTGCTCCCTCGACAAGGTGGTTCCTCCATAACACTTTCACGGTGAGAACCTCCTTGTTCCTTAGTCGCTTCACTTGACGATCTAAAATTTCAATGAAACCTCTTCATAAGAAAGGTTCTCATCGACTCCTAACCCCTCGATGGGTAGAATGGACGCTGGATTGCCTAGACACTTCTTAAGCATCGAAACTTGAAACACTGGATGAACAGAAGCCAAGTCATTCGGTATTTTTAGTGCGTAAGCAACATTCCCTACTCGCTGTAAGACCTCATAAGGACCTACATACCTCAGACTCAACTTGCCTTTCTTACCAAACCTCATCACCCCTTTCATGGGTGATAACTTTAGGTATACTTGATCACCTACTTCAAATTCAAGAGCTCTCTTTCGGTTATCAGCATATGATTTTTGATGACTGTAAGCGGTAGCCAATCTATTCGTGATCATTCGCACCTTTTCCAAAGTCTCATGTATGATCTCGGGTCCAAGGATGGATGTTTCTCCCACTTCAAACCATCCAACTGGGGACCTACATCACCTACCATATAGTGCTTCAAAAGGTGCCATCCCAATACTGCAATGGTAGCTATTATTATAAAAGAGCTCAATTATTGGCAAGTGATCGTCACAACCCTCATTAAAGTCAATAACACATGATCTGAACATGTGTTCAAGGGTCTGAATGGTACGTTCTGCTTGCCCATCCATTTGAGGGTGAAAAGTCGTGCTGAGCTTTACTTGCGTAACCAAACTCTGTTGGAAAGATCTTCAAAAATGAGAAGTGAATTGGGATCCCCTATCCGAAATGATAAATAAAGGTATCCCATGACACCTCACGATTTCATCAATATATAGCTTGGCATAATCTTCGGCTCTGTAAGTAGACTTCACGGGAATGAAGTGAGCAAACTTAGTCATTCTGTCAACAATGACCCAAATGGAATGATGTAGTCTTCGGGTTCTCGGCAGACCAACCATAAAATCCATATTAATAACCTCCAACTTCCACATTGGAATCTCAATTGACTGAGTAAGACCTCCAGGCGTAAGGTGTTCGGCCATAACCTATTTGCAATTGGTACATTCTTCCACAAACTTAGAGATGTCTCGCTTCATACCTTCCCACAAATAAATTTCCATCAAATCATGATACATCTCGGTGGAACCTGGATGAATGGAATACTTAGAGCCTTGAGCCTCTCCGATAATATTTGTCCTCAAAGCATAAATATTTGGTACACACAATCTTCCTTGGTACATAAGTACACCATCCCCCTAGAGAGAATGATTCAGTTATCTTACCCAACGCTGAATCTTTCAACTCCATGAGTATTGGATCGAGATGCTGCTTAGCTTTAACATGTACAACAAATGAGGATTCGGAACTTGAGTGGAACGTAACACCCCCATCTGGTGCATCTAAGAGTCGTACACCTAACCTAGCCAATCAGTGTACTTCTTTAACCAACTCTTTCTTCTCATCATCGATATGAGACACGCTTCCCATGCTCAATCGGCTTAATGCATCGGCCACTACGTTGGCCTTACCCGGATGATAGTGGACACTCATGTCATAATCCTTTAGTAACTCTAGCCATCTTCTCTGACGAAGATTCAATTCTCTTTGTCTAAAAACATATTGAAGACTTTTATGGTAAGTAAATACATCAACATGTACACCATATAAGTAATGTCTCCAAAGCTTCAACGCAAACACCACAGCGGATAATTCAAGATCATAAGTAGGGTAATTCTTCTCGTGGATTTTTAATTGTCTTGATGCATATGCTATCACCTTACCATCTTGCATACGAACACATCCCAAACCTACTGGGGAAGTATCACAATACACCACGTACCCTTCACCACTTCTCGGCAATGTAAGGACTGGGGCCAAAGTGAGTTGGTCTTTGAGATCTTGGAAGCTCTTTTCACACTTTTCAGACCACTCAAACTTCGCCTTCTTCTTTGTTAAAGCGGTCAATGGAGCAGCAATTGTCCGCAATCCCTCCAAAAACCTACGATAATAATTAGCCAAACCCATGAAACTTCGAATATCGCTAGGAGTAAGGGGTCTCGGCCAATTCTTTACCGCATCAATCTTTTTCGGATCCACCTCAACACCCTGATCGGTCACAACATGACCAAGGAAGGTCACTGATCTCAACCAAAACTCACATTTGCTAAACTTTGCATACAACTGATGTTCTCTGAGTACTTGCAATGTCATTCTCAAATGATGTTCATGATATTCTCTAGACTTAGAGTATATGAGGATGTCATCTATGAATACTATGATGAAAGAATCAAGATATTCATGGAAGACTCTATTCATAAGGTCCATAAACGCGGCTGGTGCGTCAGTGAGACCAAATGACACAACAAGAAACTCGTAATGGCCATACCTAGTACGGAAAGCAGTCTTAGGAACGTCCTCTTGTCTTATCCTAAGTTGGTGATAACCCGACCGAAGATCTATCTTAGAAAAGAAACTTAAGCCTTGAAGTTGATCAAAAGATCATCGATTCTAGGAAGAGGATATTTGTTCTTTATAGTGACTTTGTTGAGTTGTCGATAATCGATACACATTCTAAGAGTTCCATCCTTTTTCTTAACGAACAACACTGTAGCGCCCCTTCGGGATATGCTCGGCTGGATGAAGCCCTTATCAAGTAAATCTTTTAACTGCAACTTCAACTCTTTGAGTTCGGCTGGTGTCATCCTATATGGGGGAATGGAAATTGGTTTGGTGCTGGGATCTAAGTCAACACCAAAATCAATTTAACGTTCAAGAGGGATCCCTGGTAAATCCTCCAGAAAGACATCTTGAAACTAATTTACTACGGACACAGAGTCTATGGAATGGACTTCTTGTTCTAAGTCTTTGACTCTAACTAAGTGGCATAAGTATCCCTTAGATAACATCTTATTGTCTTTAAGATTGGAATCTATTTGGCCTGTTGGATTTGAACCACGCCCTTCCCATTTTAACACTAACTCATTTGGATACTGAAAACATACTACCATGTTTCGACAGTCTATGGTAGCATACAATTTATGAAGCCAATCCATACCCAAAATTATATCAAAATAAAGCATGTTTAATTCTACTAGATCAGCATGAGTAACTTTATTGAGAACAGTTATTGGGCAATCTCTATAAACTCTTTCGGCCCTAACACTTTCCCCTATGGGATTACTAACTAGAAATGGTTCATGCAAAATCTCAGGAAGCAAGTCAAATTTAGTAGCTACTAAAGGAGTAACAAAAGACAAGGTAGATCCTGGATCCAATAATGCATCAATAGGAAAAGAAAAGACAAGCAAGTTACCAGTAACCACATCCGCGGACTTCTCTTGCTCCTCTCTGCCTTTCAACGCGTACAACCGGTTTCTCTTGGGAGGTTCGGCTGCAGCAATGGGATTAGGCCGAGGCAAAGTATCTGCCTTGGCCTGATTCTTCGCATTTGTGCAGTCCCTAACCACGTTCCCACTCTTACCGCACCCATATCATCCATTAAAACCTACCATGCACTCACATTCATGCACACGGCCACACTTACCAGACGTCCTTCGGTCACGTTGGCTATTTTTATCATTGCCTTTCTTGGCATTAGTGTTCTTCAAAAGAGTAGAATTACCTGATTCCTTGTGACCCTTCTTGAACTTGGGCCTATCCCGAACTCCAAACGAATTCTTACCCTTGCTCGAACCAGACTGATCTGAGGGCCTAGATTTCTTGCTCTCTTGTCTTCTCTTTCTCCGATGACTCTCCTCAACCGGTTGTGCATGTACCATCAACCTACAAAGGTCCATGTTATCATGCAAGATCGCTGCACGACATTCCTCTTCTAAATCCTCCGACACACCAGTCGTAAACCTGCTCATCTCATCCCTGCTATTGGACACAAGAGACGAAGCATATTTGGAAAGTTTAATAAACTTCAAGGAGTATTTCCTGACTGACATACCTCCCTGTCGTAAGTTAATGAATTCCTAAACCTTAGGATCTCTCTGCTCTCTGGGAAAGAACCTCTTCAGAAATGCAGTCTTGAGAACGTCTCAAGTGATGGTGACTTCCCCTGGTGTTCGACCATATCCCCAAATCATGTGCCACACCTGAGCCACATATTTGAGTTTGTAGGCAGCCAACTCATCCTTTTCCTCTTCACTAACACCCATAGCACATAGAATCTTATGAACCTCATCCACACTCTTGAGTATCCTCATTGGTCTTGGACCCATAGTTGACTGGAGGATTCATTATGGTAAAATCCCTCAACCAACTAGCCATGGTGCTAGCATGCAGGTTCTCCCTGATAGAACTCTCTCTAGTGGCTTGGGTCATGATGTTCTGTGCCTGTACAGTGATGGCTTGGGCCATATGAAGCGCTGTCGCCCTCACATCTTCATTTGTCATCGCAACTGGGTTGATAGGCACTTGTGCTTCAGCGGCTGGGGCTTGAGGAGGAGCTTGATTGCCTCCAGTAGCTGCTTCTTCAACGCTTCTGTTGGCGTTTATTCTTGTGTTCATTTTCTACACCTATACACAAGATGGAAGTTAGATACTAGAATGACACAAAATGTCAAAGTTCTAGAAAGCACGATAAAGAGTAGAAGAAGGGAAAATTCCTAACATCACAAAGTCTCTAAGTCATGATTGTGGTGCACTTCACAACCATAAGTTAGAAACTACGCAACGTGGTTGTGTTGAGCCTTAGTTCCTAGGTAATTTAACATCATGCTATGGTATAAAGTTTTTCACACCCTGATTCTGGAATCCGAATATGACCGGCGTCGTTAACCTCTCAGAGGTCGCCAATAAGCCTCTTATTTGCTTTCATCACAATCATACAGTTAAACTTGCGGAAAATATAAAACTTTTTAATACTTATGGAAGTATACATAGACTTCATATAGTACTGCATAAGAGTGATATTCTAATAGCTCAAACTAAATCAACAATCTACCAATAGATTAAACAAATGAAATGATGAATCATAATAATAATAGTTTGCCAATCGGCCTTATTACAAACGTTTGAACAAATGGTTGAAATGAAACGCTAGGGACAGAATCCACTAGCTATATCTAACGTATTAGTCTAGAATAATAAAGTGTAGCATCCTCGAACTCAAGAGGACCTACCAAATGGAGATCTCTAATCCAAACTTCTTCGTCGAATCATCAATCTTCTTTAGAACCTGCCTATAAAAATAGTAATAATATATGGGGTTAGAACACACTTGTACTGAGTATGGGTGTATGCACATTAACTCATATGGACTATGCATGATCAAGGAAAGCTCTTCCTAAAGCAACATGTCATTTCTGGAAAGTTAAGTTACTTTACTTTCTTAAATCGTTACTTACGATTCATGCTACAAATATGACATGTTCTCATGAAATTAAGGCACACAACTCATTTTCTATATGAACATAAGACCTTGGAATCATTAACATAATTTTATAACAACTTAAACAAAAGTTTATTATTTTTACCCTCTTAGGCCGAGAGCTCCTATTCTCAGACTTAGATTATTTTTCAGTCTTTTCTTCTTCTTGTTGCGTAGTTAATGATCTCCTTTGATCCTATGTTTTACTTACAATTGCAATGATTCATTTTAGTCCCACACTTACAATGAATCGAGAAAGGAATTCAC
This sequence comes from Solanum lycopersicoides, assembly GCA_022817965.1. Lineage (NCBI taxonomy): Eukaryota > Viridiplantae > Streptophyta > Magnoliopsida > Solanales > Solanaceae > Solanum > Solanum lycopersicoides. Next base: position 51,234,603 of record CM040621.1, read on the forward strand.
AAGACTAAGGAAATAATTTGGCTACATTACTTACAAGTTAGATTTTTTTATTCTTGTTAAATGGAGATGAATATATCTATAAGCCAATCTTTATTGGGTATGCCCATTAATTGGTTGTTAACCTAATATAATAATCTTTGAGGCATATATTCATACTACAATATTGGCATAAACTACTAACTTGTTAAAACTTCATTCTTATCAACATTAATGATTGAAATTCTTAAGCTCTTGCTTACTTAGATCACTATGAACTTACGTTTCTACTTCTTTGCTCTGTTGTTCACTTTGAACATGCTACTTTCATTCTTTCTTACTTTCTTTAAAGAATCTTTAGCATTAAAGGAAGTATATAATGCGAGCTAACATGAAATCCAGTGTCTCCCCCACACCGAAAAGAGGTGGTTCACTAGTTAAGGTGAACCAAGTTCAGTGTATACCCCACACTAAAAAGGGGGGTTCACCGGCTAAGGTGAGACCGACTCAGTGTCTTCCGCACGTTCACGGCTGAAGTGAACCATACACTTTCCTGAGCTTTAACCGACATAGATAATGTGAGCTAAACATGAAATCCGGTGTCTCCACCACACCGAAAAAAGGTGGAATCACCGGCCAAGGTGAAATCAAACTGCTAGCATTCTTAGTGGGAGACATCCACTAGCTAGTACCCCTATGCTGGCAACATAGTTCGAAGACTAGGAAACGTATGGAGACATTGTTCCACGTGGGTGGGGATGTCATCTCATGAGGCTTACATGTGTTGGCACAAGCTCATTGCTAGTCTATCGGTGCTAAGCTCAGATCTATTTTATCTTATTATCTTTTAGAGTTGACTCAAACATTATGGAACCTTGCTTCTGGTTATGAGGTTTACTTAACTCTATGGATGACTGGTCATCCCTCTCTTTACTTGATGAATATGAACTTAAGTCTTGCATTATCATCATGGTGCGAGTGAGACTTGTCTCACGGATTCTAGCACCCTCTTATCAAAGTATTTTTGACATAATCGATTAAGTGTAATTGAGACTTGTCTCCCTTCTTTTAACACTCTATATTAGGTCAATTTAATAACTTAAGCTCTTAGTTATTTCATTACTCACCTTAACTTGTTCACGTTAATTGATATTCTTGTATCATTCTTTATGATAATTATAACCTGTTATACAATGCTAATACGTTCACAGGTTTGTGTGGATAGGGTATGTTGGGACTTGTCCCATGATTGGCATACCCTTTGATATGAGATAAATGAGTTGAGACAATTTGTTGGCATAAATCAAACTATGATCTTATAACTAGCCAATTCAGTTACTTTATGAATAAATTATAGTAATCTATCATGTTAAATAAGCCAACTTTTAACCTTTGATTAGTCTATGAAACAATTCAATGAAGAACTCATAACAATTTCATCTTCTCGAATACAAGTGGCATTATAACATTCAACATCTCATGTAAATAACACCCTAAGTATGCGGATCTAACATGTAGGTTTCATTCGACATATAATTCACTAAAACATACACATAATGATCAGTTAACAGCACATACAAACAACATGCATCGAGAATTACACTATAGATACTACAAGAATTGGAAATCGGAAGAACTAGGGAGATGAATATGCGATTCATTGGGAACAACCCTAGTTTCGATATTCTTGAAGTTAAAATGTTTGAAAAGCCTCTTGGAGAAATAATTCCAGGACAGAAAACCCATACCTTACTATAGAATTAAATCTACGAAGATCACCTTGCACTTTGCACGAAAACCTTGAAGAACATGCTTGAACTCGCCTAGGGTTTCTTACGTTTTCTCACTTGATTTTAGTTGTAGTGTTTATCATGAATAACATGAGTCTAAATCTTTAATAACTGAATGTTAACTAATTCAACTTAGACTATATAAATTAACTAAAATATTTTAACTAGCTAATTACCAAAATGCCCCTCATAAATTGACTAGAATTGGGAGAACACTTGACTTAACCGAAATCTAGAAATTGCTTAGTGGTTTCGGTTTTGACCAATTAAATTAATTAGTTAAGTTGCTAAATTAATTAATTAAGTAACCTAGGGTAATTAGTAAAGTAACCCTAAGTTGTTAGGACCATAACCAACCCTTTGGACCATCCTAGGTTAGGTACTAGGTTGTCACTTAGTTAGTGGGTTTGGTGACACCCGATTAAGTCTTAGGTTGTCGGGTACCTTAGTTAGTTATTTTTGGTTTGTCCCAGGTTAGTTAGTTAGTTAGGTCAGTTAGTTAGGGTCTAGGACCGGTTAGGGAGCTTGGCCACACGTGGGTTGACCCAGACGCGCGCCTGTCCGTAACCGCCCTAACCGAATCGGTTAGAGTGGTCCCTTGGTCGGTTGCACGTATATTGCACATGTTCTTGCACATGTGTTGCATTTTGGAAGGTTCATTTGGAGTGTTTACTTATGGTTCGAAGGATCCTCACTATGTCCTTGGGCACTACTTAATCTACATGATCATTTTAAATGGTTATGTGTTATGGTACTAGGCTTGACACTTGGATGCCTAGTACCTAATGTGTTGAGTTGAGAATTAATATGTGTATTATTAGCTTAGGGTCTTTATTGCAGGTACATTTCTTAAACAATCTTGGATTATATTATACACACTTGTGTATATATATATAGAAATTGGCTAACACCCCTTAGCCAATTTTCTATACTATGCCCAATTTTTCTCAATATTGGGCATTGGGATGCCTATGTACCCCAATATGCATTCTTAAAAACCTACTAGGCTCTTCACTAGACATGTAATTTTCTGGAATGTTATAGTCAGTTATTTCACTTTTTCCCCTAATGTAAAAGTAAATGAATAAGTTAAGTGTATGAACTCTTATTAGGGCATTTGTTAAAGGTTTCTACATAGTGTGAGGGAGGGTATGGGACTTCTCTTACACATTGCACTTGTGGGATCCTAATGGATGGTCCTAGTAGTGTTCTTATATGATTAAGTTGATTATATGTTATGTATGTCAAGTTATATATGATATTCATGAATAAAGCATGTCATGATGAAATATGAGGTTATGTTGTATGTATGGAGTAGGTGACATAATGTGATACTTAGCTTTGGATAGGATTATGGAGTTCTCTCCATTGGACAAGTATTGATTTAGGTTGGTTATATGCTGGGTTAATATCATGTTGGGTTGACTTATGATGTTCCATTGTATGTGCATGTTAAGGTTATTTGATACTAAGCATGGTTTTGACTAAATTGTCCCTTTTCTCATGCATTGATTATTTTTATGTATAGAAGTCATACTTAGTACATGTGGTTTGTACTAACCTATATTTCTTCCCATTTTCCCCAACAATGTAGGCTCGGTCCGTTGAAGAGCTCAAAGGTCATTTGCAAGGAAGACTTGGACCTTTTCCCAAATTAATGGTAAGACCTCAAGTTCGAGGATGATGCAATTTTTCTACTCTAGCCATGATATTGACTATGTCTAAGACAATTATTCTTTCCTTATCTTTTGGAGACTTTGTTGTAAGCCTATATGTGGCGTATTGTAACAGTGTGAGGGCTATGCACAAATGCTACACTTCTCGAATAGATGGTTTATGTGTGAGACAAATATTAGACTACTTCTTATAAGTTGTCTATGTTGCATGAATGAGAAGTTTATGTAAACTTCATATATGATAAGCAGGAAGTCTAAGTATACTTCATCTGTAAAAGTTTTTACTTTTTCCGCACTTTTACCTATGATATGCAATGATGTATGCTAAGGGATAGTCTAAATCCTCTTCGAGGACGAACATGCCGATTACGTCTAGGGGGTGCTCCCCGATCGTGACAATTAGTGAAACACAGTTTACAACCACACAATGAGCCTAAGCAGTGCCTTCATTGCCCACTATACTAACCCTCACTGATTAATATAGGCTTTTGACCGTAAGACAAAAAGTTTCCCTCAACTATGTTCTTACAATGATCACACAAGGTTTTGAAACGTTTCTAACAAAAGTAAAACGAATCCTACAAGTTAAGAGCAAATACAAGCAATTAAAATAACAACAGGTTCAGGAGAAATTCTTCAGTCAACGAGGTCCCTTGTTGTTTTGTTTGAGTCTTGAATTTTCTCTTTTTGAATGAATGAGTTGATAAGTTGTTTGTCTAGTTTGTTATATCAACCATAAAGAATTATTAACCATTGGAAACAACATCGTTAATTATGATTTATTTTGTACACTGACGACTTCACCAACCTCTAACAAGACAGCTTTCTAGTTGTATAGCACATTTCACTGGACGAGAACACTCTGTAGAGTATGAGGTCCTGTATTTGTGAGGATCGTCATAACATTTGGAAACACTAAGACTTATCAACCCTTGAATTGCTTGGAAACCGTTCCAACCCTCCAAATATGCCATAAATCACCCTCTATACCTAGTGAAATCATCAAAACTGAAATTCAACCCTCTAACCTCAAATGTTTGTGTCCAAACTAAGAGTACACCCTAGGAGATATGGTGTTCTCGAATTGCAACATGGTGTACTTTACCTCTCGGAGGTCTTCTACAAGCCCTTTGACATCATTCATTGCATACATGTGTGAAAAGTAGTGCCAAATTAAAACTTTTCATACGAATAATATTCCATAACATATTTCATATAAAACCATAGGAAATACTAAGTCTCAACATATGCTAATCATAGACTCAAGAGTACTTGGTACACGGCCCATACAATCAAAATATAGAAACTTAGTCTATTACAATACTTTTTAAATGAATGAAATCTAAAGATAGTTATGTTCTCGAATCAAGTGAGAACATACCCCAACATTGCTTGAAAGAGTATTAGTTTCGTAGCCTTGCTTCAAGACACCTCTCACCTGCTAGCCACACTTTTAGAAATAGACAAAATATATGGAATTAGTACAATGCATGTACTACGTATGACATAATGCATAAAATCATGAGAAATGGACATTTACATCAAAATATGCTCTTTTACCGTAAAGTCTTCATGTCATAATAGATAAAAGCACATATCATACCAAGTTCACATATAATTCATACATCACAAGATAACATCAAGAACACATCAAACACATAAACAAGAGACACTCCTACCAAAGGTGATTCTAAGTCTCACTTGAGTGAGTTATGAAGCGACCGCCCATACAATCCCTTCACACACACCAAAGAGATCCTTTAGACTACCTAATATAAGATTATTCACATTTCATTAATCAAAAATCCCTACCTAGAATTACTCTCAGACTCACCTAAATAAGACAAGAAGAGAACGCCCATACACCCTCTCCAAGCCTATCTAAGCAATCTCCAAATATACTCTCGATACTTTCCTTTTTCATTAACATACCTTCACTCAAGTCATTATGTTCATTAACTCATTTAAGAGACATTCAACATGTAAAGACATTCACGTAGTGGTATTGGAGAAGACCTAGGGACTCACATAATAACATCTTCAAATCCTAATTGTGCAATGTCTAGATAGCGTCCCATTCCAATACCTAAATAGAACTCATCCAACACTAGCATATTTCCCACATGATGAGAATAGGCACTAACCGACATAGACCATTAAAGCTATGCATGGAATCCGGAGTCATAAACCTACTCCGATGGAGGGTGCTTTAATTGCCAATGGTAGTACTAAGACACGTCCCATGTAGGCACATGATTAAGGAATATCGAGGGTTTCTTTGTTCTCTAATTTCCTCTTATTTAGAGAAAATTCCGAAGCATACTCATTCAGTGCTAGCCTGTCACATCCGGGGAGCACCCCCTAGAAGTAACATGGTGTACTTGACCTCTGGAGGTCTTATACAAGCCCATAGTATTAATTCATCGCATTGACTAGTAAATTTAGCGAAAAATTTAAAACTTTTCATAGCACATCATAAATTAGAAACATCACTTCATATATATATAAAATATAAGTAATAATACATATTTAGACCTTAAATCTCTTTTCATCTTAGACTCAACAACATTAGAGTACATTAGGACACGACCCTTATGTCACATCCCACAAGTACACCCTAGAAGTTAGGGTGCAATCTTGGATTGCGACCGGCATATTCGACCTCTCGGAGGTCTCATACAAGCCTATTGTATCGTTAATCGCATAATAACATACTAAAAATGCGTAAGAATTAAAAACTTTCTTTTCATAAACAACATATAAGCGGAAGACTTTCAATTAAAACCTTAAAACCTTTGAACCATCTAAACTTAGAGTATACAGAACTTGGGACTAATCCCATATAAGACATAAACATAAAGACTTAAACATTAAGACATAACCGAACGTGTGGATATTGTCCTCGAATCGATGAGGAATCACCAATACTTCATCTTCAACTCTTAGAAACCTATCCGTCATCTATGGTACATAAAGACATCCAATTCCCTACACTTTAGTCAAAAAGGGAAAGAAGGTGTTAGCACATTAGATGTACTAAGTATGGAAGCCATGCAAAAACCATGAAAAAAGGACATTTAGTTAATAACATGCTTTTCATGAATTTAGGTTTAAAACATCATAATATAATCATAAGAACATCATTTATCACATTAGAAATACATAATAAAATTATTTAAGGAATTATCACACTTTAAGAAAACATCACAGTGACTACTTCACTGTTACACTGAAGGGGACTTCACTGTACCGTGAAGTTCCATAGCTTCACATTTAACATCCTTTGTAATGTCGTCTTCTCACTAAATCTATCCTAAGATTCACTTAATTCACACAAAGATAAACCGCCCATACACCCTCTCTAGATGTGCCTAAACGATCCTTAAGATTACTCATAATGAGACACATACACACCTACAATACATCAAATACAAAACATAAGATCCTCCTACCAAAGGTGATTCCAAGGTTCACTTGAGTGAGTGTGGAGCGACCACTCATACAATCCCTATCAGACACACAGAAGGGATCTTATAGACTACCTAGGATAGAATCATTCTTACTTAATACAATAGTATACACCAAACATGACATTTTGTCACGACCAAAATCTAGACCCCAGACGAGACCGGCGTCGTTGACCTCTCAGAGGTCGCAGACAATCCTACATACGTCGTCGTTACTTCATTCAGGTTAATTTTAGCGGAAAATTTGAACTTTTGTTTACTTAAACTTTATATTGGAAAACATTGATCTCACATAATACTATCTACGTAAACTCAAAAGCGTTCACAACAACCATTTAATCAAGATAATCAAATGAAAGATATAGTCATAAATATAGAGTTGCCAAAATGGCACCAATAAAATGTCTGAAAGTAAATACGAATGAAATCCTAGTGGAAGATACTCCACTAGCTCATGCCTACGTCTACGCTAGAGTAAATCAGTGAGCATCCTCGAAAGCATGAGGGCCTACCAAATCTGTATGAAAGCTCCACGTCCGGATAACTGCTGCGTCGACTCTTAAGCTTTAACGTCCAGCTGCACCTGCACCTAAAAGTAGATAAATGTATGGAATTAGTACACACTTGTACTAAGTATGGGTATATGCAAGCATACACCACGGACATGCATGATTTGGAATAGCTCTCTCCTAACGATATGAGTTATGGAAAGTCAAGTCAGTAGACTTGCCAAAATTGGATTAGGAAAGTCATGCCATGAGAGTAACATTCATCGTCATACGTATCATATTGCACACAACACATAACATATTGCATATAGCACATAACATATTGCATATAGCACATATCATATTTCATTTCATTCGCTCATATGCCATGAGACCCTGGAATCATGGACTTAACATTAGGACTTCCCAAAATGAGGGCTCAACATATGGGACCACAACTAGAGAGCCTTCTTTAGCAAACACAGAGTATGTTTTATTCATTCATACGTACTTCATTTCATTTCATTCATAGGCTAGTGTAAACACCAGCTATACCTAGGATGTAGTTTAAGACTCTCATTGGGTTCACTGTGCAATGACTAAGAATGACCTAGTGTCATTTCATAAGTCTAGTTCACCTCTTGGTTATCCTAACCAAACACCTTTGGTATCGTTCATTTCATTGTGTGCTTGAGGCTGACCTCATTCTTTCTTTGGGAAATTTAACTTTAACCGACATAGATAATGTGAGATCCATGAAATCCTGTGTCAACCCCACCGAAAAGAGGTGGAATCACCGGCCAAAGTGAAACCAAAACATGCTAGCGTATATAGGGAATTGAACCCTGCTAGATCCCTAGGTTGGCTGCATAGGTTCAAAGACTAGGAGATATAAGGAGACCCATACCCGTCTGGACGGACAGTCTCATCTCATGAGAATTACACGAACCTCTGCCTTCCCTAAAGAAGGAATCGCCACTCATAGCTAGCCTATCGGTGCTCAGTATAAAGTTCCATTACATTCATCTCAATCATCATAGAAGTTGGCTTCTAGCATTAGGACATCATAGCTCATTAGATGATTTCTCATCTCATCATTAGTATTAAGTATATATTAACTTTAATACTTTCATTAGAGTGTTCATAGAGACTGGTCTCTTCATTAACTTTACACTCTCATAGGTGAGTACGTTTTGGTAACATTTACTTAGGCTCATTTGAGATTGCTCTCATATTTTACATTAGCCTCTTATCATGTTGTCACCACATTCATTAGTCTTAGCACATTTGCCCTTCATAATTACTCACCCCTTTTTACATGAATATTCATTTCATCATATGCCAATGCACTTGGCCTTTTAGTGTGTTTCACACTCTTACTTAACCCTTCTGGGGTCACATCATTAAGTACATGACATCTTAGGTTCACTTACTTTTAAACGTATGCTGGACTTGTGGATCCATACATACAAGACATGAGCCTTCATTCGAAATTCGTCTAAGTGATTCATACTTACCCAAGGTTATGTGGAACAAGACTTATGCATCTTGTAAGTATGCCAAGATCTGAGTTTCGATCCTTAAAGGAAGCATTCATTTAATCATTTATTCACGTACGACTTATGTGTCAATACGGAATTGGGAAGGGAACCCGATTTCGAATCCCTTGGACATAACTTACGTTTTTTTTTATTCTGATTTATTATTCTTGGCTAGGGGACCCAATTTCTAATCCCCTCACCTACACTTTCTTCTGTTTCCTTTTCCCCCTATTCCCTTAGACGTCTAGGCTTAGGAGATCCGAGATTGAACCCCCACACCTACGTTTATTTATTTTCCTTTTTCCTTAAACTCTCTTCGTGTTGACCGAGAGAGTGTGGGATCGAACCTCCATAGGCCCACTTTATTTTTTCTCCTTAGTTCTTTTCATTCGGCCGAGAGGTTGTGGGTTCGATTCCCACATACCTCATTTTTATTTTCTTTTAATTTTTCCTTATGTTTGACCGAGAGGTTGTGGGCTCGAACCCCACACACCTCATTTTTAGTTTTATGATTCGTTTTCTGTCAAGGCACACGGGTTCGAATCCCACAATCTTTAACTTAAATTTTTGATATAATATTGTGCTGTGAGGTCTCGGGTTCGATCCCCAATGACCTCACATTATTTTTTTTGTTCTTTTTACAAGTTTCCAAAATATCATTGTGTGACCGAAACCAAATTCCAGAAAACTTGAATTGGACCACATTTTTGCAGCCTATTTTCTCACCCTCTTTCACGTTAAACTTTAAGACATTTCGAGTAGTTTTTAGGGAGATCTTTTGGTGCATTTTCAAGGTTACTTTCAGTCAAGAATTATTATTCAATTCAGCAACTTTGAACTCATATGAAAATCACATTTTTAACATATTCGCACACACATAGTTCATAACATTTTAAAATGTCAATATCAAGCTTCAAACCGAGGCTAATCCACGGCACACACATGCACAAACAAGCTAACGAACTTCACATTTTCGGAATACCTCTTTAATTTCTACATAATTCCAAATACACATTCAAACACGTAATCACAACCAGCCCTAAAATCATCTACCAGAAGTCATACCAAGGCATACTTGAATCTTTCAAAGGATCTAATGACAGGGGCATACAACGGGGACAACCTTTCTTTTCGAGTGTGAATAGACTGAACCTTAGGGGTCTCTTGGGAAAGGGACCAAGAGGGAAGAAAACCCATACCTGAAGTCGTTCAAAGATGTTCTTACATGCTGCAAAACCCCCCCACTAAGCCGACGTCTCACCACCGAAATCACAAGCACAATCCGTCGAGAATTTGGTTTTTGCTTTTCATTTTGAAGCTTATTTTGCTTTTGAGTTTGAGCGTTCAAGTTCTTGAGTTTGGATGAACTCTTTATTTTTTTGTTTTGTTCTTTTCTTATACTGAAGAGTAATCGTGCAAGTGAGGTGAGAGTAGAGAGAGACGTGAGAATGAGTGGTAGCTTAAGATTAGGAGATTTAGTTTAGGAATTAGTCAAACTAGGACTCCTCATAAATTAATAAAAATCTGATTTTTTAAAGGCTTAGGTGAAATTACTAATTATCCCCTTACTTAAATCAGATAATTAATATCAATTAATAAATTTAACATTACTTCCACCAAGGATCAAACCCGGGTGAAACTTAACTTGCAAAAAAAGGTTAAATTCAGCCAACCCTACCCGAATTGCCCCTTCTCTTTAAATTAATTAATTAATTAATTAAATACTTAGGGTAATTAAAATACTACCCCTAGACTGGAAAAGACCATTTCACCCCTAGACCCTCTAAACCTAAGATTACCCCTTTTAAGTCTTAAAACTCTTCCGGGTGAATCTCTTCAATTTGGGTGCCCTACATGGTTGGTTCTCACCTTGCCTAGCTCAACTAACTCACCAAGTTGGTTGGCTTGGCTAGTGCATAGGTTCTGAGGTCTGGTTCTACGCGCAACAAGCCGTGTGAACCCGGTCTAATCCAGGCATTCTAGGTACGTTTAAGCATTACTTAGCATAGTCATTTTCAGGTTGTTACATTATCCCCCCCCCCTAGGAACATTCGTCCCCGAATGAACTTCTAATTATCTCGTACAATGCCAGTCATATCATAACATAAGTACTTTACACAGTCAAGCAATATCAACAAAGAATAGAGGAGACAAGGAAACTTAGACTTAAGAGTAAGGAGTCTAACCTCAAGAGCTGAAGAGATGAGGATAGCGAGATCTCATATCGGCCTCGGCCTCCACGTAGCACCCTCAACAAGAGGGTTTCTCCACAATACCTTCACTGTGGCAACCTCCTTGTTTCTCAGCCGCTTCACCTGCCGGTCTAAAATCTCAACAAGAACCTCCTCATAGGACAAGTCTTCATCAACCCCCAAACCTTCAATAGGCAGAATCGATGCTGGATCACCAAGTCACTTCTTTAACACAGAGATATGAAAGACTGGATGAACAAAAGCTAGCCCCGTAGGCAACGCCAACTCATAGGCCAGCTCACCCACACGCTATAGAATCTTGTATGGCCCGACGTACCTCAGACTCAACTTTCCCTTCCTACCAAACTTCATCACCCCGTTCATGGGTGATATCTTCAAGTATACATGGTCACCAACATCAAACTCTAAGGTCTGCTTCCTGTTATCTGCATAAGACTTATGCCGACTTTAAGCAGTAGCCAACCTGTCCCTAATCACCCTGACCTTCTCTAAGGCCTCATAAATGATCTCTGGACCCAAAATGGATGAATCTCCAACCTCAAACCACCCAACTGGAGACCTACACCTCATACCATACAGTGCCTCAAACGGTGCCATCCCAATACTGGAGTGATAGCTGTTATTATATGAGAACTCTATTAATGGCAGATGGTCGTCCCAACTACCTCTGAAGTCGATCACACACGCCCTCAACAAGACCTCCAATGTCTTAATGGTGCGCTCTGCCTGCCCATCTGTCTGAGGATGGAAGGCAGTACTCAGTTTTATTTGCGTGCCTAAGCTTTTCTGGAAGGATCTCTAGAAATACGAAGTGAACTGAGCTCCTCTATCTGAAATGATAGACAAAGGAATCCCATGCCACCTCACAATCTCATCAATGTAGAGTCTCACATAATCCTCGGCCCTGTAAGTAGACTTCACAGGGATAAAGTGGGCAGATTTAGTCATCCTGTATACAATAACCCTTATAGAGCCATGTTGTCTCTTATTCCTCGGAAGACCAACCACAAAGTCCATGTTAATGGCCTCCCACTTCCAAGTCGGAGCCTCAATCATCTGAGTGAGACAACCAGGCTTAAGGTGCTACACCTTAACCTACTGACAATTAGGACACTTGGCCACATACTCTGAAATGTCCTTCTTCATGCCATCCCACCAATTGATCTGCTTGAGGTCGTGATACATCTTTGTGGAACCTGAATGTATCGAATACCTGGAACCATGGGCCTCTGCAACAATATTAGTACGCAAATCATCCACGTCTGTTACACACAGTCTGTCCTGGTACCTAAGTATGCCGTCACCTCCCAAAGCAAAGGACTCATTAATCTTTATCAGCACTGAGTCCTTCAACTCCATCAAAACAGGATCAAGATACTAACCCTTCTTGACTTCAACTACCAAGGATGATATAGAACTAGGATGAACTGAAACACCCCTGCTAGTAGAAGCCATCAACTGCACACCCAGTCTGGACAGTCTGTGTACATCCTTCACCAACTCCTTCTTCCCATCATCAACGTGGGTTGTACTCCCCATTCTCAACCTGCTCAAAGCATCAGCTACAACATTTGCTTTCCCTGGATGGTAGTGGACACTCATATTATAGTTCTTCAACAGCTCCAACCATCTCCGCTGATGTAGATTCAACTCTCTCTGTTGAACACGTATTGGAGATCTTGTGGTCTGTGAACACATCCACGTGGACTCCGTACAAGTAATGCTTCCACAGCTTCAATGCAAACACCACAGCTGCCAACTCCAGGTCATGAGTGGATAATTCTTCTCTTGAACCTTGAGCTGTCTGGAAGCATAGGCTATCACCTTACCACCCTGCATAAGAACACAACTAAAACCAACCCTAGATGCGTCACAATAAACAGTGTAATTCTCACCACATTTAGGTAACGTAAGCACTGAGGCTGAAGTGAGTCTGTCCCTGAGCTCCTGGAAACTCTTCTCACAAGTCTCCGTACATTCGAACTTGGCTTTCTTCTTAGTCAAAGTTGTTAGTAGGGCAGCAGTGGAAGAAAAACCCTCCACGAACTTGCGGTAGTAACCAGCCAATCCCAGAAAGCTACAGATATCGTGGGAGTAAGAGGTCTTGGCCAGTTCTTAACAACCTCAGTCTTCCTGGGGTCCACCTACACACCCTGATCGGAAACAACATGACCCAGGAAGGTCACTGATCTAAGACAAACTCACACTTACTGAATTTGGCATACAACTGATGTTGTCTAAGTACCTGCAAGGTTAGTCTCAAATTTTGTTCATGCTCTTCCTTGGTGTTAGAGTAGATGTGGATATCATCAATGAATACTATGACGAAAGAATCAAGGTATTCACAGAAGACTCGGTTCATGAGGTCCATAAATGCAGTTGTTGCATTAGTGATACCAAAAGACATGACTAGGAACTCATAATGACCATAACTGGTATGAAAGGCTGTCTTTGGGATATCTTCATCCCTAACCCTATGTTGATGATACCCGAAACGAAGATAATCTTCGATAAGAAACTAGAACCTTGGATCTGATCGAATAAGTCATCTATTCTGGGAAATTGATACCTGTTCTTTATAGTGACTTTGTTGAGCTGCCGATAATCGATACACATCCTAATGGTTCCATCCTTCTTTTTCACAAACAACACTGGAGCGCCCCAAGGGGATATGCTCGGCTGGATAAAGCCCTTATCAGTGAGATTTTTTAACTGCAACTTCAACTCTTTGAGTTCAGCTGGAGCCATTCTGTAGGGAGAATTGAAATCGGTTTGGTATCGGGATCTAGGTGGATACCAAAATCAATCTCTCGAGGGGGAGGGACTCCAAGCAAATAATCGGGGAAAACATCTTGGAACTCATTCACTACAGGCACAGTGTCTATGGAAGGAATGTCATGATCTAGATCATTGACACTCATAAGATGACATAACAATCCATTGGATATCATTTTATTAGCTCTTAGGTTCGAAATCAAGGGACTTGAACGACTTAAATTGTACCCCTCCCAGACAAGCTCTAATTTGTTAGGGAATTGGAATCTCACAACCCTACTACGACAATCCATAAAGGCATAACATTTATGGAGCCAGGCAATACCAAGTATAATATCGAAGTCATTCATGGGTAACTGAACAAGGTCTACACACATAGTCTTACCACATATTACTATTGGGCAGTCTTTATGAACCCTATCAGCTCTCACATTTTCTCCCAAGTTAGTACTAACTACAATAGGATCATGCAAAACCTCAGGTAGTGTTTCAAAAGTAAGAGCAAGCAAGGGAGTCACAAAAGAAAGCGTAGACCCTGGATCAAGTAAAGCATAAACAGAGGTTGAGAAAACTTGTAGCACACCTGTGACCACATCAGCAGACTTCTCCTACTCCTCCCTGCCCTTCAAGGGGTAGAATATGTTCCTCCTAGGAGGTTCGGATACAGTAGCATTCTGGGGATTAGTGTAACAACCTAAAAATGACTATGCTAAGTAATATCTAACGGATCTAGAATGCCTAGATTAGACCGGGTTCACACGGATTGATGTGCATAGAACCAGACCTCTGAACCTATGCAACATCCAAGCCAACTAACTTGGTGAGTTATTTGAGCTAGGAAAGGTTGGGTCCAGCCGTGTAGGGCACCCGAATAAGAAGATTTACCCGGATGAGTCTTAACCGGCTTAAAAAGGGGTAATGTTAAGTTTGGAGGTTCTAGGGGTAAAATGGTATTTTCCAGGCTAAGGTTAGTATTGTAATTACCCTAATTAATTAATTAATTAATTAATTAATTAATTAATTAATTAATATGGTTAAGGGGAAATTGGGGTAGAGGTGGCCGAAATTGACCCTTTAAGCAAAAGCTTGCTCCACCAGGGTTCGAGCCTTGGTGGAAGCAATGATTTAATTGATTTATTGTATTTAGTGAATTAGTTAAATTAATAATATCTAATTTTTCTGATTTAATTAAAGTAAAATCAGATTATTAATTAAAAAATGATAATAATAATAATAATAATAAATAATGAGGAGTCCTAGTTTGACTAAGTCTCCACCTAACTCTCCTAATCATAATCCTCTCATTCTCACGTTTTTTATCAGCAAAAGAAATGAAAATAATAGTTCTTCACTCTTGAAGAACTTACACACAAAAACTCAAACGAAAAGCTAAGCTAAAAACGAAAATCAACAACATTCTTCTCGATGGATTGGGTTTTGGATTTTGGTGGTGAGGCAGTGGTGTCGTGGGAATTGGCAGCATTGAAACAAGTGTTAAACGACATTAAGGTATGGGTTTTATTCTCTCTTGGTCCCTTTCCCAAGAGACCCCTAATTTCAGCTTAATTCCAGTCAAAAACTAAGGTTGTCCCCGTTGCATGCCCCTGTCATTAGATCCTTTGAAAGATTCAAAGCATGCGTTGGTATGTCTTCTGGTAGATAATTTTAGGTCTGGTTGTGATTATGTGTTGAATGTGTTTTTGGAAATTATGTAAGGAATGAAAGACGTATTTCGGAAAAGTGTTTTAATTTAACTGTTTGAGCATGTGTGTGCTGTAAATTAACTATGTTGTTGCCTTAAATTTGTGTGTTAAAATGTTGTGTTTTCGTGTATGAAAATGTTACAAGTGTGATGTTCATATAAGAGTAATGTTGCTGGAAAAATGTCACCCGAATTACTCCAAGAATCAGCATAAAAAACTTGAGAGAAAGATGAATTTAAAGAGACCAAATTTTCAATTTGCTGGAAATGTTGGTCTCGGCCAAGAATTTGAAAAGTGAGCTATGTTTTAAAATTTTTTAAAAATTGTGAGGTCATTGGGAATTGAACCCAAGACCTCACCAAATGTAAATTACATAAAAATTTCATGAGAAAAATGAAAGGAAAAATAAATGTGGTGAGTGGGGATTGAACCCACAACCTTTTGAATAGATGAGAGAGTTGGGAGAAAAATAAAGGAGAAAAATAAAGTGAGGTGAGTGGGGATTGAAACCACAACCTCTTGTATAGGTGAGAAAGTTAAGAGATAAATTAAGAGAAAAATAATGAGCTTTGGGGGGATTGATCCCACAACCTCTTTGCCTTAAACGAGAAAGAGAGGAGGAAAAGAAAGGAAATATTATGGGAGTGATGGGGATCGAACTAGGGTCCCCCAAATCTGAAAAATGCAATTATCAAGATTAATATAAGATTAAGTGTTGCTCAAGGGATTCCAAATCGGGTTCCCTTGCCCAATTCCGTATTGGAACATAAGTCATACGTAAACAAATATTTAATAAATGCTGCCCCTAAGGATCGAAATCAATATCATGGCATACCTACAAGATGCATAAGTCTTGTACCATATAATCTTGGGTAAATATGAATCACTTAGATACACTATGAATGAAGCCTCATGGCTTGTATGTGTAGACTCATAAGTCTAGCATACATTTAAAAAGTAAGTGAACCTAAGATATTATGTGATGAGATAATGAAACCCCAGAGGGGTCAAGTAAGAGTGTGACACACACTAAAGAGCCAAGTGCATTGGCATACGATGAAATGAACATTCACGTAAAGTGGTGAGTAATTATGAAGTGTAAATGTGCTAAAGTTAAAGAATGTGGTGACAACATGATAAGAGGCTAATGTGAAATATGAGAGCAATCTCAAATGAGCCTAAGTAAATGTTACCAAAACGTACTCACCTATGAGAGTGTAAAGTTAATGAAGAGACCAGTCTCTATGAACACTCTACTGAAAGTATTGAAGTTAATGCATACTTAATACTAATGATGAGATGAGAAATTATTTAATGAGCTATGATGTCCTCATGCTAGAAGTCAACTTCCATGATGTATGAGTTAAATGTAATGGAACTTTATACTAATCACCGATAGGATAGCTATGAGTGGTGATACCTTCGTTCGGGAAGTGAGGAGGTTCACGTAAATCTCATGAGATGAGACTGTGAGGCATGCCGGGTATGTGTATCCTTATATCTCCTAGTCTTTGAATCTATACTGCCAATATAGGGATCTAGCAGGGTTCAACTCCCTATATACGCTAGCATGTTCGGGTCACTTTGGCCGGTGATTCCACCTCTTTTTGGTGTGGGGCAGACACTGGATTTCATGATGCGCACATGATCTATGTCGGTTAAGGTTAAAGTTCCCAAAGAAAGAATGAGGTCACCCTAAAAGAATACACATAATGAAATGAACGATATCAAAGGTGTTAGGATATGATAATCAAGAGGTGAGCTAGACTTAAGTAATGACAATAGGTTATTCTTGGTCATTGCACAGCGAACCCGATGAGAGTCTTAAACTACATCCTAATGTCAAGTCCATGATTCCTAATGTCAAGTCCATGATTCCGAGGTCTCATGGCATATGAAAGAATGATATGAACTATGTGATATGATATGTGCAATATGTTATGTGTTGTTTGCAAAATGATAAGTATGATGATGCATGTTACTCTCATGGCATGACTTTCCTAATCCGAATTTTGCAAGTCCACTGACTTGAATTTCCATAATTCATATCGTTAGGAAAGTGGTCTTCTTAATCATGCATGTCCTTGGTGTGTTCTTGCATATACTCATACTTTGTACAAGTGTGTACTAATCCCATACAACTCTAAATTTTTAGGTGTAGGCACAGGTGGACGTGAGAGCTTACAGGTCGACACTAA
The DNA here is from genome assembly GCA_022817965.1 of Solanum lycopersicoides. Taxonomy (NCBI): domain Eukaryota; kingdom Viridiplantae; phylum Streptophyta; class Magnoliopsida; order Solanales; family Solanaceae; genus Solanum; species Solanum lycopersicoides. The sequence continues at coordinate 51,252,430 of CM040621.1, forward strand.
AGCTATCAAAGACGTGGAGCATTCATCCGGACTTGGTAGGCCCTCATGCTTTTGAGGGCGCTTGCCCATTATATTCTAGCTTAGATATAGGTTTTGAGTTAGTGGAGTATATTCCACTAGCGTTTCTTTCTCATCTTATTTCAAACATTGTATTGGTGCCATTTTGGCAAGTATACACTTAATGCAGTATTGAACTATTTCTTTCATTTGATGATCTTAATATTAGATGGTTGATTGTGAACGTTTATGAGTTTAAATAGAATATCTTATAGGAATGTTAAGTAACAAAAAGTTTAAATTTTCAGCTAAAATTAACCTAGATGAAGTAATGATGATGTATGTAGGCTTGTCTGCGATCTGTGAGAGGTCAATGATACCGGTCTCGTCTGTGATCTATACTCCGGTCGTGACAATTAGACCTAGCTGAGCATTACCTCCAGCCTGGCCCCTATTCTGTGGACAGTCCCTGACCATGTGTCTGCTCTTTCCGCAACCGAAGCAGGCATTTGTGCCTAGTATGCACTCTCCAATGTGAATACGGCCACACTTGCCACATTTCATTGTGCGACACTGCACATCACCTTCATTGCCCTTCTTTTGATCGGGTCTGCCTCCTCTAGGTGCTACACTCCTATGAGATTTAGAGTTTCTCTGAACTCTGATGCCCCTTCTTAAATCTGGACTGATCACGAACTCCGAAAGTGCTCCTGCCACCACCTCTGCTGTTTAGTCAGAAGCGTTAGGCCTCCTGACCTCACGGACTCTCCTCTTCTTCCGGCTGTCCTCAACCTGCTGGACATGTACCATAAGCCTGGACAAGTCCATGCTATCATGGAGCATCGCAGCCCGACACTCCTCCTCCAATTCCTCTGAGATACTTGTAAGGAACCTGCTCATCTCATCCCTGCTGTTCGACACAAGAGAAGTGTCATACATGGACAATTTAACGAATTTCAAGAAATACTCCCTGATAGTGATCGAGCCCTGCTTAAGGTTGATGAACTCCTCAACCTTAGCCTCTCTCATCTCTCTGGGGAAGAACATCTCCAGAAAAGCTATCTTAAACAGCTCCCATGTGATCGTACCTACGCCCAATGCCCTGCTATCCTTCCACATCTTGCACCAAGCTTGTGAAACATCCTTCAACTGGTACGAGGCCATCTCAGCTTTCTCAATCTTTGTGGCCCCCATTGCCACCAGAATCTTCTGGACCTCCTCTACGAACTCCTGAGGGTCCTCTGCAGTCTTAGATCCTGTAAAGATTGGAGGATTCATCATCGTAAAATCTCGCAACCTGTTCTCCATGTTGTGGGCTGGTGGGTTCTCCTGCTAAACCTCTTGTCTGTTGGCCTGGGCCGTCATAGCCTGAGCCTGCACAGTGATGGCTTGAGACATCTGTGCCAAAGCTGTCCGCACCTCAGCATTAGTCAACCCAGCTGGGTTAACTGGCATGGACACTCCTGCAGCTGGAGCCTGGGGTGAAACTTGGTTGTCCCCAACAGCTGCTCCTACTCTTCCCCGACCAACGTTCCCCCTTGTGTTCATTTTCTGAAAAAATAATAATTGATGTTAGATACGCTCATAACACAGAAATATGACATTAAGGAAAGCACGATCAGATCAGAAGAAGGGAAATTTTCCTACGCATCATGCAGTTTCTAATTCATGATAGTGGTGCACTTCACTACCATGACTTAGAAACTACTCGATGTGATTGATATGAACCTATTATCCTTGAAATTTAACCTAATGCTCTGATACGAACTTTGTCACGACCAGAATCTAGACCCCAGATGAGACCGGCGTCGTTGACATCTTAGAGGTCGCAGACAAGACTACATACGTTGTCGTTACTTCATCTAGGTTAATTTTAGCGGGAAATTTGAACTTTTGTTTACTTAAACTTTATATTTGAAAACATTGATCTCGCATAATACTATATACGTAAACTCATAAGCGTTCACAACAACCATCTAAATCAAGATAATCAAATGAAAGATATAGTCATAAATATAGAGTTGCAAAAATGGCACCAATACAACGTCTAAAAGTAAATACAAAAGAAACGCTAGTGGAACATACTCCACTAGCTCATGCTTACGTCTACGCTAGAGTAAATCAGTTAGCATCCTCGAAAGCATGAGGGCCTACCAAATCCAGATGAAAGCTCCACATCCGCATAGCTGCTGCGTTGACTCGTAAGCTCTTACGTCCAGCTGCACCTACACCTAAAAGTAGATAAATGTATGGAATTAGTACACACTTTTACTAAGTAAGGGTATATGCAAGCACACACCATGGAAATGAATGATTTGGAATAGCTCTCTCCTAACGATTTGAGTTATGGAAAGTCAAGTTAGTGGACTTGCTAAAATCGGATTAGGAAAGTCATGCCATGAGAGTAACATGCATCATCATACGTATCATATTGCACACAACACATAACATATTGCATATAGCACATAACATATTGCATATAGCACATATCATATTTCATTTTCATTCGTTCATATGCCATGAGACCCTGGAATCATGGACTTAACATTAGGACTTTCCAAAATGAAGGTTCAACATATGGGACCTCAACTACAGAGCCTTCTTTAGCAAATAAAGAGTCTGCTTCATTCATTCATACGTACTTCATTTCATTTCATTCATAGGCTAGTGTAAACACCAGCTATACCTAGGATGTAGTTTAAGACTCTCATTGGGTTCACTGTGCAATGACTAAGAATGACCTAGTGTCATTTCATAAGTCTAGTTCACCTATTGATTATCCTACCCAAACATCTTTGGTATCGTTCATTTCATTGTGTGCATTACATGAGACTGGACTCATTCTTTCTTTGGGAACTTTATCTTTAACCGACATAGATAATGTGAGATCTATGAAATGTTGTGTCTACCCCACACCGAAAAGAGGTGGAATCACCGGCCAAAGTGAAACCAAAACATGCTAGCATATATAGGGAATTGAACCCTGCCAGATCCCTATGTTGTCTGCATAGGTTCAAAGACTAGGAGATATAAGGAGTCCCATACCCATCTGGACGGACAGTCTCATCTGATGAGAATTACACAAACCTCTGCCTTCCCGAAAGAAGGAATCACCACTCATAGCTAGCCTATTGGTGATCAGTATAAAGTTCCATTACATTCATTTCATACATCATAGAAGTTGGCTTCTAGCATTAGGACATCATAGCTCATTAGATGATTTCTCATATCATCATTAGTATTAAGTATATATTAACTTTAATACTTTCATTTGAGTGTTCATAGAGACTAGTCTCTTCATTAACTTTACACTCTCATAGGTGAGTACGTTTTGGTAACATTTACTTAGGCTCATTTGAGATTGCTCTCATATTTTACATTAGCCTCTTATCATTATGTCACCACATTCATTAGTCTTAGCACATTTGCCCTTCATAATTACTCACCCCTTTTTACGTGAATGTTCATTTCATCATATTCCAATGCACTTGGCCTTTTAGTGTGTTTCACACTCTTACTTAACCCTTTTGGGGTCACATCATTCATTACATGACATCTTAGGTTCACTTACTTTTAAACATATGCTAGACTTATGGATCCATACATACAAGCCATGAGCCTTCATTTGAAATTCGTCTAACTTATTCATACTTACCGAAGGTTTTGTGGTACAAGACTTATGCATCTTGTAAGTATGCCAAGATCTCAGTTTCAATCCTTAAAGGCAGCATTCATTTAATCATTTATTCACGTACGACTTATGTGTCAATACGGAATTGGGCAAGGGAACCCGATTTCAAATCCCTTGGACAACACTTATGTTTTTTTTTTTTTTTTTTGTAATTTCTTTTCTCGGCTAGGGGACCCAATTTCTAATTCCCTCACCTACACTTTCTTCTGCTTCCTTTTCCCCCTATTCCCTTAGACGTATAGGCTTAGGAGATCCTAGATCGAACCCCCACACCTACGTTTATTTATTTTCCTTTTTGCTTAAACTCTCTTCGTGTTGATCGAGAGAGAGTGGGATCGAACCCCCACAGCCCCACATTATTTTTTTTTCCTTAATTCTTTTCATTCGGCCGAGAGATTGTGGGACAATTCCCACATACGTCATTCTTATTTTCTTTTAGTTTTTCCTCATATTTGACCGTGAGGTTTTGGGTTCGAACCCCACACACCTCATTTTTATTTTTATGATTCGTTTTCAGTCAAGGAACACGGGTTCGAATCCCACATGCCACATTTCTTTAACTTAAATTTTTGATATAATATTCGTGCAGTGAGGTCTCGGGTTCCATCCCCAAAGACCTCACATTATTTTTTGGTTCTTTTTACAAGTTTCCAAAACTTCATTGTGTGACCGAAACCAAATTCCAGAAAACTGGAATTTGACCATATTTTTGCAGTCTATTTTCTCACCCTCTATCACGTTAAACATTAAGACATTTCCAGTAGTTTTTAGGGAGATCTTTAGGTGCATTTTTAAGGTTACTTTAAGTCAAGAATTATTATTCAATTCAGCAACTTTGAACTCATATGAACATCACGTTTTTAATATATTCGCACACACATAATTCATAACATTTTAACATGTCAATATCAAGCTTCAAACCATGGCTAATTCACGGCACACACATGCACAAAAAAGTTAACGAACTTCATATTTTTGGAACACCTCTTTCATTTCTACATAATTCCGAATACACATTCAAACACGTTATCACAACCATCCCTAAAATCATCTACCAGAAGTCATACCAACGAATACTTGAATCTTTCAAAGGATGTAATGACAGGGGCATGCAAAGGGGACAACCTTTGTTTTCGATTGTGAATAGACTGAACCTTAGGGGTCTCTTGGGAAAGGGACCTAGAGGGAAGAAAACCCATACCTGAAGTCGTTCAAAGATATTCTTACGTGCTGCCAAACCCCCCCACCCACTAAGCCGACGTCTCACCAAAGAAATCACAAGCACAATCTGTCGAGAATTTGGTTTTTGCTTTTCATTTTGAAGCTTATTTTACTTTTGAGTTTGAGCGTTCAAGTTCTTGAGTGTGGATGAACACTTTATTTTTTTGTTCTGTTCTTTTCTTATACTGAAGAATAATCGTGCAAGTGAGGTGAGAGTAGAGAGAGACGTGAGAATGAGTGGTAGCTTAGGATTAGGAGATTTAGTTTAGGAATTAGTCAAACTAAAACTCCTCATAAATTAATAAAAATCTGATTTTTTCAAAGGCTTAGGTGAAATTACTAATTATCCCCTTACTTAAATCAGATAATTAATATAAATTAATAAATTTAACATTGCTTCCACCAAGGATCGAACCCGGGTGAAGCTTAACTTGCGAAAAAGGGTCAAATTCGGCAAACCCTACCCGAATTGCCTCTCCTCTTTAAATTAATTAATTAATTAATTAAATACTTAGGGTAATTACAATACTACCCCTAGCCTGGAAAAGACAATTTTACCCCTAGACCCTCCAAACCTAAGATTACCCCTTTTAAGTCTGTAAAACTCATCCGGGTGAATCTCTTCAATTCGGGTGCCCTACATGGTTGTTCTCACCTTGCCTAGCTCAACTAACTCACCAAGTTGGTTGGCTTGGCTAGTGCATAGGTTCTGAGGTATGGTTCTACGCGCAACAAGTTGTGTGAACCCGGTCTAACCCAGGCATTCTAGGTACGTTTAAACATTACTTAGCATAGTAATTTTCAGGTTGTTACATTATCCCCCCTTAGGACATTTGTCACCGAATGACACTTCTAATTATCTCGTACAATGCCGGTCATATCATAACATAAGTACTTTACACATTCAAGCAATATCAGCAAAGAATAGAGGAGACAAGGAAACTTAGACTTAAGAGTAAGGAGTCTAACCTCAAGAGCTAAAGAGATGAGGGTAGAAGGATCTCATATCGACCTCAGCCACCCACGTAGCACCCTCAACAAGATGGATCCTCCACAATACCTTCATTGTGGCAACCTCCTTGTTTCTCAATCGGTTCACTTGCCGGTTTAAAATCTCAACAGGAACCTCCTCACAGGACAAGTCTTCATCAACCCCCAAACCTTCAATAGGAGAATCGATGCTGGATCACCAAGGCACTTCTTTAAGACGGAGACATGAAAGACTGGATGAACAGAAGCTAGCTCCGCAGGCAACGCCAAATCATAGGCCACCTTACCCACACGCTGTAGAATCTCGTATGGCCCGACGTACCTCAGACTCAACTTCCCCTTCCTGCCAAACCTCATCACCCCCTTCATGGTTGATATCTTCAAGTATACTTAGTCACCAACATCAAACTCTAAGGTCTGCTTCCTGTTATCTGCATAAGACTTCTGCCGACTTTAAGCAGTAGCCAACCTGTCCCTAATCACCCTGACCTTCTCTAAGGCCTCATGAATGACCTCTGGACAAAAAATGGATGACTCTCCAACCTCAAACCACCCAACTGGAAACCTAAACCTCCTACCATACAGTGCCTCAAATGGTGTCATCCCAATACTGGAGTGACAGTTGTTATTATATGAGAACTCTATCAATGGCAGATGGTCATCCCAACTACCACTGAAGTCGATCACACACGCCCTTAACATGTCCTCCAATGTATGAATGGTGCGCTCTGCCTTCCCATCTGTCTGAGGATGGAAGGCAGTACTGAGCTTTACCTGCGTGCCTAAGCTCTTCTATAAGGATCTCTAGAAATGAGAAGTGAACTGAGCTCCTGTATCTGAAATGATAGACAAAAGAATCCCATTCCACCTCAAAATCTCATCAATGTAGAGTCTCGCATAATCCTCGGCCCTGTAAGGAGACTTCACAGGGATAAAATGGGCAGACTTAGTCATACTATCCACAATAACCCATATGAAGTAATGTTGTCTCCTAGTATTCGGAAGACCAACCACGAAGTCCATGGTAATGGCCTCTTACTTCCAAGTTGGAACCTCAATCATCTGAGTGAGACCACCAGGATTAAGGTGCTCCGCCTTAACCTGCTGAAAATTAGGACACTTGGCCACATACTCAGCAATGTCCATCTTCATGCCATCCCACCAATAGATCTGCTTGAGGTCATGATACATCTTGGTGGAACCTAGATGTATCGAATACCAGGAACCATGGGCCTCTGCAACAATATTGGTCCGCAAATCATCCACGTGTGGTACACACAATCTATCCTGGTACCTAAGTATGCCGTCATCTCCCAAATAAAAGGACTCGTTCATATTTATCAGCACTGAGTCCTTCAACTCCATCAAAACAGGATCAAGATGCTGACCCTTATTGACTTCAACTACCAAGGATAATTCAGAACTAGGATGAACTGAAACACCCCCGCTAGTAGAAGCCATCAACTGCACACCCAGTCTCGATAGTCTGTGTACATCCTTCACCAACTCCTTCTTCCCATCATCAACGTGGGTTGTACTCCCCATGGTCAACCTGCTCAAAGCATCAGCTACAACATTTGTTTTCCCTTGATGTTAGTGGACACTCATATCATAGTCCTTCAACAACTCCAACCATCTCCGCTGACGTAGATTCAACTCCCTCTTTGTGAACACGTAATGGAAACTCTTGTGGTCGGTGAACACATCCACGTGCACTCCGTACAGTTAATGACGCCAAAGCTTCAATGCAAACACCACAGCTACCAACTCCAGGTCATAAGTGGATAATTCTTCTAATGAACCTTGAGCTGTCTCGACGCATAGGCTATAACCTTACCACCCTGCATTAGAACACAACCCAAACCAACCCTAGTTGAGTCACAATAAAAAGTGTAATTCTCACCACATTTAGGTAACGTAAGCACTGGGGCTGAAGTGAGTCTGTCCTTGAGCTTCTGGAAACTCTTCTCACAAGTCTCATTACATTCGAACTTGTCTTTCTTCTTAGCCAAAGCTCTCAGTGGGGCAGCAATGGAAGAAAAATCCTCCACGAACCTGCGGTAGTAACCAGCCAATCCCAGAAATCTATGGATATCGGTGGGAGTAGAGATCTTGGCCAGTTTTTAACAGCCTCAGTCTTCCTAGGGTCCACCTCTACACCCTGATCGGACACAACATGACCTAGGAAGGTCACTGATCTAAGCTAGAACTCACACTTGCTGAATTTGGCATACAACTGATGTTGTCTAAGTACTTGCAAGGTTAGTCTCAAATATTGTTCATGCTCTTCCTTGGTCTTAGAGTAGATGAGGATGTAATCAATGAGTACTATGACAAAAGAATCAAGGTATTCACGAAAGACTCGGTTCATGAGGTCCATAAATACAGCTGGTGCATTAGTGAGACCAAATGACATGACTAGAAACTCATAATGACCATAACGGGTATGAGAGGCTGTCTTTGGGATATCTTCATCCCTAACCCTAAGCTGATGATACCCGGAACGAAGATCAATCTTCAAGAAGAAACTAGAACCTTGTAGATGATCGAATAAGTAATCTATTCTGGGAAGTGGATATCTGTTCTTTATAGTGACTTTGTTGAGCTACCGATAGTCGATACACATCCTAAGGGTTCCATCCTTCTTTTTCACAAACAGCACTAGAGCGCCCCAAGGGGATATACTTAGCTGGATGAAGCCCTTATCAGTGAGATCTTTTAACTGCAACTTCAACTCTTTGAGTTCAGCTGGAGCCATTATGTTGGGAGGAATTGAAATCGGTTTGGTATCGGGATCTAGGTCGATACCAAAATCAATCTCTCGAAGGGGAGGGACTCCAGGCAAATCATCAGGGAAAACATCTTGGAACTCATTCACTACAGGCACACAGAGTTTATGGAAGGAATGTCATGATCTAGATCATTGACACTCACAAGATGACATAACAATCCCTTGGACATCATTTTATTAGCTTTTAGGTTCGAAATCAAGGGACTTGAATGACTCGAATTGTACCCCTCCAAGACCAGCTCTAATTCGTTAGGGAAACGGAATATCACAACCCTACTACGACAATCCATGAAGGCATAACATTTATGGAGACAGGCAATACAAAGTAAAATATCGAAGTCATTCATGGGTAACTCAACAAGGTCTGCACACATAGTCTTACCACATACTACTATTGGGCAGTCTTTATGAATCCTATCAACTATCACATTTTCTCCCAAGGTAGTACTAACTACAATAGATCATGCAAAACCTCAGGTAGTGTTTCAAAAGTAAGGGAAAGCAAGAGAGTCACAAAAGAAAGCGTAGACCCTGGATCAAGTAAAGCAAAACAGAGGTTGAGAAAACTTGTAGCATGCCTGTGACCACATCAGCAGACTTCTCCTGCTCCTCCATGTCCTTCAAGGCGCAGAATATGTTCCTCTTAGGAGGCTCGGCTGCAGTAGAATTTTGGGGATTAGACCTAGGCTGAGCATTACCTCCAGCCTGTCCCTATTATGTGGACAGTCCCTGACCATGTGTCCTCTCTTTCCGCAACCGAAGCAGGAATTTGTGCCTAGTCTGCACTCTCCACTGTGAATACGACCACACTTGCCAAATTCCTTTATGGGATGCTGCACATCACCTCCATTGCCCTTCTTTGGCTCGGGTCTGCCTCCTCTAGGTGTTGCACTCCTCTGAGAGTTAGAGTTCCCTGAACTCTGATGCCCCTTCTTAAATCTGGGCTGATCACGAACTCCAAAAGTTCTCTTGCCACCAGCTCTGCTGGAACCTGTCTGGTCAGAAGGGTTAGGTGTCCTGACCTCACGGACTCTCCTCTTCTTTCGGCTGTCCTAAACCTGCTGGACATGTACCATAAGCCTGGACAAGTCCATGCTATCATGGAGCATTGCAGCCCGACAATCCTCCTCCAAGTACTCTGAGATCCTTGTAAGGAACCTTCTCATCTCATTCCTGCGTTTCGACACAAGAGAAGTGGCATACCTGGACAATTTAATGAATTTCAGGGAATACTCCCTCACAGTCATCGAGCCCTGCTTAAGGTTGATGAACTCCTCAACCTTAGCCTCTCTAATCTCTCTGGGGAAGAACCTCTCCAGAAAAGTTGTCTTAAACAGCTCCCATGTGATCGGACCTCCGCCCAACGCCTTGCTATCTTGTCACATATTGCAAAAAGCCTGTGCAACATCCTTCAACTGGTACGAGGCCATCTCAGCTTTCTCAATCTCCGTGGCCCCCATACCCACCAGAATCTTCTGGACCTCCTCCACGAACTCCTGAGGGTCCTCTGCAGTCTTAGATCCTGTAAAGATTGGAGGATTCATCCTCGTAAAATCTCACAACCTGTTCTCCATGTTGTGGGCTGGTGGGTTCTCCCGCTGAACCTCCTGTCTGTTGGCCTGGGTCGTCATAGCCTGAGCCTGCACAGTGATGGCTTGAGCCATCTGTGCCAAAGTTCTCCGCACCTCAGCATCAGTCAACCCAGCTGGGTTAACTGGCATGGCCACTCCTGCAGCTGGAGCCTGGGGTGGAACTTGGTTGTCCCGAGCATCTGCTCCTACTTTCCCCGACCAGCGTTCCCCCTTGTGTTCATTTTCTAAAAAAATAAGAATTGATGTTAGATACGCTCATAACACTGAGAAATTAGACATTAAAGAAAGCACGATAAGATCAGAAGAAGTGAAATTTTCCTACGCATCATGCAGTCTCTAATTAATGATAGTGGTGCACTTCACTACCATATCTTAGAAACTATTCGATGTGGTTGATGTGAACTTATTAACCTTTGAATTTAACCGAACGCTCTGACATCAACTTTGTCATGATCGGATACTATACCCCAGATGAGACCGGTGTCGTTGACCTCTCAGAGGTTGCAGACAAGCCTACATACGTCGTCGTTACTTCATCTAGGTTAATTTTAGCTAAAAATTTAAACTTTTGTTTACTTAAACTTTATATTGGAAAACATTGATCTCGCATAATAATATCTACGTAACTCATAAATTTCACAACAACCATCTAAATCATGACAATCAAATGAAAGATATAGTCATAAATATATAGTTGCCAAAATGACACCAATACAACGTCTGATAGTAAATACAAAAGAAACATTAGTGAACATACTCCACTAGCTCATCCCTACGTCTACACTAGAGTAAATCAGTGAGCATCCTCGAAAGCATGAGGGCCTACCAAATCCAGATGAAAGCTTCATGTCCGGATAACTTCTGCGTCGACTCGTAAGCTCTAATGTCCAACTGCACATGCACCAAAAAGTAGATAAATGTATGGAATTAGTACACACTTGTACTAAGTATGGGTATATGCAAGCACACACCACGGACATGCATGATTTAGAATAGCTCTCTCCTAACGATATGAGTTATGGAAAGTCAAGTTAGTGGACTTGCCAAAATGGGATTAGGAAAGTCATGCCATGAGAGTAACATGCATCATCATACGTATCATATTGCACACAACACATAACATATTGCATATAGCACATAACATATTGCATATAGCACATATCATATTTCATTTTCATTCATTCATATGCCATGAGACCCTGGAATCATGGACTTAACATTAGGACTTCCCAAAATGAGTGCTCAACATATGGGACCTCAACTAGAGAGCCTTCTTTAGCAAACACAGAGTCTGTTTCATTCATTCATACGTACTTCATTTTATTTCATTCATAGGCTAGTGTAAACACCAGCTACACCTAGGATGTAGTTTAAGACTCTCATTGGTTCACTGTGCAATGACTAAGAATGACCTAGTGTCATTTAATAAGTCTAGTTCACCTCTTGATTATCCTACCCAAACACCTTTGGTATAGTTCATTTCATTGTGTGCATTACATGAGGCTGGCCTCATTCTTTCTTTGGGAACTTTAACATTAACCGACATAGATCATGTGAGCTCCATGAAATCATGTGTCTACCCCATACCTAAAAGAGTGGAATCACCGGCCAAAGTGAAACCAAAACATGCTAGAGTATATAGGGAATTGAACCCTACTAGATCCCTTTGTTGGCTGCATATGTTCAAGGACTAGGAGATATAATGAGACCCATACTCGTCTGGACGGACAGTCTCATATCATGAGAATTACACGAACCTCTGCCTTCCCGAAAGAAGGAATCACCACTCATAGCTAGCCTATCGGTGCTCAGTATAAAGTTCCATTACATTCATCTCATACATCATAGAAGTTGGCTTCTAGCATGAGGACATCATAGTTCATTAGATGATTTCTCATCTCATCATTAGTATTGAGCATATATTAACTTTAATACTTTCATTAGAGTGTTCATAGAGACTACTCTCTTCATTAACTTTCCACTTTCATAAGTGAGTACGTTTTGGTAACATTTACTTAGGCTCATTTGAGATTAATCTCATATTTCACATTAGCCACTTCTCATGTTGTCACAACATTCATTAGTCTTAGCACATTTGCCCTTCATAATTACTCACCCCTTTTTACGTGAATGTTCATTTCATCATATTCCAATGCACTTGGCCTTTTAGTGTGTTACACACTCTTACTTAACCCTTCTGGGTCACATCATTCAGTACATGACATCTTAGGTTCACTTACTTTTAAACGTATGCTGGACTTATGGATCCATACATACAAGACATGAGCCTTCATTCGAAATTCGTCTAAGTGATTCATACTTACCCAAGGTAATGTGGAACAAGACTTATGCATCTTGTAAGTATGCCAAGATCTGAGTTTCGATCCTTAAAGGAAGCATTCATTTAATCATTTATTCACGTACGACTTATGTGTCAATACCGAATTGGGCAAGGGAACCCGATTTCGAATCCCTTGGAAAACACTTATGTTTTTTTTCTGATTTCTTATTCTCGGCTAGGGGACCCAATTTCTAATTCCCTCACCTACACCTTCTTCTGTTTCCTTTTCCCCCTATTCCCTTAGACGTCTAGGCTTAGGAGATCCGAGATCGAACCCCCACACCTACGTTTATTTATTTTCCTTTTTCCTTAAACTCTCTTCGTGTTGACCGAGAGAGTGTGGGATCGAACCTCCATAGGCCCACTTTATTTTTTCTCCTTAGTTCTTTTCATTCGGCCGAGAGGTTGTGGGTTCGATTCCCACATACCTCATTTTTATTTTCTTTTAATTTTTCCTTATGTTTGACCGAGAGGTTGTGGGCTCGAACCCCACACACCTCATTTTTAGTTTTATGATTCGTTTTCTGTCAAGGCACACGGGTTCGAATCCCACATGCCACATTCCTTTAACTTAAATTTTTGATATAATATTCGTGTTGTGAGGTCTCGGGTTCGATCCCCAATGACCTCACATTATTTTTTTTGTTCTTTTTAAAAGTTTCAAAAACATCATTGTTTGACCGAAACAAAATTCCAGAAAACTGGAATTTGACCACATTTTTGCAGCATATTTTCTCACCCTCTTTCACGTTAAACATTAAGACATTTTGAGTAGTTTTAGGGAGATCTTTAGGTGTATTTTGAAGGTTACTTTCAGTCAAGAATTATTATTCAATTCAGCAACTTTGAACTCATATGAACATCACATTTTTAATATATTCGCACACACATAATTCATAACATTTTAACATATCAATATCAAGCTTCAAACCGTGGCTAATTCACGGCACACACATGCACAAAAAAGTTAACGAACTTTATATTTTTGGAACACCGCTTTAATTTCTACATAATTCTAAATACACATTAAAACACGTAATCACAACCAGCCCTAAAATCATCTACCAGAAGTCATACCAACGCATACTTGAATATTTCAAAGGATCTAATCATAGGGGCATGCAACGGGGACAACCTTAGTTTTCGATTGTGAATAGACTGAACCTTTGGGGTCTCTTGGGAAAGGGACCAAGAGGGAAGAAAACCCATACCTGAAGTCGTTCAAAGATGTTCTTACGTTCTGCCAACCCCCCCCCCACTAAGCCGACGTCTCACCACCGAAATTACAAGCACAATCCGTCGAGAATTTGGTTTTTACTTTTCGTTTTAAAGCTTATTTTGATTTTGAGTTTGAGCGTTCAAGTTCTTGAGTGTGGATGAACTCTTTATTTCTTTGTTATGTTCTTTTCTTATGCTGAAGAATAATCGTGCAAGTGAGGTGAGAGTAGAGAGAGACGTGAGAATGAGTGGTAGCTTAGGATTAGGAGATTTAGTTTAGGAATATGTCAAACTAGGACACCTCATAAATTAATAAAAATCTGATTTTTTTAAAGGCTTAGGTGAAATTACTAATTATGCCATTACATAAATCAGATAAGTAATATAAATTAATAAATTTAACATTGCTTCCACCAAGGCTCGAACCCGGGTGAAGCTTAACTTGCGAAAAAGGGTCAAATTCGGCCAACCCTACCCGAATTGCCCCTCCTCTTTACATTAATTAATTAATTAAATAAATACTTAGGATAATTACAATACTACCCCTAGCCTGGAAAAGACCATTTCACCCCTAGACCCTCCAAACCTAAGATTACCCCTTTTAAGTCCGGTAAAACTCATCCGGGTGAATCTCTTCAATTTTGGTGCCCTACATGGTTGGTTCTCACCTTGCCTAGCTCAACTAACTCACCAAGTTGGTTGTCTTGGCTAGTGCATAGGTTCTCAGGTCTGGTTCTACGCGCAACAAGCCGTGTGAACCCGGTCTAATCCGGGCATTCTAGGTACATTTAAGCATTATTTATCATAAACATTTTCAGGTTGTTACAATTCTCCTTTCAAAGGTTATCCAAAGACCTACTCGAGTAACTCAAGAAGATAACGTCCATGATTGACCTCTTCAAGATTACCTTAATAGTCCTTAAGACTTACCAAAGTTAGGATCATTTCCATATAGTCAAACATATTCACTAACTAGAATCTTTCTTTAGACTCATCTAAGTAAGAAGTGAAGTGACCATTCCCTTGCCCCCTTCACACCTTAACTAGACAAGCCTTAATTACCCTAGAAAGGAGCTTATTCATTTTAACATGCTTTTCTATCTTTAGTAATTACATTCCTTAATTCATTTAAGAGACACTAATCACATAAGGATATACACATAATGGTCTTAAAGAAGACCTAGGGACTCTCACTAACATCTTCAAAGTCTATTGTGCAATGTCTAAGTAGCGTCCCATACCACCACCTAGACTTCATAGAACTTCTCTAATGATAATGGGTATCCCATATGATGGGAATAGGCAATAACCGACATAGACCATGGTAGCAAAGCATGGAATCCAGAGTTCTATCCTACTCTGATGAGGTGTTCTACTTGCCAATGGTAGAACATGGACATCCTATATAGGCACATGGTTAAGGAATATGAAGGGCTTCTTTGTTCTCTAGTCTCGTGCTTCACTAGAGCTACCTCCCTTACCATACTCACACAGTTCTAGCCTTAGTTCTAACAGATCAATTTACATTAAGGTTCATATAAATGGGTCCCGTAGCAAGTTCATGACCGAATTACATTGACCCTACCATAGCAAGGTCCACAAGGGCATATCTCACTATGGCGATAAGAGGCTCATCACGACTTTCCTAAGGTATGTTATGATGTCGTTCCAGTCAATCAACCTTAAGTCCATCATTCATGACATGAAGGATACCATTAAAGCTAACTACTTCACGATTTATAACCTTACCACTTGGTTCAAGGTTCCACATAAATGACCCTCTTATCATTAAAGGTCTCACCTATAATTATTTAATCAAGACTAAGACCCTTAGGTTCCTAAGTCAAGACATCACATTTTCACATAAGCACGAAGTAAGGGTCACAAGTCTACCTAAACAAGACACAACACACTTCCATTTTATTCATATAGCCTGTCTTTCATTAGACTCTTAGGAATGACCATTAACATTATTTAGTAAACCTATTCATTACCTTAACATCGTCAACTTAACCATTTTAGACTCATCTAGTCAATTTAGGAATAACCATGTATCGACTCTAAGACTACTCATTTAACACATAGTAAAAGCATAACAAGATTACCTAAATAGCATCAAGAGTCTAACACATACTTTCACATTACTTCACATATAGGTAGATATAATCATAATCCACATAATCATCTACACAAATAGACATATAACTTCAAGTAGTACCTACAAGGCCATGATCATCAATATGCTAAAAGTAACGCCGACATGGACAATTCAATTCACATAACACCGCCACCATAAGTGGACCATACCAATCTCATATAATCCAAAAGCTAAATTACATTAACTATACACAATATTAAAAGAGATAGGGAAGCATACCACCCACTTGATCTCATCATTTCAATCCAAAGCCAAACTATTCAATTCAATACCATAAGGACCTTACCAATGGCCATGAACATAATTTCAAAGCATAAATCATAATAATCAATGAGTATAAGTCAATTCAATCTACAATTATCAATCTAAAGCCAATTAGATATCAATTGAATACAATCCTTATATCATTAGAAAGCCCATAAGAAACTACAATAGAATCTATATGCATTAAGTTCATATCAATTCAATAAGCGTAATAGTCAAAAGGTCTAAGAGTATTAATTACTCAATTAATCAAATTGAAACATCCTATACATCATTCATGAATAATCTATACATTATTCAAAAACCCATAACAATCTACACATGAAATCATCAATCTCAAAACATAGTCAATTCACCCATATTTTAGTGAAAATTAGAGAATTGAGAAGATCATGGGTTCATGGAGAATTACATTGGAAAACAACAATTAAACATCAATAACATCATATCTTAACGTTTGAAAACCTTTCATGCAAGAACCCACTATTTAGAGTAGAAATCAAACTTTTCATCTTTTTGAAATCACTTTGAAAACATCTTTGATGTTGGCTCAAAGGTGATAGAAAACCTTAGATGAAGACCTCCCATACCTTATTTGAAGAATCCAATGCCAATTGATGAAGAAACTCCATTGAAGACCCATCTTCAAGCTTCATCTTCACCTTGAACTCTTATGGAGGTTTTGGAAGAACTTTTGGAGGGAATATGTTTTGATCTTAGTGTTAGGGTTTAATAATGTGTTTAATGACTTATACACACTTAAAATATCCTTAGACACTCAAAACAGCCGTCCATAGGATTATAGGGGCTTGGGGTGAATTTACAAGTTCACCCTCAACTTAAAAGTAAGCTGGCAGGAAAACAGGTTGCACCAACGACGAGACCATCGACGGTCCGTGGTCTCACCCACGCCCCATCGTTTGGGTCTCTTGGGTTGCACCTGTAACTCCCCAACCTGCAGGACAAGTGGATCTATCGACGAGACCCATCGACGAGCCGTTTCCTGGTCGACTGGCCGTCGTTTGGGTCGTCGATTGGACACTGCCTGGCAGTGTTGAGATCTAGGTTGTGGTCCTCCTCTAGGGCCCCTTGAGGGTCCTATATGGAGTCGTACCCGAATGTTTCCAACCCAGACATGTACATATACGAGTTTAGAACCTACCACATAAGTTTCATCCAAAACAAACACGTAAAACTTGACGAATCATGCGTAGACACGCAAGGTTATTTCTACGAACAACTTTCAAACGTCACGGACGTTCTTGAGCGTTTGACCTCCAAAATTCACGACATGCTGAATATAAACATCATATAAACACACTTAAGAACCATACAAACTCATGCATTACACATAAACACATAGAATCACATACGAGGCATTTAGGTAACTTAGTTGTCGAACGTCTTGGTGGATCCTTGACGTTTGACTTCCAATGCACCTAAACTCTTAGCTACTTCATCAAACACACTTTATAGACTATTTTAGGACCTTATACTATCATGAAAACTACGTTAGGCTCTAGATTCTCCCAAGTCATTTTCGGGGTGTTACATTCCCTCCCACTTGGAGAACATTCGTCCTCGAATGACACTTGCAACTCTCCGAACACTTCCAAGAGTAAGTATTCAGTAAGTAACTCATAATCAAACCATATAGCACACAATCAAAGAGAAAACATCAATTTCACACAATAAAGAGAATTACAACACAACAAGCAACTAGAATAGGATTCTAGAACTCATTATGCTACAAAACTCATCTACTTAACTCCAAATAGTAAAAACTCATTTGATATTCATTAGCATGCTCATATATATCAGTTCTAACAATATAACAACAACTTTAGACCAAGAATCAGTTAGTCAATTTTCGCAAAAACTTACAGTGAACAGTGATTTCATGCTACAGTGAATTGTGCAAATTTTCCAAAAATGCAACTTTTAGGCAATTCATGATAAAGACATACTAATATGCAAGGTAACATCATATAAACACTTTTACAACATAGTCATGGCCTCATAAAAAAACTAATGCAACAAGTAATGAAATTCAGTTTCAACCAAGCGTGCATATCATAAGGAGAATGTTTGGAAACCCATGTTCCACAATAACTCCTATACAAATCAAGTCACCAAGAACTCTTTGTTTTAGGCTTGAATAAAAACATACAGAAAAGTTAAGGATACGTCACTCCTCAACAACCATACTCCTCACCATACTCCCCCACTTAAGAGAAACCCATTCTAAGGTCAACATAACATCTACCTCAAGGAACTCTCAAGGCACCTCAAATCTTAACAATACTTTCTCACCCAAAGTCTAGCTCATGAAACTAAAGACTCTCAAGGTTCAACCATCTAGCCATTACATCCCCCTTACTAAGAGAAACTCACCATTACTCTTTCACATTCCAAATTTATACCTTACCATTCTTTTTAACTCCACTACTCTTCAAAATGTAACTAAACCAATTTCAGGTCATCAACACCATCTTTCACACCTCACCTAACAAGCCACACCTCATCTTTTCTCTCCCTAAACCAATTCTTCATAAGGTCACACTCACATGACCAACACATAAGGAAGACAAAGGAAAGACACCATAGCCAAGGCTCTTAGGCACGATTAGATGAATGAAGAAGTGAAACTTTCCTAGCACCCAATAGTCTCCTATTTATAATGTGGCGTGATTCACATTATAAATAAGATTCTATTTGATGTGGTTCATAACACAACTACGACACTCCCAAACCTTATGCTCTGATACTAAGCTTATCACATCCCACAAGTACACCCTAGAAGTTAGAGTGCAATCTTGGATTGCGACAGGCGTATTCGACCTCTTAGAGGTCTCATACAAGCATATCGTATCGTTCATCGCATAATAACATACTAAAAATGCGTAAGAATTAAAAACTTTCTTTTCATAAAAAACATATAAGCGGAAGACTTTCATTTAAAACATTAAAACCTTTGAACCATCTAAACTTAGAGTATACAAAACTTGGGACTAATCCCATACAATACATAAACATAAAGACTTAAACATTAAGGCATAATCGAACGTGTGGATATTGTCCTCGAATCGATGAGGACTCACCAATACTTCATCTTCAACTCTTACAAACCTATTTGCCATCCATGGTACATCAAGACATACAATTCCCTACACTTTAGTCAAAAAGAGAAAGAAGAAGTTAGCACATCAGATGTACTAAGTATGGAAGCCATGCAAAAACCATGAAAAAAGGATATTTAGTTAATAACATGCTTTTCATGAATTTCGGTTTAAAGCATCATAATATAATCATAAGAACATCATTTATCACATTAGAAATACATAAGAAAATCATTTAAGCAAGTATCACACTTTAAGAAAACATCACACTGAAGTTCCCTAGCTTCACATTTAACATCCTTTGGCATGCCGTCTTCTTACTAAAGCTATCCTAAGATTCACTTAAGTAACACAAAGATAGACCGCCCATACACCCTCTATAGATGTGCCTAAACGATCCTTAAGATTACTCATAATGACACACATACACACCTACAATACATCATCATACAAAACATAAGATTCTCCTACCAAAGGTGATTCCAAGGTTCACTTGAGTGAGTGTGGAGCGACCGCCCATACAATCCCTATCACACACACACAAGTGATTCTATAAACTACCTAGGATAGAATCATTTTTACTTAATACAATAGTATACACCAAACATGACATTCTCCTTTCAAAGGTTATCCAGAGACCTACTCAAGTAACTCAGAAGATAACTTCCATGATTAACCTCTTCAAGATTACCTAAATAGTCCTTAAGACTTACCTAAGTTAGGATCATTTCCTTATAGTCAAACATATTCACTAACTAGAATCTTTATTAAGACTCATCTAAGTAAGAAGTGAAGTGACCATTCCCTTGCCCGCTTCACACCTTAACTAGACAACCCTTAATAACCCTAGAAAGGAGCTTATTCATTTTAGCATGCTTTTTTATCTTAAGTCATTACATTCCTTAATTCATTTAAGAGATATTCATCACATAAGGACATACACATAATGGTCTTAAAGAAGACCTAGGGAGTCTCACTAACATCTTCAAAGCCTATTGTGAAATGTCTAAGTAGAGTCCCATTCCACCACCTAGACTTCATAGAACTTCTCTAGTGCTAATGGGTATCCCATATGATGAGAATAGGCAATAGCCGACATAGACCATGGTAGCAAAGCATGGAATCAGGAGTTCTATCCTACTCCGATGAGGTGTTCTACTTGCCAATGGTAGAACATGAACATCCCATGTAGGCACATGGTTAAGGAATATGAAGGGCTTCTTTGTTCTCTAGTCTCGTGCTTCACTAGAGCTACCTCCCTTACCATACTCACTCAGTTTTATCCTTAGTTCTCATAGATCAATTTACATTAAGGTTCATATAAATGGGTCCCTTAGCAAGTTCATGACCCAATTACATTCACCATACCATAGCAAGGTCCACAAGGGAATATCTCACTATGGCGACAAGAAGCTCATCGAGACTTTCCTAAGGTATGATATGATGATGTTCTAAACAATCAACCTTATGTCCATCACTCATGAGAAGGATACCATTACGGCTAACTACTTTACGATTTATAACCTTACAACATAAATGACCCTCTTATCATTAAAGGTCTCACCTATAATCATTTTTCAAGAATAAGACCCTTTATGTTCCTAAGTCAAGACAACACATTTTCACATAAGCACCAAGTAAGGACCACAAGTCTACCTAAACAAGACACAACATACTTCCATTTTATTCATATAGCCTATCTTTCTTTAGTCTCTTAGGAATGACCATTAACATTATTTAGTCAACCTATTCATTACCTTAACATCATCAACTTAACCATTTTAGACTCATCTAGTCAATTTAGGAGCAACCATGTATCGACTCTAAGACTACTCATTTAACACATAGTCAAAGCATAACAAGATTACCTAAATAGCATCAAGAGTCTAACACATACTTTCACATTACTTCAAATATAGGTAGATATAATCAAAATCCACATAATCATCTACACAAATAAACATATAACTTCAAGTAGTGCCGACAAGGCCATGATCATCAATATACTAAAAGTAACGCCGACAAGGTCACATGAATTCACATAACACCGCCACCATAAGTGGACCTTACCAATATCATATAATCAAAAAGCTAAATTACATTAACTATACACAATAATAAAAGAGTTAGGGAAGCATACCACCCACTTGATCTCATCACTTCAATCCAAAGCCAAACCATTCAATTCAATACCATAAGGCCCTTACCAATGGCCATGAACATCAATTCAAAGCATAAATCATAATAATAAATGAATCTAAGTCAATTCAATCTATTATTATCAATATAAAACCAGTTAGATGTTAATTGAAAACAATCCTTATATCATTAGTAAGCCCATAAGAAACTACAATAGAATCTATAAGCATTAAGTTCATATCAATTTAATAATCCTAATAGTCAAAAGATCAAAGAGTATTCATTACTCAATTAATCAAATTTAAACAGCCTATACATCATTCATACTAAATCTATACATCATTCAAAAACCCATAACAATCTACACATGAAATCATCAATCTCAAAACATAGTCAATTCACCCATATTTTAGTGAAAATTAGAGAATTGAGAAGATCATGGGATCATGGAGAATTTCATTGGAACAATAATTAAACATCAATAACATCATATCTTAACGTTTAAAAACCTTTCCTACAAGAACCCATGATTTAGAGTAGAAATTGGACTTTTCATCTTTTTGAAATAAGTTTGAAAACATCTTTGAAATTGGCTCTAAGGTGATAACAAACCTTAGATGAAGAACTCCCATACCTTATTTGAAGAATGCAATGTCAATTGATGAAGAAACTCCATTGAAGACCCATATTCAAGGTTTATCTTAACCTTGAACTCTTATGGAGGTTTTGGAAGAACTTTTGGAGGGAATATGTTTTATCTTAGTGTTACGGTTTAATAATGTGTTTATTGACTTATACGAACTTAAAATACCCTTAGACACTCAAAAAAACCGTCCATAAGTCCATAAATGAGTTTAAATGGTGTATAAAGTCAGTGTGTCAAGTTTTGAGAAGATGGAGGTCAAACGTCTAAGAACGTCCATGGCATTCGAAAGATGTGCCTTGAAATGGCCTTGTGTGTCTAGGCATGTTTCATCGAGTTTTACGTGTTCGTTTTGGATGAAAATCATGTGATAGGTCTTTAACTCATATACGAGCATGTTTGGGTTTGAAACATCCGGGAAAACATCCCCAATGGTCCTTGAGGAAGGACTCATGTTGGTGTCCAAAACTGCCCAAGGCAGTCCACCTACGGATGGCAATCGACGGCCAGTGGCCTGGTCGATGCCTCATAGGTGGTAGGCGTCGTTTGGGACTTATCCTGGGGAGATAAGCTTCCATATCCAAGTATCTGAACCCATCGACGGAGGCCAGGACGTCCTGTAAGTGGACCTACGCCCCGTCGATGGCCACTGTGGCATGCATGCAGCTTCACTATAAGTTGAGGGGTGAAGTTGTAATTTCACACCACTTCCAAATAAGAGTATTGGCGGTTCCCTAAGGGTCTTTTGGGTATTTTAAGTGTGTATATATGTCTAAAACACTTAGAAGATATCATTCTTCAAAACAAAAACCCCAAAATCCCTTAAGAATTCCCAAAGACTCCATTGAAGTCAAAAGTCAAGGAAGAGTTGGGTGTGACAAATTGAGTGCAGATTCTTCATCAAAGTAATTAATTAGGTTCATTTAGGTAAGGTTTTTGATCCTTGAAACTCGTTTCATCAAGGAGCCCAACTTCAAAGATGTTTCCTAAAGTTTTCAAAGATGTATTGTCCAATTTCATGATTCTATCATGGTTTCTTGCATTAATGGTTTTTAATCATTGAATAGCGATTGAATTGTTGCTATTTAGATGATTTTAAATCAATATACCTATGAACCCATGTAATTGATGAACCCTAGTTTTTGACTAATTTATGGGTTACTTGATATTGGTCTAATGTTTATGAATTAATATGTAGTTTCTTATGGGCTTTCTAATGATATAATATTTTTATTCAATTGATGTTTAATTGGTATTATATTGTCGAATATATATTGAATTGGTTTAGATTTCAGTGAGTATTATAGTTTATGTATTGAATTGGTGTTCATGGCCATGGGTAAGGGCCTTATGATGGTTAATTAGATGGTTTGGTATTGACTTGAAGTATTGATGATGAAGTGGTGGTACGCTTCCCTATTTCCTTTTAATTATTGTTAATTAGACTTCAATTATGTTGTGATTGGTTTGGTCCACTTATGGCGGCGATGTTATGTGAATTGATGTGGCCTTGTCGGCGTTATTTTAAGTATATTGATGATAATGGCCTTGTCGGCAACTAGTTGAAGTTATATGGCTATTTGTGTAGGTTATTAGGTGATGTATGATCATATATCCTTACATGTGAAAGTATGTATTATTCTATTGATGTTATTTAGGTAATCATGTTAGACTATGACTATGTGTCAAGTGTGTAGTCTTAAAGTTGATATATGGTTGTTCCTAGCTTGGCTATATGAGTCTATAATGGTTATGTAGATGATATTAAGGTAATGAATAGATTTTCTAAATGATGTTAAGGGTCATTATTAAGTTTCTAAAGAATGTATGATATATGTGCTAAATGTGAGGTATGTTGTGTCTTGTTTAGGTAGACTTGTGTCTCTTACTTGATCCTTGTATGAATATGAATATGTGATATCTTGACTTAGGAACCTAAAGAGTCTTAGTGTTGAATGAATGAATGTTAGGTGAGACCTTGAATGATGATAAGAGGGTCTTTTATGTGAAACCTTGAACCAAGTGATAAGGTTATGAAACTTGTAGTCGAATGCCATAATGGTATCCTTCATGTAATGAATGATGGACTTAAGGTTGATTGGATGGAACGACATCACATCAATCCTTAGGAAATTCATGATGAGCTTCTTGTCGCCATAGTAAGATAGCCCTAGTGGACCTTGCTTTGGTAGGATAAATGTAATTAGGTTATGAACTTGATATGGGACGCATATGTATGAACCTTAGTGTGAATTAATCTATGAGAACGAAGGCTAGCACCGAGTGAGTATGGTAAGGGAAGTAGTTCTAGTTAAAGTATGAGACTAGATTACAAAGC
The DNA here is from genome assembly GCA_022817965.1 of Solanum lycopersicoides. NCBI lineage: Eukaryota > Viridiplantae > Streptophyta > Magnoliopsida > Solanales > Solanaceae > Solanum > Solanum lycopersicoides. The sequence continues at coordinate 51,276,932 of CM040621.1, forward strand.
ATGCCCTTCATATTTCCTTAACCATGTGCCTACATGGGATGTGTCTAAGTTCTACCATTGGCAAGTAGAACAACCACATCGGAGTAGGATAGAACTTTGGATTCCATGCTTTGCTACCATGGTCTATGTCGGTTATTGCCTATTCTCATCATATGGGTAACATATTAGCATTAGAGAAGTTCTATAAGGTTTAGGTGGTGGTATGTGTAACATTCCAGAAAATTACATGTCTAGTGAAGAGCCTAGTAGGTTTTTAAGAATGCGTATTGGGATACATAGGCATCCCAAATGCCAAATATTGAGAAATATTGGGCATATTAGAAAATATTGGCTTAATGGTGTTAGCCAAATTTTATGTAGTAACAAGCATTTAGAATATAATCCGAACTTGTTTAAGAATTGTACCTGCAATAAAGACCCCAAGCTAAAATAACTATATCCTTCATATATACCCACATTAGATACTAGGCATCCAAGTGTTAAGCTTAGTTCTATAGCACATAACCATTAAAAATGATCATGTAGATTAAGCAGTGCGCAAGGACATAGTAAGGATCCTTGGACAATGAGTGAACATTCCAAATGAGCCTTCCAGAATAGCTAGTTAGGAAAGTGCACAGCAGCACATGTTCAAGCACATGTACAACCGGCCGAGGGGACCAAGCTAACCGATTCAGTTAGAGCGATTGGGGACAGGTGCGCGTCTGGGTCATCCCACATGGGGACAAGCTCCCTAACCGGTCCTAGACTCTAACTAACTTACCTAACTAACTAACTAACCTAGGACAAACAAAAAATAACTAACTAGTGGACCCGACAACCTAAGACCTAGTCGGGTGACACCAAATCGTGTAACTAACTAAGAAACATCCTAGTACCTAACCTAGGATGGTCCAAAGGGTTGGTTATGGTCCTAAAAACTTAGGGGTAATTTATTAATTACCCTAGGTTACCTAATTAATTCATTTAGCAACTTAAATAATTAATTTAAATAGTAAAAACCGAAACCCTTAAGCAATTTGCAGATTTCGATTAAGTCAAGTGTTCTTCTATTTCTAGTCAATTTAGGAGAGGCGTTTTGGTAATTAGCTAATTAAGTTATTTTAGTTAATTTATTTAGTCTAAGTTCAACTAGTTAATATTCAGTTCCTAAAGACTTAGACTCACGTTATTCATCATACACCCTACGACCGAAAAGCTGTGAGAAAACGTAAGAGACCCTAGGCGATTTCAAGCATTCTTCAAGGTTTCCGTGCGAAATGCAAGGTGATCTTCGTAGATTTAATTTTACAGTAAGGTACGGATTTTATCTCCTGGATTCCTTTCTCCAAGAGGCTTTTCAAACATTTTGAAATCAAGAATCTCAAAACTAGAGTTTTTCCCAATGAATCACATGTTCATCTCCCTAGTTCTCCCGATTTCCAATTCTTGTAGTATGTATAATGTAAATATCGATGCATGTTGTTTGTATGTGGTTCTAACTGATCATTATGTGTATGTTTTAGTGATCTATATATCGAATGAAACCTACATGTTAGATCCGCATACTTAGGGTATTATTTACATGAGATGATGAATGTTGTAATTCCTACTTGCGTTCGAGAAGATGAAATTGTTATAAGTTGTTCATTGAATTGTTTCATAGACTAATCATAGGGTTAAAGTTAGGTTGTTTAACATGATAGATTACTATAATGTATTCATGAAGTAATTCAATTGGCTAGTGATAATATTATGACAAGTATCTGGTGAAATTGTGATTTATGCCAATAAATTGGCTAGCAAAACTATTTCCAAAATATTATCTCCCAAAATATTTGAAGTCATACCAAACTCTACATCAAAGAACTCATAACATAGGGTATGCCAATAATCAATGGGAGAAGTCCCAACATACCCTAACCACACGAACTTGTGAACGTAATAACATTGAATGAGTCCTTATAACTCTCATAAAGAATCATATAAGACTATCAACTAACGTTCAACAAGTTAAGGTGAATAATGAAATAACTAAAAGCTTAAGTTATGAAGTTGACCTAATTTAGAGTGTTAAAAGAAGTGAGATAAGTCTCAACTACACTTAAAAAATTACGTCAAAGATACTCACATAAGAGGGTGCTAGAGTCCGTGAGACAAGTCTCACTCGCACCATGATGATAATGTAAGATTTAAGTTCATAATCATCAATTAAAGAAAGGGATGACCAGTCATCCATTGAGTTAAGTATACCTCATACTAGAAGCAAGCTTCCATAATGTTTGAGTCAACTCTAAAAGTTATAAAGTAAAATAAATCTGAGCTTAGCACCGATAGACTAGCAATGAGCTTGTGCCAGCACATGTAATCCTCATGAGACGATATCACCACCCAGGTGGACTAGGGTCTCTGAATGTCTCCTAGTCTTTGAACTATGTTGCGAGCATATGGACTAGCTTGTGGAGAGATCTACCTAAGAATGCTAGGTGGTTTCGGTTTCACTTTGGCCGGTGATTCCACCTCTTTTTGGTGTTTGGAAGACACCGAATTTCATGTTTATCTCACATGATCTATGTCGGTTAAAGCTCAAGAAAGTATTCAGTTCACTTCAGCCGTGAACCCGTATTTTCGGTGTGGGCAAGACACTAACTTGGTTTCACTTTAGCCGGTAAACCCCCCTTTTCGGTGTGGGGAACACACTGGACTTGGTTCACCTTAACCGGTGAACAATCTTTTCGGTGTGGGGGAGACACTGGATTTCATGTTAGCTCACATGATCTACTTTAGTTAATGCTAACGATTATTTAAAGAAAGTAAGAAAGAATAAAAGTAGCATGTTCAAAGTGAACAATAGATCAAAAAAGTAGAAACGTGAGATCAAAGTGAGCTAAGTAAGCAAGACCTTAAGAATGTCAATCATTAATGTTGATAAAAATGAAGTTTGAACAAGTTAGTGGCTTATTCCAATACAGGAGTATGAATACATGCCTCAAAGATTTATATATTAGGTAAACGACAAATTAATGGGCATAGTCAATAAAGATTGGCTTATAAATACATTCATACCTAATTTAAGAATGAAATATCTAACTTGTAAGTAAGGTAGCCAAATCATTTCCTTAGTCTTGTGAATTACTTACTCGATTCATTGTAGGTATGGGACTACAATGAATCGTTGCACTTGTAAGTAAAACATAAGATCAAAGGAGATCATTGAACTACATAACAAGAAAGAAAAAAACACTGAAAAATAAACTAAGGCCGGGAATAGGAGCTCTCGGCCTAAGGGAGCAAAATTATAAAGTTTTGTTTAAGTTGTTCTAAAATTATGTTAATGATTCCAAGGTCTTATGTTAATATAAAAAATGAGTTGTGTGCCTTAATTGCATGAGAACATTTCATATTCATAGCATGAATCATAAGTAACGATTTAAGAAAGTAAAGTAACTTAACTTTGCAGAAATGACATGTTGCTTTAGTCTTATGTTTTTATGTGCATACATCCATACTTAGTACACGTGTGTACTAACCCCATATATTATTACTATTTTTATAGGCGGAGGTCCGAGAGAAGATTGAAGATTCTATGAAGCAGTTTGGATTAGCGATCTTCAGACTTTGGTAGGTCCTCTTGAGTTCGAGGATGCTACATTTATTATTCTAGCTTAGTAAATTAGACATAGCTAGTGGAGATAGTCCCTAGCGTTTCATTTCAAACATTTATCCAAGCGTTTGTAATAAGGTCGATTGGCAAACTATTATTATTATTATGATTCTCTATTTCGATTGTTTAATCTTTAATAGATGGTTGATTTAGTTTGAGCTCATTAGAATATCACTCTTATGCAGTACTATATGAAGTCTATGTATACTTCAATAAGTAATTAAAAAGTTTTAAATTTTCCGCAAATTTAACTGTATGATTGTGATGAAAGCTAAGAAGAAGCTTGTCTGCGACCTCTTAGAGGTTAACAATGCCGGTTGTGTTCGGATTCCAGAATCCGAGTTTGACAAACTTGGTATTAGTGCATGTGGTTAAATTACCTTGGAACTAAGGCTCAACACAACCACGTTGCGTAGTTTCTAACTTATGGTTGTGAAGTGTACCACAATCATGACTTAGAGACTTTGTGATATTAGGAATTTTCCCTTTCTTCTACTCTTTATCGTGTTGTCTAGAGCTTTGAAATTTGTGTCATTCTAGCATCTAACTTCCTTATTGTGTATACGTTGGATAAGTGAGGGCGGCACTACTTCAGATGGCCCAAGCTATCATTGTGCAGGCACAGTCCATCACGGCCCAAGCCACTAGAGAGGGTGCTCCGAGGGAGAACCCGCATTCTAGCACCATGGCTAGTAGACTGAGGGATTTTACCAAAATGAATCCTCCAGTCTACTACGGGTCCAAGAACAATGAGGATCCCCAAAAGTTTATGGATGAGGTTCGAAAGATTCTCTGTGCTATGGGTGTTAGTGAAGAGGAAAAGGCTGAGTTCGCTGCCTATCATCTCAACATGTGGCTCAGGTGTGGTACAGGATGTGGGGAGATGGACGAGCACCAGGAGAAGTCCCCATCACTTGGGACGTTCTCAAGACTGCATTCCTGGAGAGGTTCTTTCCCAGAGAATAGAGAGAGGCTATGGTTGAGGAATTGATCAACTTACGACAGGGAGGTATGTCAATCAGAGAATACTCCTTGAAGTTTGTTGAGCTTTCAAAATATGCTTCTTCTCTGGTGTCCAATAGCAGGGATGAGACGAGAAGGTTTGTGACTGGTGTATCGGAGGATTTGGAGGAGGAATGTCGGGCATCCATGTTGCATTATAACATGGACCTTTGTAGGTTGATGGTACATGCACAACAGGTTGAGGAGAGTCGTCGGAGAAATAGAGGTCGAGAGAGCAAGAAAACTAGGCCCTCGGATCAGTCCAGTTCGAGGAATGGTAATAATTCATTTGGAGTTCGGAATAGGCGCAAGTTCAAGAAGGGGCACAAGCACTCAGGTAATCCTACTCCTTAGAAGAACACTAATTCCAAGAAGGGCAATGATAAAAATGGCTAGCGTGACCGAAAGATGTGTGGTAAGTGTGGCCATTCGCATGGAGGTGAGTGCATGGTAGGTTTTAATGGATGCTATGGGTGCGTAAGAGTGGGCACGTGATTAGGGACTGCCCAAAGGCAAAGAATCAGTCCAAGGAAGATACTCAACCTCGGCCTAATCCTAATGATGCAGCCGAACCTCCCAAGAGAAACCGGTTCTACGCGTTGAAAGGAAGAGAGGAGCAAGAGAAGTCCGCAGATGTGGTCACTGGTAACTTGCTTGTCTTTTCTTTTCCTGTTCATGCATTATTAGATCTAGGATTTACCTTGTCTTTTGTTAATCCTTTACTAGCTAGTAAATTTGACTTGCTTCCTGAGATCTTGCATGAACCATTTCTAGTTAGTACTCCTATAGGAGACAACATTAGGGCCGAAAGAGTATATAGAGATTTCCCAATAACTGTTCTCAATAAAGTTACCCATGCTAATCTAATAGAATTAACTATTCTTGATTTTGATATAATTTTATGTATGGATTGGATTCATAAATGCCATGCTACCATAGACTGTCGAAACAGGGTAGTAAGGTTTCAGTTTCCTAATGAGTTAGAGATAAAATGGGAAGGGTGTGGTTCAAATACAACAGGCCAAATAGTTTCCAGTCTTAAATCCAATAAGATGTTATCTAAGGGATACTTATACCACTTAGTCCGAGTCAATGACTTAGAACAAGAAGTTCCTTCCATAGACTCTGTCTCTGTAGTAAATGAGTTTCAAGATGTCTTTCCGGAGGATTTACCAGGAATCCCTCCGGAACGTGAAATTGATTTCGGTGTTGACTTATATCCCAACACAAAACAAATTTCCATTCCTCCATATAGAATGGCTCCAGCAGAACTCAAAGAGTTGATGTTGCAGTTAAAATATTTACTTGATAAGGGATTCATCCAGCCGAGCATATCCCCATGGGACGCTCTAGTGTGGTTCGTTAAGAAAAAGGATGTAACTCTTAGAATGTTTAGCGATTATAGGAAACTCAACAAAGTCAATATAAAGAACATGTACCCTCTTCCCAGAATCGATGATCTATTTGACCAACTCCAAGGTTCAAGTTTCTTTTCTAAAATAGATCTTCGATCAGGTTATCACCAACATAGGGTAAGACAAAAAGACGTTCCTAAGACTGCCTTCTGTACTAGGTATGGACATTACGAGTTTCTTGTCATGTCATTTGGTTTCACTAACGCACCAGCGCGTTTATGGACCTTATGAATATTCTTCCATGAATATCTTGATTATTTCGTCATAGTATTCATAGATGACATACTCATATACTCTAAGTCCAGAGAAGAGCATGAACAACATTTGAGAATGACATTGCAAGTACTCAGGGAACATCAGTTGTATGCAAAGTTAAGCAAATGTGAGTTTTGGTTGAGTTCAGTGACCTTCCTTGATCATGTTGTGACCGATCAGGGTGTTGAGGTTGATCCGAAAAAAGATTGAGGTGGTGAATAATTGGCCGATACCCCTCACTCCTACCGATATTCGAAGTTTCTTGGGTTTGGCTAATTATTATCGCAGGTTTGTGGAGGGACTTTCCGCAATTGCTGCTCCATTGAACGCTTTAACAAAGAAGAAGGCAAAGTTTGAGCGGTCTGAAAATTGTGAAAAGAGTTTCCAAGAGCTCATAGACCAACTCACTTCGTCCCTAGTCCTCACATTGCCTAGAAGTGGTGAAGGGTACGTGGTGTATTATGATACTTCCCGAGTAGGTTTGGGATGTGTTCTTATGCAAGATGGTAAGGTGATTGCATATGCATCAAGACAAGTGAAGGTCCACGAGAAGAATTACCCTACGCATAATCTTGAGTTTGTTGTGGTGGTGTTCGCGTTGAAACTTTTGAGACATTACTTATATGGTGTACATGTTGATGTATTTACTGACCATAAAAGTCTTTAGTATGTTTTTACGCAGAGAGAATTGAATATTCATCGGAGAAGATGGCTGGAGTTACTAAAGGATTATGACATGAGTGTCCACTATCATCAAAGTAAGGCCAATGTAGTGGCCCATTATTTGAGTCGATTGAGCATGGGCAGTGTGTCTCATATCGATGATGAGAAGAAATAGTTTGTTAAAGAAGTACACTATTGTCTAGGTTAGGTGTACGGCTGGTGGATACACCAAATGGGGGTGTTACGGTCCATTCAAGTTCTAAATCTTCATTTGTTTTACATGTTAAAGCCAAGCAGCATCTGGACCCATTACTCATGAAGTTGAAAGATTCAGTGTTGAGTAAGATGAATGAATCGTTCTCCCTAGGGGAGGATGGTGTGCTTAGGTACCAATCAAGATTGTGCGTACCAAATCTTGATGCTTTGAGGCCTAATATTATCGCAGACGCTCATGGCTCTAGATATTCCATTCATCCAGGTTCCACCAAGATGTATCATGATCTGAAGGAAATTTATTGGTGGGAAGGTATGAATCGAGATATCACTAAGTTTGTGGAAGAGTGTCCCAATTGCAAATAGGTTAAGGCCGAACACCTTACGCCAGGAGGTCTTACTCAGTCAATTGAGATTCCAACGTGGAAGTTGGAGGTTATTAATATGGATTTTATGGTTGGTCTGCCGAGAACCCGAAGACTACATCATTCTATTTGGGTCATTGTTGACAGAATGACTAAGTTTGCTCACTTCATTCCCGTGAAGTCTACTTACAGAGCTGAAGATTATGCCAAGCTATATATTGATAAAATCGTGAGGTGTCATGGGATTCCTTTATTTATCATTTCGGATAGGGGATCCCAATTCACTTCTCATTTTTGAAGATCTTTCCAACAGAGTTTGGGTACGCAAGTAAAGCTCAGCACGACTTTTCACCCTCAAATGGATGGGCAAGCAGAACGTACCATTCAGACCCTTGAACACATGTTCAGATCATGTGTTATTGACTTTAATGAGGGTTGGGACGATCACTTGCCACTAATTGAGCTCTTTTATAATAATAGCTACCATTTCAGTATTGGGATGGCACCTTTTAAAGCACTATATGGTAGGTGATGTAGGTCCCCAGTTGGATGGTTTGAAGTGGGAGAAACATCCATCCTTGGACCCGAGATCATACATGAGACTTTGGAAAAGGTGCGAATGATCACGGATAGATTGGCTACCGCTTACAGTCATCAAAAATCATATGCTGATAACCGAAAGAGAGCTCTTGAATTCTAAGTAGGTGATCAAGTATACCTAAAGATATCACCCATGAAAGGGGTGATGAAGTTTGGTAAGAAAGCGAAGTTCAGTCTGAGGTATATAGGTCCTTATGAGATCTTACAGCGAGTAGGAAATGTTGCTTATGAACTGAAGTTACCGAATGACTTGGCTTCTGTTCATCCAGTGTTTCACGTTTCGATGCATAAGAAGTGGATAGGCGATCCAGCGTCTATTCTACCTATCGAGGGGTTAGGAGTCGATGAGAAACTTTCTTATGAAGAGTTCCCGTTGTAATTTTAGATCGCCAAGTGAAGCGACTGAGGAACAAGGAGGTTCCCACCGTAAAGGTGTTAAAGAAGAACCACCTTGTTGAGGGAGCAACATGGGATGCCGAGGCCGATATGAGATCCCATTACCCTCACTTGTTTAGTTCTTGAGGTTAGACATAGTCTTTCTAAGTCTAATTTTGTTTATGAAACTCTAAATTTTAGTGCATTAGGCCGTTTTGGTGTTTTAAATACATGACTGTGTGTTTTTATACTTGCACTATATGAGTTAATATGAGTTCATGCTTGCATTCATGTTGCTCTTTTTGTATAGCGTAGACGTGATTTTTGTGTTGCTTGAGTATGATGTGCATTAAGTTAAAGTAAGATTGAGAAGGAAGTTCTTCAATCTCAGATATGAAGCTTCAGATAAGCTTAGAGTAATGTGCATCATCCAGAGTAAGTTGTGAATAAGATATTCACAAAGAGTAAAGTTTCAAGTATGTTCATGTGTTTTTCGAAAATACCCTCTTTAATTCAAATGATGTGTATTGTCATTCGGGGACGAATGTTCCTAAGGTGGGGATAATGTAACATTCTAGAAAATTACATGTCTAGTGAAGAGCCTAGTAGGTTTTTAAGAATGCGTATTGGGCTACATAGGCATCCCAAATGCCCAATATTGAGAAGTATTGGTGATGTACCATGGTTTCACGGTATTTCTAATACTTTTTCCTTAAGTTTAGTGTGTGTCGAGAGCCTTTTTATGTTGATTTTGATATAAGTTTCTTTTTGTTTGCAGAAAATCTGTCCAAGGATGAACGCGGGAGTTTTTGAGAAAGAATTGCAGAAGAGACCACCTACGGAACCTATGACGGTCCGTCACGGCTGTGACGGTCCGTAGGTGGCACCGTAGTGAAGGGAGAAGTTGTTGAAGGAAAGTTGGGGAAGTCTGACAAGTGTGGGATTACGGAATTCCATGACGGACCATCACAACTACGACAGTCCGTCCTGCATGTTCGTCATAATGATCAGAGAGTAATCCCAGTACCCAAAATTCCAAAGTTCAAGTGTTTTGGAACGAAGACCCTCGATGGACCGTCGTGCTTGAAATGGTCCGTCATACCTGTCCGTCGAGGGGAATGAAGAAAGCAACATGAGAAGATGTGAAGTATGGGACGACGGAGGCTATGACGGTCCGTCGTGTCCATGACGGTCCGTCACGTGGTCCGTCGACCCAGACGCGTTTGGACAGATTTTTAGTAAGTAGAATGCTTATTTTATTAGGTTTTTGTTTTTATTATAAATAGTTGAAAAAACCTCGTTTTTGAGGTTAGACTTTCTGGATAATTTTTAGTTTATAGTTCTTCGATTATATTATTAAACTCTCGATTTTGGGGAATTAAGATATTTTTCCGGGAATTGATTGTTGGTGATTTCGTTGATTAATCAAGTTAAATTCTGGGAAATTATTCGTTTTCATAAAAGTAAGTGCATGAACTCTTCCATTAACGATATGAATTGTGTAATTACGAACATGGGTAACTAAACCTCATAGCTAGGGCTGTGGGAGACATGGGTGAATAACAAGGTAATAATCTAACATTAATAACAATTCTAGAGTGGTGTCTTGCATGTATTGATAATCCTTTCGTTTAGAATTCTTTTTAACGGTGGCCAACGTTAGAACTCGCCTTAATGCTACTTGCCGGACCAAGGAGGTAGATAATAGGAAAAGAATTATCAACATAGATTTAGTGTATACTATCTAATAGACTAGTATTGGTTGGTACGAGTTAATAGCTTAGTCAAATACTGAATACGATATTTAATATGAAGTAAAGATAAGGGTTAGTATAGCAACACACGTAGCCGAACCAAGGTGCGGAGTGACATTCTCTAGATGCCGGACCAAGGATTTAGAGATACATAACTTATCACTTTACATGGAAGATATCAGGGTAGAACTGTTAAAGTTAGATTTACCAAGTTAGGAACCTCTGGGGAACACTAAAGACCTAGTTACTTTTACAATCTGATTAAACTTCGAAAGTTGAATTTGTTAGTTGTTCGATCTTATTTAGTTAATCATTTTCATTAATTTAGAAATAAAACCCCCCTTTTTGTCTTTTAGTTTTTTTGGAAAATAGTTGGCTAAATAATAGTAATAATAAAATAAAGTTAAGTCTGAACTATTTTCCTTGTAGGATCGATCCCAACCTCATTAGTTGGGTTCTTTACTTGATACGACCGCTTTACTTGATACGACCGCTTTACTTCTTATATGCCTCTTATGTGGCTACTCTTCGCTCACAGATCGATAGGCGGTCTGCCCCCGCCAAACAGGCCCCACTTGAGCACGTCCGAGTACGCGGCATCCAGGTTGACATCTCCCTACCAGCCATCCGCCGATATCTGTACGGCACGGATTCTGACTCCACCAGCACACCTCTCACCGCCGAATTTGATTACCGGTGGCAAATTGTTAAAGAGGGCCGGTTCTTACGCGAGCCTTCACTGAGAGAGACCACCAAGAGGTGGATGGCACTGCACCTATCTATTGATGGAGAGGCTGCGGATTGGGTGATGGAGCCGAAGGGGGCCATCAGGAAGGCCAACTTGACCTTTACGGCCAAGTTTCTCTGGTTGATCGTCCGCCATTTCTCTCACCCACTGCTGCGGATAACATAGTCACCTGGGATCGTGCAGTGCTGATGGCTGCAATGATGGCAGGTTTCGAGGTCGATTTTGCTTGGCTTCTCCAAGCGGTCATGCACGAGAGGGCCTTCAAGGTCACCACGACTTACCCTTTCCCTTGCATGATTTTCTCTTTGTGCAGATCAGCAGGTGTGCCCATTTGGCACATTGACCAGCTCAAGACCCCGCCAGGAAATGTTGACATCGGCCTCATCAGGGATGAGGCCAATGAGTTGGCCCCACGCAGAGGGCCCCGTCCAGAGGTGGCCCCATTTGGTGAGAACCTGGCCGACACCGTAGAGCATGCTCATGATGCTTCTCGTGCTGCTTCTGCACACACTGACACTACTCCGGTCGAGTCTATCCCGGGTAGTAGCACTGCCCCGAGCTCCTCTCGCTCGGCTCCTTCTGCCACTCTGGTCCCACTTGCTCGGGTCCAGAAACTTGAGGCACAGATGGCTACTCTTCTGCATCACATCCAGTCGTGGATGCAGAAGACTATTGCTGAGGCAGAGGAGCGCAAGATGGTACAGCACACAGAGAGGCAGATCGCCGAGGTACACCAGCGCTTATACGCATTTGAATTACGAGTGCTAGCCCGACCAGCCCCTCCGGTGGACATGTCGACCCTCCAGGCTGCGGTTGAGAGTCTGCGGGCGGATCTTGATATGATTTTAGAGGCGAGGGTGCCCGAGTCTGAGGCCCCTTCTGCAGAGCCTGCTGATGACACCGTGATGTCTGCCCTGTTTGCCACTTCTGATGTTCCACCACCTCCCCCACGAGAGCATGTCAAGAGACGCAGGGGTCGAGAGGAGGATGAGGCTAGGGCGAGGAAGAAGGAGCGCCGTGAGATGGAATCTGCGAGGAGATCCTCGATTGCCGATGAGGAGGCCCGTAAGTTGAGGGCTGTAGAAGTAGCTGCCGGGGCGTCTAGCTCCAAAATTGTAGATTCTGTGGGAGGCACTACTGATGGTGATGTGGATGCTGAGGACATTACTGAGGATGTCCAGACTACGCAGGGAGCGGGTTCCGGGGAACCAGACCCACCAGCTTGCTGATCATCGGCGCTTAGCGCCTCAGGTTTGCTTCACTTACCCTTTTACGTAGTTTAACTTTTCTATGCATTGGGGACAATTGCATATCTTTTGTTGGGGGTGGGGTAAATGGAAAGTGAGCGCTTGGGTGAATTCTGAGTAGCCCAAGTTCACGATCCTCTTTTGGGATTTTCTTGCCTGTGTTCTTTTTCCCCAAAAGACTGATTACTTTTATTGTTGAACCGGCATGTCATATCTTATGTACACAGTATAAATCTGAAGCATGATGGCTAAAATAAATATGACATCTCGATAATCATTTGCATGACTAGGCATAGTATGTGATAATTGTGTGGTTTGAAACATGAAACAAAGATACACTTCTGCATGATCCTGAATCTAAGATTTGAACTAGGTGTCTAATACTCTGGGAATGCAAGGAATGTCATGTGAGTGTGAGGTGAATTCGAATGACCACCATTAAAACTGAGCTAGAACTTGCCTGGTCAGTCCTGCTAAAAGTGAGTCAAAACAATCACTTAGGAAAGGATCATAGGCCCTTGTTCGAAATAGTCAATCTTGAGCCTAAAAATAACAGAAAACCAAATGAAGTTAAACCCTTTTTGATCCAAATGAATTGAGCCTAAAATAGATCTTTCTTTTTTCACCCCAAATGATCTTCTCTGGGAACAATGTGTTGGCCCTGGTCCCTCCTTGGACATGTGCACCTCAGTTTATGCCAAAAGCATAAGTTGAGGGTGGCTAATGCAGAAAGCAACCTTGTTTTGGCCCTGACCCAACCATGGGTATTGTGAACCTTGACTCATGGCAAAATCATGAGTTGAGGGTGGCTGCTATAAGGAAAACCACGGAAATTGGGGTTGAAAGAATGAAGAGAAAGAAAGAATAAAACAGAAGTGACTAAAAAAAAAAAAAAAAGGAAAATAAACACAAGAAAAGAGAAAAGTCACTTACACATAAGGATAAGAAAGGGAAAACAGCAAAGTGAAAAGAAAATTGAGTAATAGGGCGAAATAAGAATGATAAAAAGGAGGTTTGCTTAGCTGATATGTCAAGGAGGGCAACAAGTCACAAACGTATACCTAAATACACCCTACCTGACCCTGAGCCTATGTTACAATCTAAAAAAAGTCCTATTGTGATCCTAAGTGCGTATGAGGAATTTGAAGTAGTGAAAATAAGGGCAAGCCTATGGCAATATGTATAAATGAGTGATAAATTTGTTCTGAGAGTGAGTGTCGAAAAGTGATCCTTATACTCAAACTAAAATCATTGTGTGAAAAATGAGGATGTTATTTGAAGTGAGGACAGGAGTTGTAATACCAGAAATATTAGCATCTCAGTGAGAAATTGAAGAGGATAGGCATCATTGCGTAGTAAATCTGGGTTATGGTTTGATTCTACACAAGTCAATGCCTAATAGTGATACCATGCATGAACATAATGACAATAATCGGGATTGATAGCCAAATGATTGCGGAAGTTGAAATATGGATACTTTTGTACAAAGGAGTCATAGTGCGTCGCTTGAGGACAAACAACGAATTTAAGTTGAGGGTGTTGATGTACCGTGGTTTCACGATATTTCTAATACTTTTTCCTTAAGTTTATTGTGTGTCGAGAGACTTTTTGTGTTGATTTTGATATAAGTTTCTTTTTGTTAGCAGAAAATCTGTCCAAGGATGAACGCGGGAGTTTTTGAGAAAGAATTGCAGAAGAGACCACCTACGGAACCTATGACGGTCCGTCACGGCTGTGACGGTCCGTAGGTGGCACCGTAGTGAAGGGAGAAGTTGCTGAAGGAAAGTTAGGGAAGTCTGACAAGTGTGGGATTACGGAAGTCCATGACGGACCGTCACAGCTACGACGGTCCGTCCTGCATGTTCGTCATAATGATCAGAGAGTAATCCCAGTACCCAAAATTCCAAAGTTCAAGTGTTTTGGAACGAAGACCCTCGACGGACCGTCGTGCTTGAAACGGTCCGTCATACCTGTCCGTCGAGGGGAATGAAGAAAGCAACATGAGAAGATGTGAAGTATGGGACGACGGAGGCTATGACGGTCCGTCATGTCCATGACGGTCCGTCACGTGGTCCGTCGACCCAGACGCGTTTGGACAGATTTTTAGTAAATAGAATCCTTATTTGATTAGGTTTTTGTTTTTATTATAAATAGTTGAAAAAACCTCATTTTTGAGGTTAGACTTTCTGGATAATTTTTAGTTTATAGTTCTTCGATTATATTATTAAACTCTCGATTTTGGGAATTAAGATATTTTTCCGGGAATTGATTGTTGGTGATTTCGTTGATTAATCAAGTTAAATTCTGGGAAATTATTCGTTTTCATAAAAGTAAGTGCATGAACTCTTCCATTAACGATATGAATTGTGTAATTACGAACATGGGTAACTAAACCTCATAGCTAGGGTTGTGGGAGACATCGGTGAATAACAAGGTAATAATCTAACATTAATAACAATTCTAGAGTGGTGTCTTGCATGTATTGATAATCCTTTCGTTTAGAATTCTTTTTAACGGTGGCCAACGTTAGAACTCGCCTTAATGCTACTTGCCGGACCAAGGAGGTAGATAATAGGAAAAGAATTATCAACATAGATTTAGTGTATACTATCTAATAGACTAGTATTGGTTGGTACGAGTTAATAACTTAGTCAAATACTGAATACGATGTTTAATATGAGGTGAAGATAAGGGTTAGTATAGCAACACACGTAGCCGGACCAAGGTGCGGAGTGACATTCTCTAGATGCCGGACCAAGGATTTAGAGATACATAACTTATCACTTTACATGCAAGATATCAGGATAGAACTGTTAAAGTTAGATTTACCAAGTTAGGAACCTGTGGGGAACACTAAAGCCCTAGTTACTTTTACAATTTGATTAAACTTCGAAAGTTGAATTTGTTAGTTGTTCGATCTTATTTAGTTAATCATTTTCATTAATTTAGAAATAAAACCCCCCTTTTTGTCTTTTAGTTTTTTTGGAAAATAGTTGGCTAAATAATAGTAATAATAAAATAAAGTTAAGTCTGAACTATTTTCCTTGTGGGATCGATCCCAACCTCATTAGTTGATTCTTTACTTGATACGACCGCTTTACTTCTTATTTGAGAAGTAAGTTTGAGCGTATCAATTGGGCATATTAGAAAATATTGGCTTAAGGGTGTTAGCAAAATTTTATGTATTAACAAGCATTTAGAATATAATCTGAGCTTGTTTAAGAATTGTACCTGCAATAAAGACCCCAAGCTAAAATAACTATATCCTTCATATATACCCACATTAGGTACTAGGCATCCAAGTGTCAAGCCTAGTACGATAGCACATAACCATTTAAAACTGATCATGTAGATTAAGCAGTGCCCAAGGACATAATAAGGATCCTTGGACAATGAGTGAACTTTCCAAATGAGCCTTCCATAATACCTAGTTAGGAAATTGCACGGCAACACATGTGCAAGCACATGTGCAACCGGCCGAGGGGACCAAGCTAACAAATTCAGTTAGAGCAGTAAGGGACAGGCGTGCGTCCAGGTCATCCCACGTGGGGCCAAGCTTCCTAACCGGTCCTAGACTCTAAATAACTAACCGAACTAACCAAATAACCTAGGACAAACAAAAAATATCTAACTAGTGGACCCGACAACCTAAGACCTAGTTCGGTGACACCAAACCGTGTAACTAACTAAGAAACATCCTAGTACCTAACCTACGATTGTCCAAAGGGTTGGTTATGGTCCTAAAAACTTAGGGGTACTTTACTAATTACCCTAGGTTATCCTATTAATTAATTTAGCAACTTAATTAATTAATTTAAATAGTAAAAACCTAAACCCTTAAGCAATTTCCAGATTTAGGTTAAGTCAAGTGTTCTTCTTTTTCTAGTCAATTTAGGAGGGATGTTTTGGTAATTCGCTAATTAAGTTATTTAAGTTAAGTTATTTAGTCTAAGTTGAACTAGTTAATATTCAGTTCCTAAAGACTTAGACTCACGTTATTCATCATAAATCCTACGACCGAAAAGCTCTGAGAAAAGGTAAGAGACCCTAGGCGATTTCAAGCATTCTTCAATACTTTCGTGCGAAGTGCAAGGTGATCTTCGTAGATTTAATTCTACAGTAAGGTATGGTTTTTATCTCCTGGATTCCTTTCTCCAAGAGGCTTTTCAAACGTTTTGAAATCAAGAATATCAAAACTAGGGTTGTTCCTAATGAATAGCATGTTCATCTCCCTAGTTCTCCCGATTTCTGATTCTTGTAGTATGTATAATGTAAATCTCGATGCATGTTGTTTGTATGTGGTTCTAACTGATCATTATGTGTATGTTTTAGTGATCTATATCTCGAATGAAACCTACATGTTAGATCCGCATACTTAGGGTATTATTTGCATGAGATGATGAATGTTGTAATGCCTACTTGCGTTCGAGAAGATGAAATTGTTATAAGTTGTTCATTGAATTATTTCATACACTAATCATAGGTAAAAGTTGACTTGTTTAAAAGTTGGCTAGTGATAATATTATGACAAGTATCTAGTGAAATTGTGATTTATGCCAACAAATTGGCTAGCAAAACTATGTCCAAAATATTATCTCCCAAAATATTTGAAGTCATACCAAACTCTACATCAAAGAACTCATAACATAGGGTATGCCAATAATCAATGGGAGAAGTCCCAACATACCCTAACCACACGAACTTGTGAACGTAATAACATTGAATGAGTCCTTATAACTCTCATAAAGAATCATATAAGACTATCAATTAACGTTCAACAAGTTAAGGTGAATAATGAAATAACTAAAAGCTTAAGTTATGAAGTTCACCTAATTTAGAGTGTTAAAAGAAGTGAGACAAGTCTCAACTACACTTAAAAAATTACGTCAAAGATACTCACATAAGAGGGTGCTAGAGTCCGTGAGACAAGTCTCACTCGCACCATGATGATAATGTAAGATTTAATTTCATGATCATCAATTAAAGAAAGGGATGACCAGTCATCCATTGAGTTAAGTATACCTCATACTAGAAGCAAGCTTCCATAATGTTTGAGTCAACGCTAAAAGTTATAAAGTAAAATAAATCTGAGCTTAGCACCAATAGACTAGAAATGAACTTGTTCCAGCACATGTAAGCCTCATGAGACGATATCACCACCCAGGTGGACCAAGGTCTACCAATCTCTCCTACTCTTTGAACTATGTTGCAAGAATAGGGACTAGCTAGTGTAGAGATCCACCAGAGAATGCTAGGTAGTTTCGGTTTCACTTAAACTGGTGATTCCACCTCTTTTCGGTGTGGGGAAGACAGAGGATTTCATGTTTAGCTCACATGATCTATGTCGATTAAAACTTAGGAAAGTATTCGGCTCACTTCAGCGATGAACCCCTATTTTCGGTGTGGGGAAGACACTAATTTGGTTTCACTTTAGCCGGTGAACCCCCCTTTTTGGTGTGGGGTAGACACTGGACTTGGTTGAACTTAACCAGTGAACCACCACTTTTCGGTGTGGGGGAGACACTGGATTTCATGTTAGCTCGCATGATCTACTTCAGTTAATGCTAAAGATTCTTTAAAGAAGGTAAGAAAGCATAAAAGTAGCATGTTCAAAGTGAACTATAGATCAAAGAAGTAGAAACGTAAGTTCAAAGTGATCTAAGTAAGCAAGATCTTAAGAATGTCAATCATTAATGTTGATAAGAATGAAGATTGAACAAGTTAGTGGCTTATGAAAATATTGGAGTATGAATAGATGCCTCAAAGAATTATATATTAGGTAAACAACCAATTAATGGGCATAGTCAATAAAGATTGGCTTATAAATACATTCATACCCAATTTAAGAATGAAATATCTAACTTGTAAATAAGGTAGACAAATCATTTCCTTAGTCTTGTGAATTACTTACTCGATTCATTGTACGTATGGGACTACAATGAATCATTGCACTTGTAAGTAAAACATAACATCAAAGGAGATCATTGAACTACATAACAAGAAAGAAGAAAACACTGAAAAATAAACTAAGGCCGGGAATAGGAGCTCTTGGCCTAAGGGAGCAAAATTATAAAGTTTTGTTTAAGTTGTTCTAAAATTATGTTCATGATTCCAAGGTCTTATGTTAATATAGAAAATGAGTTGTGTGCCTTAATTTCATGACAACATGTCATATACATAGCATGAATCATAAGTAACGATTTAAGAAAGTAAAGTAACTTAACTTTCTAGAAATGGCATGTTGCTTTAGTAAGAGCTTTCCTTGATCATGCATATTCATTATGTATTTATGTTCATTCACCCATACTTAGTACAAGTGTGTAATAACCCCATATATTATTACTATTTTTATAGGCGCATGTCCGAGAGAAGATTGAAGATTCAACGAAGCAGTTTGGATTAGCGATCTCCAGACTATTGTAGGTCCTCTTGAGTTCGAGAATGCTACATTTATTATTCTAGCTTAGTACATTAGACATAGCTAGTGGAGATAGTCCCTAGCGTTTTATTTCAAACATTTATCCAAGCGTTTGTAATAAGGCCGATTGGCAAACTATTATTATTATTATGATTCTCTATTTCGATTGTTTAATATTTAATAGATGGTTGATTTAGTTTGAGATCATTATAATATCACTCTTATGCAGTACTATATGAAGTCTATGTATACTTCAATAAGTAATTAAAAAGTTTTAAATTTTCCGCAAATTTAACTGTATTATTGTGATGAAAGCTAAGAAGAAGCTTGTCTGCGACATCTGAGAGGTTAACGACGCCGGTTGCATTCGGATTCTAGAATCTGGGTGTGACAGTATGGGACAATATCCAAACATTGCACAATAGGCTTTGAAGATGTTAGTAAGAGTCCCTAGGTCTTGTCCAAGACCATTATTTGAATGTCCTTTATGTGATGTATGTCTCTTAAATGAACTAATGAACTAATGACTTAATGATATAAAGTATGTAAATTAATAAGTACCTAATCTAAAGTTACTTAAGGATTCCTTAGTTAAAGTGTGAAGAGGGCATAAAGGATGATCTCTTCACGTCTTATCTATGAAAGTCTTGAGAATGACTCTAGTTAGGGAAGATATTTGGTAATGTAGACATGATCTAAGACTTAGGTAGTATTAAGGACTATTTAGGTAATATTAAAGAGGTCAATCATGGACCATATCTTCTTGATTTACTTAAGTAGGTCTTTTGATAGCCTTTGGAAGGAGAATGTCATATCATCTATGTGTTGGTGTGTTTAGTGAAAATGATTCTATCCTAGGGAGTCTATAGGATCTCTTGAGTGTGTGTGTAAGGGATTGTATGGACGGTTTCTTCACAACTCACTCAAGTGAGACTTTGAATCACCTTTTGTAGAAGAATCTTACATTGATGTTTATGGTGCTTTGTAAGTGTGTATGTGACTCATTATCAGTAATCTTGAGGGTCGTTTAGGCACATCTAGAGAGGTTATATGGGCGGTCTCTCTTTTGTGACTTAAGTGAATCTTAGGATAACTTTTAGTGAGGGAACTACATGCTATATAGTGTTTGATTAAAAGGTAGGAAACTTCACTGTACAGTGACGGGACTTCACTGTAACAGTGAAATGGGTTCACTGTAAAGTGACAATAAAAATGAGTTAATTTGTTTAAATGTTTTATTATTTGATTCTAAGTTGATAAATATTGTTCTTATGATTATAATATGATTTATAAAGGAAAATATGCATATTTCCAATAAATGTCATTTTCATGATTTTTATGCATAATTTCATACTTAGTACATGTGGTTGTACTAATTCCGTGCTTTTATCTATCTGTATAGTTTTTGGTAGGTGAAGAGCTTTTGGGAAGAAGAATTTAGAACATCATTCAATAGAAGTTGAAGTATGTCCTCACTTGACTCGAGGGCATATATGTCTTTTATGTTTCGTATTGAAGTATTGTAATAGACTTAATAGTACTATGGTTTCTATTCCGTATGGGACGTGTCCCAAGTACTCTTGTGTCTTAAGATGATGAGATTGAGACTTCGTATTTCCTATCACTTTGATATGAAAGAGTCTTTAAAAGACTATGATATTGTTTTATGAAAAGTTTTTAATTTCGCACTACTTTTCATTATGTGTATGCAATGAATGATATGAAAGGGCTTGTATAAGACCTCCAAAATATCGAGTACGCCGCGTCACAATCCGAGATTGTTCCTTAACTTCTAGGGTGGGGTCTCGGATCGTGACAAAGCTTGGTATCAGAGCATAGGTTGGTGGAAGTTATCTTAGGAATCAAAAAGTCTCATCAAATCATGTCTAGTAGAGTCTCGACCATCGGTGTGAGTCGTGACAAATCTATGGGCGAGAGGCTATAGGACGATAGAGTTTCCCTTCTTTTCTACTCCTATGTCGTGCGGTAGAGTAATGTTATGAGTATCCTTCTAAATATGTTTCCTTGTGTTTTTAGGAGATGAATACTAGAAGAATGGCCGCTAGAAGGTTGGAAGAGGAGAGGTTGAATGAGGAGATTCCTCCTCAAGTTGAGCAAGTTGAGCAAGTTCTTCAAGATGGTCAAGGTGTCCAAGTTGCTCAAGGTGCTCAAGTGCCTCCTCAAGGTGATCATGCCCTTAATGTGGAAGGAGGTAATGAGGTTCCATAGATGTCTAATAGGGAGATTAGATATGCCTTGCTTGCTATCGCCCGAGCCGTAACTACTCAAGTTAATTTGAGTATGTTGCCTAGGGTTGTGGAGAGCACTATGACATCTAGGTTGAGAGACTTTGTTAGGTGAAATCCTCCAATCTTTCTTGTCTCTAAGGTAGATGAGGATCCCCAAGAGTTTCTTGATGGTGTGTACAAGGTATTAAGTGCTATGGTGGTTACATCGAAGGAGAAGGCGGAGTTAGCTTCGTATAAATTGAGCGATGTGTATCAAATTTGGTACACTCAATGGAAGGATAATAGTCCGGTTGATTTGGATCCTATTTAGTGGGAAGAATTCAAGGAAGCTTTTCTAGGCAAGTACTTTCCCAGTGAGAGGGGGGAGGTAAAAGCAGAGGAGTTTATCAATCTGAAGCAAGGCAATACGATTGTTGAGGAATACTCTTTTAAGTTCTCAACTTTGTTTAGATATGCACCATCCCTAGTGTCTAACCAAAGGGATGAAATAAGTCGCTTTGTGACGGGTGTAGCCGACTTAGTGAGGGAAAAATGTCGTACGACTATGCTACATGATGATATGACTTTTTCTAGACTCATGGTGTATGCACAATCAATTGAAGAGTCTAAACTTAGGAGGATGTCAAGGAATTTGAAAAGGAGTGTTGCTAGTGATCAAGTGCAACTTAGGTTAAAAAAGAGGGTTCAAACTCAAGAAGAATCTAGGGGTGCTAAGTTCAAGGTTAAGAAAGGAGGTAGTTCCCAAGATGGAAAACCTACATGTGCCACTTGTGGTAAGAAACATTATGGTGAGTGTCTATTGGGTACCGGTAATTTCTTTGGATGTGGAAAAGATGGACACAAAGTTAGAGATTGTCCTAACATTGCTTCTAGAGGAAAAGAGGGTAAGAAAGTTGATCCTAGTGTTCCAAAGGAAGATGCTCCAACAAAGAGGTGTTTCTATGCACTCCGAACTAGAGGTGAGAAGCCGGATGAGAGTGATGATGATATTGGTAAGTCTTATCTCTTTTGTTGTAATATGAGTCCCTTCTAAGTGGGGGAGTATGGCTAAATAGATGTGCTAGTTTGATTGCATGTGCATGATGTTTAGGAGTTTGGTTGGAATTTAATTTCATTAACTTCTTGCATTGTGTATTTTATGGAGCTATGAGAATGTTGTAAAAGGTGTTTATATGATGCTACCTTGAATATTAGCATGTCTATATCATGAATTTCCCAAAATTTGCATTTTTGGAAAATTGGCCTAAAATCACGGTAGCCTGAACAACTGCTCACTCCAAAAAATTTCAAAATGTGACTAATTGATTCTTTTGTCTAAAATAGATGTAATGTGGTTAGAACTGATGTGTATGAGTATAATAATTAATATAAAATGAGTTTTTACTATTTGGAATGAAGCACGTGAGTTTTGTAGCATAATGAGCTATAGAAGTGTATTCTAGTTTCTTGTTGTAATATGAATCTCTTAACTATCTGAAATTGACGTTTTATCCTTGATTTTGAGTTATATGGTTTGGTTATGTTCTTGTAGTTAATTCTCTATTGTTGGAAGTGTTCGGAGAGTGGCAAGTGTCATTCGAGGACGAATGTTGTCCATGCAGGGAGAATGTAACATCCCAAAAATGACATAGGTGAACTAGAGCCTAAAATTTGTGGTCAAGGTGGTCTAAGGTCCTAAATTGGTCTATTAAAGTGTATTGATGCAGTGTCTAAAGTATTAGGTTCATTGTAAGTCAAACGTCAAGGGACGACCAAGACGGTCGATGACTATGTTACCTAAGTGCCTCATATGTGGTACCATGTGTTTATGTGTGATTCATGAGGTTGTAAGGTCTTTAAATAAGTTTAAATGGTTTATAAATTCAGTGTGTCAAGTTTCAAGAAGTTTGGACGTCAAACATCTAAGAACATCCATGGAATTCGAAAGATGTGCCTTCAAATGACCTTCTGTGTCTAGGTATGTTTCGTCGAGGTTTACGTGTTCGTTTTGGATAAAATTCATGTGAGAGGTCTTAAACTCATATACAAGAATTGATGGGTTGTAAACCTCCGAGAAAAAATCCCCAAGGACCATCCAAGGGTCCTTGAGGAAGGACCCATGTTGGTGGCCAAAACTGCCCAAGGCAGTCCACCTATGGATGGCAATCGACGGCCAGTGGCCTGGTCGACGCCCCGTAGGTGGTGGGCGTCATTTGGGATGTAGTATGGGGAGCTAACGTCCCATCTCCAAGTCTCTGAACCCATAGACGGAGGCCAGGACGACCCGTAAGTGGACCTACTCCCCGTCGATGGGCAACCGTCGATAGCCACTGTGGCCTGCACGCAGCTTCACTGTAAGTTGAGTGGTGAAGTTGTAATTTCACCTCAATTACAAATAAGAATATTGGTGGTTCCCTAAGGGTATTTTAGGTATTTTAAGTGTGTATATAAGTCTAAAACACTTAGAAGATTTCATTCTTAAAAATCAAAAACCACAAAATCCCTTTAGAATTCCCAAAGACTCCATTGAAGTCCAAAGTCAAGAAAGAGCTTGGTTTGACGAATTGAGTGGAGATTCTTCATCAAAGTGAAGAATTAGCTTCATTTAG
Organism: Solanum lycopersicoides; assembly: GCA_022817965.1. Classification (NCBI taxonomy): domain Eukaryota; kingdom Viridiplantae; phylum Streptophyta; class Magnoliopsida; order Solanales; family Solanaceae; genus Solanum; species Solanum lycopersicoides. Next base: position 51,300,467 of record CM040621.1, read on the forward strand.
GTATGTTGATGAAACTCGTTTTATCAAGGATCCCAACTTCAAAGATGTTTTCTAAAGTTTTAAAAGATGTATTGTCCAATTTCATGATTCTACCATGGGTTCTTGCATTAATGGTTTTTAATCATTGAATAGTGATTGAATTGTTGTTATTTATATGATTTTAACTCAATCTACCTATGAACCCCTGTAATTGATGAACCCTAGTTTTTTACTAATTTATGGGTTACTTGATATTTGTCTAATGTTTATGAATTAATGTGTAGTTTCCTATGGGCTTTCTAATGATATAAGAATTGTATTCAATTGAGGTTTAATTGGTCTTAGATTGTTGAATCTATATTGAATTAGTTTAGATTTCATTGAGTATTATATTTTATGTATTGAATTGTTGTTCATGGTCATGGGTAAGGGCCTTATGATGTTGAATTAGATGGTTTGGTATTGACTTGAAGTGTTGATGATGAAGTGGTGGTACGCTGCCCTATTTCATTTTAATTAATGTTAATTAGAATTCAATTATGTTGTGATTGGTTTGGTCCACTTGTGGTGGCGGTGTTATGTGAATTGATGTGGCCTTGTCGGCGTTATTTTAAGTATATTGATAATCATGGCCTTATCGAGAACTAATTGAAGTTATATGGCTATATGTGTAGTTGATTAGTTGATGTATTATCATATCTCCTTACATGTGAAAGTATGTGTTATTCTATTGATGCTATTTAGGTAATCATGTTATGCTATGACTATGTGTTAAGTGTGTAGTCTTAAAGTTGATATATGGTTGTTCCTAGCTTGGCTATATGAGTCTACATGGTTATGTAGATGATGTTAAGGTAATGAATCGATTTTCTAAATGATGTTAAGGGTCATTATTAAGTGTCTAAAGAATGTATGCTATATGTGCTAAATGTGAAGTATGTTTTGTCTTGTTTAAGTAGACTTGTGTCTCTTACTTGATGCTTGTATGAATATGAATATGTGATATCTTGACTTAGGAACATAAAGAGTCTTAGTCTTGAATGAACGAATGTTAGGTGAGACCTTGAATAATGATAAGAGGGTCCTTTATGTGAAACCTTGAACCAAGTGGTAAGGTTATGAAACTTGAAGTCGAAAGTCGTACTGGTATCCTTCATGTAATGAATGATGGACTTAAGGTTGATTGGATGGAACGGCATCACATCAATCCTTAGGAAATTCATTATGAGGTTTTTGTCGCCATAGTGAGGTTTCATCCCTTGGATTTGACACTAGGGATGGTGAATATCTAGAGAAGGTTGAGAACTTCAGAGAGTATTCCTAAACACTCATATTGCCTTGCTTGAGATTGATAAACTCCTCTACCTTAACCTCTCTCCTCTAACGGGGAAAGTAATTACCTAGAAAAGCTTCCTTAAATTCTTCCCACTCAATAGGATCCAACTCCACCGGCCTATTATCCTTCAATTGAGTGTACCATATTTGAGTATCATCCCTCAATTGATACGAAGCCAACTCCACCTTCTCTCTAGATGTAACCCCCATTGCACTCAATACCTTGTACACACCATCAAGGAACTCTTGGGGATCTTCACCTACCTTAGAGATAAGAAAGATCGGATGATTCATCCTCACAAAGTCTCTCAACCTAGAGGTCATAGTGCTCTCCAAAACCTTAGGCACCATAGTCAAATTAGCTTGAGTAGTCACGGCTCGGTCTAAAGCAATCAAAGCATCTCTAATATCACTATTACTCAACTCCGGATGAACCACCGTAACCTCATTACCTCCTTCTACATTAGGGACATGATCACCTTGGGGAGGGACTTGAGCACCTTGGAATCCTTGCCCATCTTGAGGAACTTTCTCAACTTGCTCAACTTGAGGAGGAATCTCCTCATTCACCCTTTCCTCATTCCAACCTTCTAGCGGTCATCCTTCTAGTATTCATCTCCTAGAAACACAATGAAACACATTAAGAAGGATACTCATAGCATTAATCTACAGCACGACATAGGAGTAGAAAAGAAGGGAAACTCTATCGTCCTATAGCCTCTCGCCCGTGATGTGTCGCGACTCACACCGATGGTCAACACTCTACTAGACGTAACTTGATGAGAATTTTTGATTCCTAAGACTACTTTCACAACCTATGCGCTGATACCAAGCTTTGTCACATCCCAAAACCACACCCTAGAAGTTAGGGCACAATCTCGGATTGTAACCGGCGTACTCGACCTCTCGGAGGTCTTATACAAGCCCTTTCATATCATTCATTGCATATACATACTGAAAAGTAGTGCGGAATTAAAACTTTTCACAAAACATATCATAGTCTTTAAAAACTCTTTCATATAAAAGTAATAGGAAATACTAAGTCTCAATCTCATCAATCTTAGCCACAATAGCACTTGAGACACGGCCCATACGAATTAGAAAACATAGTACTACTAAGTCTATTACAATACTTCATAAAAGAAACATAAAAAACATATATGCCCTTCAGTAAAATGAGGACATACTTCAACTTCTCTTGAACGATGTTATGGTCCAAGTCTTGCTTCCCAAATTCTCCTCAACTACCAAGAACTATATAGATAGATAAAAGCATGGAATTAGTACAACCACATGTACTAAGTATGGCATAACACATAAAAATCATGAAAATAGACATTTTATTGGAAATATGCATCTTTTCATTTAAATATCGTAATATAATCATAAGAACATCAACTTAGAAACACATAAGATATCATTTAAACCAATTATCCCATTTTAAGGAGTCACTTTACAGTAACTTGAATCACTGTTACAGTGAAGTCCCTTCATTGTACAGTGAAGTTCTTAGCCTTCGTTAGACACACCTTATAGCATGTAGTCTTCTTACTAAAAGATATCCTAAGATTCACTTAAGTCACACAAAGAGAGACCGCCCATACACCCATTCTAAGTGTGCCTAAATGATCCTCAAGATTACTCACGATGAGACACATACATACCTACAATACACCAATATACATAACATATAAGATATGACAATCTCCCTTACCAAGGTTATCAAAAGACTTACTTAAGTACTCCTAGAAGAGAACGCCCATACACCCTCTTCAAGGTTACCTAAATAATCCTTAATACTTCCTAAGTTTAGATCATGTCAAAGACAACAACCAACTTCCCTAACTAGAGTCATTCTCAAGACTTCCATAGATAAGACATGAAAAGATCATCCTATACGCCCTCTACACACTTTAGCTAAGGAATCCTTTAAGTCACTTTAGATTAGGTACTCATGCATTTACATACTTTCTAACACAAGTCATTAATTCATTAGTTAATTAGGAGACACTTACCACATAAAGGACATTCAAGTAATGGTCTTGGAGAAGACCTAGGGACTCTTACTAACACCTTCAAAGCCTATTGTGCAATGTCTAGATAGCATCCCATACCACCACCTAAACATCATAGAACTTCTCTAATGCTAATAGGTATCCCATATGATTAGAATAGGCAATAATCGACATAAACTATGGTAGAAAAAAATAAAATCCGGAGTTGTATCCTACTCCGATGAGGTTGTTCTACTTGCCAATAGTAGAACTTGGACACATCCCATGTAGGCACATGGTTAAGGAATATGAAGGGCATGCTTTGTAATCTAGCCTCATACATTAAGTAGAACTACTTCGCTTCCCATACTCACTCGGTGCTAGCCTTCGTTCTTATAGATTAAATCTCATTAACGTTCATACAAAAGGGTTCCATATCAAGTTAATAACCCAATTACATTTACCCTACCAAAGAAAGGTCCACTAGGGCTACCTTCCAATGGCGACAAGAACCTAAGTATTGATATGGCCGTTCCATCCAATCAACCTTAAGTCGATCATTCATTAAATGAAGGATACCATTACGGCTTTCGACTTCAAGTTTCATAACCTTACCACTAGGTTCAAGGTTTCACATAAAGGACACTATTGTCATCATTCAAGGTCTTACCTAACATTCATACAAGAGTAAGACACTTTAGCTTTCTAAGTCAAGACATCACATATTCACTTTATACATACATCAACTAAGTCTCTTAAGTCTACCTAAATAAGACACAAAATATTTCACTTTAGCACATATTCCATGTCATTCTGGAAGCACATAGGAACAACCATTATCATATTAAATTCACCCTATACACTACTATATAATCATCAACATAACCATTATAGACTCACATAGCCAAATACGAAACAATCATGTATCAACTCTAAGACTACACACAACACATAGTCATTAGGCTAACATGATCGCCTAAATAACATCAATAAAACAAACACAAACTTTCACATTACTTCACATGGGTAGATATGATCATACTTCACATAATCAACTACACAAATCAACATAATACTTCAAATATTGCCGACAAGGCAATCGTCATCATAATTCTTAAAAAAACGCCGACAAGGCCACATCAATTCACATAACACCGCCACCACAAGTGGACCATACCAATCACAACATATTTGAACTCTAATTAACAATAAATAAAGTAAAATAGGTCAGTGTACCACCACTTCATCCTCAACACTTCAATCCAATGCCAAATCATCCAATTCAACATCACAAGGCCCTTACCCATAGCCATGCACATCAAGTTAATGCATAAATCATAATACTCAATGAATATAAGTCAATTTAATACAGATTTATCAATATAATACCAATTAGATATCAATTGAATACAATTCTTACATCATTAGATAGCCTATAAGAAACTACACATCAATTCATAAACATTAGACCAATATCAAGTAACCCATAAATTAGTCAAAAACTAAGGTTCATAAATTACATGAGTTCATAGGTTATTTAGGTTAAAATCATCACTACTATAACAATTCAATCCATAATCAACGTTTAAAAACCATTAATGCAAGGACCCATGGTTGATCATGAAATAGGTCAAGTTCAACTTTGAAAACTTTAGAAAACATCTTTGAAAGTTGGGCTCCTTGATGAAATGAGTTTCAAGGATCAAAAAACACACCTCAAAAATACTAATCCTCTAATTTGATGAAGAATCTCCACTCAAATCACCAATCCAAGTTCTTCCTTTTGTTTTAGCTTTAATGGAGTCTTAAGGAATTTCTAAGAGATTTTGGGGTTTTGATTTTGAAGAATGAAATATTCTAAGTGTTAAAGACTTATATACACATTTAAAATACCCAAAAGACCCATTAGGAACCGACAATACTCTTTTTTGGAAACGGGGTGAATTTACGATATCACCCCTCTCTTAAGAGTGAACTTGTGCAGGAACGCAGGCTCAGAGACGGTTGCCCATCGACGGGGCGTCAGTCCATACACGGACCGTCCTGTCCTCCGTCGATGGGTTCAGGGACTGGAAAATGGGATCTTATCTCCCTATAATAAGTACCAAACAACGCCCTCCAACTACGGGGCGTCAACCAGGCCAATGTCTGTCGTTTACCATCCGTAGGTGGGACTGCCTTGGGCAGTTTTGGCCACCAACATGGGTCCTTCCTCAAGGACCCTTGGATGGTCCTAGTGGATACTTGCCCGGAAGTTTCCAACCCAAAAATTAACGTATACAAGTTTAGGACATCTCACATGAATTTCATCCAAAACAAACACGTAAAACTCGACGAAATATGCCTAGACACACAAGGTCATTTCAAGGCACATCTTTCGAACGTCGTGGACGTTCTTGGACGTTTGACCTCCAAACTTCTCGAAACTTGACACACTGACTTTATACATCATAATAACTCATTTAAGGACTTCACAACATCATGAATCACACAGAAGAACATAGAACCATATATGAGGTACATAGGTGACTTAGTCGTCGAACGTCTTGAACCTCCCTTGAAGTTTGACTTCCAAAGCACCTAAAATCTTAGCTAATGACTCAATACCATAGTATAGACTTATTTAGGACCTTATACCATCTTGACGACAATGTTAGGTTCTAGTTCACCTAAGTAATTTTTGGGATCTTACAATAACATATCAAAGATACATTTAAGCCAATACAATAGTACTATTACAATAAGCTATATCCAATTTACACATATTTACTTTTTTTCATATTCATCATTTGAAAAACCTTATTATTGACCTCAATCTTAGTCTACTAGTTAAATGTACATGTGAAGCCCCATAACCCCACACATACTTAGTAAACCCTTTATGAGACCATAAACCTTAACATTCATTTTCTACATCAACATATTAGTGAAGACAACTTCATTCATGTCAATAATCTTCATCATATAGTCATTTAGATCAACATAGTGCATACAACGATATGGTCACATCATATAGACTCATACCATGCACATCTTCATAACAAGTAGACCACTTCTAAAATATCATGCATAAAAACATATTCATAATCATACACCTTAGAACACCTTCCTAGAACTTCCTAAGGAGCTACTTGTGTAATGTCTAGAGGGGTTGATTACTTCCACCTATCCTAAGTAACCTCCCTTAAATCATTCTAGTTATGGTCCTAGTCATTTACTTCCATTGTTCATTTTACTTTAGGGAAACTACAGCCTTAACCGACACTAAGACCATGGAGGCTAAACATGGAATTTGGTGTTATCCCCTCACACCAAAAAGAGGGAATCTTACTTGCAAAGGTAAGACATGAGGAGTATGCTAGCATATTAGGTGAATTCACTTGCTAGATCCTATGTGGCAAGCATAGTTTATGGAACTTGTGGCTGTCATGGAAACATCAACTCTACACCATTTGTTGGGTCATGAGGATAACCACCCTATGAGTACCGTAGTGGACCCTTTTCGCCTTCCCTCATTAGGAAGGTGCCACCCCCTCATCTACAAGTTCACTCGGTGCTAATCAAAGTTCCCTTTATTGAAAAATCCTTTATTATCATTTCTTTATAAAACATAGGCTTAGGATATTTACTCCCCTATGCTTATTGTCACGACCGGAATCTAGACCCCAGGCGACACCGGCGTCGTTGACCTCTCAGAGGTCGCAGACAAGCCTACTTACGTCATTCTTACTTTACATAGGTTAATTTTTAGCGGAAAATTTGAAACTTTTTGTTTCTAAACATTACTTACTAAACATTTCTAATACATTCGTAATTTGTTCAACATCAACCATCTAATCATTAAGAGATAATCAAATGAAAGGAATAGTTCAATAAACATAAGTGTATAATTGCCAAAATGTCACCAATACATAGTCTGAATAAGATAAGAAAGAAACGCTAGTGGAACAAACTCCACTAGCTCAACTCCTAAACTAAGCTACAACATAAACAGTAGCATCCTCGAAAGCATGAGGACCTACCAAAACCGGATGAATGCTGGACGTCCGGATAACTGCAGCGATGATCCTGTAGCTCTATCATCCACCTGTGCCTGCACCTAAAATAGTAGAGTTTGTATAGGGTTAGTACACACTTGTACTAAGTATGGGTATATGCAAGTACACACCAAGGACATGCATGAGAAAGAATAGCTCTTTCCTAACAACATGATTTTTGGAAGTCAAGTCAGTGGACTTGCTAAATTGAGATTTGGAAAGTTTCCTAATTTGAATTAGGAAAGTAAATGATCTTTCCAAATCTGGATTAGGAAAGTCAGTGAGCTTTCCAGATTTGGAATAGGAAAGTTATGCCATGAGAATAACATACATCATCATACTTTTCACATTTTCACACAGCACATAACATTTACACATAGCACATATCATATAGCATACAGTACATTTTGCATGTAGCACATAACTTCGTTCATATCATTCATTCATATGCCATGAGACCTTGGAATCATGGACTTGACATTAAGACATCCCAGAAATGAGTGCTCAACATATGGGACCTCAACTAGGGAGTCTTCGTTAACAAACACAGATTCTGCTTCATTCATTCATACATACTTCATTTCAATTCATTCATAGTCCAGTGTAACCATCGATTATACCTAGGATGTATTTTAAGACTTTCATTAGGTTCGTTGTGCAATGACCAAGAATGACCTAATGTCATTACTTGAATCTAACTCACCTTTTGATTATCCTATCCTAACACCTTTGGTATTCATTCATTTCATTATGTGCATCATTTGAGGCTGGCCTCATTCATTCATTGGGAACTTTAACTTTAACCCACATAGATCATGTGAGCATCATGAAATCCAGTGTCTCCCCCACACCGAAAATAGGTGGAATCACCGGCCAAAGTGGTCCAATAACATGCTAGCGTACATGGGAATTTAACCCCGCCAGATCCCTATATTGGCAGTATAGGTTCGAAGACTAGGAGATATAAGGAAACCCATACCCAGCAAGCCGGACAGTCTCATCTCATGAGAGTTACGTGAACCTCCTCCCTTCCCGAAAGAAGGCATCACCGCTCATAGCTAGTCTATCGGTGCTCAATATAAAGTTCCATTTCATTCATCTCATACGTCATGGAAGTTGGCTTCTAGTATGAGGACATCATAGCTCATTAGATCCTCAGTGACCTCACTTATTTTTCTTTATTTTTCATAGCTTATTAATGAACTTTACTTGGCTGAAATTAACCAACAATGTGCTGGAAATTTGAGATACATTTTTCAGCTTCTTTTCATCAACATTTAGAGTTAATTCTTAGGGCATTTCGTGAATCATTTAGCTAATAGTTTTTCACTCAAATCAGCCACATTATACTTCATATGAACATCACGATTAATACAAGTTTGTGCACGTGAAATACAACCATAAAACAAGTCATTTTCATACTTCAATCCGTGTTCAAAGTCACGACTACACATTGCACACACATAAACACATATTTTCGGAAAGCATAGGTTATCATTCGTACGATTCCAAATACACATTCATGAACATATTCATCACGGAAAAACACCTTACATGCCTAATATCTACCAGCAGACATACCAACCTACAACCATCAATAGGAGCTAGTAACAGGGACATGAAATGGGGAAACAATCCTAGTTTTTGGATTAGAATCGACTGAATCATAGGGGTCTCTTGGGAATGGGACCAAGAGTAAGAAAATCCATACCTTTTATGTAGTTCAAACCTTGACTTGCTGCCCAAAACTTTCTCCAAAAATCACGTCCAAATCACCTCAACTTCAACACCAATTCGACGGAATAATCCTCCCTCTTGCGTAACGTTTTTGATTAGTTGTTTGTTTGTAATTTTCGTTGTGAGTTCTTCAAGTGTGAAGAACTTTGGTTTACCTACTGTTTTTTGAAGTTATTTTGGCAGAAAAAACGTGAATGAGGGTGATAGAGACGTGAGAGAGAGAGGTAAGCATGGGAGAGGAGAGTTTTCTTAGGCTTAGGAGTCTAGTTTAGGACTTAGTCAAATAAGATTTTATTTAATTATTAAAAATCTGATTTCCTTTTATTTTAAATCAGCTAATAAATAATAAATATAAATTAGTTACATTAATTTACCAACTTAAATTTAAAACAATTTAATTCATTGCTTCCACCTAGGTTCGAACCCGGGTGGAGCATGACTCCACTCCTAGAGTTCAAATTCGGCTCTCTCTCCCAAAATTGCCCCTCCATATTATTAAATAATTAATTATATATATATTTAGGGTAATTACGATACTACCTTTAGCCTGGTAAAAGACCATTTTACCCCTAGACCCTCAAAACTTAAAATTCCTTCTTTTTAAGTCCGGTAAAAACTCCTTAGATTAAATCTTTGTTTTTGAGAGCCTTACTTGGTTGGTCACAACCTTTCCAAGCTCAATTAACTCCCCAAGTTAGTTGGCTTGGTTTTAGCAAGGGTTCCGAGGTCTGGTTCTACACGCATCACTCCGTGTGAACCCTGGTCTAATCATAGGCATTCTTGACACACTAAGCATTTCTTATCTTATCCATTTTCAAGGTTGTTACACTAATCATAGGCATTCTTGACACACTAAGCATTTCTTATCTTATCCATTTTCAGGGTTGTTACATTATCCCCCCCTTAGGAACATTCGTCCCCGATTGACACTACTAACTATCTAGCGTAATGCCAGTCAGATCATAGCATAGTTACTATACACAATCAAGCAATAGGAACGAAGAATTGTGAGATAAGGAAACTTAGACTTAAGAGTAGGAAGTCTAACCTCAAGGGCTGAATAGATGAGGGTAGCGGGATCTCATGTCGGCCTCGGCCTCCCACGTAGCACCCTCAACAAGATGATTCCTCCACAATACCTTCACTGTGGCAATATCCTTGTATACTCTATCAGCTCTTACATTTCCTCCCGTTCGGACTGTAAAGTCTTACGAACTTCAGGGAGTAATCCCTGACTGATATCGAGCCCTGCTTAAGGTCGATGAATTCCTCAACCTTAGTCTCCTTCATTTATCTGGGAAAGAACTGCTCTAGAGTAGCCATCTTGAAAAGATTCCAAGTAATAGGACCTCCTCCTAAGGCCTTGCTATCCTGTCACACCTTATACCAGGATTGAGATACATCCTTTAGCTGGTAGGATGTCAACTCAGACTTCTTCACATCAATCAAACCCAACAGCCTGAGCTTGTAAAGTGCTAGCTTGGGCCATTTATACCAACGTTGCTCTTACTTCATCATCTGTCAACCCATTTGGGTTAACATGCATCTCTATTCCAGCAGCTGGATTCTGGGGGAAAACTTGGATTACCCCAGCAGTTGCTCCTCCAATATCTTCGCCTGCTTTTGTCCTTGTATTGATCTTTCGGAAACTTCAAGAGTTGATGTTAGACACGCTCATAAAACCAAGAAAATCAGACATTAGGAAAAGCACGATAAGATAAGAAGAAGGGAAACTTTCCTACGCATCATGTAGTCTCTAATCCAGGATAGTGGTGCACTTCACTACCATGACTTAGAAACTACTCAATGTGGTTGATGTGAACTTATTATTTTCGTAATTTAACCTAGTGCTCTGATACCAACTTTGTCACGACCGGAATCTAGACCCCAGGCGAGACCGGCATCGTTGACCTCTCAGAGGTCGCAGACAAGCCTACTTACGTCATTCTTACTTTACATAGGTTAATTTTTAGCGGAAAATTTGAAACTTTTTGTTTCTAAACATTACTTACTAAACATTTCTAATACATTCGTAATTTGTTCAACATCAACCATCTAATCATTAAGAGATAATCAAATGAAAGGAATAGTTCAATAAACATAAGTGTATAATTGCCAAAATGGCACCAATACATAGTCTGAATAAGATAAGAAAGAAACGCTAGTAGAACAAACTCCACTAGCTCAACTCCTAAACTAAGCTACAACATAAACAGTAGCATCCTCGAAAGCATGAGGACCTACCAAAACCGGATGAATGCTGGACGTCCGGATAACTGCAACGATGATCCTGTAACTCTATCGTCCACGTGTGCCTGCACCTAAAATAGTAGAGTTTGTATAGGGTTAGTACACACTTGTACTAAGTATGGGTATATGCAAGTACACACCAAGGACATGCATGAGAAAGAATAGCTCTTTCCTAACAACATGATTTTTGGAAGTCAAGTCAGTGGACTTGCTAAATTGAGATTTGGAAAGTTTCCTAATTTGAATTAGGAAAGTAAATGATCTTTCCAAATCTGGATTAGGAAAGTCAGTGAGCTTTCCAGATTTGGAATAGGAAAGTTATGCCATGAGAATAACATACATCATCATACTTTTCACATTTTCACACAGCACATAACATTTACACATAGCACATATCATATAGCATACAGTACATTTTGCATGTAGCACATAACTTCGTTCATATCATTCATTCATATGCCATGAGACCTTGGAATCATGGACTTGACATTAAGACATCCCATAAATGAGGGCTCAACATATGGGACCTCAACTAGGGAGTCTTCGTTAACAAACAGAGATTCTGCTTCATTCATTCATACGTACTTCATTTCAATTCATTCATAGTCCAGTGTAACCACCGATTATACCTAGGATGTATTTTAAGACTTTCATTAGGTTCGTTGTGCAATGACCAAGAATGACCTAATGTCATTACTTGAATCTAACTCACCTTTTGATTATCCTATCCTAACACCTTTGGTATTCATTCATTTCATTATGTGCATCATTTGAGGCTGGCCTCATTCATTCATTGGGAACTTTAACTTTAACCGACATAGATCATGTGAGCATCATGAAATCCAGTGTCTCCCCCACACCGAAAAGAGGTGGAATCACCGGCCAAAGTGATCCAATAACATGCTAGCGTACATGGGAATTTAACCCCGCCAGATCCCTATATTGGCAGTATAGGTTCGAAGACTAGGAGATATAAGGAAACCCATACCCGGCAAGCCAGACAGTCTCATCTCATGAGAGTTACGTGAACCTCCGCCCTTCCCGAAAGAAGGCATCACCGCTCATAGCTAGTCTATCGGTGCTCAATATACAGTTCCATTTCATTCATCTCATACGTCATGGAAGTTGGCTTCTAGTATGAGGACATCATAGCTCATTAGATGATTTCTCATCTCATCATTAGTATTAAGTGTGTTAAGCTCAATACTCTCATTAGAGTGTTCATAGAGACTGGTCTCTTCGTTATCTTACACTCTCATAGGTGAGTACGTATCGGTAACATTTACTTAGGCTCATTTGAGATTGCTCTTATCTTTTACATTATCCTCGTATCATGTTGTCACCACATTCATTAACATTAGCACATTTGCTCTTCATAATTACTCACCATTTATTACGTGAATGTTCACTTCATCATATGCCAATGCACTTGGCCATTTAGTGTGTTTCACACTTTTTCTTAACCCTTCTAGGGTTTCATCATTTCATTTCTCATTCCATCATTTGATTGTTCATTTCATCATTTCATTTTTCATTTCGTCATTTCATTGTTCATTTCATCATTTCATTGTTCATTTAATCATATCATTGTTCATTATATCATTTCATTGTTCATTTCATCATATCATTGTTCATTTCATCATTTCATTGTTCATTTCATCATTTCATTGTTCATTTCATCATATCATTGTTCATTTCATCATATCATTGTTCATTTCATCATTTCATTGTTCATTTCATCATAGGCCAATGCACTTGGCAATTTAGTGTGTTTCACACTCTTACTTAACCCTTCTAGGGTTTCATCGTTTCATTTCATACATCTTAGGTTCACTTATTTTTAAACGTATGCTAGACTTATGGGTCTATACATACAAGCCATGAGGCTTCATTCATAGTTTGTTAAGTGACTCATATCTTCCTAAAATTATGTAGTACAAGACTTATGTATCTTGTATGTATGCCAAGATCTCGATTTCGATCTAAGTAGGTGGCATTATTCTTGAACATTTAATTCACGTATGACTTATGTATCAATACGGAATTTGGGAAAGGGAACCCAAGTTCGAATCCCTTGGACAACACTTAATATTATTTTAAACTTGATAATTGCATTTTTCAGATTTGGGAGACCCTAGTTCGATTCCCATCAACCCCATAATATTTCCTTTCTTTTTCTCCTCTCTTTTTTTCGTTTACGTCAAGGAGGTTGTGGGTTCAATCCCCCACAAGCTCATTATTTTTATTTTAATTTCTCTCTTAACTTTCTCACCTATCCAAGAGGTTGTGGGTTCAATCCCCACTCTCCACATTTATTTTCTCCTTTATTTTTCTCTTAACTCTCTCATTCATTCAAGAGGTTGGGGGTTTAATCCCCACTCTCCACATTTATTTTTCTCCTAACTTTCTCATCCATTCAAGAGGTTGGGGGTCCAATCCCCACTCTCCACATTTATTTTTTCTCTTTTATTTTTCTCCTAACTCTCTCATCCATTCAAGAGGTTGGGGGTTCAATCCCCACTCTCCACATTTATTTTTCTCCTTATTTCACTATTTTTAACATGGTGAGGTCACGGGTTTGATCCTCAGTGACCTCACTTATTTTTCTTTATTTTTCATAGCTTATTAATGAACTTTACTTGGCTGAAATTAACCAACAATGTGCTGGAAATTTGAGATACATTTTTCAGCTTCTTTTCATCAATATTTACAGTTAATTCTTAGGGCATTTCGTGAATCATTTAGCTAATAGTTTTTCACTCAAATCAGCCACATTATACTTCATATGAACATCACGATTAATACAAGTTTGTGCACGTGAAATACAACCATAAAACAAGTCATTTTCATACTTCAATCCGTGTTCAAAGTCACGACTACACATTGCACACACATAAACACATATTTTCGGAAAGCATAGGTTATCATTCGTACGATTCCAAATACACATTCATGAACATATTTATCACGGAAAAAAACCTTACATGCCTAATATCTACCAGCAGACATACCAATCATAGGCATTCTTGACACACTAAGCATTTCTTATCTTATCCATATTCAGGGTTGTTACACTTATAGCATCTTCAAGCACCTATCTAGCTTTAGAGTATTCTTGGGCATACCTCAAGGCCCCTATATCAACTATATCTTCATACATGTGTGTGATTGTATACATATATGTGAGAAAACCTTTCACATAACACATTAAGACCACACATGACCATACTTTCATATTCAGGTACATAGAAACCAAACCTAGGAACTATCCTATCAAGGTACAAATGTGCAATGCATAAACAAGGTCTCATACCCTTACCCATACTAGTACACCTATCAAAATATACTAGTTAAGGAAACATAACATACTTCACATACATATATTTCACATGCATAGTAGTAGACAATAGTGAATATGAGAACAACCTTTCATTTAGACACTATGATCCTATACTACTTGTAAGCATGCATATAGAGTGTGGGTGTGTGTACATTGGTCAGTATGATCACATAATGGCTATCAACAACATATTGAGGCAGACACCTCTTAGGACCACAATACACATCCAAGCATAGACCACAAAATACACAATAGGATAGGAGGCAAGACAATCTACACATTATAATCTCCTAACTTTAGCTATTTACACCTTCACATAGGGGTAAATGGGTAGGGTCATCAATCATTAACACATCATTAATGCAGCACCTACACATGCTCTTACATAACCCTTTACATGCTCATAACAATAGTAACATAACCTAGATTCACAACTATGATAGAAGACTAGGAACAAGTTACATATAAGATGATCATCATAACCACTCATTCATATATTCATCAATTTTCCTTCAAGGACATGGTCAACAAATATATAATGACATAAAGTAAACACCACCACCATAAGTGGACCATACCACGCAATTCCATACAAGGATTCATCAACATTACTATAAAGAAGTAGAGAAGTAGAAAAGTAGAGCAATTCTTACCCATCCTTTAGCCTTTGGTCATCATTGACCTTTACTACTCTTTCATCAATAATTCAAGTATAGGGCATTATCTAAAGTACCATAATCATAAAAGAAACCATGTACAATTCGCTACAAGATCATATTACAATCTAATAGAATACACCACATATATACTAGAAAGTAGAAGAACATACATCTTTAACCCAATTCACTTTCATTGATCATAAATAACAATTTTTCATCAATACACATGTAGGGAAGTGGCTAAAGAGATCATTACTCAAACTAAATCATGCTTTATCTACCCTAACATTTGGATCATGTCATATACATTACAATAGTCACTTTATAGGTTAGAAGAATCTAAATCAATCTTTACCAATTCCATGGTTATTTATTCATATTAGATCAATTATACCTAATTATCATCACATTGTACATATAGGCATTAGTTAAGGACAATTAACAATCATCGTGTCACAAGACAACCAACCTAACGTCAAGATCACAAGTTACCACTTGATAGACTAGAAGAAACTAGATCAATTCAAGCCTATTCTTCTTTAATTTGATAATATGAGATTACTATCCATAATTCAATCATGATATTAAATTAAAACAGTAGCTATAATAATCATCACTTATTCGAATTTAACATTAAATCATAAAAAGAGCTATGTTACAGTGAATCATGGAAAACTAAGATAAACATGTTCAATCCTTCATACATTGATCCACATGGATCATTCATCATCAACTTATAATAAGTTCACATAAATAACATTAGGTATAAGCAATTCAACGTAAGAGAATCACAAATTAACCATTAACAAACCATGATCACAAAGCCCATGCAAGGACTAAATCGATTTAGGGAAGGAACATGTTTTCATCATTAAATTGGATTAAAATCACGTCCAAACCAATACATTAATATCAATTCATCATTATTTAAACATTTAAAATGTTTTGGGAAAGAACCCATGGCTAGATTGAAGAAGAAAACTTTGATCATGAAACCTTCTTTGAACACTTGAGATTAACTCTCCAAGTGAAAGGTTACTTGGAGATGAAGGATTACCATACCTTTATATTCATTAAAAACTTTTAAAGTTGATGAAAGGACCATAGGAATCCATGCTTAAATCTGATCTTGAGCTTCACCAACAATGGTGGTTTCTAGGGAGAACATTTTGGAGGGAAAGGTTCAATTCGTGTAGAGGGGATTGGGAATGGGTTGTTCACGTTTTCGATGACTTATATACACCCAAAAATAGGTAAATAAATGAATTAGAGTCAGCTTAGGACATGGGGTGAATTTCCCATTCACCCCTTAATAAGACAGTGCACAGGCAGGGTTGCAGGCCACCATCGACGGATGACAATCAACTGGCCGTTGGTCAATCGACTGGCCGTCCTTTCGCTTTCGTCGATTGGTCCTTAGCCAATTTTTGTTGAGACCTGCCCAAGATAAGTTTCAATCGATGATACCTCACCTACGGGTCGTTGGTCAACCAACTGGCCGTAGTTTGGTTCAGTCGATTGACACTGCCAAGGCAGTGTCTCGACAAGCCTTATGTCTTTCTTGTGGGCCCTTTTGCGGGGACCTTTTGAAGTCGTACCCGGATGTTTCCCATATAAATACAACCCTTAACAAGTTGTAGACCTTCACAAAAGTTTCACACAAAACAAATACTCGTAACTCGTCCAAACATGCAAGGCCCCATCAAGACGCACATGAACGTCTCAAGGGCTAAATTTCGAACGTCTTGGACGTTCTTGGACGTTTGACCTCCAAACTTCAAGAAAATTCATATAATTCCATTAAACATCATTATAAATCATTTTAAGACTACATAATCTCATAAAATACAAATATAAGCATGCATAGACACATGAGGCACATAAGTGACTAGTCGTCGAACGTCTTGGTCGTCCCTTGACGTTTGACTTCCAAATCACCTAAAACTTTATAAATTGCCTCTAAACCATATTATAAGTCATTTTAGGACGTTATAACATTAATACAAACATGTTAGACTCTAGACACCCTAACTCATTTTTGGGGTCTTACAGTGTCCCCCACTTGGGAACATTCGTCCTCGAATGACACTTAGAATATTTCAATCACAAAAAGGACTTCAATGCATCATAGAGCAGTTCATCTCAATAATAACATGGTCACATAGAATTTAATGCACCAAACTTACAAGGAACACAACTTCACATCATTTTAACACTCAATGCACACAAGCAAGCAAAACCTTGATTCACTCACTCTTTAATGCGTCATACATAGGCTCTTATCATGTTCATAGGAGGAACATCCTTATCCTAATCATAACATGGTCATTACACCTCAATTCATTAAGATCTCATATTGCAACTATATTTAAGTCACACTTAGGCATATTTCAACAACAAGTGTGAAGCAAGTAGGCACTAACTTCCATGCACATAGACTTGAGTAAGATAGGTTGACAATGGATTCTTATAAGTTAGACCTAGTGCTATGAAGGTCATACTTATCCATACCATGCTCAGTGGTGTCCATGGAGGAATGTCCTTCTCCTCAAGACACTTACATGTATCATGAGCTCACACCCAAGCAAAAGCACAAGGTCTATTTCATTTTAAAATGAGAAATTCTCAAATTTTAAACCAAGACATGCTCATATTTCCTTCCTAGTGAAGTCCAAATGGTAAGTCACACCAAGCACATCACAACAAATAGGAAGTCATTTCACAAAATTTCAAATTCTAACATAGCATTAGCCTTTACAGTAAGCATCATTTGGGAAAACAATACAAATCATAGGCACACACATGAATACTTAGCTACACATGCTTTCATCTTTTAAGAGTAATCCTACAATCATGCTTCCCAAACCATATAAATCACATAAATTTCAAGAGACTCAACATATTTCATTTTAAAGAGACTCAACTTTTCATTATAAGGCTAAACATTACACCTCACAAGTGATTAAAACCAAGTTCCTTACTTTACCTCATGAAGTCAAATTCTCAATTAGCATGTTAAGATGCACAATGCACACGAGAAAACATGGATTTTATCAAAATTTCCTTTTATGAATCTTGGAATCTTAAAAATATCCTTAAGGTAATGTCAATCAATACATACCAAACATATAAGGTTCATGCAATTCATACTTTATGCAAGACTATATTCATGAACAAGCTTACTAAGAATTCATTAGCTTGAAGTTCAAGTAAAAATAGAAGGACAAGGTAGAAAATATCTACCACCTTACCATTTCATCACCATCCCCCACTTAGGGTAAACCCAAATAAGAGCAACATAACCCAACCTAAAGAGGATCTTAACTTAACAACCTTCATGTTTCATCACTTAAAAGTGATTACCATTTAAAAGGATTTACAGTAAGTTAACATAGGAACACCAAGGTATTCTACTATTCATCTCCTAGGCAATTTATTCCCAATTATCAAGTTAGGTCATACCATTCAACCACATAAGATTTTCATACAATCTAATAGACACCAAGGTCATACTCATAAGGGAAAACAACAAGGAGACTTAGCCATACAATTTCTTCTTTTTCCTTAAACATTACAGTAAGGTGACTTCTAGGTCAATCAAACCCACATCATCACCCTACAAACATAGGAATACTACGCTTAATTCTAGGGGAAACATCAATTCCACAACATCAAGGACTCACAACACAATAAGAAGCTAGAAACAAATTTATGACTCATCATGCCATAAGACTTTCATTCTTCATTCTAAATAGCAAATATTCTTTTTGCATTCTTTATCATGCTCATATTCATCAATTCTATACACATTTCAACAACTTCCAATCAAAGAACAATTTAGTCAATTTCCGAAAAATCTTACACGAAGCTGCCAAACATTACAGGGAACATGCTTTCAAATTCTAAAAATGCAACATATAGGCAATCGATTGAAAAAGCATGACGATATGAGATACCAAACTTTACCAAGACAAGCATACTATCATCACACTAGGATCAAGTTTATTCAAAGAAATCCAATCCATACTAGGCAACTTATCAAGGACCACATATATACAAAGGGAAACATTGAACACTTGTAAGCACATATTCTTAGGGTAGCATGCTTCAATAGGTAGTCACTAAGAATTTCAAGTTCAAATCATAGTATTAGGCTACCATCAAGTAAAACCTTATAGGAACACATCATTCCAAAAGAACTCATTTTAACCATAATAACTTCTAACATGCTTTAACTATATCATGACATACATTTCTCAATATAACATGCTATTTCACGTAAATTTCATATGTAAAGCCATAATTGGCATCACATCATCAAAATATAGCAAAATTCACCTTCACACATACTCATTCAACCATTAAACCATGATAAGGATTTAAACTCACCTTTTCTCCCTCAAGCATAGAGATACAATCTCATTCAAGCAATCACATCTAAAAGACCACCGGACAAGAAAACATAAGAGAGAGATCTTATAGTTTTAAGTTCTATGGCACGATACGAGAATGATGAATAAGGGAAACTCTATCGTCCTACAGCCTCCCGTACCATTTGATGTGTCGCGACTCACCACCAATGCTACGAGATTCTACAAGACGTGACAATATGAGACTTTTAGAACCTAAAACCGCTTTATAAACCTCATGCTCTGATACCACGTTTGCCACATCCGGGGAGCACCCCCTAGAAGTAACATGGCGTACTTGACCTCTAGGAGGTCTTATACAAGCCCATAGTTATCATTCATCACATTGACATAGTAAATTTACCGGAAAATTTAAAACTTTTCATAGCACATCACATGCTAGAAACATCACTTCATATATATAAAAATATAAGTCATAATACATATTTATACCTTAAGTCTCTTTGACATCTTAGACTAAACAACATTAGAGTACATTAGGGACACAACCCTTAAGACATAATACATAACTATACAATATTTCAACTGTAACATTCCAGAAAATGTACTTGTTTAGTGAAGAGTCTATTAGGTTTGAAGAATATGTATTAAGGTACATAGGCATCCCAATGCCCAGTATTGAAGTAATATTGGGCATGTTAGAGAATATTGGCTTAAGGGTGTTAGCCAATTTTTGTATCTATTCACAAGTAACTTATAACTTAAAATACACTTTGATGTTCAAATGCTCCAATCCAAGCTTGTTAAGGAATTGTACATGCAATGAAGACCCTAAGCTAAAATTATTATTTATTGACACACATTAGGTACGAGGCATCCAAGTGTCAAGCCTAGGTACCATAGCACATGATCATTTAAAAGGATCATGTAGATTAAGTAGTGCCCAAGGACATAGTGAGGATCCTTGGACAAGAAGTAAACTTTCCAGAGTGCACGGTTAGGAAAGTGCACGGAAACACATGTGCAAGCACATGTGCTACCAACGGCCGATAGACCAAGCCCAACCGAGTCGGTTAGGGCGGTTCGCGGGCAGGCACGCGTCGGGTCAAGCCACGTGGGGCCGAGCTTCCTAACCAGTCCTAGGCTCTAACTAACTTAACTAACTAGCTAACTAACCTAGGACTAATTAAAATGAACTAACTAAGTGCACCCGACAACCTAAGACCTAACCGGGTGACACTAGCCGTAACTAACTAAAGAAACATCCTAGTACCTATGCAAGAAACACATGTGCAAGCACATAAGTTTTTCATACAATCTAATAGACACCAAGGTCATACTCATAAGGGAAAACAACAAGGAGACTTAGCCATACAATTTCTTCTTTTTCCTTAAACATTACAGTAAGGTGACTTCTAGGTCAATCAAACCCACATCATCACCCTACAAACATAGGAATACTACGCTTAATTCTAGGGGAAACATCAATTCCACAACATCAAGGACTCACAACACAATAAGAAGATAGAAACAAATTTATGACTCATCATGCCATAAGACTTTCATTCTTCATTCTAAATAGCAAATATTCTTTTTGCATTCTTTATCATGCTCATATTCATCAATTCTATACACATTTCAACAACTTCCAATCAAAGAACAATTTAGTCAATTTCCGAAAAATCTTACACGAAGCTGCCAAACATTACAGGGAACATGCTTTCAAATTCTAAAAATGCAACATATAGGCAATCGATTGAAAAAGCATGACGATATGAGATACCAAACTTTACCAAGACAAGCATACTATCATCACACTAGGATCAAGTTTATTCAAAGAAATCCAATCCACACTAGGCAACTTATCAAGGACCACATATATACAAAGGGAAACATTGAACACTTGTAAGCACATATTCTTAGGGTAGCATGCTTCAATAGGTAGTCACTAAGAATTTCAAGTTCAAATCATAGTATTAGGCTACCATCAAGTAAAACCTTATAGGAACACATCATTCCAAAAGAACTCATTTTAACCATAATAACTTCTAACATGCTTTAACTATATCATGACATACATTTCTCAATATAACATGCTATTTCACGTAAATTTCATATGTAAAGCCATAATTGGCATCACATCATCAAAATATAGCAAAATTCACCTTCACACATACTCATTCAACCATTAAACCATGATAAGCATTTAAACTCACCTTTTCTCCCTCAAGCATAGAGATACAATCTCATTCAAGCAATCACATCTAAAAGACCACCGGACAAGAAAACATAAGAGAGAGATCTTATAGTTTTAAGTTCTATGGCACGATACGAGAATGATGAATAAGGGAAACTCTATCGTCCTACAGCCTCCCGTACCATTTGATGTGTCGCGACTCACCACCAATGCTACGAGATTCTACAAGACGTGACAATATGAGACTTTTAGAACCTAAAACCGCTTTATAAACCTCATGCTCTGATACCACGTTTGCCACATCCGGGGAGCACCCCCTAGAAGTAACATGGCGTACTTGACCTCTAGGAGGTCTTATACAAGCCCATAGTTATCATTCATCACATTGACATAGTAAATTTACCGGAAAATTTAAAACTTTTCATAGCACATCACATGCTAGAAACATCACTTCATATATATAAAAATATAAGTCATAATACATATTTATACCTTAAGTCTCTTTGACATCTTAGACTAAACAACATTAGAGTACATTAGGGACACAACCCTTAAGACATAATACATAACTATACAATATTTCAACTGTAACATTCCAGAAAATGTACTTGTTTAGTGAAGAGTCTATTAGGTTTGAAGAATATGTATTAAGGTACATAGGCATCCCAATGCCCAGTATTGAAGTAATATTGGGCATGTTAGAGAATATTGGCTTAAGGGTGTTAGCCAATTTTTGTATCTATTCACAAGTAACTTATAACTTAAAATACACTTTGATGTTCAAATGCTCCAATCCAAGCTTGTTAAGGAATTGTACATGCAATGAAGACCCTAAGCTAAAATTATTATTTATTGACACACATTAGGTACGAGGCATCCAAGTGTCAAGCCTAGGTACCATAGCACATGATCATTTAAAAGGATCATGTAGATTAAGTAGTGCCCAAGGACATAGTGAGGATCCTTGGACAAGAAGTAAACTTTCCAGAGTGCACGGTTAGGAAAGTGCACGGAAACACATGTGCAAGCACATGTGCTACCAACGGCCGATAGACCAAGCCCAACCGAGTCGGTTAGGGCGGTTCGCGGGCAGGCACGCGTCGGGTCAAGCCACGTGGGGCCGAGCTTCCTAACCAGTCCTAGGCTCTAACTAACTTAACTAACTAGCTAACTAACCTAGGACTAATTAAAATGAACTAACTAAGTGCACCCGACAACCTAAGACCTAACCGGGTGACACTAGCCGTAACTAACTAAAGAAACATCCTAGTACCTATGCAAGAAACACATGTGCAAGCACATAAGTTTTTCATACAATCTAATAGACACCAAGGTCATACTCATAAGGGAAAACAACAAGGAGACTTAGCCATACAATTTCTTCTTTTTCCTTAAACATTACAGTAAGGTGACTTCTAGGTCAATCAAACCCACATCATCACCCTACAAACATAGGAATACTACGCTTAATTCTAGGGGAAACATCAATTCCACAACATCAAGGACTCACAACACAATAAGAAGATAGAAACAAATTTATGACTCATCATGCCATAAGACTTTCATTCTTCATTCTAAATAGCAAATATTCTTTTTGCATTCTTTATCATGCTCATATTCATCAATTCTATACACATTTCAACAACTTCCAATCAAAGAACAATTTAGTCAATTTCCGAAAAATCTTACACGAAGCTGCCAAACATTACAGAGAACATGCTTTCAAATTCTAAAAATGCAACATATAGGCAATCGATTGAAAAGCATGACGATATGAGATACCAAACTTTACCAAGACAAGCATACTATCATCACACTAGGATCAAGTTTATTCAAAGAAATCCAATCCATACTAGGCAACTTATCAAGGACCACATATATACAAAGGGAAACATTGAACACTTGTAAGCACATATTCTTAGGGTAGCATGCTTCAATAGGTAGTCACTAAGAATTTCAAGTTCAAATCATAGTATTAGGCTACCATCAAGTAAAACCTTATAGGAACACATCATTCCAAAAGAAATCATTTTAACCATAATAACTTCTAACATGCTTTAACTATATCATGACATACATTTCTCAATATAACATGCTATTTCACGTAAATTTCATATGTAAAGCCATAATTGGCATCACATCATCAAAATATAGCAAAATTCACCTTCACACATACTCATTCAACCATTAAACCATGATAAGCATTTAAACTCACCTTTTCTCCCTCAAGCATAGAGATACAATCTCATTCAAGTAATCACATCTAAAAGACCACCGGACAAGAAAACATAAGAGAGAGATCTTATAGTTTTAAGTTCTATGGCACGATACGAGAATGATGAATAAGGGAAACTCTATCGTCCTACAGCCTCCTGTACCATTTGATGTGTCGCGACTCACCACCAATGCTACGAGATTCTACAAGACGTGACAATATGAGACTTTTAGAACCTAAAACCGCTTTATAAACCTCATGCTCTGATACCACGTTTGCCACATCCGGGGAGCACCCCCTAGAAGTAACATGGCGTACTTTACCTCTAGGAGGTCTTATACAAGCCCATAGTTATCATTCATCACATTGACATAGTAAATTTACCGGAAAATTTAAAACTTTTCATAGCACATCACATGCTAGAAACATCACTTCATATATATAAAAATATAAGTCATAATACATATTTATACCTTAAGTCTCTTTGACATCTTAGACTAAAAAACATTAGAGTACATTAGGGACACAACCCTTAAGACATAATACATAACTATACAATATTTCAACTGTAACATTCCAGAAAATGTACTTGTTTAGTGAAGAGTCTATTAGGTTTGAAGAATATGTATTAAGGTACATAGGCATCCCAATGCCCAGTATTGAAGTAATATTGGGCATGTTAGAGAATATTGGCTTAAGGGTGTTAGCCAATTTTTGTATCTATTCACAAGTAACTTATAACTTAAAATACACTTTGATGTTCAAATGCTCCAATCCAAGCTTGTTAAGGAATTGTACATGCAATGAAGACCCTAAGCTAAAATTATTATTTATTGACACACATTAGGTACGAGGTATCCAAGTGTCAAGCCTAGGTACCATAGCACATGATCATTTAAAAGGATCATGTAGATTAAGTAGTGCCCAAGGACATAGTGAGGATCCTTGGACAAGAAGTAAACTTTCCAGAGTGCACGGTTAGGAAAGTTCACGGAAACACATGTGCAAGCACATGTGCTACCAACGGCCGATAGACCAAGCCCAACCGAGTCGGTTAGGGCGGTTCGCGGGCAGGCACGCGTCGGGTCAAGCCACGTGGGGCCGAGCTTCCTAAACAGTCCTAGGCTCTAACTAACTTAACTAACTAGCTAACTAACCTAGGACTAATTAAAATGAACTAACTAAGTGCACCCGACAACCTAAGACCTAACCGGGTGACACTAGCCGTAACTAACTAAAGAAACATCCTAGTACCTAACCTAGGATGGTCCAAAGGGGTTGGTTATGATCCTAACGACTTAGGGGTACTTTAGTAATTACCCTAGGTCACTTAATTAATTGAATTAGCAATTTAATTAATTAATTTAAAATCATGGTCAAACCTGAGACCCTTAGTCAAATGCTCTCCTACTTTTAGTCGATTTAGGAGGGGCATTTTGGTAATTCAACTGAAGGGTCTTTTGGCTAATTTATCGAACGACTATATATTGATATAAGGTCAGTTTTGGACCACTTTTAAACGTCCCAAATCAGATAAAACGAAATTTCTCTCAATCTCTCAAGAACACTCTCTTTTCCAAACTCCATTGAAGAACAAGAAAAGCTTAAGGAAGAAGAAAAAGGTTTCAAAGTTTCCAATCAGATTTCGTGGATTCTTCATCTATAAGGTATGGGTTTTCACTCTTGGGATTCCTTTCCCCAATAGGTCCTTTCAAGATAAGTTTTCAAGAACTTCAAATACTAGGGTTTTTACTCTACAAAACAGATTTTCTTCCTAACCCTAGATTTATGATTTTTAATGAAAAGTAAACGTTTTCTATATTCAATTTCGCATGAATTGTTGTGTAATTGATTGATAATGTTTGAATTTTGTGTGATACATGATCTTTCTCTATGTGATGGTTTTGAATGGTTTGTTTTTAGTGTTTGATAACGTGAAATCGTTAGGGTTAGAATTTAAGGTTTGAATGAACCCTTTAATGACCCGTTTATCTTCTCATATGCTATGTATTGATCTTGTACATGATTTTATGAGTTGTTCTTGATTATGTGATTGAGTATTTCACTATGTATGATTATGAATATTGCATGATGAATAAGATTCCTGGAAGTAAGAGGTAAGTCTTTTAAGTGTGATTACTCTAAATGTTTATGTTAGCCTAGAAACTATGATGCTATGTTATGAAAAGTAGGTATGATGTTGCTATGTGAATATGCTGGGCTATGAACACGTTACTTGTGAGATTATGATAAGAATACGAATATGTAAGTTATGATACTCTCTTGTATGCTTTACACAAAATGATTCTGCCATGTAAATCTCACAAAAGAAAGGTTACGATGAAAGGACAATTCTCATATAATCTAAAAGAGCTCATGTTCATGTTATAAAATGAGATAATCTCTTATGACCTATGATAAGCTTATGATAAAAGAAAACTTAAATGTTATTTCAAGAAAGGGACTTAAGCTAAGCACCGATGAACTAGATATGGGAAGTGTCACTTCCCTAGTGGGAAGGTAGGTTCATAATGATTCTCATGAGATTGAGGCTGCCATGTAATGTGGAACTATGGGTCTCTAATACATCTCCTAGTTCTTGAAATATGTTGCCACCATAGGATACTAGCTAGTGGATCCACCTAGAAAGCAATGTCATGTTAGGTTCTACTTTGGCCGGTAGACCACCTCTTTTCGGTGTGGGGAAGACACTGGATTCCATGTTTAGCTCACATGGTCTATGTCGGTTAATTGTAATGTTCCCTCATGTAAAACGAAAGTCAAGTAAATGAACGTTGACTAGGGTGACTTGAGGAGTTTGCTTAGTATAGGTAGTAGTATGGGACGCTACCTACACATTGCACAAGTTGACTCTAAGGGAAGTCCTAGGAGATTGTTCTTATGAATATGATAACGTGAAAGATATGACTATTATGATGCATGATGTTACTCTTATATGAATGTAGATCATTATAATGAATATGTTATTGAGTTATATTGTTATATGATGTGATTACTAATTACGTTACAAGTTACATGAAGCAAGACTTTACTTATGATCCCTTATCTTATCTACTTGGTTATGTGGGGTTATGGGGCTTCACATGACCATTGCACTTGTAGGTTGGGGATGGTATCATTGGTAAGTGTCTTGTATATTATATTTATATGATCTTTTGAATATGTAATGTTAACATGACTCTATGAGAAGATTTGTTGATTATGATCATGCTTTAACTTGTATGTGTTATATGGTATGTGCATTGAAGACTTACATATGACTTAGCATGTTTTCTAAAGAGATGATAAATGATCCTTTTTCATGCATGTCCATATGTGTTATGTGCATATACCCATACTTAGTACATGTGGCGTACTAACCCTATTACTTTATATTACTACAAATGTAGGTTCCAGCAATTGAAGTTAAGCAGGTCGAGTTGAAGAAGCTTGGAACTCTTTCTCCAAGTCATGGTAGGTCCTCATGTTCGAGACACTATCATTTATATTCCAGCTTATGAGGACTTAGTAGTTTTTGGAATACGTTATTTCCATTATGTTCTTTGGATTCTTTTGTATTAAGGCCTATATGGCATATTGACTATTATTGGCTAAGTCCAGATTTGCACTCTTAGATGGTTTCTATATATGTGAGACAGTTTTAGAATATCGTATGTCTTTATGAATCTTAAGTATGAAGTCTAAGTATACTTCATTAGTACGTTAAAAGTTTTTAATTTTCCGTAAAATTTAACTGTATGATTGTGATGAAAGCTAGGAAAAGGCTTGTCTGCAACCTCTGAGAGGTTAACGACGCCGGTCTCATCCGGGGTCTAGGATCCAGGTGTGACATCAACACTTTACAGTAAAGACATAAGTGGGAGATCCTTGAACTTAAGGATTCCTTTCATTGAGCTTGGGAATCATCTATCAAGATCTTCATTATTCAAGACATCCTTTAAGCATCCATAACCTAAACTTTGTGTAAAAAGTAGAGAAGAATGGGATTAGTACAACAATGCACTAAGTATGGCAACCATGCAAAACTGTGTATTTAAAAGGGACATTTTTCTTGAAATCATACTTCATGCCTTTTTGAGTAAATCTTCATAAAACCCTTATCCAATAGCATTTATATCATTCACATACATCAGATAAACATATTCAAAGGCCAAACATTTCATAAGATCGCATATAGAATTTATTACATTTTCAAGTCACATTACAGTGAATTAGTTTTCCCTTAACAATGAACTATCTTCCCTTTTATTCATTTACCTTCCAAGTTACCCTCTAGTGATACTTGGTGCAATGCATCACCTTAAGGCCACAAGGAAACATACATATCATCAACACAAGCCAACACATATCATTATATAAGCATAACATATCAAAGACACATTTAAGCCAATACCATAGTGCTATTACACTAAGCTATATCCAATTTACACATATAGTTACTTCTTTTCATATTCATCATTTTAAAAACCTTATTCATGACCCCAATCTTATTCTACTAGTGCAATGTACATGTGAAGCCCCATAACCCCACACGTACTTAGTAAACCCTTCATGAGACCATAAACCTTAACATTCATTTTCTACATCAACATATTAGTGAAGACAACTTCATTCATGTTAACAATCATAATCCTATAGTCATTTAGACCAACATAGTGCATACAAGGATAAGGTCACATCATATAGACTCATACCATGCACATCTTCATAACAAGTAGACCACTTCTACAATATAATGTATAAAAACATATTCATAACCATACACCTTAGAACACCTTCCTAGAAATTCATAATGAGCTACTTGTGCAATGTCTATATGGGTTCATTACTTCCACCTTTCCTAAGTAACCTCCCTTAAGTCATTCTAGTTATGGTCCTAGTCATTTACTTCCATTATCCATTTTACTTTAGGGAAAATATAGCCTTAACCGACACTAAGACCATGGGTGCTAAACATGGAATTTGGTGTTATCCCCTCACACCAAAAAGTGGGCATCTTACTTGCCAAGGTAAGACATGAGTAACATGCTAGCATATAAGGTGAATTCACTTGCTAGATCCTATGTGGCAAGCATAGTTTATGCAACTTGGAGCTGTTATGGAAACATCAAATCTACACCCTTTATTGGGTCATGAGGCTATCCACTCTATGAGGACCGTAGTGGACCCTTTTCGCCTTCCCTCATTAGGATGATGCCACCCCCTCATCTACAAGTTCACTCGGTGCTAAGCTAAGTTTCCTTTATTGAAAAAGCCTTTATTATCATTTCTTTATAAAATATAAGCTTAGGATATTTACTCCCCTATGCTTATAGCATCTTCAAGCACCTATCTAGTTTTAGAGTATTCTTGGGCATACCTCAAGGCCCCCCTATTAACTAGATCTTAATACATATGTGTGAGTGTATACATATATGTGAGTAAAACTTTCACATAACACATTAACACCACCCATGACCATACATTTTTATGCATATACATAGAAACCAAACCTAGGAACTATCATATCAAGGTACACATGTGCAATGCATAAACAAGGTCCCATACCCTTGCCCATACTAGTACACATATCAAGTCATCCAAGTTAAGGAAACATAACATACTTCACATACATAGACTTTACATGCATAGTAGTAGACACTAGTGAATATGAGAACAACCTTTCATTCATACACTATGATCCTATATTACTGTCACATCCCGAAACCACACCCTAGAAGTTAGGGTGCAATCTTGGATTGCGACCGGCGTCGTCGACCTCTCGGAGCTCTAAGACAAGCCTTTTCGTACCATTCATTGCATACATGTATGAAAAGTAGTGCGGAATTAAAACTTATCACACGAAATAAAAATACTTCAAAATATCTCTTTTATAGAAAAATATAATGAAAGGCTAAGTCTCAAAGTCGCCATCTTAGACATAGGAATATATTGGGACACGGACCATACTTCAAAATATAGAAAATAGCTAAGTCTATTACAATACTTTTCAATAAGTAAAACTAAATATCAAGATATCCTCGAATCTAGTGAGGACATACCAACTCTCTACTTGAATGAACACTAGTCCAAGCTTCAACTTCGAGACTCCTCTCAAACGCCACCTACAACTTTTGAAATAGACAAAATGTATGGAATTAGTACAAAAACTTGTACTAAGTATGGTGTAATGCATAAAATCATGATAAACAGACATTTATATAAAACATGCTCTTTTTTATTAAAACATCATAGCATAGGCATAAGAACAACATTTAACACCTTAGAAACATATAAGATATAACATAAGCATTTAATCAAATATTGAAGAACATTACAGTGAACTAAGTTCCACTTCACAGTAACCCTTTTTAGCTTACATTCTTCTCATTAAAAGTTATCCTAAGACTCACTTAAGAGAGACTAAGAGAAACCGCCCGTACACCCTCTCTACGCACAATTGAATGATCCTTAAGACTACCTAAGGTAAGATTATTCCCTTTTCCTTTCATTAACTCCCCATCTAAGGTTACTCTAAGATTAACCTAAGTAGGACAAGAAGAGACTGCCCATACATCCTCTTCAAGCTTCCCTAAGAAACCCTTAAAGCTACCCTAGATAGAGCACATTCTATTCATCATACCTTAGCTAAAGTCGTGATCGTTCATTAAGTCAATTTAAAGACATTTCATTCATAATAGACTTCACATAATGGTCTTGGAAAGACCTAGTGACTCACATACTAATATCTTCAAAGTCTAGTCGTGCAATGTCTAGATAGCGTCTCATTCCACTACCTAAACTTCCTAGAACTTATCCAACACTAGCATGTACACACATGATGAGAATAGGCAATAACCGACATAGACCATACTAGCTAGGCATGAAATCCGGAGTCATAAAACTACTCCGACGGAGGGTGTTCTACTTGCCAAGGGTAGAACTAAGACACATCCCATGTAGGCACATGGTTAAGGAATTTCAAGGTCTTTTATGTACTCTAGTCTCATTGTCAAGTAGAGGTACAATGTACTCTAGTCTCCTTATTAAGTAGAGCTACAAATCATAACATATTCACTCGATGCTAGCCTTTGTTCTCATAGAGTAAGTTCAATATAAGGGACATATGAAAAGGTACCATCTCTTAGTCATTACCTAGTCATAATGCACCTACCAAAGATGGGTCCACTAGGGCTGCCATTCAATGGTCTATAAGGATAGCTCATTCTTAACCTTATTTCTATATAGAAGATTCCGCATATTAGTCATGCTTAGAAGGGCACCATCTTAGGTCTACAGATCCTAGGCTTTCATTAAACATTCATCAATACACATACAAGACAAAGGTGCCTAAGCCTACTAATTCAAGATGTTCATATTCATCATATACATGTATCAATTAAGGGACATAATCTACCGAAACAAGACACATCATTAGTTCACATTAGCACATATAACATATCATTTTTTGAAGCACTTAGCAATGACCCTTATCATCTTTATGTCATCCTATACGTTACTATAACATCATCAATATAACCATCATATACTCATATAGTCAAGTAGTAATAATCATGTATCAACTTTAAGACTACACACATAAACACATAGTCATACTACAACATGATTACCTAATATCCATAGAAGAATACAGACATTCACATTACTAGCATGTAGATAGATATAATCATACTTCACATAATCAATTACACAAATCATCATAATACTTCAAGTAGTGCCGACAAGGACATGATAATCAATATACTTAAAATAACGCCGACAAGGCCACATCAATAACATAACACCGCCACCATAAGTGGACCATACCAATCACAACATAATCGAAGTCTAATTAACTAAAATAAAGAGAATTAGGGCAGCGTACCACCAATCCATTCTCACCACTTCAACCCATGTCTAAATCATCCAATTCAATACCATAAGGCCCTTACCCATGCCATGAACATCAATTCAAAGTATAAATCATAATACTAGATGAAACTAGGTCAATTCAATATATATAAAACAATCTAAGACCAATTAGACATCAATTGAATAAATTCTTACATCATTAGAAAGCCCATAAGAAACTACACATTAATTCATAAACATTAGACCAATATCAAGTAACCCATAAGTTAGTCAAAATCTAGGGTTCACAATTTCATGGGTTCATAGGTTAATTGAGTTAAAATCATATTAATAACCACAATTCAATCACTAAACATGATTAAAAACCTTTAATGCAAGAACCATGGTAGATCATGAAAAAGTCAATTCATCTTTTGAAAACTTTAGAAAACATCTTTGAAAGTTGGGCTCCTTGATGAAACGAGTTTCAAGGATCAAAAGTCATACCTTTATTGGATAAAATCCACGAAAATTTGGTGAGGAAATCAATGAAGAACTTCAATCCTAGATTCAACCTTACCCTTGTTTAAAGAATCTTGACAAATCTTGAATTTTCTTCAATGGAGTCTACTTTGATTTTTTTCTTGAGGTTTTGCCCTAGGGTTTGAGAGAGAAGAGAATGATGAATTTAAAGATGGAATTAGGATTATGTAAGGATTTATATGACTTGTAAAACCAGTTTTATTTAGGTTTTCCTAGTGGGAAAATGAGAGGAAATTACCTTAATTACTATTTTTCCGCGGCCAAAACGGGACTGCACTATACTATTCACTAAAATGGTCATAACTTTTTATCCGAAAACTAGATTGATGCGAAATTGCTGGAGTTGAAAATAGGATTCAAATACCTTTAATTTGATAGGTCATGGCTCACGTAACTCTTAATATTCTAAGAGATATGGTCGTTTGAATTTTACCCAAATAAAATCTTATGTCTAAACTTAATTGGTAAGGAAACATTCCACTCTACTTTGTGCAAGGTTTTTCTAATGACCTTAATTGATATTGAAAATCGTTAGCACTAAGAAATTTACCTTAAAACCTAAGAAAATTAAGAGTCACTCAGTATGACCTTATACGAAAATTTAAGAATTGCTAGGGCTTAACTTAGAAAATTTTGGGATCTTACAATCTTCCCCACTTGGACAACATTCGTCCTCGAATGACACTTGTCACTCTCCTAACACTTCCAAGAGTGAAGATTCAGTTAACAACTCTCAACCATACCACATACCATATTATAGAACACACAATCGAGGAGAAAACATCAATTTCACATAATCAAGAAAATATAACACAAGAAGATAGAAACAATTCTACAACTCATCATGCTATAAAACGCACATCCTTCATTCCTAATAGTAAAAACTCCTTTTATATTCATTATTATGCTCATACACATCAGTTCTAAACACATTACAAAAATTTTCTACCAAAGAATGAATTAGTCACTTTTTCAAAAATCTTACAGTGAACTGGCAGCCTTACAATGAACATGCTTTAAATTTTCAAAAATGTAACCTTTAGGCAATTGATGATATAGACATGCTAATATGCAATATCAAACCCTATAAACACATTCTACAACATAATCATAACTTCATGAAATGCATAATTCAAGGAATCAATGAAATTCATTTCCAATAAGTCTCCTACACGCCATGCACATGCAACATGCTTCTATACTTTCTAGCCCATCTACTAACCATATTCCCAACTTAGAAGGAACTCATATCACTAAAGAGAGAAAAACAAGAACTTACCATCATCATAATCTCCCTCATCCGGCTTTCCTCCTCTAGTACGGAGTGCAAAAGAAACTCATAACATTTCACTCTACGGCACGACATAGGAGTAGAAAAGAAGGGAAACTCTATCTTCCTATAGCCTCTCGCCCATAGATGTGTCGCGACTAACACCGATGGTCAAGACTGTACTAGACGTGGATTTATGAGACTTTTCGATTCCTAAGTACTACTTCATAACCTTATGCTCTGATACCAAGCTTGTCACATCCCGAAACCACACCCTAGAAGTTAGGGTACAATCTTGGATTGCGACCGGCGTCGTCGACCTCTCGGAGGTCTAAGACAAGCCCTTTCGTACCATTAATTGCATACATGTATGAAAAGTAGTACGGAATTAAAACTTTCCACACGAAATAAAAATACTTCAAAATATCTCTTTTATAGAAAAATATAATGAAAGTCTAAGTCTCAAAGTCGCCATCTTAGACATAGGAATATATTGGGACACGACCCATACTTCAACATATAGAAAATAGCTAAGTCTATTACAATACTTTTCAAAAAGAAAAACTAAACATCAAGATGTCCTCAAATCTAGTGAGGACATACAAACTCTCTACTTGGATGAACACTAGTCCAAGCTTCAACTTCGAGACTCCTCTCAAACGCCACCTACACCTTTTGAAATAGACAAAATGTATGTAATTAGTACAAACACTTGTACTAAGTATGACGTAATGCATAAAATCATGATAAATGGACATTTATATGAAACATGCCCTTTTTGATTAAAACATCATAGCATAAGCATAAGAACACCATTTAACACCTTAGAAACATATAAGATATCACATAAGCATTTAATCAAATATTGAAGAACATTACAGTGAACTAAGTTCCACTTCACAGTAACCCTTTTTAACTTACATCCTTCTCACCAAAAGTTATCCTAAGACTCACTTAAGTGAGACTAAGAGAGACCACTCATACACCCTCTCTAAGCACACCTGAATGATACTTAAGACTACCTAAGTTAAGATTGTTTCCTTTTCCTTTCATTTACTCCCCACCTAAGGTTACTCTAAGATTCACCTAAGTAGGACAAGAAGAGACCGCCCATACACCCTCTTCAAGATTACCTAAGCAACCCTCAAAGCTACCCTAGATAGAGCACATTCTATTCATCATACCTTAGCTAAAATCTTGATCGTTCATTAAGTAAATTAAAAGACATTTAATTCATTATAGACTTCACATAATGGTCTTGGAAAGACCTAGGGACTCACATACTAATATCTTTTAAAGTCTAGTCGTGCAATGTCTAGATAGCGTCCCATTCCACTACCTAAACTTCCTAGAACTTATCCAACACTAGCATGTATCCCACATAATGAGAATAGGCAATAACCGACATAGACCATACTAGCTAGGCATGGAATCCGGAGTCATAAACTACTCCGATGGAGGGTATTTTAATTGCCAAGGGTAGAACTAAGACACATCCCATGTAGGCACATGGTTAAGGAATATCAAGGTCTTTTATGTACTCTAGTCTCATTCTCAAGTAGAGGTACATTGAACTCTAGTCTCCTTCTTAAGTAGAGCTACAAACCATAACATATTCACTCTGTGCTAACCTTTGTTCTCATAGAGTAAGTTCTATATAAGGGACATATGAAAAGGTACCACTTCAACCCATGTCTAAATCATCCAATTCAATACCATAAGGCCCTTACCCATGACCATGAACAACAATTCAAAGTATAAATCGTAATACTAGATGAAACTAGGTCAGTTCAATATATATTTAACAATCTAAGACCAATTAGACATCAATTGAATATAATTCGTACATCATTAGAAATCCCATAAGAAACTACACATTAATTCATAAACATTAGACCAATATCAAGTAACCCATAAGTTAGTCAAAATCTAGGGTTCATCAATTTCATGGGTTCATAGGTTAATTGAGTTAAAATCATATTAATAACCACAATTAAATCACTAAACAATGATTAAAAACATTTAATGCAAGAACCCATGGTAGATCTGTCACAACCCAAGAGCTTACACTAGAAGATAGGGTACAATCTTGGATTGTAACCGGCGTCGTCGACCTCTCGGAGGTCTAAGAGAAGCCTCTCGTATCGTTCATTGCATTGGCATAGTAAATTTAGCGGAAAATTTAAAACTTTTCATAGCACATCATATGCTAGAAACATCACACCATATATATATAAAACATAAGTCATAATACATATTTAGACTCTATGTCTCTTTGCCATCTTAGACTCAATAATTTTAGAGTACATTAGGGACACGGCCCGTACGACACATTACATAACTATACAATATTTAAAGACTTTACATTAAAGACATTAGTAGGACATCTTGAACTTAAGGATTCCTTTCCTTCAGCTTGGGAAATCACTTATCAAGCTCCTCAATCATAGATCTCCTTTACGCATTCCATAACCTACACTTTGTGTAAAAAGTAGACAAGAATGGGATTAGCACAAGAATGTACTAAGTATGGCAACCATGCAAAAACATGCATTTAAAAGGGACATTTCCTTTGAAATCATACTTCATGCCATGTTGAGTAAATCATCATAAAACCTTTATCAATAGCATTTATATCATCCACATACTTCATAGAAACACAATCAAAGGCCAAACATCATAGAAAAGCACAAATAGAATTTAAGTACAAATAGAGGTCACTTTACAGTGAACTCACTCTCCTTAACATTAAATCTTTCTTTCAATTCATTTGCTTACTAAGTAATCCTTTAGGGATACTTGGTGCAATGCATCACCTTAGGAACATAAGAGAATACCATACATAGCATCTACACAAGACAACACATGCCATCATAGAAGTATAGTACAATATAATCATAGTCAAACCAAGACTACAATATCATACATAAAGGACACATACATAATCATATCTATTAAGGTACCTTCCTAAACTTCCTAAGGAGTCACTTGTGCAATGTCTAGATGGGTTCATTACTTCCACCTATCCTAAGTAACTTACCTTAAGTCCTCCTAGTTAGGATCCTATTCAATTACTTCCATTGTCCATTTTACCTTTAGGGAAATCATAGCCTTAACCGACATAGACCATGGGTGCTAATCATGGAATCCGGTGTCATAAAACCTTACACCGATGGAAGGTGGTCTACCGGCCAAAGTAGAACCTAACATGACATAGCTATCTATGGAAATCCACTAGCTAGTATCCTATGGTGGCAACATAGTTTATGGAACTTGGGGAATTCATGGAAATATCAACTCTACACCCTATGTTGGGTCATGAGGCTATCCACCCCGTGAGGACCGTAATGAACCCTACCTTTCTTATGTAAGAAAGTGTCACCCCTCACATGAGGACCGTAGTGAACCCTACTCTCCTATGTTGGAAAGTGTCACTCCCTCATCTACAAGTTCACTCGGTGCTAGGCTAAGTTCCCTTTATTGAAAAGCCTTTATTACGTTTGTTTATAAAACATAAGCTTAGGATATTCATCATTCATATGCTTATAGCATATTCAAGCACCTATCTAGTTTGGAGTATTCTTGGGCACCCCTAGTAAGGCCCCTCTCACTAACTAGATCATCCATGTGTGTGAGTGTATACTTAGATGTGAGCAAACCTTTCACATAACACATAAGGTCACACATATTCATATATCAATGCATAAGTCTATAGGCATAACTATATGAGCAATACTTTCATATAAACCTACTAAGACACTATACGCATTCATACTTCATTATATCATATTCATAACATGTTCATATAATCATCCTTCATATGCATAAGAACCAAACCTAGGAACTATCCTATCAAGATACACATGTGCAATGCATAGACAAGGTCCCATACCCTTGCCATACTAGTACACCTATCAAGTCATCCTAGTAAGGGAATACAAATCATACATTCATAAACATCACCTTAATATGCATAGTAGTAGACACTAGTGAATATGAGAACTACCTTTCATTTAGACACAATGACTTATACTACTTGTAATATGCATGTAAGTGAGAGTGTGTGTACATTGACCAACATGATCACATAATGGCTATCAATGACTTCTTAAGTCAACCACCCTCTTAGACCACATTACACTTCCAAGTACATAGCACACAACACATAATAGCATAGGAGACAAGACAATATATACAATGTAATCAAGACTCCTAACTTTAGTTTTCACACTTTCATATAAGGTGTACATAGGTAAGGGATTATTAACCATCTTAACACATTAATGGCAGCACCTATACTTTACCCTAACATGGTTATACACATGCTCATGAAATACCCACACAACCTAATCCACAACTAGAATAGGAAAGTAAGCATAATCTTCTCATAGTATCATCTTAAGCACATGTTCATAAGTTCATCAATATGCCTTCAAGGCCATGGTGAACATATATATAATGACAATAAAGTAAACACCGCCACCATAAGTGGACCATACCACACAATGCCATATAAGGCTTCATCAACATGACTATAAGGATAGAGAAGTAGAAGAGTAAAGGAATTAAGCATTCTTACCAATTTGTCACCCTTTGATCATCATTGATCAATACACCTTATTCATCAATAAGTCACATATATGGCAGTAGCTAAACATACTTTAAACATATAAGAAACCATGTACAAGTCGCTACAAGATTATACCATAACATAATACAACATATCAACATACTAGGAAAGTAGGATAACATAAATCATTAGCTAACTTCCCTTACATTGATTTTAGATCATAGTTCATACATATATAAGTCTAAGGAAGTAGCTAAACCTACATTTAACCATATTGAAATCATGATTACATACTCTCAAGATTAAGGTTACAACATAGGCATTTAGGCTTATCAATTTGCTAGAGTATAAAAGACTTTACAAATACTATGAACTATCTAAGGCTTTGATCATCATTCATATTTCATCAATAATATACTGATTAGGCAGTAGCTAATTAGATAAGAAATCAAGACTAAATCATACTTTATCTAATCACAATTCGAGATACATCACAACTTAGCTTCTTGACTTCATTACCTAAAGGAATCTATATCAATTCATGCAAGCCCTTCTTAATTTGATCATTAAGGATTTATACCTACAAAATTCATCCATTACATCACACTAAAACAGTAGCTACAGCAGTTCATACATAATCAAGAGTCTACACAACCGATCTCACAATCGACTTCAAGACAACATGTAGAAACATAGGCTACTCATGCTCAAAACTTCATATATTTATAATCATGGACTTATAATCATAAATTTAACATCAATTAATGTAAATAACAATAACCACAAGCAATTGAACGCAAGAGAATCACCAATTCATCAAGAACAAGCCATAATCACAAAGCCTATGCAAAGGCTAAACCAATTTTGGAAGGAACATGGGTTCATCATGCAATTGGAGTGAAAACACATTAAAACCATTGAATTAACTTCAATTAATCATGATTCAATCATTAAAAACATTTTGAGAAGGAACTCATGGCTAAATTGGAAGATTGGAAACTTGATCATGAGATTTCTTTGAAAAACATTGAGAACGGCTCTCTAGATGAAAAGATAACCAGAGATGAAGATCACCATACCTTTGTCTAGTTAAAAAACCTCTAAACTTCATGATTCATCCATAGAAAATCCATCTCCAACCAGATCTTGAGCTTCACCAACAATGGTGGTTTTAGAGAGAACATTTTTAGGGAAAGGCTTTAAACATGTGAGAGGATTTGGGAATGGGTTGATCACGTTTTGGATGACTTATATACACCTAAAATTACTTAAATAAACCTATTATAGTCAGTTTAGGATGTGGGGTGAATTTCCCATTCACCCCTTTAAGTGACAGCACGCAGGCAGCCAAACCTGCAGGCACTCGCGACGTGGGCCTCGACGGGGCGTCATGGCATGACGGGCGTCATGCCCTCCGTCGCCATGACTTGCCAAATCTTGGATTAAGTCCTGCCCAAGGCAATCCCCTTCGACGAGACCTGCTCGACGGGCCGTTGGGGGACCAACGATCCGTCGTTGGGTCCGTCAAGGGACACTGCCCAGGCAGTGTCTAGGCAGCTTTGGGGTCCTTCTTTTGGGGCCTCTTGTGGGGCCCTTTAGAAGTCGTACCCGGACGTTTCCAATGCGATTACAAACCTTAAATGTTATAGACCTTCCACATAAGTTTCATCCAAAACAAACACCTACAAGACGTCCAAACAGCCTTGACCCCACATGACATACGATGAACGTCTTAGGGGCTATCTTTCGAACGCCTTGGACGTTCTTGGGCGTTTGACCTCCAAACTTCACGAAACTTCATATCAATAAATTAAACATCATTTAAAACCATTTCAAGACTTATTAGACTCAGTTCATACAATTTAGCATGCATACACACATGAGGCACATAAGCGACTATTCGTCGAACGTCTTGGACGTCCCTTGACGTTCGACTTCCAAATCACTTCAAACTTTGTACACTGCCTCTATAACACATAATAAGGCATTTTAGGACCTTATAACATTAAGACGAGCACGTTAGGCTCTAGACACCTTACTCACTTTTTGGGTCTTACAATATCCCCAGGAACATTCGTTCTCGAATGACACTTAGGACTCTTTAATCACAACAAGGACTTCAATGCACATAAGAGAAGTTAATAACATTTAAAATATCATCAAATCATCTTAGAACTCGATGCACACAAGCAAGCAAAACCATTACTCACTCACTCTTTAATGCATCAAACACAAAAGTTCTTTTTCATGTTCATGGGAGAACATCCTTATCCTAATCATAACAAGACATATCGCCTTAATTCATTACAAGAAAAACCTTGAAAAGCTACTCATAGGCAGATCATAACTCATACTCAAAGTTAGTAGGCATCATACTTCAATGCATATAAGCTTGAGTTAGTTAAATCACAAAGATCTTCATTAGAGACCTAGTACCATGAAGGTCATACTCAATCATACCATGCTTAGTGGTGTACATGGAGGAATATCTTGCTCCTCACACATTTCATGCATCATGAGTTCACACCTTAGCAAAGTACAAGATCAATTTCTTTAAAAATGAGAAATCTCAACTTTCAAGCCAAGACATGCATATATTTTTGTTCCTAGTGAAGTCTAAACGGCAAGTCACACCAAACATCACAACAAAATAGGAAGTCATTCCACAATTTCTTTTCTTAACATAATACTCACCCTTATAGTAAGCCTTATTTTGGAAAAATAACACAATTATAGGCATACACATGAACACTTAGCTTGACATGCTTTCACTTTTCAAGAATGAGCCTAAAATTTTGCATTACAAATCATCAAATCACTAAATTTTTTAAGAGAGTCAACATATTTCATTGTAAAAGAGACTCAATTCCATTACAAGGCTAAACAATTTACCCTACAAGTGACTATTACCAAGTTCCTTGTCTTACCCATGAAGTCAACTTCACAATTAGCACATTGAAATGCAAGTCAACAAGAGAAAACATGGATTTTATCAAAAACTTCTTTAATGCTCTTTGGAAAATTCACACCATATCTCTAAGATGAATGTCAATCAATTCATACCAATTAATATAAAGATCATGCAATTCACACTTTATGCAAGACTATTTTCATGAACAAGCATACT
>CM040621.1:51342821-51435123 GCA_022817965.1 Solanum lycopersicoides
GCTTCACCAACAATGGTGGTTTTAGACAGAACATTTTTTTAGGAAAGGCTTTAACATGTGAGAGGATTTTGGAAGGGTTGATCACGTTTTGGATGACTTATATACACCTAAATTACTTAAATAAACCTATTATAGTCAGTTTAGGATGTGGGGTGAATTTCCATTCACCCCTTTAAGTGACAGCACCGCAGGCAGCCAAACCTGCAGGCACTCGCGACGTGGGCCTCGACGGGGCGTCATGGGCATGACGAGGCGTCATGCCCTCCGTCGCCATGACTTGGCCAAAATCTTGGATTAAGTCCTGCCCAAGGCAATCCCCCTTCGACGAGGACCTGCTCGAAGGGCCGTTGGGGGACCAACGATCCGTCATTGGGTCCGTCAAGGACACTGCCCAGGCAGTGTCTAGGCAGCTTTGGGTCCTTTTTTGGGGCCTCTTGTGGGGCACTTTAGAAGTCGTCCCGGACGTTTCCAATGCGATTACAAACATTAGAATGTTATAACCTTCCACAAAGTTTCATCCAAAACAAACACCTACAAGATGTCCAAACAGCCTTGACCCCTACATGACATATGATGAACATCTTAGGGGCTATCTTTCGAACGCCTTGGACGTTCTTGGCGTTTGACATCCAAACTTCACGAAACTTCATATCATAAAATTAAACAATAATTTAAAACCATTTCAAGACTTATTATCCTCAGTTCATACAATTTAAGCATGCATACACACATGAGGCATAAGCGACTATTGTCGAACGTCTTGGACGTCCCTTGACGTTCGACTTCCAAATCACTTCAAACTTTGTACACTGCTCTATAAAATAATAAGGCATTTTAGACCTTATAACATTAAGACGAGCTACGTTAGGCTCTAGACACCTTACCTCACTTTTGGGGTCTTACAATATCCCCCACTTGGAACATTCGTTCTCGATGACCTTAGGACTCTTTAATCACAACAAGGACTTCAATTCACATAAGAGAAGTTAATAACATTTAAAATATCATCAAATCATCTTAGAACTCGATGTACACAAGCAAGCAAAACCATTACTCACTCACTCTTTAATGCATCAAACACAAAAGTTCTTTTTCATGTTCATGGGAGAACATCCTTATCCTAATCATAACAAGATCATATCGCCTTAATTCATTACAAGAAAAACCTTGAAAAGCTACTCATAGGCAGATCATAACTCATACTCAAAGTTAGTAAGGCATACATACTTCAATGCATATAAGCTTGAGTTAGTTAAATCACAAAGATCTTCATTAGTTAGACCTAGTACCATGAAGGTCATACTCAATCATACCATGCTTAGTGGTGTACATGGAGGAATATCTTGCTCCTCAACACATTTCATGCATCATGAGTTCACACCTTAGCAAAGTACAAGATCAATTTCTTTAAAAATGAGAAATCTCAACTTTCAAGCCAAGACATGCATATATTTTTGTTCCTAGTGAAGTCTAAACGGCAAGTCACACCAAAACATCACAACAAAATAGGAAGTCATTCCACAATTTCTTTTCTTAACATAATACTCACCCTTATAGTAGCCTTATTTTGGAAAAATAACACAATTATAGGCATACACATGAACACTTAGCTTGACATGCTTTCACTTTTCAAGAATGAGCCTAAAATTTTGCATTACAAATCATCAAATCACTAAATTTTTAAGAGAGTCAACATATTTCATTGTAAAAGAGACTGAATTTCCATTACAAGGCTAAACAATTTACCCTACAAGTGACTATTACCAAGTTCCTTGTCTTACCACATGAAGTCAACTTCACAATTAGCACATTGAAATGCAAGTCAACAAGAGAAAACATGGATTTTATCAAAAACTTCTTTACATGCTCTTTGGAAAATTCACCATATCTCTAAGATGATGTCAATCAATTCATACCAATTATATAAAGATCATGCAATTCACACTTTATGCAAGACTATTTTCATGAACAAGCATACTAAGAAATTCATATTTTCCAATTCAAGTAAGAATAGAAGAACAATGTAGACAATTTCTACAATTTCACTACTCAAACACCATCCCCCACTTAGGGTAAACCCAATTAAGAGTAACTTAACCCAACATATAGAGGATCTCAAAGACACAAACTTCATATTCATCACTTAAAGTGATTACTACTTTAGAGGGAATCTTCATTAATTCAATTAAGC
The DNA here is from genome assembly GCA_022817965.1 of Solanum lycopersicoides. Lineage (NCBI taxonomy): Eukaryota > Viridiplantae > Streptophyta > Magnoliopsida > Solanales > Solanaceae > Solanum > Solanum lycopersicoides. The sequence goes on from CM040621.1 coordinate 51,345,013, forward strand.
AACTCTAAGGCATTCTAAACCTTATCATTTTAGGCAAATCATCCTCAACCATCAATTTTGATCATACTATTCTATTCACATAAGGTCTTCCAACAATGCAATAGACACTAAGGCCATACATCATTAGTGGGAAACAACAAGGAAGTTCATAACACAACAAGATGTTTAGAAATAATCATTACGACTCATCATGTCATAAGATTCTCATCCTTTAATTTAAATAGCAAAATTCTTTTCCACATTCTTTATCATGTTCATATTCATAAATTCTTCACATTTTTCAACAACATCAAAATCAAATGGCAATTTAGTAAGTTCTACAAACATGATACAATAAGTTGCCTAGTCTTTACAACTAGCATGCTCCCAAATACCCAAAAGTGCACCCTTTAGACATTTGATGGAACAAGTATGGAATTATAAGATACAAAGCTTTACCCACTCAGCCTTTATAAGCATGCATACTATATTTACAACTCAAGTCTCCACAAAAGACTCCAATTTATACTAGCAACTCATCAAGTATCACTTATATACAAAGGAAAACAATGCACACCTTTAATCACATAGACTCATAGGATAGCATACCTCCATATGTAGTTATTAAACAATCCAAGTTCAAATCCTAATATTTGGCTCCTATCATACAAAACCATATAGGAATACACAATTTAAGAGAATTCACTTTAACCACCATAACTCCTAGCATGCTTCAACTATATCACGACCTACATCATTCGACATCACTTGCTTATTTCACAAAGACTTCATATATTGCCATAATTGGCATCACATAATCAAATAAGAGATATTTAATACATAACAAGGTAAGATAACCAATCATAATCCTCATAGAGTTAACATGTGCAATGATCAAGTAAAGCTCCATAACTTTACTAAACCAAGTAACCCAACAAGAACTACAATTAGCACCATACTCCACTCATCTATAACCTTCACGCATGGATAACTCCATATCTTTTAGCACACTAGGCTACTTACATTTTTACAAGCATAGAGATCACCTCATAAGGGCATTCACATTTATCATCATACACATACATAGTATTAACCTCCTAAGGTCTCCATTAAGGCAAACTAGTGCAAGACATAGGTAGAGTCCCATACCCCTACCTAAGTCTAGTTAACCCTTCAAGTCACATTAGTTAGTATATACATCATCAAATAAGGACGAGTGTCACCTTCACCCATACTCATTCAAACCATAAAACAAAGATAAGCATTTTAAACTCACCTTTTCTCCCTCAAGCATAGAGCAATCTCATCCAAGCTACCATATCTAAAAGACTACCGGACAAGAAAACATAAGAGAGAGATCTTATAGAATTAAGTTCTATGGCATGATATGAGATTGATGAAGAAGAGAAACTCTATCGTCCTATAGCCTCTCGTACCATTTGATGTGTCGCGACTCACCACCAATGATACAAGACTCTACTAGACGTGGCAATATGAGACTTTTTAGAACCTAAAACCGCTACTTAAACCTCATGCTCTTATACCAAGTTTGTCACAACCCAAGAGCATAACCTAGAAGATAGGGTACAATCTTGGATTGTAACCGGCGTCGTCGACCTCTCGGAGGTCTAAGATAAGCCTCTCATATCGTTCATTGCATTGGCATAGTAAATTTAGCGGAAAATTTAAAACTTTTCATAGCACATCATAAGCTAGAAACATCACACCATATATATATAAAACATAAGTCATAATACATATTGAGACTCTAAGTCTCTTTGCCATCTTAGACTCAATAACTTTAGAGTACATTAGGGACATGGCCCATACGACAAATTACATAACTATACAATATTTAAAGACTTTACATTAAAGACATTAGTAGGACATCCTTGAACTTAAGGATTCCTTTACTTGAGATTGGGAAATCACCTATCAAGCTCCTCAATCATAGATATCCTTTAGGCATTCCATAACCTACACTTTGTGTAAAAAGTAGACAAGAATGGGTTTAGCACAAGAATGTACTAAGTATGACAATCATGCAAAAACATGCATTTAAAAGGAACATTTCCTTTGAAATCATACTTCATGTCATGTTGAGTAAATCATCATAAAACCTTTATCAATATCATTTATATCATCCACATACTTCATACAAACACAATCAAAGGCCAAACATCATAGAAAAGCACATATAGAATTTAAGTACAAATAGAGGTCACTTTAGAGTGAACTCACTCTCCTTAACATTAACTCTTTCTTTCAATTCATTTGCTTACTAAGTAATCCTTTAGGGATACTTGGTGCAATGCATCACCTTTGGAACATAAGAGAATACCATACATAGCATCTACACAAGACAACACATGCCATCATAGAAGTATAGTACAATATAATCATAGTCAAAACAAGACTACAATATCATACATAAAGGAAACATACATAATCATATCTATTAAGGTACCTTACTATAACTTCCTAAGGAGTCACTTGTGCAATGTCTAGATGGGTTCATTACTTCCACCTATCCTAAGTAACTTACCTTAAGTCCTCCTAGTTAGGATCCTATTCAATTACTTCCATTGTCCATTTTACCTTTAGGGAAATCATAGCCTTAACCGACATAGACCATGGGTGCTAATCATGGAATCCGGTGTCATAAAACCTTACACCGATGGAAGGTGGTCTACCGGCCAAAGGAGAACCTAACATGACATAGCTATCTATGTGGAAATCCACTAGCTAGTATCCTATGGTGGCAACATAGTTTGTGGAACTTGGGGAATTCATGGAAATATCAACTCTACACCCTATGTTGGGTCATGAGTCTATCCACCCCGTGAGGACCGTAATGAACCCTATCTTTCTTATGTAAGAAAGTGTCACCCCTCACATGAGAACTGTAGTGAACCCTACCTCTCCTATGTTGGAAAGTTCACTCCCTCATCTACAAGTCCACTCGGTGCTAGGCTAAGTTCCCTTTATTGAAAATCCTTTATTACGTTTGTTTATAAAAACATAAGCTTAGGATATTCATCATTCATATGCTTATAGCATATTCAAGCACCTATCTAGTTTTGGAGTATTCTTGGGCACCCCTAGTAAGGCCCCTCTCACTAACTAGATCATCCATGTGTGTGAGTGTATACTTAGATGTGAGCAAACCTTTCACATAACATATAAGGTCACACATAATCATATATCAATGCATACGTCTATAGGCATAACTATATGAGCAATAATTTCATATAAACCTACTAATACACTATACGCATTCATACTTCATTATATCATATTCATAACATGTTCATATAATCATCCTTCATATGCATAAGAACCAAACCTAGAAACTATCCTATCAAGATACACATGTGCAATGCGTAGACAAGGTCCCATACCCTTGCCCATACTAGTACACCTATGAAGTCATCCTAGTAAAGGGAATACAAATCATACATTCATAAACATCACCTTAATATGCATAGTAGTAGACACTAGTGAATATGACAACTACCTTCCATTTAGACACAATGACTTATACTACTTATAATATGCATGTAAGTGAGAGTGTGTGTACATTGACCAACATTATCACATAATGGCTATCAATGACTTCTTAAGTCAACCACCCTCTTAGACCACATTACACTTCCATCTACATAGCACACAACACATAATAGCATAGGAGACAAGACAATATATACAATGTAATCAAGACTCCTAACTTTAGCGATTCACACTTTCATATAAGGGGTACATAGGTAAGGGGTTATTAACCATCTTAACACATTAATGGCAGCACCTATACTTTACCCTAACATGGTTATACACATGCTCATGAAATAGCCACACAACCTAATCCACAACTAGAATAGGAAAGTAAGCATAATCTTCTCATAGTATCATCTTAAGCACATGTTCATAAGTTCATCAATATGCCTTCAAGGCCATGGTCAACACATATATAATGACTATAAAGTAAGCACCGCCACCATAAGTGGACCATACCACACAATGCCATATAAGGCTTCATCAACATGACTATAAGGAATAGAGAAGTAGAAGAGTAAAGGAATTAAGCATTCTTACCAATTTCTCACCCTTTGATCATCATTGATCAATACATCTTATTCATCAATAAGTCACATATATGGCAGTAGCTAAACGTACTTTAAACACATAAGAAACCATGTATAAGTCGCTACAAGATTATACCATAACATAATACAACATATAGATTTCATGGTTATCTAATATTAGATCAATTATACCTAATTATCATCACATTGTAAATATAGGCAGTAGTTAAGGACAATTAACCATCATCGAGTCACAAGACAACCAACCTAACGTCAAGATCACAAGTTACCACTTGATAGACTAGAAGAAACTAGATCAATTCAAACCTATTCTTCTTTACATTGATCATATGAGATTAGTATCCATAATTTAATCATGATATTAACCTAAAACATTAGCTATAATCGTCATCACTTATTCGAAATTAACATTAAATCATAAAAAAAGAGCCATGTTACAGTGAATCATGGAAAACTAAGATAAACATGTTCAATCCTTCATAAATTGATCCACATGGATCCTTCATCATCAATTTATAATCAATTAACGTAAATAACATTAGATATAATCAATTAAATGTAAGAGAATCACAAATTATCCATTAACAAGTCATGATCACAAAGCTCATGCAAGGACTAAATCGATTTTGGGAAGGAACATGGGTTCATCAAGCAATTGGATTAAAATCACATCCAAACAAATACATTAACATCAATTCATCATTATTTAATCATTTAGAACATTTTTGGAAAGGACCCATGGCTTGATTGAAGAAGAAGAACTTTGATCATGAAACCTTCTTTGAAAACTTGAGATTAACTCTCCAAGTGAAAGGTTACTTGGAGATGAAGGATTACCATGGCTTTATATTCATGAAAAACTTTAAAATTTGATGAATAAATCATAGAAATCCATGCTTCAAGCTGTTTTTGAGCTTCACCAACAATGGTCGTTTCTAGGGAGAATATTTTTGGAGGGAAAGGTTCAATTCGTGTAGAGGGGATTGGGAATGGGTTGTTCACGTTTTAGATGACTTATATACAACCAAAAATAGGTAAATAAATCAATTAGAGTCATTTAGTTCGTGGGGAGAATTTTCCATCACCCCTTAATAAGACAGTGCGCAGGCAGTGTTGCAGGCCACCATCGACGGATGACCATGGACTGGCCGTACTTTGGTTTCCGTGGATTGCTACTTGGACAATTTTTGGGTTGAGACCTGCCCAAGATAAGTTAAATTAGACTAGACCTCACCTACGGGCCGTTGGTCGACCAACTGGCCATCGTTTGGTTCAGTCGATTGACAGTGCCAAGGCAGTGTCTCGACCAGCCTTCCGTCTTTCTTGTGGGCTCTTTTGCGAGGACCTTTTGAAGTCGTACCAGACTCTTCCAAACGTAAATATAACCCTTAACAAGTTGTAGACCTTCCACATAAGTTTCACCCAAAACAAATACTCGTAACTCGATCCAAACATGCAAGGCCCCATTAAGACGCACATGAACGTCTCAAGGGCTAACTTTCAAACGTCTTGGACGTTCTTGGACGTTTGACCTCCAAACTTCACGAAACTTCATATAATACCATTAAACATCATTATAACTCATTTTAATACTTCATAATCTCATGATATACAAATATAAGCATGCATAGACACATGAGGCACATAGGTGACTAGTCGTCGAACGTCTTGGTCGTCCCTTGACGTTTGACTTCCAAATCACCTCAAACTTTTTACACTGCCTCTAAACCATATTACAATACATTTTAGTACCTTATAACTTTAATACAAACATGTTAGACTCTAGACACCCTAAATCATTTTGGGGGTCTTACATAGCCTTTGTTCTCATAGTAATTTAAATAAAGGCATATATGAAGAGGTTCTTTATCTAGTTCAGAACCAAATCATAACACCTTACCTAAAGGACCCCTAGGGTTGCCTAAAAATGGTTAATAGGATAGCTCAATGACTTTCCTAAGGATAATTTCATGCCATTCCATCCAATCAACCTTAAGTCCGTCATTCATACTAGAAGGATACCATTATGGCTTTCAACTGCAAGGATATCATAACCTTCATTCTAAAAGGTTATACATAAATGACCTTCTTTGCTATAGTCAAGAGCCTGTTCTATTTAAACATGTACATTCATGATAAAGGGTATTATAACCTACTAAGTCAAGGATTCATATTCATGTTCTTTATGTATAAAGTAAGGGGCACAAGTCTACCAATACAAGACACACTTTACATTATCACATATATCATATCATTCAAAAAGCACATAGGGACAACTAGATTTACTTGCAATTCACCATACACACTTCTATAGAATCATCAACTTGACTCATAATAACGTTCGTATAGTAAACTAAGAGGATTCACACCTCAACATCAAACATATACATAGAAGGCAACAATCTAGCCTATCATGATGACATAACATCCTTTATAAGAACTCATGCTTTTACTTGACATGTCCACATAAGTCATCAATATCTTCACATACTCCCATAATCAAGTTATAAGATGATAACACCATAATACATGAAGTAATGCCGACGAGGCCACATTGTTTCACAATTCATAAAGTAATGCCGACAAAGCCACATAATTCACAAGTATAGCACATAAGCACCGCCACCATAAGTGGACCATACCAATAATCATCATAGTTTAAGACCTATACTACACAATATAGAGAGACTTAGGGCAGCATACCACCAATGAAATCTCACAACTTCAATCCATAGACAAATCACACAACATAATACTCAAAGACCGTTACCATTGGCCATGATAACCAATTCAATCCAATAATCATAATTTACAATGAATCCAAAGTATTTCAATATGAATTTATAAATTTAGGACAACCTACATATGAATCTAAAATAATTCTTTCATTATTCAATAGCCCTAATCAAACTACACAAGAATTCATTAGTATAAAGACATGATCAATTCACCCATAATACAGTCAAAACTAGAACTCCATGGTTTGCATGGGTTCATGGAGATTTAAGGTTAAAATTGTCAAACTAACATCAATTCAATCATAATACAATGATTCAAAATGTTTTATGCAAGAATCCATCGTTAGATCTTAAGTTAGAAGTTCATCTTTTGAAAACGTTTTGGAAAACCATTTTGAAGATTGGATGCTTGACGAAAAGAGATTCAAGGATGAAAACCATACCTTAATTTATACTATACCACGAAAACTGAGAAGAATTGATGGAGAAATTATTCTTCAAGCTCCAATCTCCCTTCAAGCTTCAGTGGTGTTCTACAGAGTTCTCTAAGGGTCTTAGGGTTTTGATTTTGACTAATGAATTGAATAGGGGTTCTAGACTTATAAATCTACTTAAAATACCTAAAATTACCTTAATAAACCGTCCAACTAATTTTAGGAAGTCTAGGAGAAATACCTAACTTGCCCTTGAGCTGGCCGAGATGTTGCAGGAAATTGCAGACTATCAACGACTCCTAAAATGATGCCTCGTAGACCCCCCTACGGACCGTCCTGCTAGTCCTTTGTTTGAGTCTGAAGCTGTACAAATGGAGCTCAAGGTCCCCACACAATTTTCAACCTACGCCCCTCCACCTACGAGGCGTCAATTGCCTTTCGTAGGTGAGGCTGGTTTTGACAGCTTTTTGCTAGGAGTTGGGTCCTCCTCAAGGACCCCTTGGTTGGTCCTTGGGGAGTTTTGTTCAGACGTTTCCAACCCAAATATAGTCGTACACATGTTAGGGACCCTTACATCAGTTTCATCCAAAACGAAAACCTAAAACTTGATGAAAAAGTCTAAGGCACACAAGCACGTTTCAAGGAAAATCATTCGCATGTCATGGACGTTTGACCTCAAAACTTCACCAAACAAACTTGAGAGTCGTCACAACTAGATTAAAAACAAAAATAGGAATTAGGGACGGTAAAATTTGTAGTCATACAAAAAACTTGTTCGTAATTGTTTTTAGTGACATGATAGATTTTAAAAGCAAATTTTTATCTATTAGCTATTTAGCATTGAATTAGCGATGATGTTTGTAGCTAATTTAAAATATTTTTACTATGCTGGCGAGGAATAGGCACGTTTGTTATTGTTGCACCAGCGAGGATTCTGTCGCAGTTGACATGAACATTATCGAAGAGAAAAATATATCTTTGTTCCTCATCAGAAGGAATATTAATATTGCTGTTTACGTGTTTTAAACTTTAGTTGTTTTATTATAATATCAAGTAGTAGAGTGGTGTATCATACTTCCTTTATCCATAATTATTTGCGCACATTTGAATTGACACACCTATTAAGAAAACAATAATTGATATCATTTTACCCCTATTAATTATGAAGTGGATGAATTAAAAAGTTAAAATTTTCAAGAAATTCACATTTTTCAAAGTAATAAATTTAGTGTATAATAGATAAAAAAAAATTTCCTTTCTTAATCTGTCAAAATGGACAAGTAATTAGAAACAACTAAAAGGAAAAGTGGACAAGTAATTAGGGATAGCTGGAATACCTATTATTTTAGTTAGGTAGCGAATATAAATATTTGATCAAGAAATCGTGCGCGTCATAAAGTTTGATGAATTTATAATTTATGTTTTGAGTTTACTTTTAATTTAATTTGTAATAGTTGTCAGCTGCTACGCATAAATGCTCGCAATAAATGCAATGCAATAGTATAAGTACTATTGATAAAAAAATTAGGTTAAATAAATGTATATATTATTAATAAAGAGTGTGAAATATTTTATCACTTAATTTTTATTAGATTTTAAGTAAGAGTGTTAATTAGAGCCATCAATATGGGCTAGGCCCATTGGGCCGGTCTGGCCTAACCCGGGATTTAATAGGGTTGAGCTAAGATATTTGGAGCCCATTTAAGAAAAGGTTTTTTTAGCCCGGCCTCAATAAGTCTGCTAATTTTTTAGGCTTGAGAAATACTGGTAGGGTCGGGCCGTGGACCAATAAAAATCTATTAAAACATAATATAATATTAAAATTTAAAACTAAAGATAGTCCAAACTTAAAACAATCAGGTTAATATTTCTATTTAGATATTTATATTGTTATTTTAAAAAACAACTTAATAAGTATTGTAAAGATAATTTTATTTGTGAATTTGATTAACAAGTAGTAACATTAATATCATGTAATATTGTTTTGTCGATATTTATGATAATATTTTTAAATTATAACTTACAATTTAATTTTATAATTATAAAAAAATATAATTTTTAAAAATGTAGACTGGTCCGATAATCCTGTAGCCCGCGTACTTGTGGGTTGGGCCGACGGTTTTCTGGCCACACTAAAAATGGGCTAGCCCAGCCTGACCCGCAAAATATCAAAGCATGTATGGGTTAGCCTGTATGGGGTGAGCTATCTCACATTGACAACTCTATTGTTAATGAATCTAAAAATACATGGTTAGTGGCAATTAAAATTGGGCGGACCCAACTACAACAATATAACTTGTTTAAGAATTATTATATATATATGTATATATACATATATTGTAACATTCCAGAAAGTGTACTTGTCTAGTGAAGAGTCTATTAGATTTTAAGACTATGTATTGGGGTACATATGCATCCCAATGCCCAATATTGAATAATGTTGGGCATGTTACAGAATATTGGCTTAAGGGTGTTAGCCAAATTTTATGTATTAACAAGTAACTTAAACAAAGCTTGTTTAGGAATTGTACGTGCAATGAAGACCCTAAGCTAAAATTTTATTTTCATCGCTTACACACATTAGGTACTAGGAATCCAAGTGTCAAGCCTAGGTACCATAGCACATGATCATTTAAAATGATCATGTAGATTAAGCAGTGCCCAAGGACATAGTGAGGATCCTTGGAAAATAAGTGAACTTTCCAAATGAACTTTCCAGAGTGATAAGCTAGGAAAGTTCACGGTAACACATGTGCAAGCACATGTGCTACTGACCGAGAGACCAACGACAAAGCTTAACCGATTCGGTTAGAGCGGTTAGGGTACAGGCGCGCATCGGGTCCAGCCACGGGGGGTCGAGCCTCCTAACTGGTCCTAGGCTCTAACTAACTACCTAACTAGCTAACTAACCTAGGACTAACTAAAATAACCTAACTAGTGTACCCACATCTAGGACGAAATCGGGTGACACTAACAGAGTAACTAACTAAAGAAACATCCTAGTACCTAAGCTAGGATGGTCCAAAGGGGTAAGTTATGGTCCTAAAGACATAGCGATACTTTAGTAATTATCCTAGGTTACTTAATTAATTAAATTAGAAACTTAATTAATTAATGTAAATGGTTAAACCCGATACCCTTAGCAATTTTAGATTTCGGTTAAGTCAAATGTTCTCCTATTTTTAGTCAATTTAGGAGGGGCATTTTGGTAATTAACTAATTGATTTATTTATTTAAGTTATTTAGCCTAAGTTGAATTAGTCAATATTCAGTTCCTAAGACTTAGACTCACGTTTATTCATTAGAAAACCTACGACTAAAAACAGTGAACAACTTAAGAAAAACCTTAGGCAATTTCAAGGGAGTTCTTCAAGGTTTTCGTGCAAAGTGCAAGGTGATCTTCGTAGATTCAATTCTACAGTAAGGTATGAGTTTTATCTCTTGGATTCCTTTCCCCAAGAGGCTTTTCAAACATTTTGAATTCAAGAATACCGAAAATAGGGTTATTCCCAATGAATCGCATGTTCATTTCCCTAGTTCACCCTATTTCGATTCTTGTAGTATGTACAATGTAAATCTCAAGCAATTGTTGGTATGTGGTGCTAACTTATAATGATGTGTATGTTTCTGTAATTTATAATCTCGAATGAGACCTATATGTTAGATTCGTATGATTAGGGTATTATTTACATGAGATAATAAATGTTGTAATGCCTAGTTGTGTTCGAGATGATGGAATCGTTCTTATAGGCCAATCAAAGGCTAAAAGTTGTCTTGCTTAAAATGATGAAATTACTATATATATTCATGACGTAATTGACTTGGCTGGTGATAATATCAAAGTTTGATTTATGCCAACAAATTGGCTGGTAAAACTATGTCAAAAATATTATTAGAATTGGCCAATACTAAATCATACCAATCTTATATGGCCAATGTAAATTATGATGTTTCTTGTAAGCCAAATACATATTTGATAAGTTAACTTGACAAGATGTAACTCAATGAACTCATAACCAAGGGTATGCCAACAATTAGGACAAGTCCCAACATTCCCTATTTAAATGAATATTGTGAACATAACAACACATTGAATAAGTCATTATAACTTTCATAAAGAATGGTACAAGACTATCAATTAACGTTGAACAAGATAAGGTGAGTAATGAAATAATTAAAAGCTTATGAATTATGGAATTGACCTAATATAGGGTGTTAAAGAAAGTGAGACAAGTCTCACTTACACTTAAACGATTATCTCAAAGATACTTACATAAGAGGGTGCTAGAAACCGTGAGACAAGTCTCACTCGCACCATGATGATAATGTAAGATTAAATTCACATTCATCAAGTATAAAAGAAAGGGGTGACCAGTCATCCATTGAGCTAAGTGTACCTTATACTAGAAGCCAGCTTCCATAATGTTTGAGTCAACTCTAAAAGTTGTAAAGTATAATAAATCTGAGCTAAGCACCGATAGACTAGCAATGAACTTGTGCTAGAACATGTAAGCCTCATGAGACGATATCACCACCAAGGTGGATCAGGGTCTCCCAAAGTCTCCTAGACTTCGAACTATGTCGCAAGCATAGGTACTAGCTAGTGGATGAATCCACCTAAGAAAGCTAGGCAGTATTCAGTTGCACTTTGGTCGGTGATATCACCTCTTTTCGGTGTGGGGGAGACACTGAATTTCATGTTTAGCTCACATTATCTATGTCGGTTAAATGCTCAACAAAGTATTCGGTCTCACTTTAGCCGTGAACCACCTCTTTTTGGTGTGGGGAAGACATTTGACTCGGTTTCACCTTAGCCGGTGAACCACCTCTTTTCGGTGTGGGGAAGACACTAGACTCGGTTTCACTTTAGTCGGTGAACCATCTCTTTTCGGTGTGGGGAAGACAATGGATTTCATGTTAGCTCACATGATCTATATCAGTTAATGGTAAAGATTTCTTTAAGAAAGTAAGAAGGAATGAAAGTAACATGTTCAAACTGAACAACAGATCAAAGAAGAAGAATGTAAGTTCAAAGTGAACTAAGTAAACAAAGCATGAGAAAAACAATCATCAGTGTTTGATAAGAATGAAGTTTTAACAAGTTATTGGTTTATGCCAATATTGATGTATGAATATATGGCAAAAGATGTATATATTATGCAAATAATCAAAGAATGGGCATAGCCAATAAAGATTGGCTTATAAATACATTCATGCCCAATTTAACAAGAATGAAAAATCTAACTTGTGAGTAAGGTAGCCAAATCATTTCCTTATTCTTTTGGATTACTTACTCGATTCATTGTAGGTATGGGACTACAATGAATCATTACACTTATAAGTAAGACATAGGATCAAAGGAGATCATTGAACTACACAACAGAAAGAACAAAAGTTTTGTTTGAGTTTTTATAAAATTATGTTCATGATTCCAAGGTCTTATTTTCATATAGAAAATGAGTTGTGTTCTTTAATTGCATGAAAACATGTCATATTCATTGCATGATTCACAAAACGAATCTGAAAGTGTAGTGAAGTACTTTCCAGAAACGGCATGTTGTTATAGGAAGAGCTTTCCTTGATCATACGTAGTCCTTATGTGGTTATGTGCATACACCCATACTTAGTACAAGTGTGTACTAACCCCTATAATATTACTATTTTTATAGGTGCAGGTTCTTGAGAAGATTGAAGATTCGTTGAAGCGGTTTGGATTAGTGCTCTCCAGACTTTGGTAGGTCCTCTTGAGTTCGAGGATGCCGATATTTTCTAGCTTAGTACATTAGACATAGCTAGTGGATGTTGTCCCTTGCGTTTTTTTCCAACATTTGTTAAAACATTTGTATCAAGGCCGGTTTGGCAAACTATTACTAATACTATGATTCTTCATTTCAATTATTTAATTTATTGATAGATGGTTGATTTAGTTTGAGCTTATTAGTATATCACTCTTATGCAGTAACTATATGATGTCTAAGTACACTTCAATAAATATTAAAAAGTTTAAAATTTCCACAAATTTAACTTTATGATTGTGATGAAAGCTAAGAAGAGGCTTGTCTGCGACCTCTGAGAGGTTAACAACGCCGGTCTCATTTGGGGTCTAGATTCCGGGTGTGACAAACTTGGTATCAGAGCATGAGGTTAAATTACCTAGGAACTAAGGCTCAAAACAACCACGTTGCGTAGTTTCTAGATTATGGTTGTGAAGTGCACCACAATCATGACTTAGAGACTAAGTGATGTTAAGAATCTTCCCTTCTTCTACTCTTTATCGTGCTGACTAGATCTTTGACATTTTGTGTCATTCTAGCATGTAACTTCCTTTTTGTGTGTGCGTGTAGAAAATAAACACATAAATAAACGCAGGCAGGACAGTTGGAGAAGCAATTGCTGGGGGAAACCAAGCTCCTCCTCAATCCCCAACTATTGGAGAGCAAGTGCCTATCAACCCAGCTGCGTTAACGGATGGAGAAGTGAGAGCAGCACTAGTTTAGATGGCCCAAGACATCACTGTTCAGGCAAGACAATCATAGCCCAGGCCACTAGAGAGGGTGCTCCCAGGGAGAACCCGCATGCTAGAACCATGGCTAGTAGACTGATACGCTCAAATTACACTTCCCTAAATAAGTATAGTCGGTCGTATGAAGTAAAGAACCCAAATGTTAGGTTGGGGTCGATCCCACGAGGAAAATGGTTTAGACTTAACTTTAATCTACGATTACATCTATTTAGTCAGGTCTTTTCCAAAAACAAACAATTAAAGGGGGGTTTTGTGTAACAAAAGTATTTAGTTAATTCTAAGTAAACAAGTAGCAAGTTCAAATGTTTGATGTTTATCAAGTGATGAGAAACTAGGGTGTAAGTGTTCCCCATAAGTTCATAACGCAGTAACCCTAGCTATAACAACTTTTCCTAGTATCTTGCATGCAAAGTGGTAAGTTATGTATCCCTAATTCCTTGGTCCGACAACTAGGGAATTTCACTCTACATCTTGGTCCGGCTATGTGTGTATACTTTACTAAACCTTACCTTTTACGTCATATTAAGCATCATATTCAATGTATGGCTAAGTTACTACTTCGCACCAATTGAAACTAGTCTATTAGATAGTGTATACTAAATCTACGTTAATAATTCTTTTCTTATTATCTACCTCCTTGGTCCGGCAAGTAGCAAAAAGACAAGTTCTAACGTTGGCCACCGTTAGAAAGACTTCTAAATGAAAGAATTATCAATACATGCAAGAAACTATTCTAGAATTGTTATTTAACTAGTTTTACTTTGATAATTACCCATGATTCCCACAACCCTAGTTGTGGATTTAGTTACCCATGCTAAGTATTACCCAATTCATGATTAATAAACAAGAAATCATATACTTACTTAAACAAGTTGAAGAAAACAGAAAATATCACTTGAATTAATGAATAATATTGTAAGAAATGATTCCGGAAAGTATAAGTATTTTCCAAAACCCAAACTTTTCTTCAAATAACACAAGTCTCAAAAACAATTAAAGAGTCTAACCCCTAAAACGAGGTTTTTAGTCCTATTTATAATAATAGAGTCCTAAAATAAACGGAAACCTAAAAAAGGAAAAATCTGTCCAAAATGCGTCTCCAGTCGACGACCTTACTGACGGTCCATCGATGGAACGACGGACCATCGACGCCTCTGTCGGTCCATACTTGAACTCTTTTTCAGCTGCCATTTTCTTCAATCATTTTGTTACCATCGAGGGACCCATAGACGGTCCGTCAATGGCCTTACGGTCCGTCGATGGACTCTGTTGCTCCACATTTAGAATCTTTTTCAACTCGGGTACTGGGACTACATTCTGTTAACACCAACGGTTGAGTCAACGTACCGTCAAACCTTTCGTAGCCCCACACTTAGTCAGAATTCCCCGATCTTTATTCAGCAGCCTAAATCTTCAATCGACGGTTACCACCTATGGACCATCGATGGGTCGACGGACCGTCGATGGCTCCGTAGGTTACCACTTCTGCAATGATTTTAGCACAGTCTTCTACGTTTCCATTTTGGACAGTTTTCCTGCAAACAAAGATAAAAATACATTAAAACTACTACAAAAAGGCGTTAGACATACACTAAACTTAAGGAAAAAGCATTGGAAGTACCAAAAACCATGGTACATCAACACCCTCAACTTAAATTCGTTGTTTGTCCTCAAGCGACGCACTATGACTCACCACAAGATCTTTTTACAAAAGTATCCTTATTTTAGCTTTCGCAATCATCTGTCTATCAATCCTGATTAGTTTCATTATGTTCATGCATGATATCACTATTAGGCTCGCTCATGTGGATCAGACCATGACACAGACTCACCACGCACTGACACCTCTCCTCTTTTATCTCTCACCAAGGTGCCAATTTTCCAGTATTACAACTAGTGTCCTTACTTTAAAAACAATATCCTCCATTTTCGCACAGTGATTTCAGTTTGAGTATAAGGATTATTTTTCAACACTCACTCTTAGAACAACTTTCCACCTCATTGATACTTGTGGCCATAGGCTTGCCCTTATTTTCACTGCTTTAAGTTCACCATATTAGATTCTTAGGATCACGATAGGACTTTCTTAGCTTGTAACGTAGGCTCAGGGTCAGGTAGGGTGCATTTGGATGCATTTTAGTGACTTGTTTCCCTCCTTGACATAATGGCTAAGCGTTCTACCTTTTCATCGTTTATTACGCCCAACTCTTCATATTCTTATACTCTTTTCCTTGCTTTTCTCCTTTCTTTCTCCTTTTGTGTAAATGCTTCTTCTTTTATTTTTATTTTCAAATGTTCAAATTTTTCACTTGATTTCAACTTCGCTTAAGTCACTTTTCGTTGCTTCTTTCTCTTTTTTTTTATTAACTCTTTCAACCCCGCTTTCCGGAATATTCCTCATAATAGCCACCATCAACTCATGGATTTGCCATGAGTTAAGGTACATAATACCCAAAGTTGGGTCAGGTCCAAGACGAGATTATTTTTTGCATTAGCCACCCTCAACTTATGCTTTTGGCATAAGCTGAGGTGCACATTTCCAAGGAGGGACCAGGGCCAACACATTTACCCAGAAAAGATAAGTTGGGGTAGAAAAGAAAGGTCCATTTTAATCTCAAATCATTTGGATCAAGAAGGGAATAATTTCATTTTTTTTTTAGGCTGAATATTGACTATCTTTAACAAGGTCCTATGATCCTTTCCTAATTTTCTAACACGAATTACTTTTAGCAGGACTAACCGGGCAAGTTCTATCTCAGTACCAATGGTGGACTATTCAACTTTCCTCATACTCACTTAACACCTCATTACCCTACCAGATTATCAGACACCTAGTTCGAGCTTTTAGATTGAGGTTCATGCAGTGGTGTATCTCTATGTCATGCTTAGAGCCACACATTCATCATTCACTATGCCTAATCATGCAAGCATTTTCTTTAAAACAGAATATCATTTTATTTAGCCATCATGATTCAGATTTCATATCTATACTATGTACAAGATACTAATGTGCCGGTTCAACAATAAAATAACCAATCTCTTGGGAAAAAAATAACACAGGCAAGAAAACCTTAAGAGAGGATTGTGAGTTGGGCTACTCAGACTTCACCCTACCACTCACTTTTCATTTACCCCACCCCCAACAAAAAAGCATGCACTTGTCCCCAATGCATAAGAAAAGTAAAACAAGGTGGTAGATGAAGCAAATCTGAGGCGCATAGCACCGACGATCAACAAGATGGTGGGTCCTGTTTCTCGAAACCCGCTCCCTCTGTAGTAGGGACACCATCAGTAGTGTCCGCTGCAATATCATCACCCTCAGTAATCCTCCTCTCAACATCAGCAATCCTGGAGCTAGACGCCCCAACAGCCACCTCCTCAGACCTCATCTTTCGGGCCTCCTCATCAATCAGCGAGGCTCTCCTCGCAGCCTCCAACTCAAGACGCTCTCTCTTCCTAGCTCGAGTCTCAGCATCCTCTCTGGATCGGTGCCTCTTGGTATGCTCATGTGACGGAGGCGGTGGCGTAGCAGTGGTCTGGAAAAGTGCAGCCAGCACTGTATCCTCAATAGGCTCTGCAGATGGGCCTCAGACTCGGGCACCCGGCCTCCAGAATGGCATCCATATCTGCCCTCAAACTCGCCACAAAAGCCTGGAGAGATGTCAAATCTACAGTAGGGGCTGGCCGGGCGAGAACCCTAAACTCAAAGGCATCAAGGCGCTGGTGGATGCCAGAATCTTCCGCTCAGTCTTATGGGCCATCTGCCTCTCGATCCGCTCCTCCGCCTCAGCAATGGACTTCTGCATCCAAGGCTAGATATGATGCAGAAGTGTGGCCATTTGGGCCTCTAACTTCTGGACCCTAGCGATAGGGACCAGTGCTGCATATAGGGTGGAGCTGGAGGAGATCGAATCTGTGCTAGTACCCGGGACAGACTCAACCGGGGTGGTCTCAATAGGCTCTGATGTAGCCTGATCAGCCCCTCGGGCTTGCTCTACTGTGTCCGCCAAGTTCTAACCAAGCGGCTGCACCTCTGCTCTGGGCCCTCTGTTGGGAGCCAGCTCATTAACCTCATCCCGGATGATATCGATATCAACTATGCCAGTCGGGGTCTTGAGAACATAAATGTGCCACACGGGCACTTCAGCAGACCTGCACAACTCGAAAATCATGCATGGGAAAGGGTAAGTAGTGATGGCCTTAAAGTCCCTCTCATGAATGACTGCCAGCAACAGCAACGCGAAATCCACCTCGAATCTCGCAACAATAGCAGCTATCAGTACTGCTCTATCCCATGTAACAATATTGTCAGCAGCAGTGGGGGATAGGCAGTGACGGACCAATAGCCAGAGGAATTTGGCCGCGAATGTTAGGTTGTCCTTCTTTATTCCGCCTCTGGGCTCCAGCACCCAATCAGCACCCTCACCATCCACGGAGATGTTATGGGCTATCCACCTCTTGGTGGTCTCTCTCACCACCATATCACGCTGTAAATAGCCGTCCTTTATCAGCTTCCACTGGTAGTCAAACTCGGAGGTGAGGGGGGCCCTGGTGGCATCAGAATCAGCACCATATAAGAACCTACGAATGGTGGGCAAGAAGATAACCACCCGCTTGCCGAGGACACGAACATACTCAAGTGGTGCGTGTTTGGAGGGGTTAGCCAGCTTGTCAAAACGAGACCTGAGAGTCGCCATATAAGATGCGTAGAACTCTCGCACCACCTCCTCGCTGCAACGGCCCACGCTCCTAGCCGTCCATTCTAGCCGATGGCGGGTGAACAGGTCATGTATAGCTGGCATCGTGGGAAGACTCCCGGTAAGAACTCGCCGCTCGACTATCAGAGTCCTAGTGATGACCCCCTTGTCGTTGAGAAGCTTCGCATCCCTGTATATCTAGTATTTGCCCTTGACACACCACCGGTTGGGCTGAAGAGTAACCGGTGCGGGGACTTCGGTCATGGGTGCTGGAGTATAATCCGCACTGTAAGCCTCATTAGACGAGGAAGAGTGGACCGATGTAGCTGGAGCAGTGGCACCATGTGAAGATGACGCATTCTCAGACCCGGAAGCCTCCGCAGAGCTAGACGCTCCCTCAGACCCGGAAGCCTCCTCAGAGCCATCTCCTCCCTCAAAAACTGCAGGAGACCCAAACGGTGTGCCGGTCAGTGTGCGCTCCTCATCAGACTGGGAGGCAGTGACTACGCCGGACACCACCCTCTTGGGCGTGCTACGAGAGGTCCTAGCAGCACGTGACGGTGTCTGGGTGCCTGGTGGCACGAATTTTGGGTCACGATCATCGTCTGACCCTATCACCATCTGGCGTGACGGGGCCACGGACTTTGATCGTCCTCTAGAGTAGACTATGTCAGGCTTGGGTGCCATTTGTACCTGCAAGGAGAGGTTATTAGTACCAATATAAGCATGCAACACACTAAAAAGAATCAAACACCAAAGGGGAAACACAAAACAGAGTGGTAGTGCAGAACTGCAGAACTGACTGATGGACACTGCAGACGGTCCGTCAGTGGTGTCCGTCGGTGGACACTTGGTAAAAAAATTTGGAATTTCTGAAACCCAAGTTCTGTTAGAGACGACAGAAGTGCAGGACGGTCCGTCGACGAAACGACGGACTGTCGACCTAGGCCGTCATTGGACACTTAGAAAAAAATTCGGATTTTTAGAAACACAGGTTCTGTTAGAGACGACGGAAGTGCAGGACGGTCCATCGATCAAACGATGGACCGTCGACCTAGGTCGTGCGTAGATACTTTGGCAAAATAACAGAGACCCTTAGAAAATAGTCGAAGGACCGTCAACCACATACGTCGTTCCATAGTTACACAAATTCGGGGAGTGGCCATCGACGGACCCCATCGACTGTCTGTCGATCGGGGTCTCGTACTATGGGTTAGAGACAGCCATTTTTGGCCCCCCAAAGAGCAATTTGCAATCAAAACAGGACACAACAATTTCATATCGCATGTAACACACCATTTCGTCATTCCTAGGGCTTCGATTAGTGTAATTTTACTCTTAGATTCTCAAATACTCAACAAGCCCTAAGTTGAAAAACTACTCAACTACTAGAACAGTTCATTCAGACAAATACACTCCCGACCCAATTACTTTCCATCATTCTAAGGGACTAAGGACCCCAATTTTATAGTTTAAACATGCAATTTTGTCCCGAAGTCAGGACCCACATATCAACATTATTAGTTCCAAACAAAGAACATAAAATCGTAATCATATGAGAGAGACATACATGTGTACTGTAGTGGTGAGACTGTGTGGGTGAATTCTTGCAAGTAGTCAACACCAAAAGAGCAACCACGAACACCGACTGGAAAGAGGACAGAAGAAGATGGGAGTTTGGGAGAGAAAAGCTTTAGGAATTGATGGAGATTTGGGAAAGAGGGGAGATCAGAATGTTTTAAGTTGGAGTAAATGGGTGAGTGAGTGGGGAAGTTTGATGGGAAATGGGGAGGGAAACGGTTGGTAAAGGGATTAGAAAGGGTGGGGGTAACTGAAAAGTTTGAAAATTAATATATAGCCGGTCGGGTCGGGTCGGGTTACTGGGTCTAAGGATCCGACGACTCCCCGACGACGGACCGTAAGTCAGTCGACATACCGTTGAATGCTCCGTCGACTGTGCCCTAACTTAGAAAATTAAAAAAAAAATTGGGATCTACGGACCATACCGACGGTCCGTCGATTGGTCCGTCGATCAGTGCACCAGACCAATTTTCTGCAAATTTCTGTGATTTGGTCCCTGCACATTTAACACCCAATAAGCTAATCTTTTTTGTATTTTCTGGACACTTTTTAGACACGGACTCTAGTCTACTCTCTAGCCAACACTTCTAAAAAGAAAGCGAAAGAAAATTAATACGTGACATTAAGTAAGAAAAACAAAAATAATGCAACTACGCCTATAAAATCATGAAAAACCTATTGTTGGCTAGAGGATACATATTGGGTTGCCTCCCAATTAGCACTTGATTTAATGTCGCGGCACGACGTAAGACTCTTGATTACTCATACTTCATCAAGATGGTATGCCTCGATCACCTCATTCGCATTTTCAGCATGCTCTAGATAGATTTTGATTCGTTGCACGTTCACCTTGAACCTTACACCCTCCTTATTCTCCAACTCAACCGCTCCATGAGAGAAAACTTGGGTGATCAAGAATGGACCAGTCCATTTGGACTTGAGTTTGCCCGGAAACAAGCGCAACCTAGAGTTGAACAAAAGCACCAAATCCCAACCACAAAATCGCGCTTCTCAATCTTTTGGTCATGATACTTCTTCATCTTCTCTTTGTAGAGGGTTGAACTTTCATATGCCTTCAAGCGAAACTCATCAAGCTCATTTAACCCATTTAACCTTTGTTGTGCTGCTTCATTCTAATCCATCTTCAGTTTCTTCATTGCCTACATGGCCTTATGCTCTAACTTAACCGGCAAGTGACAAGTCTTCCCATATACAAGTTGGTATGGAGACATACCTAAAGGCGTCTTGTATGCTGTTCGGTAGGACCAAATCAAGCCTCCTTAACCAAACTGTTCTACTCGCATTCACCATTTTCGCCAGAATCTACTTGACACCTCAACTTGCCCACTAGTTTGAGGATGGTACGGAGTGGCCACATTGTGGAGAACCCCATTTCTCCAACAACCCTTTGAACAACTTGTTGCAAAAGTTCGATCCCCCATCACTAATAATGGCCCTTGGGGTGCCAAATCTTGAAAAATATGTTCTTTTTCACGAACGCGGTGACACTCTTCCTTTCATTATTTGCAAGTGCTATGGCTTCCACCCATTTTGACACATAATTAACCAAACGAATATACTTCATCCCGTGAGAACTCACAAAGGGTCCCATAAAGTCAATACCCCACACGTCAAACAACTCAATTACAAGAATGGGATTTAAAGGGAGTTCTTGCCGTCTAGAAACACCTCCATCTATTTTGCACCTATCACATGCCTTGGCGAACTCATGAGCATCTTGGTGGATGGTTGGACAATAGTAGCCACATTGCAAGATTTTATGGGCTGTCCGGATACCACTATGATGCCCTCCCACAGGCGAGGAGCACACAACGCTGAATAAGTCCATCGGCACAACTCCTATATAAATATGGCTCATCCCAAAAGAACTTTTTCACATCATGCATGAACTTTTTCCTCTAATGAAAGGACAAGTCCGATGGGACGATATCACTAGCCAAGTATTTCGCAAAATCAGCGAACCATGGAATCAAGTCTTGAGAAGCGGCCAATACATGCTTATCAGGGAAAGTATCATCAATTTCAGCCTTTTCACCCGATTCTCGCATAGCTTCATCCTCTAGTCGGGACAAGTGATCGGCAACTTGATTTTCGGTCCCTTTTCTATCTTTCACTTCAAAGTCAAATTCTTGCAACAGTCAATGAATCAACCTCGGTTTAGCATCCTTCTTTTCCATCAAATATCTCAAGGCAGAATGATTAGTATGCACTATAACTCTTGTGCCAAGCAAATAGGAGCAAAATTTCTCGAAAGCAAAGACCACCGCAAGAAGCTCTTGTTCAGTCAAAGTGTACTTCTTTTGGGCTTCATTATGGGCTTTACTGGCATAGTAAATGGGGTGAAGGATTTTATCCCTTTTTTTTACCCAAAACTACACCAAGCGCAACCCCACTAGCATCACACATCACCTCAAATGGCTTACTCCAATTCGGGGGAATAATAATGGGCGCAGACACCAATTTCTCCTTCAACTCACCAAATTCCATAAGACAGGATTCATCAAAATAAAACTTACACTCTTTCTCAAGTAACTTGCACAGATGATGTGAAATCTTTGAAAAATCCTTGATGAACCTCCGATAGAAGCCCGCATTTCCAAGAAAACTCCTCACTTCTTTTACAGAGATGAGTGGAGGAAGTCTCTCTATCACCTCAACTTTAGCTCGATCAACCTTTATACCCTTCTCTGAGATGCGATGGCCCAATACAATACCCTCTTTCACCATAAAGTGACATTTTTCCCAATTTAGCACAAGGTTGCACTCTTCACATCTTTTGAGAACTTCAAACAAGTGACTCAAACAATGATCAAATGAGTCACCAACAACAGAAAAATCATCCATAAATACCTCAATGGTGTCCTCCACCATATCGGAGAATATAGACATCATACATCTCTGAAAAGTAGTCGGTGCATTACACAACCCGAAGGGCATCCTCTTGAATGCGAAAGTTCCATAAGGACAAGTAAAAGTGATTTTCTCTTGATCTTCCAGTGCAATAGAGATTTGATTGTAACCCGAATAATCATCAAGAAAACAATACCACCCCTTTCCTGCAAGCCTATCAAACATCTGATCCATGAAGGGCATAGGAAAATGGTCCTTCTCAGTCCATGCATTCAATTTTCGGTAATCCATACACACTCTCCATCCGGTCACCGACCTAATTGGAACAAACTCATTTTTTTCATTAGGGACCACAATCATTCCCCCTTTCTTGGGCACACACTGAACAGGGCATACCCAACTACTATCAGCGATCGGATATATGACTCCGGCATCCAACCACTTAATAATTTCCTTCTTCACAACCTCTTGCATAGGTGGATTTAAACATCTCTGGTGCTCAATACTTGTCTTATGATCGGGCATGAGTTGGATTTTGTGTGAACAAATACTAAGAGGGATCCCAATAATATCCGCAATAGTCCACCCAATAGCTTTCTTGAACCTCTTCAACACTTCAACCAAACACTCTACTTGATGCACCTTCAAATCTGACGAAATAATTACCGGCAAAGTGTCATCTTTCTCCAAAAATACATACCTCAGATGAGGTGGTAGAGCCTTAAGCTCTTATTTTGGAGCCTCCTCAATAGATGGCTTCGCGGGTGGAGACTCGTGATGCATCATATCTAACTCCAATTTCTTGGGTTTGAACCGAACATCACCTCGATCAAGTACCGCAACCAATAACCCATACTCTGAAATACCATCACTCTCAAATTTCATAATCATTGTTGCTAGTGCCTCAACACCAAGACGTTCTTCTATCTGGACCTCTGACGAACTCTCAACTCTGTAGGATATCGTAGATACCGATTGGAGCTCACCACTCTGCCTCATGGACCTACAAATATTGAAAGTTACTTCTTCATTGTTTAACCAAAACTTCATCTGCCCTTTCTCCATGTAAACCAAGGCGCGACCGGTAAAAAGAATTGGCCTCCCAAGAATAATAGGCACCTCAAAATCTACCTCACAGTCAAGAATCACAAAATCGGACGGAAACATGAATGACTCCACCTTCACTAACACATCGTGGAGTATCCCAATAGGCCTCTTCACTGTTCGATCAGCCATCAGTAGCCGCATCGCAGTGGGCTTTGGATCACCCAAACCCGTTTTTTTGTAGATGGATAGAGGCATGAGATTTATGCTTACCCAAGATCACATAATGCTTTAGCGAAGTGTAACAGCCCAATTGTACATGGAATAGTGAAAGCACCCGGATCTTCTTTCTTTTGCACTAGATACCTTGTAGCAATAGCACTATAGTATTGCATCTTATCATCATCCTCAAAACTAACCGATCTCTTCTTAGTGACCATATATTTCATGAACTTGGCGTAACCGGGCATTTGTTCAAGAGCTTCTATCAAAGGAACATTGATGAAAAGATGTTTCAACATATTAAAATGCCGGTATTTACCATCCTCGGTCTTTTTCACCAACCTTTGCGGGAATGGTGGTTGTGGTCTTGGAATGTGAGTCACCTTTTGGGGATTCTCTGCTCCTTTTACCGCTTCATCTACCAACTCACCACTAGTTTCTACTACCTCATCTTATCTTCTCATTTTATTTTCTACGACAGACGACATAGTGGATCTATGGTTTGCTTACCACCTCGAGTAATGATTGTCATACAATGTCCATCATTCTTCGAATTTTGAACAGTGTTGCTAGGAAGAGTACCCGGTAGACGAGGGTTCACAGTAGACGACAATTGGGCCATTTTCATCTCAAGATGCTTGATTGAGACTGCATGTGCATCCACTTTTTGCCCAATGTTAGCCAAATCACCTCTCAATTCCTTGGCGTGCTCATCACTTGCGTCAAACCTCCTCCTCATCTTTTGTAACATGTTTTCAACTCGCGCCATACTACCTCCATCATCCCTAGGAGAAACTTCGCAATTTTGAGGTGGAACATAGGTCCCACTTCGATTGTTTCTGTTTCCATAGTTACTCCGGTTGAAGTTGTTGTCGCGGTTGTAGTTTCCTTCACGAACATAGTGACCCTCTCGGTTGTAATTCCAATAGTTCCGACCTTGATTTACTTAACCTTGGCGCCAATTCTCCTGATTGGAGCCTTGGGTGTTCGGTCGGAAACACCCCATCTGCTCATTCACTACATAAGAATCCTCCTCATAGTAAAACTCATCTATCGGCGGTGGTGGCTTAGTCAAACAATTCACCGCATTCACTTTCTTTGCACCCCCAGTGACATGTTTCAACACTAACCCAATCTCAGTTCTCATTTGAGTCATCTCTTCACGAATCTCATCTGCGGTTGGGTTGTGTGTAGATTGCACCACAAAAGTGTTTCTCCCAGTATCCGACTTCCTAGTGCTCCAAGCTTTATTATTTCGGGATATTTTTTCTAACTTCTCAGCGATCTCTGCATAAGTACACTCCCCATAGGAACCACCGGAAATAGTATCAAGCACCATCTTATTGTTATCATCTAGCCCCCAATAGAAGTACTCTTTCAGCGACTCATCATCAATGCGGTGGTTTGGGACACTTCTCAAGAATGAGTTGAACCTATCCCAAGAACTGCTTATTGATTCCCCTGGTAATGACACAAAGTTGTTCACCCTATCTTTGTGGTTGAGCTTTTTAGAAACCGGGTAATACCTTTCTAGGAACATATCCTTCAACTGCTCCCAAGTATATATCGAATTGTATGGCAACTTAGTAAACCAAATTGCTGCCTCTACCGTCAGTGAGAGAGGGAACACTCTTAACCCAATGACGTCCATGTCCAAGTCAGGCCTCCCTACACAACTCTTACACACCGACCTATAATATTTTGAAATCCCAAAGTCATGTGGTAAGACTTAAATAGGCTCCTTAAGGTCTAAGCCATTGTTCCTAGCCAAATTAGGCGTAGATGGAGTCGTTGAAGTGTTTTGGAACCAAAACGTCCATAACATTGGGAAAGTTGGTTCATGAAAGGGCTAGAGTGTCCCTTGTAGTTTGGCTAAGTTAAAGAGTCGGAGTGGAGTAAAGGTTAGTAACAATATGTGTAACACATAGTGAGGGATGGTTTCATGTTGGAAAAGTCAGGGTACGACTCCCCGAGAACTAACCAAGGGCCCTCGAGGAGGACCTTGAGACAGTATGTCTCGACGGAACCCACGACGGGGCGTCGAGGCCACCATCGTGCCAGCCTTAGTTTCTGGGAAGAAACCCTCGCCTGCACAGTCTCTGATCAATGTGACGGACGTGCAGGACGGAGGGAGGCCAATCCGTCAAGCCCACGACGGCCCGTCGGCGGGGAGTCGGCGGGGATGGCCTGTGATGTTTTTAGAATTTAGCTTTAGTCTACTTATTTTAATTAAGTGTCTTAGGGGTAATTAGGGGACTAAGGTAAGACTAATTAAGAGACTTAAGACCCCACTATAAATACCCCAACCCTCATTAGCCTAAGGATTATTCTCAAAACAAAACTCTCTTCCTTCTCTCTACTTTCTCTCTCTATTGGAAGACTCCATTGGAGAATAGCTTGGGAATATCATTGGGGGCTGCTTTTAGTACGAAATCACCAACAAAACGTCATCAAACCTTAAGGTATGGGATCTAATTCACCTTTGAGATTCTTCCCTCAAAGGGCTCCTTCAAAGATTTTCTAAGAGTTGAGTTTCATATGGGTTTCATCCAATTTCGAATTTGATTATATGAATTGAGTTTTTTATGTATTCTTTGGGTTAAAATGAATAGATTATCATGTATTTCAACTTGATTATGATGAATTGATGTAGTTTGATCTAGATTGTGGGTGATGACCCCTAACCCTTAACCCTAGGTATGAGATTGATATGAATTTGAGTTGGATTGATGTAATTGATCTAATTATTGTTTAAATCATCTTTAATGGTTGTTATTGCATTGATCATGAGTATATTGTAATGAATGGAAGTTCTTCATGCCTATTTCTTGAGTATTGAATCTAGGGTAAGAAGATAGACTTTGATATCATGCTACCAAGCTTTGATTTAGTATTGCATTGTGGTATAGTGCTTCTCTTAAATTAGTTCTTATGTTGATTATTGAATTACATTGGTATGATGACCCAAATTGGTTTGGTCTATGGGTTAATGGTAAGGCCCTTATTGGTGAACTATGGAGAAGTATTGGTAAGTCTTGACTATCCTAATCCTTACTTCAAATTGTGATTAATTGTCATCAAGTGATATGTTGTGTTGAAGTATACCTTGCTTCAGGTGAAAGGTTTGTATGATGATTGAATTGAAATATTTAGGTTGGTTGTGAGGCTGCCTAGGAGTACATGATATAGGGAAGTCGTTGTGTAAATATTTTCCCTACTATGATGAGAGGTACAATGGTTAACTTCACCTATTCGAATTGTTAATGAAAGGACTATTTCTCATACAATTCTTATTGAGCTATGATATATATATATAGGTATGTATATTTATGATTATGATAAGAGTAAAGGATTTTCAATAAAGGGACCTAGCTTAGCACCGAGTGAGCTTGTATGTGAGGGAGTGACACTTTCTTATATAAGGAAAGGTAGGGTTCACTACGGTCCTCACGTGGTGGATAGTCTCATGACCCAAATAGGGTGTAGAGTAGATATGTCCATGGTTCTTTTCCCCAAGCTCCATCAACTATGTTGCC
Source organism: Solanum lycopersicoides (assembly GCA_022817965.1). Lineage (NCBI taxonomy): Eukaryota > Viridiplantae > Streptophyta > Magnoliopsida > Solanales > Solanaceae > Solanum > Solanum lycopersicoides. The sequence goes on from CM040621.1 coordinate 51,372,741, forward strand.
ACCATAGGATACTAGCTAGTGGATCCACCTAGATAGCTACGTTTATGTTAGGTTTTATCTTGGCCGGTATACCACCTTTCATCGGTGTAAGGTTTCATGACACCGGATTCCACATTAGCTCATGTGGTCTATGTCGGTTAAGGCAAGGTTTCCCTAAACTAAAATGAATGAATAAGATATAGACTAATCAAAGTAACTTGAAAGGGTTTGGCTATAGCTTAGGTAGGGGTATGGGACTCTACTTAAGCCTGCACTAGTTTGCCTTGATAGGAGCTTTGAGAGGTCAATATTATGTATGTAAAGTAGTGATATAATGTAAATGAATTTGTACATTGAATAACATGCTTATGAGTATAAGGTTGTTGCTTTTGGTTGAAGAAGAATGTTTTCATGAAATGGGAGAGTATGTTAGGTAAGGTTAATTGCTAATTGTAGTCTTGATATGTTACTTGATTAAGTAAGAGTCATGGGAATTTACTTGATCATTGCACTTGTGACTTTATGAAGGTTATAGTTAGTATGCTTTGCTTTGCTATGCTTCACTTGTATACATGTTTTATAATGATTCTTCTTAAATGTCCTTTTCTAAGTATATTTGATTGGTAATTGTATATATGGTTCCATACTTAGTACATGTGGAGTACTAACCCCATTTCTTTCCCTTTTTCCCAAACATTTTAGGTTCGGGTCGTTGAACTTGCTCCGAATTGCTGGAAAGGAAGACTTGGATCTCTTACCATCCAAGTGGAAGGTCCTCATTTTCCTGAGGGCGTTGCCGACATCTTACTCCTATGTTAATTAGTTACTATAATTATGTATTGACTCTATTACTCGTTTGAGACGATGTTGTCTATAGCCTATATGTGGCTTCTTGTATTGATGTAGGGCTATGCCTAAGATTTATTTTCTTTGATAGATGGTTTATGAGATGAGACGGCTTTTATGACTATTATTCTTTACTATATAAATGGTGAAATAAAAGTAGAAGACTATGTAATCTTCGTATATGAACAAGTCTATGTATACTTGATATAAATACGATTATGCGTATGTAGAGGTCTATGTAAACCTCCGAGTAGTTACAGATAAAAAGTTTTAAATTCATTCACATTTTTAATCGATGAATGCTATGACGAGGCTAAGAGGCTTGTATTAGTCCTCAAAGAGGACGTTTATGCCGGTTACTCAAGGGGGTAAACCCAGATGTGACAAACTTCAGCTTGGCGATGTGAGCATGTGGATCCTCAGATGGTAGCCCCGAGAACAGACCTCTAGCGGTGAGCATTTGCATCAAGCTACTAGTTACCACGAAAGTATGACCATGTGGTAGAGGAGGTAGGACAGGTGGCCCATCAGAGTCAGTGATGTTAACATTTCCCCTATAGTACTCTTGAGGGCGTGGGGCAGGAGGTTGCCTCCTCGGATTACCTTCACCAGGGTTATCAACCATCACTTGATTATGAGCATCAACCGGCGGGGGAGGTTGAGGATTGATCTCATCCTCGATATAAGCAGGATTGTTTTGAATGTTCATTCTGCGAAGTGTACTGTTTAGTTCTGGATCAAGTGAAAGTGTTGGTTCTCCTCGACTCCGTGTACTTGGCATACGCTAAAGCTAGACCTACGAGAGACAAAAAGAAAGATTAACATCAGGAAATTATTGACTAAAAATCGGTAATGTGCTTAAAGTTAATCTAAAAGACACTTTCCCCGGCAGCGGCGCCAAAATTTGATACACTCAAATTACACTTCCCTAAAGAAGTATTATCGGTCGTATCAAGTAAAGAACACAAATGTAAGGTTGGGATCGATCCCACGAGGAAAATGGTTTAGACTTAACTTTAATCTACGATTACTTCTATTTAGTCAGGTCCTTTCCAAAAACAAACAATTAAAGGTGGGGTTTTGTGTAACAAAAGTATTAATTAATTCTATGTAAACAAGTAGCAAGTTCAAATGTTTGATGTTTATCAAGTGATGAGAGAAACTAGGGTTTAAGTGTTCCCAATAGGTTCATAACACAGTAACCCTAGCTATAACAACTCTTTCCTAGTATCTTGCATGCAAAGTGGTAAGTTATGTATCCCTAATTCCTTGATCCGGCAACTAGGGAATTTCACTCCTCACCTTGGTCCGCTACGTGTGTATACTTTACTAAGACTTACATTTTACCTCATATTAAGCATCATATTCAACGTATGGTAAGTTACTACTTCGCACCAATTGAAACTAGCCTATTAGATAGTGTATACAAAATCTACTATAATAATTCTTTTCTTATTATCTACCTCATTGGTCCGGCAAGTAGCAACAAGGCGAGTTCTAACGTTGGCCACCGTTAAAAACACTTCTAAACGAAAGAATTATCAATACATATAAAAAACTATTCTAGAATTGTTATTTAGCTAGTTTTACTTTGTTAATTACCCATGGTTCCCACAACCCTAGTTGTGGATTTAGTTACCCATGCTAAGTATTACACAATTCATGATTAATAAAAAAGAAATCATATACTTACTTTAACAAGTTGAAAAACCCCAGAAAATATCACTTGAATTAATGAATAATATTATAAGAAACGATTCCGGAAAGTATAAGTATTTTCCAAAATCCAAATTTTTCTTCCAATAACACAAGTCTCAAAAACAATAAAAGATTATAACCCCCTAAATGAGGTTTTTAGTCCTATTTATAATAATAGAGTCCTAAAATAAAAGAAAACCTAAATAAGGAAAAAAATTTCCAAAACGCGTCTCGAGTCGACGACCTTACTGACGGTCCGTCGATGGAACGACGAACCGTCGACGCCTACGAATCATTCTGTTTTTCAACTGCCATTATCTTCAATAATTTTGTTACCATCAATGGACCCTATCGACGGTCCGTCAATGGCCTTACGATCCGTCGATGGACTCCGTTGCTCCACACTTATAATCTTTTTCAACTCGGGTACTGGGACTACATTCTGTTAACACCAACGGTTTACCAGGATGGTCCATCGATGAGTCGATGGACTGTCAACCCTTCCGTAGTCCCACACTTAGTCAGAATTCCCCGATCTTTCTTCAGCAGCCTAAATCTTCAGTCGACGGTTACCACCTACGGACCATCGATGGCTCCGTAGGTCACCACTTCTACACTGATTTCAGCACAGTCTTCTACGTTTCCATTTTGGACAGTTTTCCTGCAAAAAAAGATAAAAATACATTAAAACTACTACAAAGAGGTCTTACACATACACTAAACTTAAGGAAAAAGCATTGGAAGTACTGTAAAACCACGGTACATCATAGACTGAGAGATTTCACCAGAATGAATCCTCTAGTCTACTTCGGGTCCAAAACCAATGAGGATCCCCAGGAGTTTGTGGATGAGGTTCACAATATTCTCTGTGCTATGGGTGTTAATGAACAGGAGAAGGCTGAGTTGTCTGCATACCAGCTCAAAGATGTGGCTCAGGTGTGGCACAGGATGTGGGGAGATGGTCGAGCACCAGGAGAAGTCCCCATCACTTGGGACATTCTCAAGACTTCATTCCTGGAGAGTGTTCATCAACCTACGTCAGGGAGTTATGTAAGTCAAGGAATACTCCTTGAAGTTTGTTAAAATTTCCAAATATGCTTCTTCCCTGGTTCCAGTAGCAGGGATCAGATGAGTAGGTTTGTGACTGGTGTATCGGAGGATCTGGAGAAGGATTGTCGGGAAGTTACGTTGCATGATAAAATGGACCTTTCTAGGTTGATTGTACATGCACAGTAGGTGGAGGAGAGTCGGAGGAGGAAGAGAGGTCGAGAAGACAAGAAGCCTAGGCCCTCGGATCAGGCTAGTTCTAGCACTGGTAGGAGTTCGTTTGGAATCCAGGACAGGCCCAAGTTCAAAAAGGGGCACCAACACTCAGGTAAACCTACTCCTTCCAAGAATACTAATGCCAAGAAGGGCAATGATAGAAATGCCCAGCGTGAAAGAAAGTCGTGTGGTAAGTGTGGCCGTTCGCATAGAGGTGAGTGCATGGTAGGTTCTAATGCCTGCTATGGGTGCGCCAAGGGTGAGCATATGATCAGGGACTGCCCACATGTGAAGAATCAAGCCAAGTCAGATACTCAGTCTCGGCCTAATCCTACTGCTGCAGCCGAACCTCCCAAGAGAAACAAGTTTGATGCGTTGAAAGGAAGAGAGGAGCAGGAGAAGTCAACTGTTGTGGTCACTGGTAAGTTGCTTGTCTTTTCTTTTCCTGTGTATGCATTGTTAGATCCAGGATCTACCTTGTCTTTTGTTACACCTTTAGTAGCTAGTAAATTTGACTTGCTTCCTGAGATCTTGCATAAGCGATTTCTAGTTAGTACTCCCATAGGAGACAACATTAGGGCCAAAAGAGTATATAGAGATTGCCCAATAACTATTCTTGATAGAGTTACATATGCTAACCTAATAGAATTAACCATGCTTGATTTTGATATAATTTTGGGTATGGATTGGCTCGATAAAGGCTATGCTACCATAGACTGTCGAAACAGGGTAGTAAAGTTTCAGTTTCCAAATGAGTTAGAGCAGGAGTGGTGAAGGGTATGTGGTGTACTGTGATGCTTCCCGATTAGTTTTGGGATGTGTTCTTATGCAGGATGGCAAGGTGATTGCATATGCATCAAGAAAGTTGAAAGTCCACGAGAACAATTACCCTACCCATGATCTTGAGTTAGCTGATGTGATATTTGCGTTGAAACTTTGAGACATTACTTATATGGTGTACATGTTGATGTATTTACTCACCATAAATGTCTTCAATATGTTTTTACACAGAGAGAATTGAATCTTCGTCATAGAAGATGGCTAGAGCTGCTCAAGGATTATGACATGAGTGTTCAATCTCACCCAGGTAAGGCCAATGTAGTGGCCAATGCTTTGAGTCGATTGAGCATGGGCAGTGTGTCTCATATCGATGATGAGAAGAAGGAGTTGGTTAAAGAGGTACACTAATTGGCTAGGTTAGGTGTACGATTGCTAGATACACCCAGTAGGGGTGTTTCAGTTCATTCCAATTCTTAATCCTCATTTGTTGTAGATGTTAAAACTAAGCAGCATCTCGACCCAGTACTCATGGAGTTGAAAGATTCAGTGTTGAGTAAGCTGAACGAATCATTCTTCCTAGGGGGGATTGTGTGATTAGATACCAGGGAAGATTGTGCGTGCCAAATATTGATGATCGGAGACCTAAAATAATTCCAGAGGCTCATGGCTCCAAGTATTCCATTCATCCAGGTTCCATCAAGATGTATCATGATATCAAGGAGATCTATTGGTGGGAAGGTATGAAGTGAGATATTTCTAAGTTTGTGGAGGAGTGTCCCAATTGCCAACAGTTTTAGGCCGAACACCTTAAGCCTGGAGGTCTTACCTAGTCGATTGAGATTCCAACATGGAAGTGGGACGCTATTAATGTGGACTTTGTGGTTGGTCTGCCCAAGACCAGGAAACGGCATGATTCCATTTGGGTCATTGTTGACAGGATGACTAAGTTTGCTCACTTCATTCCGTCGAAGTGTACTTACAAAGACGAAGATTATGCCGAGCTATATATTGATGAGATAGTGAGGAGGCATGGGATTCCTTTATCTATCATTTCGGATAGGGGAGCCTAGTTCACTTCTCACTTTTGGAGATCTTTCCAAAAGAGCTTGGGTACGCAAGTGAAGCTCAAAACTGCTTTTCACCCTCAGATGGATGGAAAAGCAGAGTGTACCATACATACCCCTGAAGACATGATGAGAACATGTGTTATTGACCTCAAGGGGAGTTGGGATGATCACTTGCCACTGATTGAGTTCTCTTATAATAATAGCTACCAATTTTGTATTGGGATGATGCCTTTTGAAGCTCTGTATGGTAGGAGATGTAGGTCCCCGGTTGGGTGGTTTGAGTTATGAAAGTCTGCCATCCTTGGCCCTGAGATCATACACGAGGCTGTAGAAAAGGTGAGAATGATCAGGGATAGGTTGGCTACTACTTACAGTCGTCAGAAATCCTATGCTGATAACAGGAAGAGAGCTCTTGAATTCGAGGTAGGTGATCAAGTCTACCTGAAGATATCACCCATAAAAGGGGTGATGAGGTTTGTTAATAAAGGGAAGTTGAGTCCGAGGTATATAGGTTCTTATGAGATCTTACAGCGAGTAGGGAATGTTGCCTATGAACTGAAGTTACCAAATGACTTGGCTTCTGTTCATCAAGTGTTTCATGTTTCGATGCTTAAAAAGTGTCTAGGTGATCCAGAATCCATCCTACCTGTTGAGGGGTGAGGAGTCGATGAGAACCTTTCTTATGAAGAGGTTCCAGTTGAAATTTTAGATCGCCAAGTGAAGCGGCTGAAACAAGGAGGTTTCCACCGTAAATGTGTTATAGAGGAACCACCTTGTTGAGGGAGCAACATGGGAGGACGAGGCCGATATGAGATCCCGTTACCCTCACTTGTTCAGTTCTTGAGGTTAGATATACTCTTCCTAAGTCTGATTTTGTTTAGGAAACTTTAAATTTTAGTGCATAGTCGGTTTTGGTGTTTTAAGTCCATAACTGTGTGATTTATACTTGCACTATTTGAGTTAATATGAGTTCATGCTTGCATTCATGTTGCGGTTTTTAGTAGCGTTGACATGTTTTTGTGTTGCATGAGTTGTGATGTGCATTGAGTTAAAGTAAAATTGAGAAGGAAGTTCCTTAATCTCAGATATGAAGCTTCTGATAAGCTTTGAGTGATGTGCATCATCCAGAGTAAGTGGTGAATCATATATTCACAAAGAGTAAAGTTTCAAGTATATTGATATGTTTTTTGAAAATACCCTCTTTGATTCAAAATGATGTGTAGTGTCACTCGGGGACGAATGTTCCTAAGGGGGGATAGTGTAACATTCCAGAAAATGTACTTGTCTAGTGAAGAGTCTATTAGATTTTAAGACTATGTATTGGGGTACATAGGCATCCCCATGCCCAATATTGAGTAATATTGGGCATGTTAGAGAATATTGTCTTAAGGGTGTTAGACAAATTTTATGTATTAACAAGTAACTTAAACCAAGCTTGTTTAGGAATTGTACCTTCAATGAAGACCCTAAGCTAAAAAATTTATTTTCATCGCTTACACACATTAGGTACTAGGAATCCAAGTGTCAAGCCTAGGTACCATAGCACATGATCATTTAAAATGATCATGTAGATTAAGCAGTGACCAAGGACATAGTGAGGATTCTTGGACAATAAGTGAACTTTCGAAATGAACTTTCTAGAGTGATAAGTTAGGAAAGTAAACGGCAACACATGTGCAAGCACATGTGATAACGGCCGAGAGACCAACGACCAAACTCAACCGATTCGGTTAGAGCTGTTAGGGACAGGCGCGCGTCAGGTCCAGCCACGTGGGGCCGAGCCTCCTAAGCGGTACTAGGCTCTAACTAACTAACCTAACTAGCTAACTAACATAGGACTAACTAAAACAACCTAACTAGTGTACCCGACATCCTAAGACCAAATCGGGTGAAACTAACCGAGTAACTAACTAAAGAAACATACTAGTACCTAACCTAGGATGGTCCAAAGGGGTTAGTTATGGTCCTAATGACTTAGGGGTACTTTATTAATTACCCTAGGTCACTTAATTAATTAATTTAAATGGTTAAACCCGAGACCCTTAGCAATTTCCAGATTTTGGTTAAGTCAAATGTTCTCCTATTTTTAGTCAATTTAGGAGGGGCGTTTTGGTAATTAACTAATTAATTTATTTAATTAAGTTATTAAGCCTAAGTTGAATTAGTCAATATTCAGTTCCTAACACTTAGACTCATGTTTATTCATTAGAAAACCTATGACTAAAAACAGTGAACAATGTAAGAAAAACCTTAGGCGATTTCAAGGCAGTTCTTCAAGGTTTTCGTGCAAAGTGCAAGGTGATCTTCGTAGATTCAATTCTATAGTAAGCGATGAGTTTTATCTCTTGGATTCCTTTCCCCAAGAGGCTTTTCAAATGTTTTGAATTCAAGAATAACAAAAATAGGGTTATTCCTAATGAATAGCATGTACATCTCCCTAGTTCTCCCTATTTCCGATTCTTGTAGTATGTACAATGTAAATCTCGAGCATGTTGTTGGTATGTGGTGCTAACTGATAATGCTGTGTATGTTTCTATAATTCATAATCTCAAATGAGACCTATATGTTAGATCCGTATGATTAGGGTATTATTTACATGAGATTATAAATGTTGTAATGCCTAGTTGTGTTCGAGATGATGAAATCGTTCTTATAGGCCAATCAAAGGCTAAAAGTTGGCTTGCTTAAAATGATGAAATTACTATAATATATTCATGAAGTAATTGACTAGGCTGGTGATAATATCAAAGTTATATTTATGCCAACAAATTGGCTGGTAAAACTACGTTAAAAATATTATTAGAATTGGCCAATACTAAATCATACCAATCTTATATGGCCAATGTAAATTATGATGTTTCTTGTAATCCAAATACATGTTTGATAAGTTAACTTGACAAGATGTAACTCAATAAACTCATAACCAAGGGTATGCCAACGATTGGGACAAGTCCCAACATACCCTATTTAAATGAACATTGTGAACATAATAGCATATTAAATAAGTCATTATAACTTTCATAAAGAATGATACAAGACTATCAATTAACGTTGAACAATATAAGGTGAGTAATGAATTAACTAAAAGCTTATGAGTTATGGAATTGACCTAATATAGGGTGTTAAAGGAAGTGAGACAAGTCTCACTTACACTTAAACGATTATGTCAAAGATACTCACATATGAGGGTGCTAGAAATCGTGAGACAAGTCTCACTCGCACCATGATGATATTGTAAGATTAAATTCACATTAATCAAGTATAAAAGAAAGGGGTGACCAGTCAATTGAGCTAAGTATACCTCATACTAGAAGCCATCTTCCATAATGTTTGAGTCAACTCTAAAAGTTGTAAAGTATAGTAAATCTGAGCTAAGCACCGATAGACTAGCAATGAGCTTGTGCCAGCACATGTAAGCCTCATGAGACGAGATCACCACCAAGGTGGATCAGGGTCTCCAAAGTCTCCTAGTCTTCGAACTATGTCGCCAGCATAAGTACTAGCTAGTGGATGAATCCAACTAAGAAAGCTAGGCAGTATTCGGTTTCACTTTGGCCGGTGATACCACCTTTTTTCGGTGTAGGGGAGACACTTGATTTCATGTTTAGCTCACATGATCTATATCGGTTAAATGCTCAAGAAAGTATTCGGTCTCACTTGAGCCGTGAACCACCTCTTTTTGGTGTGTGGAAGACACTGGACTCGGTTTCACGTTAGTCGGTGAACCACCTCTTTTCGGTGTGGGGAAGACACTGGACTCGGTTTCACGTTAGCCGGTGAACCACCTCTTTTCGGTGTGGGGAAGACACTGGACTCGGTTTTATTTTAGCCGGTGAACCACCTCTTTTCAGTGTGGGAAAGACACTGGATTTCATGTTAGCTCACATGATCTATATCAGTTAATGCTAAAGATTTCTTTAAGAAAGTAAGAAAGAATGAATGTAGCATGTTTAAAGTGAACAACAGATCAAAGAAGAAGAATGTAAGTTCAAACTGAACTAAGTAAGCAAAGCGTGAGAATATCAATCATCAGTGTTTGATAAGAATGAAGTTTTAATAAGTTATTGGTTTATGCCAATATTGGAGTATGAATATATACCCAAAGATATATATATATTATGCAAATAATCAAAGAATGGGCATAGCCAATAATGTTTGGCTTATAAATACTTTCATGCCCAATTTAACAAGAATGAAAAATCTAACTTGTGAGTAAGGTATCCAAATCATTTCCTTAGTCTTTTGGATTACTTACTCGATTCATTGTAGGTATGGGACTACAATGAATCATTTCACTTGTAATCAAAACATAGGATCAAAGGAGATCATTGAACTACATAACATAAAGAACAAAAGACTGAAAAATAAACTAAGATGGAAAGGTGAGCTCTCGGCCTAACGGAGCAAAATTATTAAGTTTTGTTTGAGATGTTCTAAAATTTTGTTCATGATTCCAAGGTCTTATGTTCAAATAGAAAATTTGTTGTGTGTTTTAATTGCATGAAAACATGTCATATTCATAGCATGATTCACAAATAACGAATTAGGAAAGTGTAGTGAAATACTTTCCAGAAACGGCATGTTGCTATAGGAAGAGCTTTCCTTTATCATGCATAGTTCTTATGTGGTTATGTGCATACACCCATACTTAGTACAAGTGTGTACTAACCCCTATACTATTACTATTTTTATAGGTGTTGGTTCTTGAGAAGATTGAAGATTCGTTGAAGCGGTTTGGATTAGCGTCTCCAGACTTTTGTAGGTCCTCTTGAGTTCGAGGATGCCTACGTTTTCTAGCTTAGTACATTAGACATAGATAGTGGATGTTATCCCTAGAGTTTCTTTCAAATATTTGTTCAAACGTTTGTATTAAAGACGGTTTGGCAAACTATTACTAATACTATGATTCTTCATTTCAATTGTTTAATCTATTGATAGATGGTTGCTTTAGTTTGAGCTTATTAGTATATCACTCTTATGCAGTAATTATATGAAGTCTAAGTATACTTCAATATGCATTAAAAAGTTTTAAACTTTCCGCAAATTTAACTGTATGATTGTGATGAAGGCTAAGAAGAGGCTTGTCTGCGACCTCTGAGAGGTTAACGACATTGATCTCATCTGGGGTCTAGATTCCAGGTGTGATATATATATATATATATATATATATATATATATGGTGATTCGCTCAGAAACAAGTGGATGGGATGTTGAAAATGGGCCTATGATTATGCTGCTACAAGTATGTGTGGTGTTAAAGCAAGAACTAATTTTTTTACATGACTTTTACAAAAACACTTTATAATCAGATTTCCCTTCCACTAAACATGTTTCTATTTCATGAAATTGATGTAAACACATGGTCCAACTCTTCAAACATTAATAACCCTTGTGAGTTGTGACGAATGTGATAATTTGGGCATGGAATATTTCTTTCCCATTTTGCCTTGTGATAATTCTGCAGTTCTGGAACATGCCTCAAATGGATTCTTCCCAAAGTAATTGCAAGAAAACAAGAGCAGTGTTGGTCGTCATGACATCAAACTTTCTGATTTACTTATTAATTCTGAATCATCATCCCACCCAATAATACAACAAATCTCTGCACTCATGACTTTTCACTACTACCACCTTTTAAATATTTTAGCATCCAACATAAAAAATTCCTCAACAATATAATGCTTTAATTTACATCCATTAGTTTTCTCTGGATGTTGTTGCAATCTCATATCTCATAATATATTTTGTTTTCATGCCTATAAAACATACTTTTTTATTACTTTTTTACCATCAAACATTTACCTTCTTTTTTTTCTAACTAAACATCTTTCGTATCAGATTAATAATCATTTACTTGTTTTGGCAAAAACATTATTATATATTCCTTAAATTAAATCAGTTTCGAAAAATATTATATTTTCTATTACAATAAGTAAAAACTAATAGAATGTGTTAAGTTCTTAAAAAAAGCATAATATATTTTTAAGAACGGTTATAATACATATTTATTGCATACATAATTCACTTTTAATACATATAGCAGATTTAACATACTGCTGCTATAAATGGTAATAAATAAAAAGTATCGCTAAAATCAGTAATTATTTATAAAAATGTATCATTTCAAGTAATATGAGATAGGCATGAACTATATATAATGGTGTTTGGAGGGATTTGTTGTAACCAAAATATTAAAGAGTAAAAATTGATGTAGTTGTATGATAATATACTATATTATAAGGCCTTCCCCAAAATTATTTTTTTGGGGAGTAAAATATTTATGATTTAGAAAATTTAACATCAATACGTTATTCAAATTCGGAAATTAAAGTCATGGAGAAACTTATATTTGTATCATATTTAGATTGCAAGGACCATTTTTTTTAATGAGGGCCGCCCACTACGTATTCTCAACAAAATTATTTAATGTCGGTTCAATTTGATTGGAAATAGAATTTAAAAAATAAAATAAGATTTTTGAAATTTGTGGTTTAAAACATTTTTAATTATTGGGTGACAATAAATCATTTTAATAAGAGTAAAAGATAAAATTTAAAGATATATTGTTTCCAATTATTAAAAAATTAGGAAAGAATTGAGCAAATTGTGTCACAAAAATTGGGAAGAAATAATAATACTTATATGTCTTTAATTTATGAGTGTAATACCTCTAAAATGAATTAGGTGAAACTAGGGCCTAACATGTTTGTCATGACGGTCTAAGATCATAAAATGATTTATAATGTGGTATTGAGGGAGTGTCTAAGTATTAGGTGAATTGGAAGTGAAACGTCAAGGAACGACTAAGACGTTCGACGACTAGTCACCTATGTGCCTCATGTGTGGTCATGTTCCTATATGTGTGTTTCATGAGCTTATGAGGTCTTTATATGAGTTATTATAGTGTTTATAAGTAGTGAGTCAACTTTCATGAAGTTTGGATGTCAAACGTACAAGAACGTACATGACGTTCAAAAGGTTTGCCTTGAAATGACCTTGCCTGTTGTCACGACCGGAATCTAGACCCCAGATGAGACCGGCGTCGTTGACCTCTCAGAGGTCGCAGACAAGCCTACATACGTCATTCTTACTTCATCTAGGTTAATTTTAGAGGAAAATTTGAATTTTGATTTCTTATTTCATGCGAAATATTTTAAACTTAACATCATAGGCGTTCACAAATCAACCATCTAATATAGAGATAATCAAATGAAAGAAACAGTTCATAATTGCATTAAGCGTATTTTTGCCAAAAGGCACCAATAAAAAATCTGAAATAAAAGTGAAAAGAAACACTAGTGGAACATGCTTCACTAGCTAAAGACTACATCTAAGCTAGATATAACGGTAGACATCCTCGAAAGCATGAGGGCCTACCAAGTCCGGATGAAAGATCCACGTTCGGATAGCTACAACGTCAACCTGTAAGCTCTAGCGTCCACCTGTGCCTGCACCTAAAAATATAGAGTTGTATTGGATTAGTACACACTTGTACTAAGTATGGGTATATGCAAGCACATACAAGGACATGCATTAGAAAGAATAGCTCTTTCCTAACAACATGATTTATGGAAAGTCAAGTCAGTAGACTTGCTAGATTGGGATTAGGAAAGTCAGGGGAGTTGCCAAATTTGGATTAGGAAAGTCATGCCATGAGAGTAACATGCATCATCATACATATCGTATTGCACACAACACATAACATCCTACACATAGCACATAACATATTGCATATAGCACATAACATACTGCGTATAGCACATAACATCTTTCATATCGTTCGTTCATATGACATGAGACCTTGGAATCATGGACTTAACATTAAGACTTCCCAAAATAAGGGCTCAACATATGGGACCTCAACTAGGGAGCCTACTTTAGCAAACACACAATCTGCTTCACTCATTCGTACGTACTTCATTTCGTTCATTCATAAGCAAGTGTAAACACTAGCCATACCTAGGATGTAGTTTAAGACTCTCATCGGGTTTGTTGTCCAATGATCAAGCATAACCTAGTGCCATTACTTGAGTCTAGATCACCTCTTGATTATCCTATCCTAACACCTTTGGTATCGTTCATTTCATTATGTGCATCATTTGAGGCTGGCCTCATTCATTCATTGGGAACTTTAACTTTAACCTACATAGATCATGTGAGCATCATGAAATCCATTGTGTCATCCCCACAGCGAAAAGAGGTGGAATCGCCGGCCAAGGTGAACCAAAACATGCTAGCGTATATAGGGGATTGAGCCCTGCTAGATCCCTATATTGGCAGTATAGATTTGAAGACTAGGAGATATAAGGAGAACCATACCCGTAATGACGGACAGTCTCATCTCATGAGAGTTACGTGAACCTTCGCCCTTCCCGAAAAAACGCATCACCACTCATAGCTAGCCTATCGGTGCTCAGTATAAAGTTCCATTGCATTCAACTCATACGTCAAGAAAGCTGGCTTCTAGTATGAGGACATCATAGCTCATTAGATGATTTCTCATCTCATCATTAGTATTAAGTATACATTAATCTCAATACTTTCATTAGAGTGTTCATAGAGACTGGTCTCTTCATTAACTTTACACTCTCATAGGTGAGTACGTTTTTGGTAACATTTACTTAGGATCATTTGAGATTGATCTCATCTTTCACATTATCCTCTTATGATGTTGTCACCACATTCACTAGCTTTAGCACATTTGCTCTTCACATTCACTCACCCCTTTTTACGTGAATGTTCATTTCATTATATGCCAATGCACTTGGCCATTTAGTGTGTATCACACTATTACTTAACCCTTCTAGAGTTTCATCATTTCGTTACATACATCTTAGGTTCACTTACTTTAAACGTATGCTAGACTTATGTGTCTATACATACAATCTATGAGGCTTCATTCATAATTCGTTTAAGTGATTCATATCTTCCTAAGATTATGTGGTACAAGACTTATGCATCTTGTAAGTATGCCAAGATCTCGATTTTGATCTATGTAGACAACATTATTTTTGAATATTTATTCACGTATGACTTATGTATCAACACGAAATTTGGGCAAGGGAACCCGATTTCAAATCCCTTGGAAAACACTTATATTTTATTCATTTTGGTTTGATCCATACGGATTGGGGACCCAAGATCGAGCCCCAACGCCTTCATTTTATTTTTCCCTTAATTTCTCTCTTCATTTTTCGCTCAATGGGACTGAGAGGATGTGGGATCGAACCCCCACAACCTCATTTACTTTTATTTTCATTTTTTTTTATTTCTCTCCTTTTGGCCGATGGGGTGTGGGTTCGAACCCCCACAGCCCCACTTTAATTTCTTCTCCTTAATTTACCTTGGTTCTGCCTAGAGGTCGTGGGTTCAATTCCCACATGCCTCACCCTTTATTTTTCTTTTAATTTCTCCTTAAATCTGACTGAGAGGCGGTGGGTTCGAATCCCACTCCTCTCATTTCTTATTTTTATTAATATTTTCGGTCAAGCCACATGGGTTCAAATCCCACATACCACATTCTCTTTTTCTCACCTTATTTCACTGATTTTTAACATGGTGAGGTCACGGGTTCGATATTCAGTGACCTCACTTATTTTTCTTCATTTTACATAGCTTATTAAACAACTTCACTTGGCTGAAATTAACCGACAAGGTGCTTGAAATTTGAGATACATTTTTCAGCTTCTTTTCATCAACATTTAGAGTTAATTCTTAGGGCATTTCGTGAATCACTTAGCTAATAGTTTTTCACTGAAATCAGCCACATTATACTTCATATGAACATCACGATATATAAAAGTTTGTGCACGTGAAATACAACCATAAAACAAGTCATTTTCATACTTCAATCCGTGTTCAATGTCACGACTATACACTGCACACACATAAACACATATTTTCGGAAAGCATACGTTATCATTCGTACGATTCCAAACACACTTTCATCAACATATTCATCATGAAAAAACATTACATGCCTAATATCTACCCGCAGACATACCAACCTAAAACCATCAATAGGAGCTAGTGACAGGGACATGCAACGGTGAAACAATCCTAGTTTTCGGATTAGAATCGACTGAATCCTAGGGGTCTCTTGGGAAAGGGACCAAGAGTAAAAAAACTCATACCTTTTATGTAGTTCAAACCTTGACTTGCTACCCAAAACCTTCTCCAGAAATCACGTCCAAATCCCCTCAACTTCAACACCAATTCGACAGAATAATCCTCCCTCTTGCGTAACGTTTTTGATTAGTTGTTTGTTTGTAATTTTCGTTGTGAGTTCTTCAAGTGTGAAGAACTTTAATAAATTTTATGTTCTTGTAGTAGTTTAGGCAGAGAGAAAACGTGAAAGAAAAGAGAATGAGAGAGACGTGAGAAAGAGATGAGCGTGAGAGAGAGTTAAAGGAGGTGAAGTAGTTTAGACTTAGTCAACTAGCAGACTTAGTCAAATAAAACACATTAATTAATAAATAATTAATAATTAATAAGAAAAATCTGGTTTCCCTTTTTCTTAAATCAGCCATTAATTATTAATTTATTAAATTAATTCACCAATTAAAAAAATCACATTAAATCATTGCTCCCACCTAGGTTCGAACCCGGGTGGAGCAAGATTTTGCCTCAAAGGCCAATTTTCGGCCCTCTCTCCCCAAAATGCCCCTCCACCTTATTAATTAAATAACTAATTACATATTTAGGGTAATTACAATACTACCCTTAGCCTGGGAAAAGACCATTTTACCCCTAGACCCTTCAAACCTAAGATTTTCCCTTTTTAAGTCCCGTAAAGACTCATTCGAGTAAATCTTCGTATTCGAGAGTCCTACATGGCTGGACCCAACCTTTCCTAGCTCAACTAACTCCCTAAGTTAGTTGGCTTGGAGGTCGCAAGGGTTAAGAGGTCTGGTTCTACACGCATCAATCCGTGTGAACCCGGTCTAATCTTAGGCATTCTAAACACACTAAACATTACTTAGCATATTCATTTTTTTAGTGTTGTTACATTATTCCCCCCCCCCCCTTAGGAACAGTCGTTCCCGAATGACACTACTATCTATCTAGCGTAATGCCAGTCAGATCACAACATAATTACTATTCACAAATAAGCAATAGCAACAAAGAATGGAGAGATAAGAAAACTTAGACTTAAGAGTTTGAAGTCCAACCTCAAGAGCTGAAAAGATGAGGGTAGTGGGATCTCATATCGGCCTCGGCCTCCAACGTAGCACCCTTAACAAGATGATTCCTCCACAATACCTTCACTGTGGCAATATCCTTGTTCCTCAGCCGCTTGACCCGTTTGTCTAAGATCTCAACACGTACCTCTTCATAGGATAGGTCTTCATCAACCCCCAAACCTTCCAAAGGTAGAATCGATGCTTGATCACCTAGGCACTTCTTTAACATGGATACATGAAAGACTGTATGGACAGAAGCTAGCTCCGCAGGCAATGCCAACACATAGGACACCTCACCCACACGCTGTAGGATCTCATATGGCCCAACATACCTCGGACTCAACTTCCCCTTCCTGCTAAACCTCATCACCCCCTTCATAGGTGATATCTTCACATAGACCTGGTCACCAACATCAAACTGTAAGGGCAGTTTTCTGTTATCTGCATATGACTTCTGCCGACTGTAAGCAGTAGTCAACCTGTCCCTAATCACCCTGACCTTCTCTAAGGCCTCATGAATGATCTCTGGACCCAAAATGGATGACTCTCCAACCTCGAACCACCTAACTGGAGATCTACACCTCCTACCATACAGTGCCTCAAACATTGCCATCCCAAAGCTGGAGTGATAGATATTATTATACGAGAACTCTATCAACGGCAGATGGTCATCCCAGCTACCCCTGAAGTCAATCACACACGCTCTCAACATGTCCTCCAATGTCTGAATGGTGCGCTCTGCCTGCCCATCAGTCTAAGGATGAAAGGCAGTACTAAGCTTTACCTGCGTGCCTAAGCTCTTCTAGAAGGATCTCCAGAAATGTGAAGTGAACTGAGATCCTCTATCTGAAATGATAGACAAAGGAACCTCATGCCATCTCACAATCGCATCAATGTAGAGTCTCGCATAATCCTCGGCTCTGTAAGTAGACTTCACAGGGATAAAGTGGGCATACTTAGTCATCTTGTCCACAATAACCTATATGGAGTCATGGTGTCTCCTAGTCCTCGGAAGACCAACCACGAAATCCATATTAATGGCCTCCCACTTCCAAGTCGAAACCTCAATAATATGAATAAGACCGACAGGCTTAAGATATTCTGCCTTAACCTGCTGACAATTAGGAGACTTGGCCACATATTCTGCAATATCCTTTTTCATGCCATCCCACCAATAAATCTGCTTAAGATCATGATACATCTTTGTGGAACCTGGATGTATGGAATCTGGAACCATGGGCCTCTGCAACAATTCTGGTCCGCAAATCATCAACATATGGTACACACAGCTTGTCCTGGTACCTAAGTACGCCGTCACCTCCCAAAGAAAAAGACTCATTCATCTTTATCAACACTGAGTCCTTCAGATCCATCTACACAGGATCGAGATGCTGACCCTGCTTGACTTCAACTACCAAGGATGATTCAGAAGGTAGGATGAACTGAAACACCCCCACTAGTAGAGTCAACCAACCGCACACCCAGTCTGGCCAGTCAGTGTACATCTTTCACCAACTCCTTCTTATCCTCAACGTGGGCTGTACTTCCCATGCTCATCCTGCTCAAAGCATCAGCTACAACAATAGCCTTACCTGGATGGTAGTGGACATTCATATGATAGTCCTTCAACAGCTCCAACCATCTCCGCTGACGTATATTCAACTCCCTCTACGTGAACACGTACTGGAGACTCTTGTGGTCTGTGAACACATCCACATGCAGTCCATACAAGTAGTGCCTCCATAGCTTCAGTGCAAACACCACAGCTGCCAACTCCAGGTCATGAGTGGGATAATTCTTCTCATGAACCTTGAGCTGTCTGGACGCATAAGCTATCACTTTACAAACGTGCATAAGAACACAACCCAAACCAACCTATATGCATCACAATAAACAGAGTAATTCTCACCATACTTAGGCAAAGTAAGCACCGGGGCTGAAGTGAGTCTGTCTTTGAGCTCCTGGAAACTCTTCTCACAAGTCTCCGTCCACTCGAACTTGGCCTTCTTCTTAGTCAAAGCTGTCATTGGGGCAGCAATGGAAGAAAAACCCTCCACGAACCTGCGGTAGTAACCAGCCAATCCCAGAAAGCTACGGATATCGGTGAGAGTAAGAGGTTTTGGCCAGTTTTTCACATCATTCTTTCTGGGGTCCACCTCCACACCCTGATCGGACACAACATGACCAAGGAAGGTCACTGCTCTAAGCCAGAATTCACACTTACTGAATTTGGCATACAGCTGATGTTGTCTAAGTACCTGCAAGGTTAGTCTCAAATAATGTTCATGCTCTTCCTTGGTCCTAGAGTAGATGAGGATGTCATCAATGAATACTATGACGAAAGAATCAAGGTACTCATGGATGACTCGGTTCGTGAGGTCCATAAATGCAGCTGGTGCATTAGTGAGACCAAATCACATGACTAAGAACTCATAATGACCATAACGGGTACGAAATGTTGTCTTTGGGATATCTCCATCCCTAACCCTAAGATGATGATACCCTGAATGAAGATCAATCTTAACATACTTGAGACTTTACTCTTTGTGAATTTTTGTTTCACATTTACTCTGGATAATGCATATTACTCAAGCTTATCTGAAGCTTCATATTTGAGATTGAGGAACTTCCTTCTCAATCGCACTTAACTTGATGCACCTCACAACTCATGCAACACAAAAATCATGTCCATGCTATACAAGAACAGCAACATGACATGCAAACATGAATTCATTTTAACTCTAACTTACTCGAAAACTTAACCTTACTACCCTGTTTTGATAGTCTATGATAGTCTAGCATTTATGAAGTAATCCATACCTAAGCCATCTCCTTGAGCGAGTAAGCAACCAAATTAGCCTTCTCCTCTTCATCAATACTCATAGCAGGGTTTAGAACCTACCATGAACTCACCTCCATGCAAACAACCACTCTTATCAAACGTCTTTCGTTCACGCTGGGCATTTCTATCACTGCCCCTTCTTTGCAAGTCCAGATCTTGAGTCTGACGCCTTAGACCACTTGGCCATCCTAATTCTTGTGTGTATTCTTCTACGCGCGCACACAAGAAGGAAGTTAGATACTTAGAATGACAAAAAGTGTCAAAGATCTAGATAGCACGATAAAGAGTAGAAGAAGGGAAATTTTCCTATGCATCATGCAGTCTCTAATTCAGGATAGTGGTGCACTTCACTACCATGACTTAGAAACTACTCAATGTGGTTGATGTGAACTTATTATTCTCGGAATTAAACCTAGTGCTCTGATACAAACTTTATCACGACTGGAATCTAGACCCCACACGAGACCGGCGTCGTTCACCTCTCAGAGGTCGCAGATAAGCCTACATACGTCATTCTTACTTCATCTAGGTTAATTTTAGAGGAAAATTTGAACTTTTTGATTTCTTATTTCGTGCGAAACATTTTAAACTTAACATCATAGGCGTTCACAAATCAACCATCTAATTTAGAGATGATCAAATGAAAGAAACAATTCATAATTGCATTAAACGTATTTTTGCCAAAATGGCACCAATACAAAATCTGAAATGAAAGTCGAAAGAAACACTAGTGGAACATGATTCACTATGTAAAGCCTACATCTAAGCTAGATATAACGGCAGACATCCTCGAAAGCATGAGGGCCTACCAAGTCCGGATGAAAGCTCCACGTCCGGATAGCAGCAACGTCAACTTGTAAGCTCTAGCGTCCACGTGTGCCTACACCTAAAAATATAGAGTTGTATGGGATTAGTACACACTTGTACTAAGTATGGGTATATGCAAGCACACACCAAGGACATGCATGAGTAAGAATAACTCTTTCTTAACAACATGATTTATGGAAAGTCAAGTCAGTAGACTTGCCAAATTTGGATTAGGAAAGTCAGGGGACTTGCCAAATTTGGATTAGGAAAGTCATGCCATGAGAGTAACATGCATCATCATACGTATCATATTGCACAAAACACATAACATCTTACACATAGCACATAACATATTGCATATAGCACATAACATACTTCATATAGGACATAACATCTTTCATATCGTTCGTTCATATGCCACGAGACCTTGGAATCATGGACTTATCATTAAGACTTCCCAAAATAAGGGCTCAACATATGGGACCTAAACTAGGGAGCCTTCTTTACCAAACACAGAGTCTGCTTCATTCATTAGTACGTACTTCATTTCGTTCATTCATAAGCTAGTGTACACACTAGCCATACCTAGGATGTAATTTAAGACTCTCATCGGGTTTGCTGTGCAATGATCAAGAATAACCTAGTGTCATTACTTGAGTCTAGCTCACCTTTTGATTGTCCTATCCTAACACCTTTGGTATCGTTCATTTCATTATGTGCATCATTTGAGGCTGGCCACATTCATTCATTGGGAACTTTAACTTTAACCGACATAGATCATGTGAGCATCATGAAATCCAGTGTATCATCCCCACACCGAAAAGAGGTGGAATCACCGGCCAAGGTGAACCAAAACATGCTAGCGTATATAGGGGATTGAACTCTGCTAGATCCCTATATTAGCAGTATAGGTTCGAAGTCTACGAGATATAAGGAGACCCATACCCGGCATGCCGAACAGTCTCATCTCATGAGAGTTACGTGAACCTACGCCCTTCCCGAAAGAAGGCATCACCGCTCATAGCTACCCTATCGGTGCTCAGTATAAAGTTCCATTACATTCAACTCATACGTCAAGGAAGCTGGCTTCTAGTATGAGGACATCATAGCTCATTAGATGATTTCTCATCTAATCATTAGTATTAAGTATACATTAATCTCAATACATTCATTAGAGTGTTCATAGAGACTGGTCTCTTCAATAACTTTACACTCTCATAGGTGAGTACGTTTTTGGTAACATTTACTTAGGCTCATTTGAGATTGATCTCATCTTTCACATTAGCCTCTTATCATGTTGTCACCACATTCATTAGCTTTAGCACATTTGCTCTTCATATTCACTCACCCCTTTTTACGTGAATGTCCATTTCATCATATGCCAATGCACTTGGCCATTTAGTGTGTTTCACACTCTTACTTAACCCTTCTAGAGTTTCATCATTTCGTTACATACATCTTAGGTTCACTTACTTTAAACGTATGCTAGACTTATGGGTCTATACGTACAAGCCATGAGGGTTCACTCATAATTCGTTTAAGTGATTCATATCTTCCTAAGATTATGTGGTACAAGACTTATGCATCCTATAAGTATGCCAAGATCTCGATTTTGATCTATGTAGACAACATTATTTATGAATATTTATTCACGTATGACTTATGTATCAATACGAAATTTGGGCAAGGGAACCCGATTTCAAATCCCTTGGACAACACTTACATTTTATTCATTTTGGTTTGATCCATACGGCTTGGGGACCCAAGATCGAGACCCAACGCCTTCATTTTAGTTTCCCCTTCATTTCTCTCTTCGTTTTTTGCTCAATGGGACTGAGAGGATGTGGGATCGAACCCCCACAACCTCATTTACTTTTATTTTCATTTCTTTTAATTTCTCTCCTTTTGGCAGATGGGGTGTGGGTTCGAACCCCCACAACCCCACTTTAATTTCTTCTCCTTAATTTACCTTGGTTCTGCCTAGAGGTCGTGGGTTCGATTCCCACACGCC
Organism: Solanum lycopersicoides; assembly: GCA_022817965.1. Taxonomy (NCBI): domain Eukaryota; kingdom Viridiplantae; phylum Streptophyta; class Magnoliopsida; order Solanales; family Solanaceae; genus Solanum; species Solanum lycopersicoides. The sequence continues at coordinate 51,395,217 of CM040621.1, forward strand.
TCACCCTTTATTTTTATTTTAAATTCTCCGTAAATCTGACTGAGAGGTGGTGGGTTCGAATCCCACTCCTCTCATTTCTTTATTTTATTTTTATTTTCTATCAAGGCACATGGGTTCGAATCCCACATGCCACATTCTTTTTTTCTCACCTTATTTCACTGATTTTTAACATGGTGAGGTCACGGGTTCGATCCTCAATGACCTCACTTATTTTTCTTCATTTTACATAGCTTATTAAACAACTTTACTTGGCTGAAATTAACCAACAAGGTGCTGGAAATTTGAGATACATTTTTTAGCTTCTTTTCATCAACATTTAGAGTGAATTCTTATGGCATTTCGTGAATCACTTATATGAACATCACGATTTATACTTCATATGAACATCACGATTTATAAAAGTTTGTGCACGTGAAATACAACCATAAAACAAGTCATTTTCATACTTCAATCCGTGTTCAAAGTCACGACTATACACTGCACACACATAAACACATATTTTCGGAAAACATAGGTTATCATTCGTACGATTCCAAAAACACATTCATGAACATATTCATTACGAAAACACATTAGATGCCTAATATCTACCAGCATACATAGCAACCTACAACCATCAATAGGAGCTCGTGACAGGGACATGCAACGGGGAAACAATCCTAGTTTTCGGATTAGAATCGACTGAATCCTAGGGGTCTCTTGGGAAAGGGACCAAGAGTAAGAAAACCCATACCTTTTATGTAGTTCAAACCTTGACTTGCTGCCCAAAACCTTCTCCAAAAATCATGTCCAAATCCCCTCAACTTCAACACCAATTCGACAGAATAATCCTCCCTCATGCGTAACGTTTTTGATTAGTTGTTTGTTTGTAATTTTCGTTCTGAGTTCTTCAAGTGTGAAGAACTTTAATAAATTTTATGTTCTTGTAGTTGTTTAGGCAGAGAGAAAACGTGAAATAAAAGAGAATGAGAGAGACGTGAGAGAGAGATGAGCGTGAGAGAGAGTTAAAAGAGGTGAAGTAGTTTAGACTTAGTCAACTAGGAGACTTAGTCAAATAAAACACATTAATTAATAAATAATTAATAATTAATAAGAAAAATCTTATTTTCCAATTTCTTAAATCAGCCATTAATTATTAATTTATTAAATTAATTCACCAATTAAAAAAATCACATTAGATCATTGTTCCCACCTAGGTTCGAACCCGGGTGGAGCAAGATTTTGCCTCAAAGGCCAATTTTCGGCCCTCTCTCCCCAAAATGCCCCTCCACCTTATTAATTAAATAATTAATTACATATTTAGGGTAATTACGATACTACCCTTAGCTTGGAAAAAGACTATTTTACCCCTAGACCCTCCAAACCTAAGATTTTCCCTTTTTAAGTCCGGTAAAGACTCATTCGAGTAAATCTTCGTATTCGAGAGTCCTACATGGCTGGACCCAACCTTTCCTAGGTCAAATAACCCCCAAGTTAGTTGGCTTGGAGTTTGCAAGGGTTCAGAGGTGTGGTTCTACGCGCATCAATCCGTGTGAACCCGGTCTAATCGTAGGCATTCTAAACACACTAAACATTACTTAGCATATTCATTTTTTTAGGGTTGTTACACTTGTCTTAGCATGTCTTATCGAGTTTTATGGGTTCATTTTGGATGAAATTGATGTGGGAGGTCCTAAACTCGTATACAATCATATGTGGGTTGGAAATTTCCGGGCAAACATCCCCAAGGACAAACCAAGGGTCCTTGAGGAAGGAACCATACCTGAGCCAAAGGCTGTCAAGACCAGCCCCAAACGACGGAGGCAATCGACGGCCAGTAGGCTGGTCGATGCATCGTCAATGGAGGTCGTTGGTCAAGACTTAGCCTAGGGTGCTCAAGCTCCCAATGGTCAGTATATGAACCAAACGACGTCAATCCAGAACGTCCGCTTTTGTCAAACGGTCCGTCGATGGCCAATCGTTAGTAAGGTCTGCAATTCGCATGCTTTGCTGTTAAGTGAAGGGGTGAATTGGTAAAATCACCCAAAGTCCAAATAAGAGTTTGGGTTGTTACTTAGGGGTATTTTAGGTATTTTAAGTGGATTTATAAGTCCTAAATACCTAGATGAATTCATTTTTCCAAATCAAAACCCCAAAATCTCTAAACAATTCTCTAGAACTCCATTGAGGCCAAAACTCAAGGAAGAGCTTGGATTGGAAATTTGAGTGGTGATTTATCATCAATTTCGTGGATTAATATAATTGAGGTATGGTTTTTTATCCTTGAAACTCTATTCATCAAGGATCCCAAAATTCAAAGAGATTTGTGAAGTTTTCTAAATATGAACTTGTTCAATTTTATGATCTATCCATGAGTTCTTGCATTAAAGGTTTTAAATCATTGTATATTGATTGAATTGTTGTTAATTGTATGATTTTAACATAATTAACCTTTGAACCCATGTAATTCATTAACCCTAGTTTTTGACTACTTTATGGGTGAATTGATACTGTCTTAATGCTTATGAATTCTAGTGTAGTTTTCTATGGGCTATTGAATAATGTAAAATTTGTATTCAATTGATGTATAGGATCTATTAGATTGATAAATATTTATTGAATTGACCTCGATTCATTGAGTATCATGATTTTTGTATTGAATTGATGATCATGGCCATGGGTAAGGCTTTTGGTATTCAATTGGATGATTTAGCTATAGATTGAAGTGGTAAGAATGGATTGGTGGTACGCTGCTCTAATTCTCTTAAATTTATGTAATGTAGATCTTGAATTATATTGTGATTGGTATGGTCCACTTATGGTGGTGGTGTTATGTGCTTTACTTGTAAATGATGTGGCCTCGTCGGCGTTACTTTATGTATTATGTTTATCATGGCCTTGTCACCAACTACTTGATATACAGTGATGATTTGTGTAGTTGATTTATGTGAAGTATGATCATATCTATCTACGTGAGACCAATGTGAAAGTATGTGTTCTTCTATTGACAGTAGGTGATCATGTTAGACTATGACTATGTCCTTATGCGTGTAGTCTTAGAGTTGATGCATGATTCTTCCTACTTTACTATATGAGTCTATGATGGTTATATTGATGATGTTATAGTAGTGCATAGGATGACTTAAACATGATAATGGTTATTCCTGTGTACTACTAGAATGATATGTTAAATGTGATAAAGTGAAGTCTTGGTGTGTCTTTTTGTGGTAGACATATGTCCCTTACTTGATACATGCATGAATGTAATTATGAGATGTTTTGACTTAGGATGATAATGCCTCTTAGTATTGTAAGTATGAATGACATGAGACCTTGAATGATGCTAAGAAGGTCCTTTATGTGGAAGCTTAAGCCTACTGGTAAGGAAATGATCCTTGAAGTTGAAAGTCGTAATGGTATCCTTCTTGTATGAATGATGGACTTAAGGTTGTTTGGATGGAACGTCATGATATCATCCTTAGGAAAGTCATTAATCTATCTTATTCGTCATTGAAAGGCAGCCTTAGGGGACCTCCTTGATAGGGTGAATGTGATTGGGTTGTGAACTAGATATGGAACCTCTTCATGTGATCCTTAAATGTGAATTACTATATGAGAACAAAGGCTAGCACCGAGTGAGTATGGTAAGGGAAGTAGATCTAGTTAAGAGTGAGGCTATAGTTCAAAGAAACCCTTCATATTCCTTAACCTTGTGCCTACACGGGATGTGTCCAAGTTCTACCATTGGCAAGTAGAACACCCTCCATCGGAGTAGGTTAAAACTCCGGATTCCATGCTTTTCTACCATGGTCTATGTCGGTTATTGCCTATTTTCATCATATGGGATACCTTCTAGTATTGGAGAAGTTCTATGAAGGTTAGGTGGTGGTATGGGATGCTATCTAGACATTGCACAATAGGCTTTGAAAATGTTAGTGAGAGACCCTAGGTCTTCTCCAAGACCATTACTTGAATGTCCTTATGTGATGAATGTCTCTTAAATTAATTAATGAATGTAATGACTTTAAGTTATAAAATCATGTTAAATGAACAAGTACTTATCTAGAGTAGTTAAGGGTTTTCTAGTTAAGGTGTGAAGGGGGCATAGGAATGGTCACTTCGTATCTTACCTTGATAAGTCTTAAGAATGACCCTAGTTAGGAAAGTTGGTTGATTAAGTAGACATGATCCAAACTTAGGTAGTCTTAAGGATTATTTGGGTAATCTTAAAGAGGTCAAGTATGGACATTCTCTTCTTGATTTTTTAAGTAATTCTTTTGATAACCGTTGTGAGGAGAATGTCATATTACATGTATATTGTTGTATTAAGTGAGAATGATCTTATCCTAGGTAGTGTAAAGGATCTTCTAAGTGTATGTGAAGGGATTGTATGGGCGTTCACTTCACTACTCACTCAAGTGAACCTTAGAATCACCTTTGGTAGGAGAATCTCATGTTCATGTGTTTGGTGTATTGTAAGTGCGTGTGTCTCATTATGGGTGGTCTTAAGGATCATTTAGGTGTGCCTCGAGAGGATGTATAAGCGGTATCTATTTGTCTTACTTAAGTGAGTCTTAGGATAACTTTTAGTGGGGGAATTGCATGCTAGAAAGTTTCCAATGTGAAGTTGAGGAACTTCGCTGTAAAAGTGAAGGAATTCACTGTAACAGTGAATTAGCTTGCTGTAATATTTCTCCAAAAATTTGTTTCTAAGGTGATAAATGTTGTTCTTATGCTTATACTATGATGTTTTCATCAAAAAGAGCATATTTCCAATAAATATCCGTTTTCATGATTTTTATGCATTATGTCATACTTAATACATGTGTTTGTACAAAATTACATGCCTTTATCTATTGTAATACCTCGAAAATGGCTTAGATGAAGCTAGATCCTAACATGGTTTTCATGAGGGTCTAAGGTCCTAAAATGTTCTATAATGTGGTATTGAGGCAGTGTCTAGAGTTTTAGGTGATTTGGAAGTAAAACGTCAAGGGACGACTAAGACGTTCGACGACTAAGTCACCAATGTGTCTCATGTGTGGTTATGTGCATATATGTGCGTTTCATGAGATAATGAGGTCCTTATATTAGTTATTATAGTGTTTATAGGCAGTGTGTAAAGTTTCATAAAGTTTGGAGGTCAAACGTCAATGACGTTCAAAAGGTTTGCCTTGAAATGACCTTGTGTGTCTTGGCATGTTTCGTTGAGTTTTACGTGTTCATTTTGGATAAAATTGATGTGGGAGGTCCTAAAATCATATACAAGTATATTCGGGTTTGAAACGTCCGGGTGAAAGTCCCCAAGGACCAACCAAGGGTCCTTGAGTAAGGACCCTTCTCAAGAGCCAAGAATGGCCAAAACAGTCCCTAACGAAAGATGCAGTAGATGGCTCGTGGGCCAATCGACGCCCCTTCGATGGGTGTCGTGGGTCCGAAATTAGGCGTGGGAGAAGGTAAATCCAAGGACCAGCCTCAGTCCCAAACACAGACCAACATGAGTTATTGGTTGGGAAACGGGCCGTCGTTGGCAACCGTGTGTGAGGACTTGTTTCTGCGCAGCTTACTGTAAGTTGCAAGGTTGAAGTTATAAATTAACCCCACATCAAAAAAATAGAAAGGGCGGTTACTTAGGGTATTTTAGGTATTTTAAAAATGTGTATAAGCCTTAAACACTTAGAAGATTTCATTCTTTAAAATCAAAACCCAAATTCCATTAGAAATTCTGTAGAACTCCATTGGAGCAAAAACTCAGGGAAGAGATTGAATGGAGAATTGAGTGGATATTCTTCATCAATTTAGTGGATTAAAATCATTAATGTATGGTTTTTGATCCTTGAAACTCTATTCATCAAGGAGCCCAACATTCAAAGAGTTTTCTAAAGTTTTCAAAGATGAACTTGTCAAATTTTATGATCTATCCATGGGTTCTTGCATTAAAGGTTTTAAAGCATTGTATATTGATTGGATTGTTGTTTATTAGATGATTCTAACCTAATTAACCTATGAACTGATGTAATTGATGAACCCTAGTTTTTGACTTCTTTATGGGTTAAGTGATATTGTCTTAATGCTTATGAATTCTAGAGTAGTTTTATAGGGGTTATTGAATGATGTAAGAGTTGTATTCAATTTATTTCTAATTTCTCATTGATTTATAAATATATATTTAATTGACTTAGATTCATTGAGTATTATATTTTATGTATTGAATTGATGTTCATGGCCATGGGTAAGGGCCTTATGGTATTGAATTGGATGATTCAGCTATGGATTGAAGTGGTGAGAATGGATTGGTGGTACGCTGCCCTAATTCTATTTATTTTATGTTAATTACACTTCAATTATGTTGTGATTTGTATGGTCCAATTATGGTGGTTGTTCTATGTGCCTTACTTGCAATTGATGTGGCCTTATCGGCGTTACTTTATGTATAATGATGATCATGGCCTTGTCGGCAAACTACTTGAAGTATGATGATGATTTGTGTAGTTGATTTATGTGAAGTATGAGCATATTTATCTACATGTGATTAATGTGAAAGTATGTGTTCTTCTATTGATATTAGTTGATCATGTTAGACTATGACTATGTGCTTATGTGTGTAGTCTTAGAGTTGATGCATGATTGTTCCCACTTGACTATATGAGTCTATGATGGTTATAATTATGATGTTATAGTAATGTATAGGATGACATAAAGATGATAAGCGTCATTCCTAAGTGCTTCAAAGATGATATGCTATGTGTAATAAAGTAAAGTATGTTGTGTCTGGTTTTGGTAGACCTGTGTCCCTTACTTGATACATGTATGAATGATATGTGAATATGATATTTCTTGACTAGGTAAGATTAGTGCACCCTTGTCATGTATGAATGAATGATATGTGAGACCTTAAATGATGTTAAGAAGGTCATGTACGTTGAACCTTGAACCTAGTGGTAAGGTTATGAACTTTGAAGTCGAAAACCGTAATGGTATCCTTAATGTAATGAATGATGGACTTAGGGTTGATTGGATGGAACAACATCATATCATCCTTAGGAAAGTCATGATAAGCTATCTTTATTGCTGTAAGGTAGCCCTAGTGAACCTCTTTGGTAGGGTGAATGTGATTGGGTTATGAACTAGATATGGAACCTCTTCATATTATCCTTTAAGGTAAATTACTCTATGAGAACAAAGGCTAGCACCGAGTGAGTATGTTATGGGAAGTAGCTCTACTTGAGACGGAGACTAGAGTACAATGTATCTCTACTTTTGAATGAAACTAGAGTAAATAAAAGCCCTTCATATTTCTTAACCATGTGCCTACATGGGATGTGTCCTCGTTCTACCCTTGGCAAGTAGAACACCTCATCGGAGTAGGATAGAACTCCGTATTCCATGTTTAGTTATCATGTTCTATGTCGGTTATTGCCTATTCTCATCATGTGGGATACCTACTAGCATTAGAGAAGTTTTATGAAGTTTAGGTGGTGCTATGGGACGCTATCTAGACATTGCACAATAGGCTTTGAAGGTGTTAGTTAGAGTCCTTAGGTCTTGTACAAGATCATTACTTGAATGTCCTTTGTGTGATGAATGAGTCTTAAATGAACTAATGAATGTAATGACTTAAGTAAAGGAAACATGTTAAATGAAGAAGTAATTGTCTAGAGTAGTTAAGGGTTGTCTAGTAAAGGTGTGAAGGGGGCATAGGAATGGTCACTTCGGATCTTGCCAAGATAAGTCTTAAGAATAACTCTAGTTAGGGAAATTGGTTGATTATGTAGACATGATCTAAGCCTTAGGTAGTCTTAAGTATTATTTAGGTAATCTGGTCAATCATGGACGTTATCTTATTGATTTACTTAAGTAAGTCTTTTGATACACTTTTGAAGGAGAATGTCATATCATTTATATGTTGTTGTATTAATTGAGAATGATTTTGTAGTAGGTAGTCTATAGGATCTCTTAAGTGTGTGTGTAAAGGAATGTATGGGCGGTCGCTTCACAACTCACTCAAGTGAGACTTAGAATGACCTTCGGTAGGATAAATCTCATGTTCTTATGTTGGTGTATTGTGAGTGTGTATAACTCATTATAGGTGGTCTTAAGGATCATTTAGGTGTGCCTAAAGAGGTTGTATGGGTGGTCTCTCTTTATATTACTTAAGTGACTCTTAGGATAACTTTTAGTTAGAGGATTGCATGCTAGAAAGTATCCCTTGTGAAGTTGAGAAACTTCACTGTAAAAGTGAAGTTAGTTCACTCTAACTTGGCATGAGTTTACTGTAATGTTGTTAAAAATGTGAATAATTGTCTAAGTGATTTCTTATGTGTTTCTAAGGTGTTAAATGTTGTTCTTATTCTTATGATATGATATTTAAGTCAAAAAGATGCATATTTCTAACAAATGTCCATTTTTTATGATTTTTATGCATTATGACATACTTAGTGCATGTGGTTGTACTAATTCCATCCTTTTATCTATCTCTAAAATGATTCACAGGTGAAGGTGCTTTTGGAGAGCTATGCTTTTATTAGAGGATCGTTCAAGCAAGTTGAAGTATGTCCTCATTTGACTCGAGGGCATAGATGTCTATTATTTCATCTATCGAAGTATTGTAATAGACTTAGTAGTACTATTTTCTGTTGTGTAGTGGCCGTGTCTTAAAGTAATCTTGTGTCTAAGATTTTATGAAATGATACTTAGTATTTCCTATGAGTTTTATATGGAAGAGATTTTAAAGACTATGCAAATGTTTGTGAAAAGTTAATTCCGCACTTTTTTCATATGTTTATATGCGATAAATGATGCGGAAGGGCTTGTACAAGACCTCCGAGAGGTCAAGTACGCCGTTTGCACTCCGAGAGTGTCATATCTTCTAGGGTGTGGTCTCAGGATGTGACAGCTTGGTATCAGAGCATAGGTTAGAAAAGTGGTCTAAGGAATCAAAAAGTCTCATCAAGTCACGTCTAGTAGAGTCTTGACCATCGGTGTGAGTCGTGACACATCTATGGGCGAGAGGCTATAGGACGATAGAGTTTCCCTTATTTTGTACTCCTATGTCGTGTCGTAGAGTAAAAATTATGAGTACTCTTTTCTTATGGTTTTCCTTGTGTTTATAGGAAGATGAATACGTGGAGGACACCGGATAGGAGAGTTGAGGAGAATGAGGTGAATGAGGAGATTCCTCCTCAAGTTGAGCAACTTGAGAAAGTTCCTCAAGGTGAGCAAGGTGAGCAAGTCCCTATTATGGGTGGAGGTAATGATGTTCCTGTTGTTCCCCCGGAAATGACCAATGGAGAGATTAGAGAGGTTTTACTTGCTATAGCCCGAGCTTTGACTACCCATGTGAATATGGGTCTTGCACCTAGAGAGAATGTTGTGGAGAGCACTATGACATCTAGATTGAGATACTTTGTGAGGATGAATCCTCCTATCTTTCTTGGCTCTAAGGTGGGAGAGGATCCCCAAGAGTTGACTTCGTATCAATTGAAAGATGTTGCTCAAGTGTGGTAAACACAATGGAAAGGTAATAGACCGGTTGAGTCGGGTACTATAGAGTGGGAGGAATTCATGGAAGCTTTTCTTGTAAAGTACTTTCTTCATGAAAGGAGGGAAGATCTCAAGTAAGGCAATATGAGTATTGAGGAATACTCTTTGAAGTTCTCTATGTTGTCTAAATATGCTCCATCCCTTGTGTCTAAACCTAGGGATGAGATGAGTAGGTTTGTGACCGGGGTCGCCGATCTAGTGAGAGAAGAATGTCGTACATCCATGCTACATGATGATATTACCCTAGCTAGACTCATCGTGTATGCGCAATCAATTGAGGAGTCTAAACATGGCAGGATTGCTAGAAACTTGAAAAGGAGAGGTTCAAGTGATCAAGGTCAACCTATGTTCATGAAGAGGGCTCAAACTCATGAAGAACCTAGGAGTGCTAAGGTGAAAGTTGATAAAGGAGGTGGTTCTCAAAATGGAAAGCCTACATGTGTCACTTGTGGAAAAAGGCACTATGGGGAGTGTCTATTGGGTACCAGGAGTTACTTTCGATGTGGTAAGGATGATCACAAGGTTAGATATTGTCCTACCATTACGGCTAGAGGAAGAGAGGCTAAGCAAGTTTCTCCTAATGTTCCAAAGGATGATGCTCCAAATAAGAGGTGTTTTTATGCACTCCGGACTACAGGAGCAAAGCCGGATGATGATGATGATGATGGTAAGTCCTTATATTTCTTTAGTTGTATGAGTTCCTTCTAAATGGGGGAGTATTGTGAGTAAAGGAGTTTTTATTGATTGTCTCATCTATTCTATTCAACTCAAGTTTGAGAGTAGAAAGTCATAGAAGTATGTTGTATGTGCATGGTGTTTAGAAGTCTTGTCGAACTTGAATTTCATTGGTTTCTTGCACTGTGTATCTCATGAAGTTATGATTATGTTGCAAAATATTTTTATATAATTTTATCTTACTTATTAGCATGTCTCCATCATGAATTTCCTAAAAGTTGCATTTTTGGAAGAAAATAATTTGCATAATTCACCATAATGGACTGGCAGTTGCTCACTGTATGATTTTGCAAAAAGTGACTAATTCATTATTTGCTCAAGAATTGTTGTAAGGTGGTTATAACTGATGTATATGAGCTTGATAATGAATATAAAATGAGTTTGTGTCATTTGGAATGAAGGATGTGAGTTTTATGGCATAATGAGTTTTAGATGAGATTCTAGTTTCTTGTTGTGTTGTGATTCTCTTGATTATGTGAAATTGATGTTTTCCTAGATGTTTGTTTTGTATAAGATGTTATATGGTATGGTCATGAGTTGCTAATTGAATCTCTACTCTTGGAAGTGTTCGGAGAGTGGCAAGTGTCATTCGAGGACAAATGATGTCCAAGTGGGGGAGATTGCAATACCTCAAAAATGACTTAGGTGAAACTAGAGCTTAACATGGTTGTCATAGGGTCTATAATCCTAAAAATATCTATAATGTGGTATTGAATAAGTGTCTAGAGTTTTAGGTGATTTGCAACTAAAATGTTAAGGGATGACTAAGACGTTCGACGACTAAGTTACCTATGTGCCTCATGTGTAGTTATGTACCTATATGTTTGTTTAATGAGTTAATGAGGTCCTTATATGAGTTATTATAGTGTTTATAGGCAGTCTGTCCAGTTTCATGAGGTTTGGAGTTCAAACGTCCATAACGTTCGAAAGGTTTGCCTTGAAACGTCCTTGTGTGTCTTGGCATGTTTCATTGAGTTTTACTTGTTCGTTTTGGATGAAATTGATGTGAGAGGTCCTAAACTCGTATATGAGTATATTTGGGTTGGAAACGTCTGGGTGAAAGTCCCCAAGGTCCAGCCAAGGGTCATTGAGGGAGGACCCTTCTCAAGAGCCAAGACTGCCCAAAACAGTCCAAAACGACGGAGGTAGTAGACGGATCGTGGTCCAGTTGAAGCCCAGTCGATGGGTGTCGTGGGTCAGGACTTAAGAGTGGGAGAAGTCCAAGCCAAGGACCAGCCTCAGTCCCAAACCACGGAACAACAGGACAGTCCATTTGTTGGGAAACAGGCCATCATTGGCAACCGTCTGTGAGGACTGGTTCTTGCGCAGCATACTGTAAGTTGCAAGGGTGAAGTTGTAAATTCACCCCACGTCCAAATAAGAGAAAGGGTGGTTACTTAGGGGTATTTTAGGTATTTTAAATATTTTTATAAGCCTTAAACACTAAGAAGATTTCATTCTTCAAATTAAAACCCAAATTCCATTAGAAATTCTCTAGAACTCCATTGGAGCCAAAACTCAAGGAAGTGCTTGGATTGGAGAATTGAGTGGAGATTCTTCATCAATTTCGTGAATTAATATCATTGAGGTATGATTTTTTATCCTTGAAACTCTATTCATCAAGGAGCCCAACATTCAAAGAGTTTTCTAAATTTTCAAAAATGAACTTGTCCAATTTTATGATCTATCCATGGGTTCTTGCATTAAAGGTTTTAAAGCATTGTATATTGATCGAATTGTTGTTAATTATATTATTTTAACTCAATTAACCTATGAACCCATGTAATTGATGAACCCTAGTTTTTGACTTTTTTATGGGTTAAGTGATATTGTCTTAATGCTTATGAATTCTAGTGTAGTTTTCTATGGTCTATTAAATGATGTAAGATTTGTATTCAATTGATGTCTAATTGGTCTTAGATTGATAAATCTATATTGAATTGACTTATATTCATTGAGTATTATAGTTTATGTATTGAATTGATGTTCATGGCCATTGGTAAGAGCCTTATTGTATTTAATTGGATGATTCAACTATGGATTGAAGTGGTGAGAATGGATTGGTAGTACGCTTCCCTAATTCTATTTATTTTATGTTAATTACACTTCAATTATGTTGTGATTTGTATGGTCCAATTATGGTGGCGGTTCTATGTGCCTTACTTGCAATTGATGTGGCCTTGTCGGCGTTACTTTATGTATAATGATGATCATGGCCTTGTCGACAAACTACTTGAAGTATTATGATGATTTGTGTAGTTTATTTATGTGAAGTATAAGCATATATATCTACATGTGATTAATGTAAATGTATGTGTTCTTCTATTGATATTAGGTGATCATGTTAGACTATGACTATGTGCTTATGTATGCCGTCTTAGAGTTGATGCATGATTGTTCCTACTTGACTATATGAGTATATGATGGCTATAATGATGATGTTATGGTAATGAATAGGATGACATAAAGATGATAAGCGTCATTCCTAAGTGCTTCAAAGAATAATAAGTTATGTGTAATAAAGTAAAGTATGTTGTGTCTGGTTTTGGTAGACTTGTGTCCCTTACTTGATACATTTATGAATGATATGTGAATATGAGATATCTTGACTAGATAATCTTAGTGCACCCTTTTTATGTATGAATGAATGATATGTAAGACCTTAAATGATGTTAAGAAGGTCATGTACGTGGAACCTTGAACCTAGTGGTAAGATTATAAACTTTGAAGTCGAAAGTCGTAATGATGTCCTTCATGTAATGAATAATGTACTTAGGGTTGATTTGATGGAACGACATCATATCATCCTTAGGAGAGTCATGATGAGCTATCTTTGTCGCCATTGTAAGGTAGCCCTAGTGGACGTCTTTGGTAGAGTGGATGTGATTGGGTTATGAACTAGATATGGAATCTCTTCATGTGATCCTTTAATGTCAATTACTCTATGAGAACAAAAAGGCTAGCACCGAGTGAGTATGTTATGGGAAGTAGCTCTACTTGAGACGGAGACTAGAGTACATTGTATCTCTACTTGAGAATGAGACTAGAGTACAAAAGCCCTTCATATTCCTTAACCATGTGCCTACATGGAATGTGTCCTAGTTCTATCCTTGGCAAGTAGAACACCCTCATCGGAGTAGGTTAGAACTCCGGATTCCATGTTTAGCTATCATGGTCTATGTCGGTTATTGCCTATTTCATCATGTGGGATACCTACTAGCATTAGAAAAGTTCTATGAAGTTTAGGTGGTGCTATGGGACGCTATCTAGACATTGCACAATAGGCTTTAAAGGTGTTAGTTAGAGTCTCTAGGTCTTGTCCAAGACAATTACTTGAATGTCCTTTATGTGGTGAATGAGTCTTAAATGAACTAATGAATGTAATGACTTAAGTAAAGGAAGTATGTTAAATGAAGAAATACTTATCTAGAGTAGTTAAGGGTTATCTAGTTCAGGTGTGAAGGGGGCATAGGAATGGTCACTTCTTATCTTACCTAGATAAGTCTTAAGAATGACTCTAGTTAGGGAAATTGGTTGATTATGTAGACATGATCTAAGACTTAGGTAGTCTTAAGTATTATTTAGGTAATCTTGAAGAGGTCAATCATGGACGTTATCTTATTGATTTACTTAAGTAAGTCTTTTGATAGACTTTGGAAGGAGAATGCCATGTCATTTATATGTTGTTTTTTTAAGTGGGAAATATTCTATCTTAGGTAGTCTATAGAATCTCTTAAGTGTGTGTGTAAGGGATTGTATGGGAGGTTGCTTCACAACTCACTCAATTGAGACTTAGAATCACCTTTGGTAGGAGAAATCTCATGCTCTTATGTTGGTGTATTGTGAGTGTGTGTAACTCATTATAGGTGGTCTTAAGGATCATTTAGGTGTGCCTAGAGAGGTTTTATGGGCGGTCTCTCTTTGTCTTACTTAAGTGAGTCTTAGGATACCCTTTTAGTGAGAGGATTGCATGCTAGAAAGTATCCCTTGTGAAGTTGAGAAACTTCACTGTAACAGTGAAGTTAGTTCAGTGTAACTTGGCATGAATTTACTATTATGTTGTTAAAATGTGAATAATTGTCTAAATGATTTCTTATGTGTTTCTAAGGTGTTAAATGTTGTTCTTATACTTATTATATGATAATTAAGTAAAAAAGATGCATATTTTCAATAAATGACATGCTTTTATCTATCTCTAAAGTGATTCATAGGTGAAGGTGCTTTTGGAGAGCTAAGCTTGGATAAGGGGATCTTTCAAGCAAGTTGAAGTATGTCCTCATTTGACTCGAGGGCATAGATGTCTTTTATTCTCTTTATCAAAGTATTGTGATAGACTTTGGAGTACTATATTTCTATTGTGTATGGGCCGTCTCCCAAAGTACTCTTGTATCTAAGATTTGATGAAATGACACTTAGTATTTCCTATGAGTTTTTTATGAAAAAGATTTTAAAGACTATGCAAATTTTGGTCAAAAGGTTTAATTCCGAACTACTTTTCATATGTTTATATGCGATGAATGATACGGAAGGGCTTGTGCAAAACCTCTGACAGGTTAAGTACGCCGGTTGCACTCCGAGAGTGCCATATCTTCTATGGTGTGGTCTCGGGATGTGACATCTATATCTAAAGTCATTCATAAATGAAGGTACTTTTGGGAGCGAAGCTTTGATTGTAGGATCTTTCAAGCAAGTTTAAGTATGTCCTCATTTGACTCAAGGGCATAGATGTCTTTGGTTTTTTTTATTGAAGTATTGTAATAGACTTAGTAGTACTATTTTCCTATTGTATGGGCCGTGTCCCAAGTACTCTTGTGTCGAGGATTTGATGACATGAGACTTAGTATTTCCTATGGTTTTTATATGCAAGAGATTTTTAATGACTATTAGAATGTTGTGAAAAGTTTTAATTCCGCACTACTTTTCATATATGTATATGCGATAAACGACACAAAAGGGCTTGTACAAGACCTTCGAGAGGTCAAGTACGCCCTGTCATGACCCAAGTACACCCTAACTTTTACGGTGTGCATACGGGTCGTGACAATGGATATTCTTAAGAAGTGAAACAATATTGAAGATATATACGCAGGGACCTCTCTAAAATATAGCTCCCTCTATAGAAGTTAGATAATTCGATATTATCTTCTGATGAGATATAAGTGTGAGATAGTTGAGAAGTTAGTTAGTCACTAGGTTATCAAGGATAGTATAAACTTTTTGTATTATTTGTCATAACTAATTCCTTTCAAGTTAGTTAGTTTGTTAGAAGTTAGATTCTATAAATATTATTTTGCAGCATTGTAACAGTTCGTCTTTTGAGCTCAAACAATGATAGATTGTTTCCTTTTTTCTTAGATCTTTATTAATGGAGGTTTTGTGTTAAAGTCTATTTCGTTTACGTTCATCGTATCAGAGCCACCCAGAATGATTATTCTGCCAGGCGATTTCAATTGAGGATCACAGAATCGAGTTACAGATTCATAGATTCATCAGTTCTTCAATTGATCTTCATCTTTCTATGCAATTCTTGTGTGAAATCTGTAAGTGATTGAGAAGCAATCAGCTTTCGCAAACAAAAATATTTGCTTATTTTATTTCCAAGAAACAAGCAAATATTTTTATTTCAAAAGATTATTTTATTAAATGTTGCAAATCCAATAATTAAATTGTTTTGAAATTGTTTGTCGGAGAGTGGACAAAGTTGACAGTGTAATATTTGCCACTACTTTACATCTTGTTTGCCACATGTCCTTACACTTGTCTTCCAAAAGTGTTCTAAATGAAATTAATTGGACAAGTGTCTAAGATAATTGTCTTGTCATTAAGTCATTTATTGGCCTATAATTAGGCATAAACGTTTAAGAAAAAGGCAGGAGCAATACTCCCTCACGTCTTGCTTCTATTTCTCTTTAAATTTTATTCTTTTAAGTTATTTAATTATTTTGGCTTTGTTATTTTATATCCCCCTAATAACTTGCTGATGATAATTAATTTTTTGATTTCTTATGCATCTATTTACTATAGGGAAGACCTTGTTTAATCCTGGGGAAATATTTCACACCGTTGAAATAGTTTCTTAGGACAGTGCAAAACATGACTCAAGTATTTATCAATTTTATTCACTATTATTTATATATATTATCGTACTAAGATTTATCTTATTTTCAGGACTACATTTTTGCTAAGTAATAAACTTATTAAATAAATTATTATTGTTAAATTTCATTTATTTCCCCAACAATCTAAGAAACTATGGCATATAATATTTGTCCTGAAACTATTGATGATACTGATGGTATTGTGGAGACTGATGTTGCTGCTACCTTGAATGGTATTGTTCAAGTCATTCTACCGGAGGCTTACAGTAAAGAAAATTACAGGTATGTAAATACACATGGTTACAAGTCCAATGCTAATAATAAAAACTTCATGAAAAATACACGTCAATGCAAAAGAATACTGAAAAAAAATGACAATCCCTCTATCTGAAAAATAAATTTGGCTGAAACGAATGATCTGATTATTACGGTCATTTCAGATATAAATATTGTGGCAGATGTGATAAATTGGGTGATATACTGTGGTGCTACTCAGCACATTTGTATAAATAAAAATGATTTTGTGTCATACACCCAAGTTGAGAAGAGAGAACATATTATTTATTTTGCTAACTCAAGGACAAATAAAGTTCTTGGTAAAGGAAAAGTTCTTCTTAAACTCACATCTGAAAATTTTGGCATTCAGTGATGTATTGCATGTTCCTAATATCCAAATTAATTTGATTTCTGTGGGATTATTAGGAAAATGTGGAATGAAGGTTTCTTTGAAAGTAATGAAGTCATATTTACTGAAAATAATATCTTTGTGGGAAATGAAATTTGTAACTATGACTTATTTGTGCTTAATATTTGTGATAATTTTAGTGAAATTGTATTTGCATCTGCTTAGATGGTTGAGTCTATTTCTTCATAACAAGCTACATTATAACATGTTAATGTGTCATATATTAAAAATGTGATCTATTGGTTTAATACCTGATTTACTGTCAAATAATTTTGATACATGTGAAATATGTGTTGAAGCTAAACTTACTAAAAATTCATGTTTTCAGTAAATAGTGAAATCGAGCTATTATCTTCGATACACATTGATTTGGGTGATTTGAAACAAACCATGACTAGAGGTTGTAAAATATATTATGTGACTTTTATTGATGTTTTTTTCTAAATTTACTAAGTTGTATTTGCTTAGAATGAAGATAACGCATTTGATGCTTTTATTGCTTATAAGTCTGAAGTTGAATATCAACATGGTCGAAAAATCAAAAGAATTGATCTAATTGAGGTGGAGAATTTGTATCTTTAAATGCTCTATGTGAAAAAGAAGGAATTATTCATGATGTAACCCTAGCTGAAAGGAAAAATATAACTTTGAAAGAAATACTGAATTTCATGTTAATTAGTTCAAATGCTCCTGATAATTTATGGGGTGAAGCAATATTATCTGCATGTCACTTATCGAATAGAATTCCGCATAATAAAAATGGTAGAACTCGTTATGAAATGTGAAAAGGTTATAAACTAATTTGAAATATTTAAAAGTATGGTTGTGTCTTGCTAAAGTTATGTTCCCAGAATCTAAGAAGAGAAAAATTGGTTCTAAAACTGTGATTGCGGTAGTATTATTGAGACAAGGAATGTTGAATTTTTTGAACATATTTTTCAACTATGTGATAAAATTTCTCATGCACCTATTGAAAGAAAGAATGGGAATACCTCCAATATTGATGAAATGCGAAGGAGCAGAATGTCACATCCAGGTTTACCCCCTAGACGTAACCGGCATCGTCGTCCTCTTTGAGGACTAAGACTAGCCTCTTAGTTTACATCATTGCATTCATAAGTCAAAAATACGGAAGAATTTAAAACTTTTCATTATTTCTAATTGGAGGTTTACATAGATCTCTACATACACATAATATATATTTGTATCGAATATACATAGACCCTTCGTATAGGAAGATTACATAGCTTTCTACTTTTATGGCACATACATATATATATATATATATATATATATATATATATATATATATATATATATATATATATATATAAGATAGAACATAGTCTTAAAGATTGTCTCATCTCATAACCATCTAAAACGATCATAACAAATTGGGCATAACCTTACATCAATGTAAAGAAGCCACATATAGGCTTATACAAATCGTACTCAAATGAAAATAGAAGGAACATTAAAGTCTTTAGAATTAAACAACAACATAAGCTCGATATTGGTATCGCCCTCGGGAAGTGAGGACCTACCCACTTGGATGGTAGAGAATATCGAAGTTTTCTTCAAGTCATCTCGAATGAGTCTTCAACTACCGGAACCTAAAATGTTGGGAAAAGGAAGAAAATGGGGTTAGTACGCCACTTGAACTAAGTATGAGACCATATGAACATATAATGTCAAATCATGCTAAAAAGGACATTTAGTTAAATCATGTCATTTTATGCTTTGAAAGTCTTATGCATAATCAGACAAACCATAACAAGCAATAAGACATATTCATTAAGGCAAAGTAAGTAATATGCATACCACCATACTTGAACCCAATATCTACTACAACCCTATTATAAAGGAATAACATCACAAACATGAATAAAAGTTCATCATAGCATAATAAGCAAGAAAAGTACTCATGAATTCCTATCAAGTCAACAAGTGTAATAACCAAGCAAAACCCCATAACCTTACTTAGTCAAGTAACCCAACAAGAATCCATAACCAATGTCCAACTTCACATAATATAACCTTTAAGGATACTTAACATCATACCTAAACATCATAGACTAGATACATGTTCATAAGAGTAACCATCATCATATGATATCATTTACATGTAAAGTCAACATATTATCATCATTCACATCTTTAGCATATACATATATAATATCAACTTCCTAAAGATTCCCTCACGGCAAACTGGTGCAAGGCATAGGTAGAGTCCCATACCCCTACCTAGGCTAAGTCAAACATCTTAAGTCACCCTAGTTAATTTATACTTCATTACTTCATTTTAGCTTAGGGAACACTTACCTTAGCCGACATAGACTACAAGAGCTAAGTGTGGAATCCGGTGTTGTAAAACCTTACACCGATGGAAGGTGGTCTACCGTTCATGGTAAAACCCAACATGAACATAGCATTAGGTGCATCCACTAAGTAGTAGTCCTATGGTTGCAACATAGTTTAAGGAACTTGGGGCCGCATTGGAAACATCACTCTACACCCTATTTGGGTCATGAGGCTATCCACCCCGTGAGGACCGTAGTAAACCCTACCTTCCCTACTTGGGAAAGTGTCACCCCCTCATATACAAGATCACTCCGTGCTAAGCTAGGTCCCTTTTTTGAAATGTCTTTAGTGTCCTTTTATCAATCATAGCTTAGTTTAGGTCATAGGGTCTAGACCTTGTATAATCACCATCATCATAGCTCAATGATAATTACACGAGTATAGTTCATCACAATTCATATAAGTGAGGTTACCACATTTACATATTCATTAATAATAAGGCACATTGGTAGTCATCAACATCATCATAGCATTTCATCTTAATCAACCTCACAACCATAGTCAAGACATTTCTATTCAACATCATACCAACCCTACCAATCCTAATCCAAGGCATACTCCAATATAACATCATGAGTCAATCATACTTAATAATATATTGAAGTAAAGAATAAGGATTGTCTTACCAAGTCTTCTTCACAATTCCTCATCAAGGTCTTACCATCAACCCTTAGTTCAACTCAATTAGGTCATAAAGTCATCATAATTCAATAACCAACATAATCACAAGGCTAAAAGAATCACTATATCACAATTCCATACTAGATCAAACCTTAAGATTAGGTCAATTCATCATAACCTAGATCACTTCTCAAGAACTAGCATGAAAAAATACAAATCATCCTAAATTTTTCATGGTTAGTGTAACAACATAATCTAATAGCAATTACACCAATAACCAAGTCAATTGAACCAATCACAACCTAATTCATATCAAGATCAAACCTAGGGTTAAGGGTTGAGAGTCATATTCTACAAGTTAGACCAAACGATCAACAATTATCATGACTAAGTTAAAATACATGTTAATCTATACATTATAACCTAAAGAGACCATAAACAACTTAGTTCACAATATCAATTTCGAGATTAGATTGAACCCACTTGAATACTCAACTTTTAGAAATACTTTGAATGAACCCTTTGAGGAAAGAAGCCTCAAAGGTGAATAAGTCCCATACCTCAACGCTTGATGAAGATTTGATGGTGAAATCGTCCCTTTTCAGCCCCCAAATCCCTCCCCTAGCTTATCTTCAATGGTGTATTCCAATAGAGAGAGAAAGAAGAGAGAAGGAAGAGGGTTTGTTTTGAGAGTTGTGTTTAGACTAATTGGGGGTAGGGGTCTTTATATGGGAGGTTAACTAACTTAATTAGACTCCCTTAATACCCTATTTAACCACCTAACCCCTTAACTAATTAAATGAACTAACTTAAAAACGTGCAGAAAACTTGACCCTCACAGATGAGACCTTGATCGACGGTGCATCTATGAGTCGACGACTAGTCCCCCCTCTGTCCTATACACATGTCATTTTGGTCAGAGACTTGTGCAGGCGAGGGCTCCATCCATTTGTCTAAGTTTGGGATGACGGTTGGCATCGACGCCCCGTCGATCCACAGACGAGTCGTTGATGGCCTCTCGTGATTGCACACTGCCCAGGAAGTGTTACCTCCTACGTGCTAGGGTCCTCCTCAAGGGCCCTTTGTTGGTCTTTGGGGAGTCGTACCCGGACTTTTTGAACATGAATCAACTTTAATACATGTTATACACCCTTCAATCGTATTGAATGCATTTTCAACTCCTAAAAGCTAGTAAAATAGGCTTAGACACGCTAGTACCTCTTTGAACTAAATTTCCGGACGTCATGGACGTTTTGGTTTCTAAACATCCTAAATGACCTATATTAATTAAAATGGACTTAAAAACAGTGTCTATGCCTTATTACACTTAGCTTTACGACACGTCTTGGATTTTCGAAATGTTACATTATCCCCCCTTAGGAACATTTGTCCCTGAATAACACTAAAATTCTTTTGAAGGAAGGAATAGACTCAAGACTAGCAGCCCAACCAATCAACAATACAAAACAAAATAATTCATATCATTTCAACAAGCCAATTCAAAACTTCAATACCACACATAAGGCTCAAATATTACATCATGAGGCATTTCCTTCTCACAACACACAAGAGCTCAACATATTTTACATGAGTTAATTAGGACAAAGTTCAACTTTATCAACATGCTACAAAACTTTTCATCAAGACTCACCATATCAACATGCACAACATAACTCAACAAGCCAAAAGCAAAATTTCAAGTTCTAATGCACTATTCACTGTAGCCTTACTGTAATGAAATTCAAAATGCACATTTTGCAAGACTTCTTCAAAAAATCAAGAAACTTCAATTTCTAGTCATATTTATATTATTAAAAAGAATGACTAACCTTAGTTATCAAAAATATGAGGGTAACGGGACTTCATGTCGGTCTCGGCCTCCCATGTTGCACCCTCAACTAGGTGATTGTTCCATAACACTTTTACGGACACCACCTCTTTGTTCCTCAACCTCTTTACTTTTCTATCAAGGATTTGAATCGGAACCTCCTCATAGGAGAGGTTATCCGTGACACCAAGACCCTCAATAGGAGAATAGACTCGGGATCACCGATACACTTCTTTAACATAGAAACATGGAAAACCAGATCAACCGAAGCCAATTCACTAGGAAGTTTCAATTCATAGGCAACCTTACCAACCCTTTGTAAAATTTCATAGGGACCCACGTAACGAGGACTTTGCTTCCCTTTCTTGCCAAACCTAACCACCCCTTTCATAGGCAAAATTTTTAAATACACTTTATCGCCTTCTTCAAACTCCAAATCCATTCTCCTATGGTCGGCATAAGACTTTTGCCAACTATAGGCCATTTGCAACCGATTCCTTATGATATGAACTTTCTCCAAAGTCTTATAAATCAAATCGGGACCAAGAAGCGAAGACTCACCCACTTAATCCTATAGGAGACCTACACCTCCTACCATACAAGGATTCATAGGGAGCCATGGAGATGGATGAATGAAGACTATTATCATAAGTAAACTCTACCAAAGGCAAATGCTTATCTCAATTCCTCTTGAAATCAATAATACAAAGCCTATGCATATCCTCAAGGGTTTGAATAGTGTGTTCCGCTTGACAATCCGTTTGGGGATGAAAAGCGGTACTCAACTTCACCTTAGTACCTAGACCTTCTTTGAATGACCTCCAAAACATAGATGTAAATTATGCACCCTGATCCGATATGATGGATAACGGAATACCATGGCGACATACAATCTCATCTATGAAGATCCTAGCATAATATTCCGCCGAGTAAGTAGACTTGACGGGAATAAAATGAGCGAACTTGGTCAACTTATCCACAATCACCCATATAGAGTCATATTGATTTTGAGTCCGAGGCAAACCCACTACAAAATCCATATTAATGTCTTCCCACTTCCAAGTAGGAACTTGGATTTCTTGTAGTAAGCCACCCGCCTTTTGATGTTCGGCCTTTACTTGTAGGCAATTTGGACATTTAGCGACAAACTCCGCTATGTCCTTCTTCAAACCTTCCCACCAATATGTTTCCCTAATTTCATGGTACATCTTTGTCGCACCCGAATGAATGGAGTAGCGGGACCCATGGGTTTCCTCAAGGATCCGGTCCCTCAACCCATCTACCTTGGGAATACACAATCTCCCTTGGTACCTCAAACCACCATCCCCCCTAAGGATAATGATTCATTTAGCTTACCAAGAACCGACTCTTTCAACTCCATCAATGGTTGATCAAGGTGTTTTTTGGACTTCACCTCAACCCCCAAAGATGACTTGGAGTTATTATGAACCATGAAACCACCCTTCGGAAAATTATCCAACCTCATACCCAACCTAGCCAGCCTATGAACATCTTTCACTAGGTCTTTCTTGGATTCATCATTGTGAGACACACTACCCATAGTCGTACGACGTAGAGCATCCACAACCACATTGGCCTTTCCGGGGTGATAGAGGACACTCATGTCGGATTGGAACTCTTATGGTCACATCGACATCGGTGTAATTTCTTCATATTTTTAAGGCAAACACCGCGGCCTCTAACTCAAGGTCATGAGTTGATAGTTTCTCTCATGCACCTTAAGTTTCCTAGAAGTGTAGTCTATCACCTTCCCATGTTGCATAAGCACACACCCCAAACCCACTCGGGATTCATCACAATACACAATAAAATGCTTTGTACCCTGCTGTAAGTTCAACACTGGAGCAGAGGTAAGCCTATCTTTTTAGGTTTAGAATCTCTTTTCACATGCCTCCGACCACTCAAACTTCTTACTATTTTGGGTCGAAGTAGTCAAGGGAGATGCAATGGAAGCAAAACCATCCACAATACTCTGATAGTAACCCGCTAGACCCAAGAAGCTCCTAATGTCAGTTGGAGTCAATGGTCTTGTAAGACCTCGAAAATGAGATAAGGTGTCTAGAGCCTAACATGTTCGTCTTAATGTTATAAGGTCATAAAATGCCTTATTATGTCATATATAGGCAGTGTGCAAAGTTTTAAGTGATTTGGAAGTCGAACGTCAAGGGAAGTCCAAGACGTTCGATAAATAGTCGCTTATGTGCCCCATATGTGTATGCATGGCTAAATTGTATGAAATGAGTCTAATCAGTCTTGAAATAGTTTTAAATGATTTTTAATGTTATTGTATGAAGTTTCGTGAAGTTTGGAGGCCAAACGCCAAGAACGTCCAAGGCGTTCGAAAGATAGCCCCTAAGACATTCATCGTATGTCATGTTGGGGTCAAGGCTGTTTGGACGTCTTGTAGGTGTTTGTTTTGGATGAAACTTATGTGGAAGGTCTATAAAATGTTAAGGTTTGTAATCGCGTTGGAAATGTCTGGGTACGACTTCTAAAGGGCCCCACAAGAGGCCCCAAAAGAAGGACCCAAGGCTGCCTAAGACACTGCCTGGGCAGTGTCCCTTGACGGACCCAATGACGGATCGTTGGGCCACCAACGGACCGTCGAGCAGGTCTCGTCGAAGGGAACTTGCCTTGGTCAGGTATTAAGCCAAGAATTTGGCTAAGTCTCTTGCGACGGAGGCCAGCCACGGCCCGTCAAGGCCATCGTCGAGAGTGGCTTGCTTTTGGCAGCTGCGTTCTGTTAAATAAAAGGGTGAATGGGAAATTCACCCCACGTCCTAACCTGACTATAATAGGTTTATTTAAGTAATTTTAGGTGTATATAAGTCATCCAAAACGTGATCAACCCATTCCCAAATCCTCTCACATGTTTAAAGCCTTTCCCTCCCAAAAATTTCTCTCTAAAACCACCATTGTTTGTGAAGCTCAACAGCTGCTTGGAGATGGATTATCTGTGGATGAATCATGAAGTTTTAGAGGTTTTCATGTAGATAAAGGTATAGCAATCCTTCATCTTCAAGTAACCTTTCACTTGAAGAGTTCTTCTCAATGTTTTTCAAAGAAATCTTATGATCAAGTTTCCAATCTTCCAATCTAGCCATGGGTTATTTATCAAAACGTTTTTTATGATTAAATCATGATGATTGAAGTTAATAAAATGGTTTTAATGTGTTTTCACTCCAATTGCATGATGAACCCATGTTCCTCCCGAAATTGGTTTAGCCTTTGCATGGGCTTTGTGATCTTGACTAGTGATCGATTGAATTATGATTTCCTTACGTTGAAGTGATTGTATATATTGTTATTCACATGAATTTATGTTGAATTGATGTTGAATGATCCATGGGTATCAATGTATGAATATTTGAGCATGATTAGCCTAGTTTCTATAGTTCACTGTAACATTGGCTTTCTTATGATCTAAAGTGAATTTCGATTAAGTTGTGGTTCTTGTAGCTACTGTTTTAGGTTAATACCATGGTTGAATTTTGGATATAAATCATGTATGACCAAAGTAGAGAAGGCTTTGTTTGAATTAATCTAGGTTCTTCTTGTCTATGAAGTTGTAACTTGTGATCTTGACGTTAGGTTAGTCACTATAAGAATTGATTATGGTTAATGTCTATAGCTGCTGCCTATAATGAAATATGAGGATGAATTATATGTAATTAATACAATATGGTCAATTCATGATAGGTTGAATATGATTAACCTATGTAAACCTACTTTCCATGAACTCCCTATATGAAGCATGCTTGTATCGACCTTAATGGCAAATTGTAGTAGTGTCTCATCTAGATTATGATTTTATTAGCTACTGCCTTAGGGTGATATGATTCATGAAATATGACCTATAATCCATATGAATGAAATTGGTTAATGATTTATAATCTTCTACTTTCCTAGTATGTGATGTATATGTTATGGTATAATTGTATCGTGATTTGTACATGGTTTCTTATATTTTTAAAGTACATTTAGCTACTGCCATATATGTGTTTTATTGATGAATAAGGTGTATTGATCAATGATGATCAAAGGGTGAGAATTGGGTAAGAATGCTTATTTCCTTTACTCTTCTACTTCTCTATTCCTTTATAGTAATGTTGATGAAGCCTTGTATGGCATTGTGTGGTATGGTCCACTTATGGTGGCGGTGTTTACTTTATTTTCATTATATATGTGTTGACCATGGACTTGAAGGTAAATTGATGAACTTATGAACATGTCCTTAAGATGATACTATGAGAAGCTTATGCCTATTTTCCTATTCTAGTTGTGAATTAGGTTGTGTGGCTATTGTATGAGCATGTTTATAACCATGTTAGGGTAAAGTATAGGTGCTGCCATGGATGTGTTAAGATGGTTAATAACCCCTTACCTATGTACCCTTATATGAAAGTGTAAATAGCTAAAGTTAGGAGTCTTGATTACATTGTGTATATTGTCTTGTCTCCTATGCTATTATGTGTTGTGTGCTATGTACTTGGAAGTATAATGTGGTCTAATAGGGTGGCTGACTTGAGAAGTTATTGATAGCCATTATGTGATCATGTTGGTCAATGTACACACACTCTCACTTACATGCACATTACAAGTAGTATAAGTCATTGTGTATAAATGAAAGGTAGTTCTCATATTCACTAGTGTCTACTACTATGCATGTTAAGGTGATGTTCATGAATGTATGATTTGTATTCCCTTACTAGGATGACTTGATAGGTGTACTAGTATGGGCAAGGGTATGGGACCTTGTCTATGCACTGCACATGTGTATCTTGATAGGATAGTTCCTAGGTTTGGTTTCTATGTACATGAAGGATGAATGTATGAACATGTTATGAATATGATATAATGAAGTATGAATGTGTATAGTGTCTTAGTAGGTTTATATGAAAGTATTGCTCATATAGTTATGCCTATAGAATTATGCATTGATATATGAACATGTGTGACCTTATGTGTTATGTGAAAGGTTTGCTCAGATCTAAGTATACACTCACACACATGGATGATCTAGTTAGTGAGAAGAGGCCTTGCTAGGGGTGCCCAAGAATACTCCAAAACTAGATAGGTGCTTGAATATGCTATAAGCATATGAATAATGTATATCCTAAACCTATGTTTTATAAATAAAGGTAATAAAGGCTTTTCAATAAAGGGAACTTAGCTTAGCACCGAGTGAACTTGACATTGAGAGGTGTTGACTTTCCTTGGAGGAATATTCACCATTTGTCCCTTATAGAGTGTTGACTTCCCTTAGAAGAATACTCACCTATGGACCTACATGAGGTGTTGACTTCCCTTGAGGAATATTCACTCATGTTTTCTCATGAGGTGAGGCCCCATTACCAAATGGTATATAGAGGGAATACCTATCTCTTAGTTCCATAAACTATGCTTGCCACATAGGATCTAGCAAAGTGATTTCACTTAGGATGCTAGAATGTATGTTAATGTTCTACCTTGGCTAGGTAGGAACACCTTCCTTTGGTGTAAGGCTCTACAACACCAAAGTCCATGTTTAGCACCCATGGTCTTAGTGTCGGTTAAGGCTATGGTTTCCCTAAAGACAAAATGGACAATGGAAGTAATTGAATAGGATCCTAACTAGGAGGACTTAAGGTAAGTTACTTAGGATAATTGGAAGTAATGAAACAATCTAGACATTGCAGAAGTGAATCCTTAGGAAGTCTTAGGAAGGTACCTTATTACATAGGATTATGTATGTGTCCTTTATGTATGATATTGTAGTCTTGGTTTGACTATGATTATATTGTACTATACTTCTATGATGGCATGTGTTGTCTTGTGTAGATGCTATGTATGGTATTCTCTTGTGTTTCTAAGGTGATGCATTGCACCAAGTATCCCTAAAGGATTAATTAGGAGGCTAATGAATTGAAAGAGAGGGTTAATGTTAAGGAGAGTGAGTTCACTGTAATGTGACCTCTATTTGTACTTAAATTCTATATGTGCTTTTCTATGATGTTTGGCCTTTGATTGATGTTTCTATGATAAAATGATGATGAATGGCATGAAGTATGATTTCAAAGGAAATGTCCCCTTTAAATGCATGTTTTTGCATGGTTGCCATACTTAGTACATTCTTGTGCTAATCCCATTCTTCTCTACTTTTTACACAAAGTGTAGGTGTTGGAATGCTTAAAGGAGGTCTATGATTGAGGAGTTTGATAGGTGATTTCCCAAGCTCAAGGAAAGGAATCCTTAAGTTAAAGGATGTCCTAATGTGTACTTATTGTAAAGTCTATTTAGTAATGTATAGCTTTGTATTATGTCTTAAGGGCCTTGTACTTAATGTACTCTAAAGTTATTGAGTCTAAAATGGAAAAGAGACTTAGAGTCTAAATATGTATTATGACTTATGTTTTATATATATACGAGGTGATGTTTCTAGCATATGATGTGCTATGAAAAGTTTTAATTTTCCGCTAAATTTACTATGCCAATGCAATGAATGATATGAGAGGCTTGTCTTAGACCTCCGAGAGGTCGACGACGCCGGTTATAATCCAAGATTGTACCCTATCTTCTAGGGTATGATTTTTGGGTTGTGACAAACTTGGTATCAGAGCATGAGGTTTATGAAGCGGTTTTAGGTTCTGAAAAGTCTCATATTGCCACGTCTAGTAGAGTCTCGTATCATTGGTGGTGAGTCGCGACACATTAAATGGTACGAAAGGCTATAGGACGATAGAGTTTCCCTTCTTCATCAATCTCATATCGTGCCATAGAACTTAATTCTATAAGATCTCTCTCTTATGTTTTCTTGTCCAGTAGTCTTTTAGATATGGTTGCTTGGATGAGATTGCTCTATGCTTGAGGGAGAAAAGGTGTGTTTAAATGCTTATCTTTGTTTTATGGTTTGAATGAGTAGGTGTGAAGGTGACACTTGTCCTTATTTGATGATGTATATACTAACTAAGGCGACTTGAAGGGTTAACTAGACTTAGGTAGGGGTATGGGACTCTACCTATGTCTTGCACTAGTTTGCCGTGATGGAGACCTTAGGAGGTTAATACTATGTATGTGTATGATGATAGATGTGAATGTCCTTATGTGATGATCTCTATTCTTATAATCATGTAAGTAGCCTAGTGTGCTAAAGATATGGAGTTATCCATGCATGAAGGTTATAGATGAGTGGAGTATGGTGCTAGTTGTAGTTCTTGTTGGGTTACTTGATTTAGTGAAGTTATGAAGCTTTACTTGATCATTGCACATGTTAACTCTATAAGGATTATGATTGGTTATCTTACCTTGCTATGTATGAAATATCTCTTATTTGATGATGTGATGCCAATTATGGCAATATATGAAATCTATGTGAAATAGTATGTTATGTCGAATGATGTATGTCATGATATAGTTGAAGCATGCTAGAAGTTATGGTGGTTAAAGTGAATTCTCTTAGATTGTTGTATTCCTATATGGTTTTGTATGATGTTAGCCAAATATTAGGATTTGAACTTGGATTGTTTAATAACTACTTATGGAGGTATGATATCCTATGAGTGTATGTCATTAAAAGTGTGCATTGTTTTCCTTTGTATATAAGTGGTACTTAATGAGTTGCTAGTATAAATTGGAGTCTTTTGTAGAGACTTGAGTTGTAAATATAGTATGCATGCTTATGAAGAATGAGTTGGTAAAGCTTTGTATCTTATAATTCCATACTTGTTACATTAAATGTCTAAATGTTGCACTTTTGGATATTTGGAAGCATGCTCGTTGTAAAGACTAGGCAACTTATTGTATCATGTTTGGAGAACCTACTAAATTGTTATTTAATTGAATGTTGTTGAAATATGTGTAGAATTTATGAATACGAAAATGATAAGGAATGTGGAAAAGAATTTTTGCTATTTAAATTGAAGGATGAGAATCTTATGACATGATGAGTCGTAGAGTTATTTCTAAACTTCTTATTGTGTTAAGAACTTCCTTGTTGTATTTCCCTAATGATGTATGACCTTAGTGTCTATTGCATTGTAGAAAGACCTTATGTGAATTGAATAGTATGATCAAAGTTGATGGTTGAGGATGATTTGCCTAAAATGATAACGTTTAGAATGTGTTAGTGTTGCTAAATTGAATTAATGAAAATTCCCTCTAAAGTAGAAATCACTTTAAGTGATGAATATGAAGGTTGTGTAGTTAAGATCCTCTATATGTTGGGTTAAGTTTCTCTTAATTGGGTTTACCCTAAGTGGGGATGGTGTTTGAGTAGTGAGATTGTAGAAATTGTCTACATTGTTCTTCTATTCTTACTTGAATTGGAAAATATGAATTTCTTAGTATGCTTGTTCATGAAAATAGTCTTGCATAAAGTGTGAATTGCACGATCTTTATATAATTGGTATGAATTGATTGACATCATCTTAGAGACAATGGTGAATTTACAAAAGAGCATGTAAAGAAGTTTTTGATAAAATCCATGTTTTCTCTTGTTGACTTGCATTTCAATGTGCTAATTGTGAAGTTGACTTCATGAGGTAAGACAAGGAATTGGTAATAGTCACTTGTAGGGTAAATTGTTTAGCCTTGTAATGGGAGTTGAGTCTCTTTTACAATGAAATATGTTGACTCTCTTAAAAATTTAGTGATTTGATGATTTGTAATGCAAAATTGTAGGCTCATTCTTGAAAAGTGAAAACATGTCAAGCTAAGTGTTCATGTGTATGCCTATAATTGTGTTATTTTTCCAAAATAAGGCTTACTATAAGGATAAGTAATATGTTAAGAAAAGAAATGTGGAATGACTTCCTATTTTGTTGTGATGTATTTGGTGTGACTTGCCGTTTAGACTTCACTAGGAAGAAAAATATATGCATATCTTGACTTGAAAGTTGAGATTTCTCATTTTTAAAGAAATTGATCTTGTACTTTGCTAAGGTGTGAACTCATGATGCATGAAATGTGTTGAGGAGCAAGATATTCCTCCATGTACACCACTAGGCATGGTATGATTGAGTATGACCTTCATGGTACTAGGTCTAACTAATGAAGATCTTTGTGATTTAACTAACTCAAGCTTATATGCATTGAAGTATGAGTGCCTAACTAACTTTGAGTATGAGTTATGATCTGCCTATTACTAGCTTTTCAAGGTTTCTCTTGTAATGAATTAAGGCGTAATGATCTTGTTATGATTAGGATAAGGATGTTCTCCCATGAACATGAAAAAGAACTTTTGTGTTTGATGCATTAAAGAGTGAGTGAGTAATGGTTTTGCTTGCTTGTGTGCATCGAGTGCTAAAATGATTTGATGATATTTTAAATGTTATTAACTGCTATTATGTGCATTAAAGTCCTTGTTGTGATTAAAGAGTCCTAACTGTCATTCGAGGACGAATGTTCCCAAGTGGGGCATATTGTAAGACCTCAAAAATGAGATAAGGTGTCTAGATCTTAACATGTTCGTCTTAATGTTATAAGGTCCTAAAATGCCTTATTATGTTATATATAGGCAGTGTGCAAAGTTTGAAGTAATTTGGAAGTCGAACGTCAAGGGACGTCCAAGACGTTCGACGAATAGTCGCTTATGTGCCCCATATGTGTATGCATGCCTAAATTGTATGAACTGAGTCTAATGAGTCTTGAAATGGTTTTAAATTATGTTTAATGTTGTTGTATGAAGTTTCGTGAAGTTTGGAGGTCAAACGCCCAAGAACGTCCAAGGCGTTCGAAAGATAGCCCCTAAGACGTTCATCGTATGTCATATTGGGGTCAAGGCTGTTTGGACGTCGTGTAGGTGTTTGTTTTGGATGAAACTTATGTGGAAGGTCTATAACATATTAAGGTTTCTAATCGCGTTGGAAACGTTCGGGTACCACTTCTAAAGGGACCCACAAGAGGCCCCAAAAGAAGGACCCAAGGCTGCCTAAGACATTGCCTGGGCAGTGTCCCTTGACGGACCCAATGACGGATCGTTGGGCCACCAACGGACCGTCGAGCAGGTCTCGTCGAAGGGTACTTGCCTTTGTCAGGTCTTAAGCCAAGAATTTGGCTAAGTCTCTTGCGACGGAGGCCATCAACGGCCCGTCAAGCCTTGACGCCCCGTCAAGGCCATCGTCGAGATGGCCTGCTTTTGGCAGCTGCGTTCTGTTAAATAAAGGGGTGAATGGGAAATTCACCCCACGTCCTAACCTGACTATAATAGGTTTATTTAAGTAATTTTAGGTGTATATAAGTCATCCAAAACGTGATCAACCCATTCCCAAATCCTCTCACATGTTTAAAGCCTTTCCCTCCCAAAAATGTTCTCTCTAAAACCACCATCGTTGGTGAAGCTCAAGAGCTTCTTGGAGATGGATTTTCTATGGATGAATCATGAAGTTTTAGAGGTTTTCATGTAGATAAAGGTATGGCAATTCTTCATCTTCAAGTAACCTTTCACTTGAAGAGTTCTTCTCAATGTTTTTCAAAGAAATCTTATGATCAAGTTTCCAATCTTCCAATCTAGCCATGGGTTCTTTCTCAAAATGCTTGTAATGATTAAATCATGATGAATTGAAGTTAATACAATGGTTTTAATGTGTTTTAACTCCAAATGCATGATGAACCCATGTTCCTCCCAAAATTGGTTTAGCCTTTGCATGGGCTTTTTGATCTTGACTTGTGATCGATTGAATTATGATTCCCTTACATTGAAGTGATTGTATATACTGTTATTTAGATGAATTTATGTTGAATTGATGTTGAATGATCCATGAGGATCAATTTATGAAGATTTGAGCATGATTAACCTAGTTTCTATAGTTCACTGTAACATTGGCTTTCTAAAGTGAATTTCGATTAAGTTTGGTTCTTGTAGC
This sequence comes from Solanum lycopersicoides, assembly GCA_022817965.1. Classification (NCBI taxonomy): domain Eukaryota; kingdom Viridiplantae; phylum Streptophyta; class Magnoliopsida; order Solanales; family Solanaceae; genus Solanum; species Solanum lycopersicoides. The sequence continues at coordinate 51,427,929 of CM040621.1, forward strand.
TACTGTTTTAGGTTAATACCATGGTTGAATTTGGATATAAATCATGTATGACCAAAGTAGAGAAGGCTTTGTTTGAATTAATCTAGGTTCTTCTTGTCTATGAAGTTGTAACTTGTGATCTTGACGTTAGGTTAGTCACTATAAGAATTGATTATGGTTAATGTCTATAGCTGCTGCCTATAACGAAATATGAGGATGAATTATATGTAATTAATACAATATGGGTCAATTCATGATAGGTTGAATATGATTAACCTATGTAAACCTACTTTCCATGAACTCCCTATATGAAACATGCTTGTATCGACCTTAATGGCAAATTGTAGTAGTGTCTCATCTAGATTATGATTTCATTAGCTACTGACTTAGGGTGATATGATTCATGAAATATGACCTATAATCCATATGAATGAAATTGATTAATGATCCATGTTCTTCTACTTTCCTAGTATGTGATGTATATGTTATGGTATAATTGTATCGTGATTTGTACATGGTTTTTTATATGTTTAAAGTACATTTAGCTACTTCCATATATGTGTTTTATTGATGAATAAGGTGTATTGATCAATGATGATCAAAGGGTGAGAATTGGGTAAGAATGCTTATTTCCTTTACTCTTCTACCTCTCTATTCCTTTATAGTAATGTTGATGAAGCCTTGTATGGCATTGTGTGGTATGGTCCACTTATGGTGGCGGTGTTTACTTTATTGTCATTATATATGTGTTGACCATGTCCTTGAAGTCAAATTGATGAACTTATGAACATGTGCTTAAGATGATACTATGAGAAGCTTATGCCTATTTTCCTATTCTAGTTGTGAATTAGGTTGTGTGGCTATCGTATGAGCATGTGTATAACCATGTTAGGGTAAAGTATAGGTTCTGCCATGGATGTGTTAAGATGGTTAATAACCCCTTACCTATGTACCCTTATATGAAAGTGTAAATAGCTAAATTTAGGAGTCTTGATTACATTGTGTATATTGTCTTGTCTCCTATGCTATTATGTGTTGTGTGCTATGTACTTGGAAGTGTAATGTGGTCTAATAGGGTGGCTGACCTGAGATGTTATTGATAGCCATTATGTGATCATGTTGGTCAATGTACACACACTCTCACTTACATGCACATTACAAGTAGTATAAGTCATTGTGTATAAATGAAAGGTAGTTCTCATATTCACTAGTGTCTACTACTATGCATGTTGAGGTGATGTTCATGAATGTATGATTTGTATTCCCTTACTAGGATGACTTAATAAGTGTACTAGTATGGGCAAGGGTATGGGACCGTTTCTATGCACTGCACATGTGTATCTTGATAGGATAGTTCCTAGGTTTGGTTTCTATGTACATGAAGGATGAATGTATGAACATGTTATGAATATGATATAATGAAGTATTAATGTGTATAGTGTCTTAGTAGGTTTATATGAAAGTATTGCTCATATAGTTATGCCTATAGACTTATGCATTGATATATGAACATGTGTGACCTTATGTGTTATGTGAAAGGTTTGCTCACATTTAAGTATACACTAACACACATGGATGATCTAGTTAGTGAGAAGAGGCCTTGCTAGGGGTGCCCAAGAATACTCCAAAACTAGATAGGTGCTTGAATATGCTATAAGCATATGAATGATGAATATCCTAAACCTATGTTTTATAAATAATGGTAATAAAGGCTTTTCAATAAAGGGAACTTAGCTTAGCACCGAGTGAACTTGACATTGAGAGGTGTTGACTTTCCTTGGAGGAATATTCACTATTTGTCCCTTATAGAGTGTTGACTTCCCTTAGAGGAATACTCACCTATGGACCTACATGAGGTGTTGACTTCCCTTGAGGAATATTCACTCATGTTTTCTCATGAGGTGAGTCTCTATTACCAAATGGTATATAGAGGGAATACCTATCTCTTAGTTCCATAAACTATGCTTGCCACATAGGATCTAGCAAAGTGATTTCACTTAGGATGCTAGAATGTATGTTAATGTTCTACCTTGGCTAGGTAGGAACACCTTCCTTTGGTGTAAGGCTCTACAACACCGCATTTCATGTTTAGCACCCATGGTCTTAGTGTCGGTTAAGGCTATGGTTTCCCTAAAGATAAAATGGACAATGGAAGTAATTGAATAGGCTCCTAACTAGGAGGACTTAAGGTAAGTTACTTAGGATAGGTGGAAGTAATGAACCCATCTAAACATTGCACAAGTGAATCCTTAGGAAGCCTTAGGAAGGTACCTTATTACATAGGATTATGTATGTGTCCTTTATGTATGAAATTGTAGTCTTGGTTTGATTATGATTATAGTACTATACTTCTATGATGGCATGTGTTGTCTTGGGTAGATGCTATGTATGGTATTCTCTTGTGTTTCTAAGGTGATGCATTGCACCAAGTATCCCTAAAGGATTAATTAGGAGGCTAATGAATTGAAAGAGAGCGTTAATGTTAAGGAGAGTGAGTTCACTGTAAAGTGACCTCTATTTGTACTTAAATTCTATATGTGATTTTCTATGATGTTTGGCCTTTGATTGTGTTTCTATGAAGTATGTGGATGATATAAATGCTATTGATAAAGGTTTTATGATGATTTACTCAAAATGGCATGAAGTATGATTTGAAAGGAAATGTCCTCTTTAAATGCATGTTTTTGCATGGTTGCCATACTTAGTACATTCTTGTGCTAATCCCATTCTTCTCTACTTTTTACACAAAGTGTAGGTGTTGGAATGCTTAAAGGAGGTCTATGATTGAGGAGCTTGATAGGTGATTTCCCAAGCTCAAGGAAAGGAATCCTTAAGTTAAAGGATGTCCTAATGTGTACTTATTGTAAAGTCTATTTAGTAATGTATAGCTTTGTATTATGTCTTAAGGGCCTTGTACTTAATGTACTCTAAAGTTATTGAGTCTAAGATGGCAAAGAGACTTAGAGTCTAAATATGTATTATGACTTATGTTTTATATATATACGAGGTGATGTTTCTAGCATATGATGTGCTATGAAAAGTTTTAATTTTCCGCTAAATTTACTATGCCAATGCAATGAATGATATGAAAGGCTTGTCTTAGACCTCCGAGAGGTCGACGACACCGGTTACAATCCAAGATTGTACCCTATCTTCTAGGGTATGCTTTTGGGTTGTGACAGGTCTAGGCCAACTTTTCACCATTTCCGTTTTCCTTGGATCAACCTCAACTCCTTCACTAGAGATGATGTGAACAAGAAATGTCACCGACCTCAACCAAAACTCACATTTGCTATACTTGGCAAACAATTGATGTTCTTTAAGGGTTTGAAATACCACCCTCAAATGACCCATGTGATCACTCTCATTTTTCGAATATACCAAGATGTCGTCAATGAACACAATGACAAATAAATCTAGGTAACTTCAAAATACCCTATTCATTAGGTCCATACGCCGCCGGAGCATTTGTGAGACAAAAGGACATTACTAAGAACTCATAATGACCATACCTAGTCCGAAATGTCGGCTTTGGTATGTCCTCACCTCTCACCCTATGTTGGCGATACCCCGTCCTCAAATCAATCTTACAAAAGTAGTTTTCCCCTTAGAGTTGATCAAACAAGTCGTCAATCCGAGGGAGAGGATACTTATTCTTTATTGTGACTTTATTGAGTTGGCACTAATCTATACACATTCTTAAGGACAAATCCTTCTTCTTTATAAACAAAACCGGAGCACCCCATGGAGAAATACTAGGCCTTATGAATCCTTTGTCTAGTAAATCTTTGAGTTGAGCCTTCAACTAGCCGGAACCATCCGATGAGGAGGAATTGAGATGGGATTTATATCCGGTAGCAAATCGATACCAAAATCAATTTCCCGCTCGGGAGGATAACCGGGAAGATCATTAGGAAAGATCTCTATAAATTGACTCACTACGGGGACCGACTCAATGAGAGAAATTTCGGATTCTAAATCTTGGACTCTTACAATATGGTAGAGACAACCTTTAGAGATCATTTTGCATGCTTTTAGACAAGAGATGATACGACCTCTAGGAATAGAATTTCCCCCCTTCCATTCTACCACGGGTTCATGTCACGACCCGAAAGCACCCCTTAGAAGTTAGGGAAAACCTTCGAATAATGACCGGCGTACTTGACCCTTTGGGGTCTCGTACAAGCCCTCTAACTAGCATTCATAACATAAAGCATGAAAAGTAGTGCGGAATTTAAAACTTTTCACGATAATAATAATAAAAGGAGTCTTTTCATAAATACTAAGAAATCTTATCGTCACAAGCCAACTTAAAGACACAACTTGGAATCTTAGGGACACGGCCCCTTTACGATAAAAGTAAATACATTTTTAAGTATTAATAAAGAAACTAAGAAACATAAAACTATGTCCTCGAATATATGAGGACATACCAAATTCTTGAGAGATAAAGTTCCCAAGCTTCGACTCCGATCCTCCCAAAAGGGCTTCCAACCTATACTCATAAGGTATAAAAAGTATGGGGTTAGTACAACAATTTACTAAGTATGGCATATGCAAAAACATGCAAAAAGGGACATTTTAGTAAAGATAGCTTTTTATGCAATTCAAATATAACCTTCATGAATCTAGAAGCAAACCCACATAAGAATCAACAATTAACACTTTATGGCTATCTTACCAAACTTAAAGTAAACAAAAGGAACATTTCAATTAACTTTGCTAAACTTGCAATAAAATTGAATAAAGCATCATAGTGAACATTTTGAATTCTTACAATGAAGACCTTACAGTGAATGGCACGGTCCAAGTCATATGAACCCTTTTCCTTTGAAGTTGCCCTAACCCAAGGTTATCCTAAGACTCCCTAAGGTGAGCCAAGAAGGGACTCTCATTACACCTCCCTTCAAAGCACACCAAAGCGACCCTTAAAACTACCAAATCTTAGGCTTACTTCGTTAGAAATCAAATCCACGCCCTTGGCTAACATATGCAAAACACTCATGGAAATATAGGTCATACCAAGTGCAATGTGAGAGTAGCATCCCATACTACCACTCCCACTTAGTACTCCTAATGGATTCCATTTACTCAAGTACTCCACAATAATCCTCCATAACACTACACCATAGTACTCATTCACACGGATTTCATGAAGGTACTCTTCTCCCATAGTAGGTATAGGTCACACCAAGTGCAATGTGAGAATAGCATCCCATACTACTACTCCCACTCAATGCTCCTACTCGGTAACTAATGTGGATTGAGCACTTCACGACATACATACACAATTTCAACAATACACAAGATAATTAGTTTCAAATCAATTCTTTTGTGGGAGTTAGCTTAACCGACAAAGACCATGAGAGCTAGACATGGAATCCCGATATTAACCCCTATCGGATGAGGGATCCTTACTTGCCTAGTGTAAGGTCATGCTTCTTAGCGTTTACATGGCTTTTCCAATAGCTACACCTATACGGGCACATAGTTAAAGGATAAGGAGATTGTTACTAAGTAACTCACTCTCTACTAACGAGGAGTACTCATCTCAAGAGGTACTTTAGATTACAACATCTCAACTAACGAAGTGCAATCCACCTCCCCTTCATATCCTCTCGGTGCTAGGCATAACTCCACACGGATTTCTCAACATAATAGTCTATCTTAGAAAGCTCACTAGGAAATGGAGAGGTTGTTACTAGACACTACATCTCAACTCACGAAGTGTGTCCACCTCAAGATTCCCCTTTTTGCTCAACTTGACATAATACAATCTTAAAAGAGTGTGTGTACATGTGCACACCTTGCATATAAGCATCATTTCATTATCATCAAGTTCTACTCATACTTTAACCTTGATTCATCAAGCTACACACTCTACATACTTCTCATAATCATATACTTCATTTAGACATAAACTAGGTCAAACATGCAATTCAAGCTACATCAAACACAACACAAGACCCATTTCCAATATATCTTCATTTCACATATTAGACCTTCAAGATCACATACTCAAACCATACTAAGTAACATCAAGTTCATCAATTAGCACCGCCACCCATAAGGTGGACCATACCACTCAAATAGCAATTCATAATAAGAATTATACAATGAGAGCAACTCATCAACAAATCAAACCATCATTATCCATAAGCAATTTATCAATATTTCACCATATTAAGGCCCTTAGGGCAGTAGCTACACCAACACGACAAATACAAGAAGACCCAAGTTCATACCCTACTCAAATCATGCTCACATAACCCATTTTCAAGTCAAAAATTGAAGTATGCATAAACAAGAGTTTCATGGAGTTTTAACATCAAAATCATCTATTCAAACCAAGATAAATACATTTAAACCATTAGAACTTAGTTACAAGAAGACCCATAATAGAAATCAAAGTTTAGAAGAAGTTGAGTTTAAAACCCCTTTTTGAAAACCATTTTGGAAGTTGGCTTCTTGAATAGAAAGGTATTCAAGAATGGATACCATACCTTTAGGAGAAAGAAACCCACGAATTTGATGAAGGAACAAGCGCAAAGCAGCCCTCCTTTCCCTCCTTGAGCCTTGGCTTCAATGGTGACTTTGAGAGAGTTTTCTTTTTAGAGAGAGAGTTTGAATGTTGAAGTGAGGGGGTCTTGTCTAGGTCTAGGGTTTAAAACTAATTTAATATAACCTAAAAATACCAAAATTATACACCTAGGGTCTTATAAGACTTGGGGTGTATTTACATAAAACACCCCAAGTTGGCAGCCTTAAGTCGTGCACTGGCAGGCCTCGTCGACGAGACCTCCTCGACGGACCGTCACGTTCACCACGGACCGTCATGGGGGTCTCGTCGAGGAACACTTGGCTCCAACTGGATCCTGTCCAAGTTTCCACTCTCTGTCACTCACGACGCCCTGGATCGACGGACCGTCTTGAGTGCAACGGACCGTCGCCATGGTCGTCGTGAGCCACTGATAGGCAGACTTTGCCCAAGTCTTGGGCCCTTCATCTAGGGCCCATTGTGGGTCCTAGGTGGGGTCGTGCCCAGACGTCAAACCCCTAAACTAAGTCGTCTAGGTCTAAGGAACATCCGACGCATGTTTCAAGTAAAACGAACACATAAAACACATCCAAACTCGCCAAGACATACAAGTACATTCTAAGGCATACCATCCGAACGTCATGGACGTTTTTCGTCGATTGAACTATAAACTTAACC
>CM040621.1:51436123-51526778 GCA_022817965.1 Solanum lycopersicoides
CGTACTTGACCCTTTGGGGTCTCGTACAAGCCCTCTAACTAGCATTCATAACATAAAGCATGAAAAGTAGTGCGGAATTTAAAACTTTTCACGATAATAATAATAAAAGGAGTCTTTTCATAAATACTAAGAAATCTTATCGTCACAAGCCAACTTAAAGACACAACTTGGAATCTTAGGGACACGGCCCTTTACGATAAAAGTAAATACATTTTTAAGTATTAATAAAGAAACTAAGAAACATAAAACTATGTCCTCGAATATATGAGGACATACCAAATTCTTGAGAGATAAAGTTCCCAAGCTTCGACTCCGATCCTCCCAAAAGGGCTTCCAACCTATACTCATAAGGTATAAAAAGTATGGGGTTAGTACAACAATGTACTAAGTATGGCATATGCAAAAACATGCAAAAGGGACATTTTAGTAAAGATAGCTTTTATGCAATTCAAATATAACCTTCATGAATCTAGAAGCAAACCCACATAAGAATCAACAATTAACACTTTATGGCTATCTTACCAAACTTAAAGTAAACAAAAGGAACATTTCAATTAACTTTGCTAAACTTGCAATAAAATTGAATAAAGCATCATAGTGAACATTTTGAATTCTTACAATGAAGACCTTACAGTGAATGGCACGGTCCAAGTCATATGAACCTTTTCCTTTGAAGTTGCCCTAACCCAAGGTTATCCTAAGACTCCCTAAGGTGAGCCAAGAAGGGACTCTCATTACACCTCCCTTCAAAGCACACCAAAGCGACCCTTAAAACTACCAAATCTTAGGCTTACTTCGTTAGAAATCAAATCCACGCCCTTGGCTAACATATGCAAAACACTCATGGAAATATAGGTCATACCAAGTGCAATGTGAGAGTAGCATCCCATACTACCACTCCCACTTAGTACTCCTAATGGATTCCATTTACTCAAGTACTCCACAATAATCCTCCATAACACTACACCATAGTACTCATTCACACGGATTTCATGAAGGTACTCTTCTCCCATAGTAGGTATAGGTCACACCAAGTGCAATGTGAGAATAGCATCCCATACTACTACTCCCACTCAATGCTCCTACTCGGTAACTAATGTGGATTGAGCACTTCACGACATACATACACAATTTCAACAATACACCAGATAATTAGTTTCAAATCAATTCTTTTGTGGGAGTTAGCTTAACCGACAAAGACCATGAGAGCTAGACATGGAATCCCGATATTAACCCCTATCGGATGAGGGATCCTTACTTGCCTAGTGTAAGGTCATGCTTCTTAGCGTTTACATGGCTTTTCCAATAGCTACACCTATGCGGGCACATAGTTAAGGGATAAGGAGATTGTTACTAAGTAACTCACTCTCTACTAACGAGGAGTACTCATCTCAAGAGGTACTTTAGATTACAACATCTCAACTAACGAAGTGCAATCCACCTCCCCTTCATATCCTCTCGGTGCTAGGCATAACTCCACACGGATTTCTCAACATAATAGTCTATCTTAGAAAGCTCACTAGGAAATGGAGAGGTTGTTACTAGACACTACATCTCAACTCACGAAGTGTGTCCACCTCAAGATTCCCCTTTTTGCTCAACTTGACATAATACGAATCTTAAAGGAGTGTGTGTGTACATGTGCACACCTTGCATATAAGCATCATTTCATTATCATCAAGTTCTACTCATACTTTAACCTTGATTCATCAAGCTACACACTCTACATACTTCTCATAATCATATACTTCATTTAGACATAAACTAGGTCAAACATGCAATTCAAGCTACATCAAACACAACACAAGACCCATTTCCAATATATCTTCATTTCACATATTAGACCTTCAAGATCACATACTCAAACCATACTAAGTAACATCAAGTTCATCAATTAGCACCGCCACCCATAAGGTGGACCATACCACTCAAATAGCAATTCATAATAAGAATTATACAATGAGAGCAACTCATCAACAAATCAAACCATCATTACCCATAAGCAATTTATCAATATTTCACCATATTAAGGCCCTTAGGGCAGTAGCTACACCAACATGACAAATACAAGAAGACCCAAGTTCATACCCTACTCAAATCATGCTCACATAACCCATTTTCAAGTCAAAAATTGAAGTATGCATAAACAAGAGTTTCATGGAGTTTTAACATCAAAATCATCTATTCAAACCAAGATAAATACATTTAAACCATTAGAACTTAGTTACAAGAAGACCCATAATAGAAATCAAAGTTTAGAAGAAGTTGAGTTTAAAACCCCTTTTTGAAAACCATTTTGGAAGTTGGCTTCTTGAATGGAAAGGTATTCAAGAATGGATACCATACCTTTAGGAGAAAGAAACCCACGAATTTGATGAAGGAACAAGCCCAAAGCAGCCCTCCTTTCCTCCTTGAGCCTTGCTTCAATGGTGACTTTGAGAGAGTTTTCTTTTTAGAGAGAGAGTTTGAATGTTGAAGTGAGGGGGTCTTGTCTAGGTCTAGGGTTTAAAACTAATTTAATATAACCTAAAAATACCAAAATTATACACCTAGGGTCTTATAAGACTTGGGGTGTATTTACATAAAACACCCCAAGTTGGCAGCCTTAAGTCGTGCACTGGCAGGCCTCGTCGATGAGACCTCCTCGACGGACCGTCACGTTCACCACGGACCGTCATGGGGTCCCGTCGAGGAACACTTGGCTCCAACTGGAGCCTGTCCAAGTTTCCACTCTCTGTCACTCGACGCCCTGGATCGACGGACCGTCCTGAGTGCAACGGACCGTCGCCATGGTCGTCGTGAGCCACTGATGGGCAGACTTTGCCCAAGTCTTGGGCCCTTCATCTAGGGCCCCTTGTGGGTCCTAGGTGGGGTCGTGCCCGGACGTCAAACCCCTAAACTAAGTCGTCTAGGTCTAAGGAACATCCGACGCATGTTTCAAGTAAAACGAACACATAAAACTCATCCAAACTCGCCAAGACATACAAGTACATTCTAAGGCATACCATCCGAACGTCATGGACGTTTTTGGTCGATTGAACTCCAAACTTAACCAAACTTTGCACACTGCCTAAGGACACCAAACTAACTCCGTTTAACTTAAAATTAACTCAAGAAACAACCATGAGGCTCTAGTTCACCTTAGTTCATTTTGGGGCGTTATATTCTCCCCCACTTGGAATAACATTCGTCCTCGAATGACACTTAAATTTTAAGAACAACAAGGACTCACTTAGCATCATATAATACACTTAGATCATGATCAAAACACTAACAATCAAAGCATCCACTAGCAAGGAACATCATTTTACACTTTCAACACTTAGCAACATAGGCAACTTTCACCAATTTTCACAAAGTCAAAAATTCAACCTCAATCTTCTTTTATGGAGGAACTACCTTCTCCAACGTTAAAAATGCTCATAAACAATGCCTTTACACACATTGAAACTAAAATTCAAGACAAAACAATTTTCTTCAAAATGCCAAATTTTTTACAGTGAAGTTGACTGCCATCTTACCAAATTTTTTGAAAAATTCATTCTCTAAGCAATTCATCAAGACGACATGATCATAGGAACTATAAAACCATATATACTCATTTCATAACACAAAAGCAACAATAACCAAGAGTTGAGACTTACCAAAACCATCAATCCGGATTAATTATCCTTTCTAGCCCCCATCCCATAGGAAGGGTTCTTCTTGGGAGCATTAGGATCTAGGGAAGCTTGATTGACATCTCTCCCCCTTGATTTAAGGTTTGGGCAGTCCCTCATCTTGTGGCCTCTATTACCACATGCAAAACAACCATCCGTTCCGGCAAGACACTTACCCCCATGTTGCTTGCCACAAGTAGGGCACCTAGCCCTTTCATAGGAATGACCACCACCTTGAGAAGATTGATTTGGAGCCCTATCCTTGTTTCCCATAGAAGAATCTTGGGGATAAAACCTCTTCTTAGGCCTTTGGTGACTAGAATCATCCGACCTAGGTCTCTTACCCTCTTGCCTTATCTCCCTAATTTTGGACTCCTCAATTTGTTGCGCATAAACCATGAGCCTAGAGATATCCATGTCATTAAGAAGCATAGCCGTACGACACTCTTTTTCCACCAAGCTAGACACGCCCATCACAAACTTGTTCATCCTAGCCCTAGGGTTGGCTACCATGTTTGGGGCATACTTAGAGAGTTGGGTGAATTTGAGAGAGTACTCTTGCACACTCATTCCCCCTTGACGGAGGTTCATGAATTCAACCATCTTCTTCTCCCTCCACTCTAAAGGAAAGAATCTATCTAGGAAAGCCTCTTTGAATTCCTCCCAATCAACCGGTCCTCTTTCTAAGGGTCTCTCACCCCTCCATTGCTCATACCACACTTGAGCAACATCCTTAAGTTGGTAAGCGGCCAATTCCGCTTTCTCCCTAGGGGTCACACCCATAGCATCTACCACCTTGAAAACCTCATCTATGAAGCCTTGTGGATCTTCATCCACCTTAGTGCCATGAAAAGTAGGAGGGTTCATCCTCATAAAATCCCGAATCCTAGAAGCGGGAGTACTAGCATTTGGTTGGGGCCTATCTCCTAGGTTAGCTTGGCCCACAAAGTGATTGTTGACAACTTGAGCTTGAGCCGTCATGAGTTGGGTCAAGTTCATTAGGGCAGCCCTCAACTCCGCATTAGTCATATCACCCTCAACAAAAGGAGCTTGAGGCATAGGAGGCACTTGAGGTCCTTGAGGTTCCGGAGGCACTTGAGGTTCTTGAAGAGGAACCTCCTCATTTTCCTCCCCTAAGCCAACAATAGGAACTTGGTCAACATGGGGAAGGACTCTCTCATTTGGTACACCTCCCTCCTCCCTTCTAGCGGTCGATCTCCTCGTATTCATGTCCTAAAAACACAAAAGAAGAGGTTGAGAATAGACACCTTATATACTCAACTCTAAGGCACGATACTAGAATAGAGAAGAAAGTGAAACTTCTAGCATCCTATAGCCTCTTGTCCATGGATGTGTCGCGACTCACACCAATGACCAAGATACTACTAGATGTGGCTTGTGAGACTTTCAGACCTTAAACTATTTCCCAAAACCTTATGCTCTGATACCAAGTCTTGTCACGACCCGAAAGCACCCCTAGAAGTTAGGGAAAACCTTCGAATCATGACCGGGCGTACTTGACCCCTTTGGGGTCTCGTACAAGCCCTCTAACTCGCATTCCTAACATAAAGCATGAAAAGTAGTGCGGAAATTAAAACTTTTCACGATAATAATAATAAAAGGAGTCTTTTCATAAATACTAAGAAATCTTATCGTCACAAGCCAACTTAAAGACACAACTTGGAATCTTAGGGACACGGCCCTTTACGATAAAAGTAAATACATTTTTAAGTATTAATAAAGAAACTAAGAAACATAAAACTATGTCCTCGAATATATGAGGACATACCAAATTCTTGAGAGATAAAGTTCCCAAGCTTCGACTCCGATCCTCCCAAAAGGGCTTCCAACCTATACTCATAAGGTATAAAAAGTATGGGGTTAGTACAACAATGTACTAAGTATGGCATATGCAAAAACATGCAAAAAGGGACATTTTAGTAAAGATAGCTTTTTATGCAATTCAAATATAACCTTCATGAATCTAGAAGCAAACCCACATAAGAATCAACAATTAACACTTTATGGCTATCTTACCAAACTTAAAGTAAACAAAAGGAACATTTCAATTAACTTTGCTAAACTTGCAATAAAATTGAATAAAGCATCATAGTGAACATTTTGAATTCTTACAATGAAGACCTTACAGTGAATGGCACGGTCCAAGTCATATGAACCCTTTTCCTTTGAAGTTGCCCTAACCCAAGGTTATCCTAAGACTCCCTAAGGTGAGCCAAGAAGGGACTCTCATTACACCTCCCTTCAAAGCACACCAAAGCGACCCTTAAAACTACCAAATCTTAGGCTTACTTCGTTAGAAATCAAATCCACGCCCTTGGCTAACATATGCAAAACACTCATGGAAATATAGGTCATACCAAGTGCAATGTGAGAGTAGCATCCCATACTACCACTCCCACTTAGTACTCCTAATGGATTCCATTTACTCAAGTACTCCACAATAATCCTCCATAACACTACACCATAGTACTCATTCACACGGATTTCATGAAGGTACTCTTCTCCATAGTAGGTATAGGTCACACCAAGTGCAATGTGAGAATAGCATCCCATACTACTACTCCCACTCAATGCTCCTACTCGGTAACTAATGTGGATTGAGCACTTCACGACATACATACACAATTTCAACAATACACAAGATAATTAGTTTCAAATCAATTCTTTTGTGGGAGTTAGCTTAACCGACAAAGACCATGAGAGCTAGACATGGAATCCCGATATTAACCCCTATCGGATGAGGGATCCTTACTTGCCTAGTGTAAGGTCATGCTTCTTAGCGTTTACATGGCTTTTCCAATAGCTACACCTATGCGGGCACATAGTTAAGGGATAAGGAGATTGTTACTAAGTAACTCACTCTCTACTAACGAGGAGTACTCATCTCAAGAGGTACTTTAGATTACAACATCTCAACTAACGAAGTGCAATCCACCTCCCCTTCATATCCTCTCGGTGCTAGGCATAACTCCACACGGATTTCTCAACATAATAGTCTATCTTAGAAAGCTCACTAGGAAATGGAGAGGTTGTTACTAGACACTACATCTCAACTCACGAAGTGTGTCCACCTCAAGATTCCCCTTTTTGCTCAACTTGACATAATACAATCTTAAAAGAGTGTGTGTACATGTGCACACCTTGCATATAAGCATCATTTCATTATCATCAAGTTCTACTCATACTTTAACCTTGATTCATCAAGCTACACACTCTACATACTTCTCATAATCATATACTTCATTTAGACATAAACTAGGTCAAACATGCAATTCAAGCTACATCAAACACAACACAAGACCCATTTCCAATATATCTTCATTTCACATATTAGACCTTCAAGATCACATACTCAAACCATACTAAGTAACATCAAGTTCATCAATTAGCACCGCCACCCATAAGGTGGACCATACCACTCAAATAACAATTCATAATAAGAATTATACAATGAGAGCAACTCATCAACAAATCAAACCATCATTAACCATAAGCAATTTATCAATATTTCACCATATTAAAGCCCTTAGGGCAGTAGCTACACCAACACGACAAATACAAGAAGACCCAAGTTCATACCCTACTCAAATCATGCTCACATAACCCATTTTCAAGTCAAAAATTGAAGTATGCATAAACAAGAGTTTCATGGAGTTTTAACATCAAAATCATCTATTCAAACCAAGATAAATACATTTAAACCATTAGAACTTAGTTACAAGAAGACCCATAATAGAAATCAAAGTTTAGAAGAAGTTGAGTTTAAAACCCCTTTTTGAAAACCATTTTGGAAGTTGGCTTCTTGAATGGAAAGGTATTCAAGAATGGATACCATACCTTTAGGAGAAAGAAACCCACGAATTTGATGAGGGAACAAGCCCAAAGCAGCCCTCCTTTCCCTCCTTGAGCCTTGGCTTCAATGGTGACTTTGAGAGAGTTTTCTTTTTAGAGAGAGAGTTTGAATGTTGAAGTGAGGGGGTCTTGTCTAGGTCTAGGGTTTAAAACTAATTTAATATAACCTAAAAATACCAAAATTATACACCTAGGGTCTTATAAGACTTGGGGTGTATTTACATAAAACACCCCAAGTTGGCAGCCTTAAGTCGTGCACTGGCAGGCCTCGTCGACGAGACCTCCTCGACGGACCGTCACGTTCACCACGGACCGTCATGGGGGTCTCGTCGAGGAACACTTGGCTCCAACTGGAGCCTGTCCAAGTTTCCACTCTCTGTCACTCACGACGCCCTGGATCGACGGACCGTCCTGAGTGCAACGGACCGTCGCCATGGTCGTCGTGAGCCACTGATGGGCAGACTTTGCCCAAGTCTTGGGCCCTTCATCTAGGGCCCCTTGTGGGTCCTAGGTGGGGTCGTGCCCGGACGTCAAACCCCTAAACTAAGTCGTCTAGGTCTAAGGAACATCCGACGCATGTTTCAAGTAAAACGAACACATAAAACTCATCCAAACTCGCCAAGACATACAAGTACATTCTAAGGCATACCATCCGAACGTCATGGACATTTTTGGTCGATTGAACTACAAACTTAACCAAACTTTGCACACTGCCTAAGGACACCAAACTAACTCTGTTTAACTTAAAATTAACTCAAGAAACAACCATGAGTCTCTAGTTCACCTTAGTTCATTTTGGGGCGTTATAGTTCATTTGGAAAGTTAAACTTCACCACCCTTGTCCTACAATCAATAGAGGCAAAGCAAGCATGCAACCAATCCATACCCAATATAATATAAAAATCAAGCATATAAAGTTCTACTAGATCAACATAAGAAACTCTATTGGGCAACATTATTGGACAATTTATATTCACCCTTTTTGCCACAACCGACTCACCCACCGGAGTAAACACTATAAAAGGTTCATGCAAAATATCGGGAAAAATGTCAAACTTTTTATCTACTATAGGGGTAACGAAAGATAGGGTAGCACCGGGATCAAGGAAAGCATATACATCAATAGAGAAGACTTTAAACATACCGGTCACCACGTCGGGAGAAGTCTCTTGCTCACCTCTAGGGCGTAGAGCATAGAAGTGGTTCTTCTTTAGAGCCTCATTTGAACCACTTGCTTGAGTTTAACCACTACCCTTGTCTTGACCCCTCACATTAGGACAATCTCGAATCTTGTTCCCAATCTTACTACAACTAAAGCATTTGTCCGTCCCAAGGTGGCAAGCACCATAGTGCTTCTTTCCACATTCACCACAAGTTGGCTTCTCATTTGGGGAGCGAGTGCCTCTTCCCTTTTGAGGCTTAGGGTTTGCAAACTTATCACCACGAGCCTTAGGAAACTTGGAAGGGACTTGGTTAGAAACCATATTCTTAAATCTAGGCTTGTCTTGTATCTCAAGCCTATTCTTTGAAAAACTTCCATCAAAAGATCTTTCCCTCTTAGCATCTCTACTCTTCCTCTTAGCCCTTGCCTCTTCCACATATTTGGCATGCACCATAAGGCGAGAAATGTTCATGTTCTTATGTAGCATATCCGAATGACACTCCTTTTGCAAATCATCCGACACCCCCGTCACAAAGCGACTCATTTCATCTCTAGGATCGGAAATCAAAGAAGGAGCATATTTTGACAATTTAGTGAATTTAAAGGAGTATTCATGAACACACATACCTCCTTGGCGAAGGTTGATGAACTCCACCACTTTAGATTCCCTCATCTCCCTAGGAAAAAACCGATCAACAAAAGTTTTCTTGAATATCTCCCAAGTCAACGGACCACCCCTTAATTGCCTATTATCCCTCCATAGATACCATACTTGAGCCACATCCTTGAGTTGATAAGTGGCTAACTCGGCCTTCTCACTAGTGGATAACCCCATAGCCAAGAGTATCTTATATAATTCATCAATGAACTCTTGGGGGTCTTCTTCAACCTTTGACCCGTAGAAAGTAGGAGAATTCATCCTCGTGAAATCCTTAAACGGATGACATGGTAGTGACTTGTTGATCAACTCGGGGTACAACCTCCCGATTAGCTTGGGCCGTCATAGATTGAGCTTGAACAGTTGCGGGTTGGGCTTGAGTAGTAATCGCCTTGTCCATTTGATCAAGGATAGCCCACATTTCACCCTAAGCCAAAGGTAGAGGATTGACCAGAGCTTGGTCAACATTAGCATCTTCTTCAAGAGGAGGAACTTGATGACCACGGGGAGGAGCTCGCGCATTGGCAATCTCCTCTTCAAGTCTCCGTGCCGCATTTCTTCGAGTGTTCATTTTTCCTATAATAACAACAATAGGATTAAATTCAAAGCACACCATAAGTATACTCTAATGGCACGATATTAGATTTCCAAGAAAATGAGAATTTCCTAGGCATCATGTAGGTTCCAATTCATAAGTGTGGCGCGCTTTACAATTATGAATATGAACTTACATAGACGTGGTTGAGAGAGACATTGACTCTAAGATAATTCAACCTCACACTCTGATACCAAGTTTGTCACATCTGGGTTTACCCCCTAGACGTAACCGGCGTCGTCATCCTCTTTGAGGACTAAGACTATCCTATTAATTTACATCATTGCATTCATAAGTCAAAAATACGAAAAAATTTAAAAGTTTTCATTATTTCTAATTGGAGTTTTACATAGACCTCTACATACACATAATATATATATCTGTATCGAGTATACATAGACCCTTCGTATAGGAAGATTACATAGCCTTCTACTTTATTACGCGCACACACACACACACACACACACACACACACATATATATATATATATATATATATATATATATATATATATATATATATATATATATATATATATAGAACATAGTCTTAAAGATTGTCTCATCTCATAACCATCTAAAACGATCATAACAAATTGGGCATATCCCTACATCAATGTAAAGAAGCCACATATAGGCTTATACAAATCGTACTCAAATGAAAATTGAAGGAACCTAAAAGTCTTTAGAACAAAACAACAACATAAGCTCGATATTAGTATCGCCCTCGGGAAGTGAGGACCTACCCACTTGGATGGTAGAGAATATCCAAGTCTTATTCAAGTCGTCTGGTATGAGCCTTTAACGACTGGAACCTAAAATTTTTGGGAAAAGGGATAAAATGGGGTTAGCACGCCACTTGTACTAAGTATGAGACCATATACACATATAATGTCAAATCATGCTTAAAAGGACATTTTATTTAAATCATGCCATTTTATCCTTTGGAAGTCTTATGCATAATAAAACAAACCATAACAAGCAACAAGACATATTCATTAAGGCAAAGTAAGTAATATGCATACCACCATACTTGAACCCAATATCTACTACAACCCTATTATCAAGGAATAACATCACAAGCATGAATAAGAGTTCATGATAACATAATAAGCAACACAAGTACTCATGAATCTCCATCAAGTCAACAAGTGCAATAACCAAGCAAAGCCCCATAACCTTACTTAATCAAGTAAGCCAACAAGAATCCATAACCAATGTCCAACTTAACATAATATAACCTTAAAGGATACTTAACATCATACCTTAACATCATAGACTAGATACATGTTCATAAGAATAACCATCATCATCTGATATCATTTACATGTAAAATCAACATATTATCATCATTCACATCTTTAGCATATACATATATAATATCAACTTCCTAAAGATTCCCTCAAGGAAAACTAGTTCAAGACATAGGTAGAGTCCCATACCCCTACCTAGGCTAAATCAAACCTCTTAAGTCACCCTAGTTAGTTTAACTTCATTACTTCATTTTATCTTAGTGAACGCTTGCCTTAACTGACATAGACCACAAGAGCTAAGTGTGGAATCCGGTGTTGTAAAACCTTACACTGATGGAAGGTGGTCTACTGGCCAAGGTAAAAGCCAACATGAACATAACAACTAGGTGGATCCACTAGCTAGTATTCCCATTGTGGCAACATAGTTTAAGGAACTTGGGGACGCATTGGAAACATCATTGTACACCCTATTTGGGTCATTAGGCTATCCACCCCGTGAGGACCGTAGTGAACCCTACCTTCCCTACTTGGGAAGTGTCACCCCCTCACATACAAGATCACTCGGTGCTATGCTAGGTCCCTTTATTGAAATGTATTTAGTGTCCTTAATTATAAATCATAACTTAGTTTAGGTCATACAGTATAGCCCTTGTATTATCAACATCATCATAGCTCAATGATAATTGCATGAGTATAGTCCTCTCATCACAATTCATATAGGTGAGGTTACCACATTTACATATTCATTAATATTAAGGCACATTGGTAGTCATCAACATCCTCATAGCATTTCATCTTAATCAAAATCAAAACCATAGTCCAGACATTTCAATTCAACATCATACCAACCCTACCAATCCTAATCCAAGGAATACTCGAATATAACATCATGATTCAATCATACATAATCATAAATTGAAGTAAAGAATAAAGATTATAAGGCTTACCAAGTCTTCTTCACAATTCATCATCAAGGTCTTACCATCAACCCTTAGTTCAACTCAATTAGGTCATAAAGTTATAATAATTCAATAACCAACATAATCACAAGGCTAAAAGAATCATTACATCACAATTATACACTAGATCAAATCTTAAGATTAGGTCAATTCATCATAACGTATATCACTTCTCAAGAACAAGAATGAAAGACTACAAATCATCCTAATTTGTTCATGATTAGTGTAACAACATCATCTAATAGCAATTCAACTAATAACCAAGTCATTTGAACCAATCACAACCTAATTCATATAAGATCAAACCTAGGGTTAAGGGCTGAGGGTCATATTCTACAAGTTATACCAAACAATCAACAATTATCATGACTAAGTTAAAATACATGTTAATCTATCCATTATAACCTAAAGAAACCATAAACAATTTAGTTCAGAATATCAATTTCGAGACTAGATGAAACCCACTTGAAAACTCAACTTTGAATGAACCCTTTGAAGAAAGAAGTATCAAAGGTGAATAGGTCCCACACCTCAAAGTTTGATGAAAATTTGATGGTGAAATCGTCAATTTTCAGCCCAAAATCTCTCCCCTAGCTTATCTTCAATGGTTTCTTCAAATAGAGAGAGAAAGAGAGAGAAGGAAGAGGATTTGTTTTCAGAGTTGTGTTTAGATTAATTGGGAGTTGGGGACTTTATATGGGAGGTTAACTAACTTAATTGGACTCTCGTAAGCCTCTAATTAACAACCTAACCCCTTAACTAATTATATGAACTAACTTAAAAACGTGCATCAAACTTGACCTTCACAGACGAGACCCCGATCGCGGTCTGTCTATGAGTCAATGACTAGTCCCCCCTCCGTCCTGCACACACGTCATTTTGGTCAGAGACTTGTGCAGGCGAGGGCCCCATAAATTTGGCTAAGTGTGGGACGACGGTTGGCATCGACACCCGTCGATCCACACACGAGCCGTTGATGGCCTCTCGTGGTTACACACTGCCCAGGCAGTGTTGCCTCTTATGTGCTAGGGTCCTCCTCAAGGGACATTTGTTGGTCCTTGGGGATTCGTACCTGGATGTTTTGACCATGAATCAAGTTTAATACATGTTATACACCCTTCCACCATATTTCATGCATTTCTGACTCCTAAAAGTTAGTAAAATAGGCTTAGACATGCTAGTACCTCTTTGACCTAAATTTCCAGACGTCATGGACGTTCTTGGACGTTTTGATTTCTAAACATCCTAAATGACCTATATTCATTGAAATGAACTTAAAAATAGTGTGTAGACCTCATGACACTTATGTTAGGCTTTACGACACGTCTTGTATTTACGAAATGTTACACAAAAAAACAAGAAAAGAATATTTTTCTTATGAAACGATTTTCAAACTTTTCTTGTTGACAATGAACCATTAAATTATTTTGAATATATATCTTCTTCTGATGCTAAATTTAGGATAGAGGCAATAAAAATTGAAATATATTCTATTATTAAAAATAAAACATGGATTTTGACTAATTAACCTCTTGGTGCAAAACATATTGGTTGTAAATGTATTTTCAAAAAGAAACTTAATCCTTATGGATCTGTAGACAAAATATAAAGGTCTGTTAGTAGCAAAAGTATTTTCCCAAAAACAAATATTGATTATTTTGATACATTCGCACCAGTGACCAGAATTTCTTCTATTCTAATGTTAATTGTCTTAGCATCAAATTCCAAACATTTCATTCATCAAATGAATGTAAAAACAGCTTTCTTTAATGGTGATTTAGAAGAAGAAATTTATATGTTTCAACCTAAAGGATGTATTATTCCTAGACAAGAAATAAAGTTTGTAGGTTAATTAAATCCCTTTATGACCTAAAACAAGCTCCTAAACAGTGACATGAAAAGTTAGATAAAGTCTTATTGAAAGACAATTTTTTCCTATGTTGTAGTAGATAAATGTTTTTATACTAAAATGGTAGACAATGATTATGTGATAATATGTTTATACGTTGATGACATGCTTATATTTGGTACAAGTTAAAATATTGTGAATCATACCAAATTATTTTTATCTACTAGTTTTGATATGAAAGATCTGGGTGAAGTAAATATGATTTTGGAAGTTAAGGTAATAAGGACTGAATATGTCATAATGTTTTCACAAGAACATTATGTTGAAAGACTTCTTAAAAAGTTTGAGTGTTTGAGGTTACACATGTTGTCACTCCTTATGATTCTAACTCTAAATTGAAAATGAATTATGTTGATCCAGTTGCTCAGTCTATATATGTTCAAATTATTAAAAGTCTATTGAATTTAATGAAATTTACTAGGCCGTATATTGCCTATGCTATGTGTAGATTGAGTAGATACAGTCATAATCCCAATAATAAGCATTGGTTTGCATTGGATAAAATATATGACAGGAACCATGAATTATGGTATTATGTATAGTGGATTTCCTTCTACTTTAAAAATGTATTGTGATGCAACCTTGATTTATGATTCAGATGAGACAAAATCCAAGTAGATATGTGTTCACCTTACGTGGTGGTGCAATATCCTGAAAATCAGCAAAATATATGATTATTGCTAGATCGACTATGAAGTCAGAGTTTATAGCTCTGAAGCTGGTTGATTCTGAGGCTGAATGACTAAGAAATTCTTAGTGAATATCCCTTCGATGAAGGATGAATTGTTGATCCCTTCATTGAAGGATGAATTGTTGATCCCATCGGTGAAGAATGAATAATTGACCCCTTCAATGAAGAATAAATTGTTGATCCCTTTGACAAAGGATGAATTATTTTCCCTTTGATAAAAGATGAATTGTTTTCCCTTTGATAAAGGATGAATTTTTTATCCTTTGATAAAGGATGAATTGGTCACTTTGATAAAGGATGAATAGTTGATCCCTTTGATAAAAGGCTGAATTGTGGATCCCTTTGATAAGGATGAATTGTCTTATGCGTTTATACACTGGGATTGTGAAGACGCAATTGCTATTGCGAAGAATAAATCTTATAGTTGTTAGAGCAGACACATGAATTGAGGAATGATGTCGTTAAGCTACTGAAAGATGGAATAATTGCAATTGATTATGTGAAGTCAGAATTGAATTCGGCTGATTCACTAACGAAACTTGTGGGAAGAAAATTAATTCTTTAGACCTCAATAGAAATGGGTTTAAGGTCAATTGGTAGTCAATAGATATGAGAACCCAACCTATGTGATTGGAGATTCCATGAAGTAGGTTCATATGGATAATAACAAGTTGACATTAGCTTTGCGCACTAACTGAGAGTGTTTGAAACTGCTTCAAAAAATTGAGGGATGAGTTATTAACTCTTAATGAATTCAAAGTAATTAATCAAGAAAGGTGTATATAATGTAGAGTACAGTTGATGAATTCACCTATATGAGAGTTGGAGTGTGGCCGCTCCTATGAGACTTTGACCTAGTCTCTAGAGCTCTCATGAATATCAGGCACGCGCATGGCCTATAGGAGCAAAACCGCATTGAACAATAAAATTACTGTGGTCAAAATGTGTTTGGTAAAGTCTCTGATTTACAACTAGAATTATTTGGTTCATAGAAATATTATATTTCACCAGCAATTCTGTTAAATTAAATTTTATCGATATAAGTTTGGTTCATAGTCTGAAAGACATCAAACCTATTGCATTTTGTCCTAAAAATCCAGCAAGTTATATTATTATAAAATCTTTTGAAATAAGTGCAGGATAGTAAGAAAATGTTTTTATTTGAAAATATTATTTTATTAAATGTATTTGTAAAGCCAACAATTAAATTGATTGAAATTGTTTGTTGAAGAATTGGTAAAGTTGGCAGTGTAATATTTGCCATTATTTTACACCTTTTTTGCTACTTGCCACATATCCTTACAGTTGTCTTCTAAAAGTGTTTTGCATCAAAGTAATTGGACAAGTGTCTAAGACACTCGTCTTCTGTTTAATTCACTTGTTGTCCTATAAATAGATGCAAACATTTAACAAAGATGCAGGAGCAATACTCCCTCACGTCTTGCCTCTGTTTCTCTTTAAATTTTCTTCTTTTAAGTTATTTAATTATTTTTGCTTTATTTTTTTTATATCCCCCTTATAACTTGCTGATGTTAATCAATTTGCTAATTTCTCTTACCTATATTTAAGATAGGGAAGTGATTGTGTAATCCTGGGGAAATATTTTACACCGTTGAAATAGTTTCTTAGAAAAGTGTCACGATTCAAATTGAGTCATGAGTGACACCCACACACAACCTCCTAGGTGGCCGAACCAATGAATTCAACTCCAACTTCTACTTATCATTCAACTTACAAAATACTAACCATAATGCGAAAGCTTAAATCTTATTAGTGTAAGAAACATTAATTCATTGTAGTCTACTATATGTCATTCCTAAAACCTGAAAGTCATCACATCAATGACATCTAATACATAAAATTATAACTAATATACAAAGAATAATAGTATAAAATCAACTATAACACTTAGTAGGTGATAAACAAAAAATAACATGAACAAGTGACAGCTGAATCAAGTAAGTAATCAATCACAATATCAAGTACACGCAAGGACTCATGCCTCCACGCCACACTCATTGGCGAAATGTGTTTTTTGAGATTGAGTACATTAAGTTAATTCAGTATCTTTTTCCTTTAATGTTACCGTGACGGAACGTGACACTCCAATCCAATTATACCGTGTCAGAATGTGACACTTCGATCTAAGAATACCGTGTCGGAATGTGACACTTTGATTCGATAATACCGTGTAGAAACGTCACACTCCGATTCAGTAATACCATGTCGGAATGTGACACTCCGATCCAAGAATATCATGTCGGAATGTGACACTACGATCCAATAATACTATTAATTTATCATATATTATCATCACTTTTCAATTCATTCATAATATTTCATCAAGCCTTCTTTATTTAAGGCATCACTTCAATAGAAAGGGTTCGACATTACAAATTCCACGGTCTCAAGATTTTACACGAATCACAAACCATACAACCAAGCAATACAATCACACAATCAATTACATAGAAGACTTCACAATATCATTCAAGTAATATTAACCACTATTAACATTCTATCTATCAAATAGAATAAACCATAACCTACCTCAACCGGAAAATCAAAGCCAAGCAAGATACTTCGCCAATACTTTTCCTTTCCTCAATGCCTCCATACCTTTCCAATCTATCAAATATATATACATAATTTGTAACCTAACGAGTCTATAAAAACTCATATTATTCTATGTCTAGTCTAGATCCACAAACTCACCTAATTTTATAATTAGTTTTTTAAAGTTCAAACCTAAGTGTAAGTCTTAATTCCTCCAATTAGCATATCTTTAATGATATTCAAATAATATACTACACACAATATTTAAGTATCTATCTCAATATATCAAAACTTGATTCATAACACTATAACTAAAGAAAATAACAACCGACGCCACATACAAAATTTGTTGTGTTGACCTTATTGTGTGCAGGAAGAACAAACCTTTAAACTTAAATCTAATACCAAATCACTTTGGTATTAATTTTCCACTATAACTCTTTCCGCACTTGTACCAAGAATATGCCTAAGTAGTTCCCTAAATTAGATTTTTATCAACCTTAACATTTTGCCATGTCACTACCCGCAAGTACACCCTAGAAGAAGGGGGCACTTTGAGTCGCAACAAGGCGTACTTGACCTTCGGAGGTCTTGTACTAGCCTCTTAGCTATCATTCATTACATAAGACATGAAAAGTAGTGAGAAATAAAAACTACAATAATAATAATAAGGAAATATCTTTTATAAAATACTAAAGAGTAGTATCATCATCACAAGCCAACTTAAAGACAGAACTTAAATATCTTAGGGACACGACCCTTTACATTGAAACAAAATAATAAAAAGTCTTATACAAGCCTTAATAAAAGAAACTAAAGAGATAAAGACTATGTCCTCGAATATATGAGGACATACCGAGTCTTGAGAGCGTTGATTTCCAAGCTTTTCCTTCTATACTTCCACTTTCTTCCAACCTATACTTATAGAGAATAAAAAAAGTATGGGGTTAGTACAAATATTGTACTAAGTATGACATTATGAAAAAACATGCAAAAGAGGACATTTTAGTAGAAATAAAGCTTTTAAGATATTATGCAACAACTTCATGAATATAGAAGCAAAATAATAAATACAACATCAAATAGCACATAGGATAGAACTTCCATAATTTTAGCACAAAGATGCACTTTACAGTGAACTCAAGAAAACCTTACAGTGAACCCATTTCTTCCCAACTCACAGTTAACCCATTTCCATTGAAGTTTACTTACCCAAAGTTATCCTAAGGATCACTAATGTGAGACATGAAGGAACCGTCCATACAGTCCCTTCAATACACACCTAAGTGATTCTCAAGACTATCCATTATAAGCTTACTTCACACGTGTAACAAGTCAACACTCTACACAAATAACACTAGAGAAACATACTTACATTTAAGGACTTCACATAAGTGCCCTTCTCCAAGACAACTCCCAAGTTACACAAAGTACAATGCAAAAGTACCATCCCATACTACTACTCCCACCAAGTGCTCCTTGAGGATTCCCTTAGATTAAGTAAACCACATTCATCATTCATAAAATAACCTTACATGATTTCTTAACATTATACATTAAGTCATATAACTTCTTTTACATAACATAATAACTCATTCATACATTGCATATTAAGACACACCAAGACTTCCCTTTCAAGTGCCTACTCGAGCAATGGATAGATAGCGTCCCATGCCACCACCTACCCTAAGTAGTACACTCTTTAGAAGACTTAGTTCATTGAATTATTTTGTGGGGGATAGCATTAACAGACATAGACCATAAGAGCTAGACATGGAATCCCGGTATTAACCCCTACCGGATGAGGGATCCCCACTTGCCTAAGGGAGGGTCATTCTTGAGCCTTTACATGAGTTTCCAATACATACTCCTATGCGGGCGCATATTTAAGGGATAAGGAGATTTCTTCTAAGTGACTCATTCATCTTATAGCAAAGAGCACTCATCTCAAGAGGTACATTGGGTACAACATCTCTACTCATAAAGTGTACCACCCCTTCTTCAAATCCTGTCGGTGCTAAGCATAACTCCCCCACGGAGACTTAAACATTCATTAACTATAGGTTAAGGGATAGCTAATAGAACCAAATATAAACTCACGAAGGGTACTTATTCCTAGTGGTTACTTTTGAACACCACATCTCAAATCACGAAGGGTATTCACCCTCCAACCTATCTTAGAAAGTTCTTGGGAATGGTGAGGTTGCTACTAAACACTTCATCTCAACTCAAGAAGAGTGTTCACCCCAAGACTCCCTTTTTTCATACTATAGAAATAGTACGGATGGTCTAGACACTTCATCTCTACTCACGAAGATAGTCCACCCTACAATTCCCCATTCACATTCATTAGTTTCGTTCATTCATTCAAAGTGTGTGTGTACATATGAGCACACCTTTCACATAATCACCTTTTTCATAACATTGGCTCCTAAACATGCTCAAACCTTCATTCATCTTAATTCACACACTATCATGCCTCACATATTAGCATGCTTCACATATACATATACTTCATTTAGACATGATATCTTCAAGTCACATCTTAACAATTTCATAAGAGTACCACATGCTTATGATTCAAATCATCACTCCAATTCACATGCTATGCCTTCAAGGCCATAATCACAATACACACATTCATACATATAGCCATATAATTTTCATAAACACCGCCACCAAAGGTGGACCATACCACTCAAGAGCATTTAATTATAAGAGCTAAACAATATAACCAACTTACCATTCATCCAAACTTTCACCACCTATTCTCAATTTCTCCAATAATTCATCATAAAATAGCCCTTAGAAAAGTAGCTAATCACCATGTAACCGCAAAGAAACCATAGTTCTAACATTATCTTATCATGTTCATTAAACCCATTCCATAAACTAAAAATTAGAAATATACATAAGCATGGGTTCATTGGGGTTTTGACATTAAAATCATCATCTAACACTAAAAACAACTCATTTTAATCATTAAAACGTTTTCATGCAAAGACTCATGCTTAGAGTCAAAGATAGAAGAAGTTAGAGTTTGAAAATTCTTTCTGAAATCTCTTTGAAATGCTTCCTTGAATGAAAGAAGGTTCAAGGATGATTACCATACCTCAATGAGAAGAAATCCACGAAATTGTTATGAATAAAACGTCTACAACCTTCACCTTTAGCCCTTCCTTGAGTTGTAGCTTCTATGGAGTTTGGGAGAGTTCTTTCTTGAGGGAGGGTTTTTAGATATTTGAAAATGAAATCTAACCTAGGTCTAGGAGTATAAACCCTTTTAAAATACCCTACAGACCCTAAAATAATCAGCCATGGTTCACAAAATACATGGGGTGAATTTACCAAAACACCCCAAGCCTTGGCAAAATTTCATGCAGCTTTATAGTGACCATCAACGAAACCCTAGCTATAGGGCGTCACTTGTCGACGGCCCGTCCTGCTGGGGCGTCAATAGGGTCTGAGGCTGGTCACATGGGAGTTAATCTCCCACCACTAAGCGTGGATCTACGCCCCCAACAATGGGGCGTCGTTCAGCCTACTGGCAGTAGGTGAGGGGCGTCGATTGAGGCAGTCTTGGCAGTTTTGTTGCCAAGTCTTGGGTCCTCTTTTAGGACCCCTTGTGGGTCCTAGGAGGATTTGTACTCGGACATTGAACCCCTATACATGGTCATTTACTTCCTAGGGTACCCTCACATCATTTTCAACCAGAACGAACAGGTAAAACTTGCCGAAACATATAAGGACACACAAGCACATTCCAAGACACATCTTTCGAACGTCATTTACGTTCTTGGACGTTTGACCTCCAAACATCACCAAACTTTAGACACTGCCTCAAAACATCATTATTAATCATTTTAACACATAATTAACTCATGATACAAATGTGAAGCTCTAGTTTCACCTAGTTTGTTTTAGGGACGTTACATGTCAGTACTTAACATTATCAAAAACTGCAAGTATATGAACTTATATATAATGATATTCAAATAATATACTACACTCAATATTTAATTCTCTATATCAATATATATCACAATCTGAGAGCACCCCCAAGTCGTGAAGCGGTGTACTTGACCTCTCGGAGGTCTTATACAAGCCTCTTAGCTTTATTACATTACATCATATAAAAATGGAGGGAAATTTAAAATTTTATTTAAACATAGAACGAAAATCATTTCATAACAGAGGAAGTCTTTCTAACATGTGTCTCAAACCATCTACGAATACATGAGTAATAATGTCTTGGGACGCAGCCCACAAAAGTCTAAAACATAATAAGAGACGTAAAGGGAACATAAGGGTGTTGACCTTGAATGCTATGAGGACTCAACAATACTCAATCCTCTCCAAACATAGGAACCTAGCCTCCAAGCACTCAAATCTCCCAAAATCCCCTACATTTGGTTGGAAATGTAGGCAATATGCGTACTACAAAAAGTACTAAGTAAAAAAGCTAACATATAAAACATAAGATATCTAAAAGCGTTAGTCAATATAAGACATAGTCATAAGAGACCACAACATATCATAAGCATAAATCTCCAATATAAGCATCATATAAAACAAGTCAACCTAAGACATAATCATTGAGCATCAGAGATAAGACATAATCATATCAACATTGACCCTTGGTTATTCGCTTTAATATCACAATTCTCAAGTAACCTCAAAAGCATACAAGTGCAAAGCAAGAATAGCATCCCATAATGCTACCCTAGAAATGTATCCCTTTTTAGTGATCTTAATCATAGTCAACTCTAAAGCTTCTCTATTCCACAAGGATACCATATTTCTAAGAAACCTCAAGACACACATGTGGAATGCATAAAAGACATCCCATACAACGCTTCACACTAAGCATAGCCTTGGAGTCATCCTAGTCATATTCACCCTCCTTTGGCCTCATTATTAACTTCACCCCTTAACTAAGGAATCTCTCACATTTAGTCAACTATAACTAGGAAAGGCAACTCTAGTCCAATCCTACCTCAAGTCTCCTCTTTAGTGACCCTAAGTCGTACTTTGTGCAATGCACTCATAGTATCCTATAATAATAATCATGCTAAGTATTACTTTAGGTCCTCTTACTATTACTTCTTAGTTTAGGACCTTGTTCCTCTCTTAAACTTTAGAACTCTATGAGGTACTCTATCTCAAGCACATCTTAGTTCATTATTAAGTTGAACCCTAAGAGATACTTCATTAAATATGTCTAAGTTCCTTATTCACATGCACCATATAAGATACTTCTTATAGCATGTCTATGTCCATCTATATTCATGAACACTATAACATACCACCTTGGGTATGTCTAAGTTCATCCACACATTTTGAACCCTATGAGTTACTTTATTTAGTAAGTCTTGGTTCATTATGCTTTGGACCCTATGAGACGCTTCTCAAGCATGTCTAATTCCCTAAGATATGGAGATCTCTATTAGGAAAGCTTAACTAAATATGTTAAGGATCCCATCTCATGAGACCTAACTTTG
This sequence comes from Solanum lycopersicoides, assembly GCA_022817965.1. Taxonomy (NCBI): domain Eukaryota; kingdom Viridiplantae; phylum Streptophyta; class Magnoliopsida; order Solanales; family Solanaceae; genus Solanum; species Solanum lycopersicoides. The sequence continues at coordinate 51,458,940 of CM040621.1, forward strand.
GGAAACCGAAACTATAGATAGTAAGAGTCCCCCACTAAACTTGGATAGTCCTGACATCTACTAGTTGTGGCTCTCCTCTCTTCTTGGATTCCGAATCCTATCTTGTTTGACACTCCTTCTCAGTAGCATATCCACTTGGAGTCAAGCATATACTCCAAGGTAGGGGTGTCAAATGGGCGGGTTGGATTGAAATTAGGAATATTAAATGCGTTGAAATAGATGTTGGGTTGGGTCTTGTCCCGCCCAAGTTTACTATGGGCTCAAATGGGTTGGGCTCAAATATGCTAAAGAACGGGTTGGGTCTTGACCCGCCCAATTTGACCCGATTAATCTCAATAATTTAACATATTGATATTTAAATTTTACAATCACAATTTGAATTTTAGCTCAAGAGTTTTTTTAACAAATGGATAGATAAATCCTAAAAGATGCTAAAAAGATAATAATTCATACCATGAATATAGGAACATATCTTACTAAAAAATTTAAAACGGTAGAAATTGAGGACTGAATTGAGCTCAATTGAGTATTCTCTTCAAATGGATTATGCTTGAATGGGTTGAGATTGAACCCAATTCAAATTATCTTGAGCCCAAACCTTAAAATCCTGGGCGGGTTACCTATGTTTGAGTTCATTTTTGACACCCCTACTCCAAGGTTTACTTGTTAAGCCTTGCTTAACACATTTTTCTCATGGAAGAATGTCCTTGACAATCCATCCATGATCAAGTGATTCTATCACTTTCATCAATTCAAATCCTAAATCTACAGCCAACACAACAACCTAAGATCACAAGCTTTGCTTCATTCTATCCTCATTCATATGTAGGTTAGAAGACATTTAAATAATAGGCTTCTTCTTAAGTAATTCTCATCACTTTCTTCATTACTAGGTGAATCTAGCCATAATTCATCCTTGAGGTTCAATTAAAGCGTTGCAAGTCAAGATCAATCCTAATCAACAAAGTCTAGTTCAATTCATATGTACATGAATCTAATTTTGATCAATTACTACTCAAGACCTTGATTTAGGAAGGTTTCTCATGAACCTTCAATTTCACCATTAATGGCATAAACCCATCATGATCACCTTCATCAACTTAGATTATGGTTCATAAAGTAATTCACATGAAAAACATCATATAATCATCATATAAACATAATTGAATACTACCCACTAGATTGGGTTCACAATCAAGGCCTACCCACAATGCAATCACAACCCTAACTAGATTGGGGTATTTTGGATTCAGAATTGGGGGATATCTATGGGGGCTCCATGGGTGGAAGGACCCAAGGATGAAGGAGCTTCACATACCTTAAACAACGTTGAATCATAGGGGGAAATTTGACCTAAGATGTTTCCCTTTCCCTTCTCTTCTTCTTCTTCTTGTTCTTCATGATTTGGGTTCATTCTAGAGAGAGAATTATTTGAGAGGGAGTGATTTGGGGTTTAGGTTCAGAATGACTTAATTGGGGTGGGGTGGTTAATGACTTATATATATATATATATATATATATATATATATATATATATATATATATATATATATATATATATATAGGTGTATAAAACCCATGCAAAATGATCCACACTTACCTAAGTCGAATGGGATTTTACTTAATTAACCCTGACTTGGAAGCCTTGTACCAGGTACCACGACCATGTTGACGGTTCTTGGTGATGCACGTGGTACATTTTCCAGTAGCTCTCCCAACCCTCCATTACCCTAAACAGCCTCACACGCCAAGGCATCTCCACGGACAGTTTGACGGGCAGTTGTAACTTGGATGGCTCGTGAAGTGCCTCGTGGTCTTGGGGAAGTGTCTTTGCCACTTGGCCTAGCCTACCAATACTCTAAGTCATGTCCATGGACAACTTCACGGACCGTGGTCCACACCACTGTTCATTAAGGTAGTCATGAACAGTAGCTAACAAGGTTGGGCAACCTTGGCCCTTTGGCTTTGTCTTGCCCTTTTACCTTGGTGGGTGAACCACTAATCATCTATATGTCTAGGATACTAGGTATAATTCACATCTTTATGACCTTCCATTTAACTCCTCATTCAAGACACATAAAGTCGCAACTACAATTCAAATCTTCGACATCACACTCAAGGACCCTATCTCTTGGGTCTAATTTAGTCTATGAATTTTTTGGGGTATAACAACATATCAAAACTTGATTCATAATACGATAACTAAAGAAAAATACAACGGACGCCACATACCAAAATTTGTCGTGTTGACCTTACTGTGCAGGAAGAACAACCTTTAAACTTAAATCTAATACCAAATCACTTTGGTATTAATTTTTTACTATAACTCTTTCCGCACTTGTACAAAGAATCTGCCTAAGAAGTTCCCTATATTTGATTTTTCTCAACCTTAACCTCTTGCCAGTACTTAACTTTATCAAAAACTGCAAGTATATGAACTTATATACAAATTGAACTAGCATGTAACAATCCATCATTACCCCTAACCATTGCATTTAATCATTATATTACATTTGGACATTAGGAAATTTCCACATAATTCCGAAGAATTCACTAGGACTAAACAAACAAATTTCCAACCAATTTTATCGGATATTAACAATGTACCAATTTTCCAACTTAATGGCATCAAAAATACACCCAAAAATTTATCGTTATAGCCTAAAGACCCTTCAACTCCATACTCATTATACCATCATTATTTAGTTATTGACCATTAAAGTTTGTCCCCAATTTTACATAATCAAACAAACACTTCTATCGAATTTAACTTCTTATTAAACCTCAATTATATAATAGTTTATACTAGTACCCCTTAATTAGCAATATATATATATATATATATATATATATATATATATTTATATGAACAAGGATTGAAAATTTGAATGAAGGCTTTTACCTGCAGTAACATACAACCGCTCCTCTTTATTCCTCTCCTCTTTTCTTTTCTTCTCCATTATTTTTACCCTAATTATTATATGACTAATTATAAGAGAGGTAAAAGTAACCCACTATAAATTTTAATGATATCTTCTATAACAACCAACTAACTCAATTATTAAAACTACACCACTAATTTCATTATTGTAATTACTAATAGTCCCAAATACCCATTTAGAATCTATCGGAAGAGTCTTTTATGAAATAAAAAGCTCTAGTACTCAAAACAACCAAATGAGTCCTTAAATTAGATACGAATTTAGCCATCGTTCATCCTCGAACGATCAAAGAAGGCAAAGGTAAAAAAGGAGTACCTGGATCAATAAAAAGATGAATATCTTTCATGCATATCAGCCTTAGTCTCATAAGCAGACTCCTCAATTTGATGACTCTCCCACTCGACCTTCACAAAGGGAATATTTTTTTACCTTAAGCAGACTTCTCAATCTGATGACTCTCCCACTCGACCTTCACAAAGGGAATCTTTTTTTACCTTAACTTGCGAACATCCCTATCTAGAATAGTTACAAGCTCTCCTAGATGAATTTCTACTTCTCTAACGATTTTGTCAAAATATTAGTACTCAAAGTTCACCTCAAATTCATCAAACTAGATAATTGGAGACCTACGCTTCCTCTCATAAAATACATCAAATGCGGTCATCTCAATGCTCGAATGACAACTTTGTTTATGTAAATTCAACTATCAAAAAAATTGTATTCCCAATAACCACTAAAGTTAATGGTACACACGTCAACAACATGTTCTAAATGACCTTGACACAACCATCAGGACGAATCTTTTCTCACATCTGAATCAATACTGGCTACAATCAAAAGTGAATCAGAACCAACTATCACATACTCATGATACACAAACCATCATAGATCTTATCAATATATCCTTGTCACAACAAACTTCCCACAAGCTTAAGTTATAAAAATATGATATATAGAGACAAAGTAATCATCAAGAAAAATCAAACTCATCTTATCCAAAAATAGAATTGATCAAGTAACCACCATCGAGTGATACAGCCAAGCATACTAAACCTCTAGCAACACTATCAAAATGCTATATTTGTAGCTATTATAGAAAAACCTTATGAATGACAAAACTTGAATCGATGGTCCTCACAATCACATATAGAGAAAACATTGATATCGATAATGAGATAATTATTAAGTCTATCGAACAATTGTAAACTTTGATGGTAGCTCTCCCATAAATTCTCATAAGCAAAGTTGTGTTGTTGAATCACTAGTATACTTTAACTATCCCAAACAACACCAGATCATTCATAACTGTAGTGAAAAATTCCACCCTACGAGGAGGGAAATCACATAATCGGTACACCTAATCCAGTGCTACGGACTAACACTTCGAAACGAAAAGACACAGACGTAGAAAGTGAATCATACTCTAAACCACACCAAGATTGAAGTAGTTGGTTACATAAGAATGTACATAACCAAGGTCGAATAACTCTAGATACTCCTTCTATAGTGCACATATCAAACATTTTCATTCAATCTGACTCTATTTCTTTTATTTTCTAGCTACCCATAATCACCAATTTAGTCCCTATTATAATTGCACACATATCCTTGGGTTATCGAACCCCACATCCATTGAAGTCAACACTCTTAATACTAACAAAACATCACAACCACATCGATTATCTACCTTACTCCCAAACCGTCATTAGTATCAAAGTATTTTTATCAAAATACATGTTCAAACTATGGCTATATCTCTTTCTATTTAAAAGTTTTATGACAAATACAAATCCAAAACAAAGATAATAACACTAATTTAATATTTAATAGTACCTTTCGATCGAGATAAAACTATTAAATCACACCCAAAGTCAACTTCACATACCATGCTTTAGCTACCATTCTAAACCATCACATACCTCATGCCAACAATTAGTGAAATTCTTGGTCAGTCAAATTATTTTGTATACTATAAGCTCATAACCTCTATTCACCATCAAATTGTCTATATAACAACCATAACATTCGATATAGTCCCATAAATAGAGCAGTATTAATCTAACTCTAAATTCTTAATAACCATGTAGAATTATATATCACCTTGTGCATTATTCTTAAGGTATCTATCTTAATTTTATCAATCTAACCCCACGTAAAACTCTATATTTGTTATACCTCACTCTTTGTAACCCAAATCACAACTCCTTATCTATCAATATGATCTCATACCTTGAAGACTTTTATGAATTTATGTATCTTGTCTTATCATTAATCACATCTCCATCGATCTTACCATATCGTTTGCTAAATAATTCCACTGTAGTCATTAACAAACTCAAAAATACAAGAGAACTTATCATCACACTCGAGTTGAACCTATGTACACTGCTTTCTTAATTTGACAATGTTTTACCCAATCTAATAAACCCGTGAAACTATTATCATAACCATAATAAAATATATGAAAAACCACACTTCTCTGAATCGAATTCTGAACCTCCTAAAGATATCTCTTTAACCCTTACAATAAAAGAAAATATTATTGTTCTTACCTCTTTCTGAAGGCTACACTACATCCCATATATTTTTCAATCATTATGACTCTAGTTCCTTTAAAATCTATTGGGGAGGAGTCCCAGCATCTCCTAAAACTTTCCACATAACCACGCTACTCACCAGATGGTAGAAAATCATAACCTTCGATACTCATGAGTCATTATTACCATACAAAATTTGCTTAGCCAATAATTTGTATTCTATAGTTGCATCTCAATCACAATCCATCATTAACTAGTATTACCATCATGCTCAATAAGTTCGTATCATCACCACAAAATCAACCTTTTCATCGACATGACACCTCAAACCCAGTTATACATATCAAATCCAAAATACTTAACCAAACTTTATACACACTTTTTAACTCTAACCAAGTAAGCATTGTTGAACCTCTCTGATATACCCTCAATCTATGAAGTCATAGTAGTGCCTTCACTAATCGACACTCAACATGAGACTACCACCATATTTTGCGTCTCCCCGAAGCTAGTATGTCACAAACTCAGCACTAAGTCTCTCCATTATATACATTTTATGAAGCAGGTCAAAACAATCAACAATGAAAGCATAACAACTTCATAATCAATACCCATGCATGTATAATAAGAACTTCAACTTTATGAACTAAAAAATCATGTTGATCACTAGTCATTACAAACCCTGTGGTCAATCTTGAAAATATACCTATTTCCACGGATACATTTCTTTCTCATTATGGTTTTGCTAATTCAACTTCTCTCTAGTACTAACCATACGTGAAATAGAGCAAAGAAGTTCAGATACCAATTTGTATTAGCTGGATACCAATTGGATTCAACTAGTAGCACGAAATAAAGAATGAATGAAGTTTTGCTAAAGTCATATAGTCTCTCGAAGAAAAGTAAAGGCGTCCCTGTACCGTTATGCAAGACTCTACTAAATTTGTCCTTGTGTGATGAGATCACCTAAATTAAGGCTCTGATACTAAGTTTGTCATAAACCAAATCTAGTCGTGAGTAGTACTCATACTTAACCTCCTAGGTGGGCAAACCAATGAATTCAACCCCAACTTATATTTATCATTCAGCTTACAAAATACTGACCATAATGCGGAAGCTTAAATCTTATTAATGTAGGAAACACAAATACATTATAGTCTACTATATGTAATTCCAAAACCTAAAAGTCACCACATCAAGGACATCTTATATCCAAATTAATACTAAGTCTACGAGTATCAAAGACGCAAAAATAAATGAAATAAAGTAATTAATGTTTGAAAACTAAGGACATCATGTCAGGACCGAAAGAATCCAACCCAAGATCGAATGAATAGCTCAACCTTGAACATGATATGCTGAGACTGACTAGAGCTGAGGGCGAGTCAAAGTCGTTGGTACACTCGTTGAACTCCATAAAAGGGAAACAAAGAAAAACACAAGTAGGGCTCAGTACGGGGCAATATGTACTGAGTAGATATCATCGGCCAACACAAAATAGTAACTAATATACAAAGAATAATAGTATAAAATCAACTATAACACTTAATAGGTGATAAGAAATAAACAACATGAACAAGTGACAACTTAATCAAGTAAGTAATCAATCACAATATCACGCACACACGAGGACTCATACCTCAACACTAGGCTCATAGGGGAAATGTGTTCTTTGAGATTGAGTACATTAAGTTAATTCAATATTTTTTTTTAATGTTACCGTTTCAAAACATGACACTCTGATCAAATTATACCATGGCATAACGTGACTCTTTGATCCAATAAAACCGTGTCAGAATGTGACACTCTGATCCAATAATATCGTGTTGAAACGTGACACTCCGATCCAATAACACCATGTCGGAACGTGACACTCCGATCCATGAATACCGTAACGGAACGTGACACTTCGATCCAATAATACTATTAATTTATAATGTTTATAACCACTTTTCAATTCATTGATAATATTTCATCAAGCCTTCTTTATTCAAGGCATTACTTCGGTAGAAAGAGTTCAAAATTACAAATTCCATGGTCTCATGATTTTAGACCACTCACAAACCACACAATCAAGCCACACAATCACACAGTCAAATACATAGAGGAGTTCACAATATCATTCCAGGCATATTAATCACCATTAAGAGTATGTCTATCAAATAGAATAAGCAATAACCTACCTCCACCGAAGAACCAAAACCAAGCAAGATACTTCTCCAATACTTTTTCTTTCCTCAATGTGGCCTTACCTTTCCAATCTATTAAATATGTATACATAATTTGCTAGTTAATGACGCTATAAACGCTCATATTATTCTATGTCTAGCCTAGATCCACAAACTCACCTAATTTCTATAATTAATTTTCTAAAGTTCAGATCTAAGGGTAAGTCTTAATTCCTCCAATTAGCATATCTTTAGTCATATTCAAATAATATACTACACTCAATATTTAATTATCTATCTCAATATATCAAAACTTGATTCATAATACGATATCTAAAAAAAATAACAACCGACGCCACATACCAAAATTGTCATGTTGACCTTACTGTGCAGGAAGAACAAACCTTTAAACTCAAATCTAATACCAAATCACTTTGATATTAACTTTCCACTATAACTCTTTCCGCACTTGTACCAAGAATCTGCCTAAGAAGTTTCTTAAATTAGATTTTTCTCAACCTTAACCTCTTGCCAATACTTTAACTTTATCAAAAACTACAAGTATATGAACTTATATATAAACTGAACTTGCATGTAACAATCCATGATTACCCCTAACCAGTGCATTTAATCATTATCTTACATTTGGCCATTAGGAAATTTCCCAATAATTTCAAAGAATTCACGTGGACTAAACAAACAAAGTGCCAACCAATTTTATTGGATATTATTAATGTACCAATTTTCCAACTTAATGGCATCAACAATATACCCACAATTTTTTTGTTATAGTCTAACGACCCTTCAACTCCATACTCATTATACCACCATTATTTAGTCACTGACCATTAAAGATTGTTTCCAATTTCATATAATCAACCAAACACTTCTCTCTCTCTCTCGAGATCTCTCGATCTCTCGATATATATATATATATATATGAACAAGGATTGAAAATTTGGATGAAGGCTTTTACCTGCAGTGACATACTGCCACTTCTCTTTTATTCCTCTCCTCTTTTCGTTTCTTCTCCAGATTATTTTTACCCTAATTATTATATGACTAACTATTTATATATTATCGTAGTAAGATTTATCTTATTTTCAGAATTATTTTTTGACACTTCTCTCTTTCTCTCGATATATATATATATATATATATATATATATATATATATATATATATATATATATATATATATTTGTATCTATGAACAAGGATTGAAAATTTGGATGAAGGCTTTTACCTGCAGTGAGATACTGCCACTTCTCTTTTATTCCTCTCCTGTTTTCGTTTCTTCTCCAGATTATTTTTACCCTAATTATTATATGACTAATTATTTATATATTATCGTAGTAAGATTTATCTTATTTTCAGGATTATTTTTTGCTAAATTTTAATTAATTCTTTTTTTTAATCTACAAAAATTAGTGGAGAAATAATTATTGTTCACTCATACATTCATCTTTGTATTTTGATGAACATCCGATTGGAAGAAGTCTCAATCCATCTTTCTATTTTTTTAGAACATGAACATACATACAAACTTTTTCTTAGATAGATCAAAGAATTTCTTAATTAAATTTAACATTAATAAGATTACTCAAAATCTAGTGGCCTTATGAACCCCCCCCCCCCCTAATTCACTAACTTAAAAAAACTAAATATATATTATTACATGCAAGAAATGGAAAAGCACAACAAAATTAGCATTCTTATGACAATTATAAAAGCTTCATGGAATCTTAGAAAGGCGAATTCAAAGTGAAATAATTGTCTTAAAAAACATGCAATACAACCAAATGTAGAACTCGAATGGAAAATTGAAACCAGAACACAATTGAGAAGATCGAAAGCGGATGAAGATCATGACTTGGGAAGAAATTGAAGAAGAGCTAACCTAAAGTAATGGGAATATGTACAAGGATGGATAATACATGGATTCCTCCAAATACAATTACCTCTAATTTTCCAATGAATATCGGAAATTAAAATCTATATAGATTTATTTTCAAGTTCGAGAATTTTCTCAATTTCGATAATTCTGTTTCTCTATATTCAACCTCAATATGATTTAAAAAACCTCATAAGTCAGAAGTTATACATAGAAGATACATACTATTTTCAAAGTTTCTATTAAAATGATGGATAAGTAAATCAGTGAAACACCGTTGATCATTCTGTGTTGTTGGCCAGAAAATCTCTACTTCCATAAAATCATAACCACATAAAACTTAAACCTAGAAAATTAACTGAGAAAAGAGATGAAGTCCAGAGAAAATTGTCACAATTACTCAAGTTCAAGGAATATGGGCAAAACAAGCTATGAAAGATTTAAGATCTAGAGAAAAAAAGAAAAATAGAAAAGTCATATCTTACGTGGCTTTTTAATGAAGGATGAAAAAAATGTGTATAAATGCAGTAAAAAGTCAAAATTTCCCTTGAATTAAATTTAAATGACCAACCAGCAAGCATGTTGATATCAAGTTGCTTTATCGATGCTTCTAATATAATAAGTAAGAAGAAAAAATATATTTTGACTGCAATGATGTGAAAATAATACTAAAATTAATTGAATGTTGATTTTGCAATAATGAAAAGCAGGAAGATACAAAGTAGAAAGTTATAGACTTATATTAACTAAATAATAGTAAAATAAATATAATTCATATTTGATTTATTTCAAAAGAACTTTAAAAATAATAAAAATTGAGTGTATCACGGCCTACTATCAAAATGATTGTTTCATAAATTTCATATCAATTGGAGAAATAATTCAAAAAGGTAAAAGTAAAAAAAAAATAAAAAAAATGTACAATATAAAATCAAAAGAAAACAATAGGATTATAGAGAATAACATGAATTTTCTATTGTCTTTTTCTTCCTTCAAAATTTGTGAACTTTTTATAATACCTTTCTTCATTTCTTTCAATATTATCTCATCAACATCATTTGTCTTAGGATTACTACTCATCTTTAAAAAATTTAAATCATATATTTATCACTATAAAATCCCAAAAAGTGTTTTTATCATATCATTTAAAATTGTACTGTAGGAAATATAGATACATCAACTTTTAATTTAAAAAATTATATCTTGAAGACAATATTTAAAAATTATTAGAATTATTCTTTAAATTAATGGCTTTTAAATTAAGAAAATAATAAAGGCTTAAAATATCAGTTCTATAATCAATAAGTATCACAAATATTTTACTTTTATTTTTTCTACTAAATAAGCATTGCCCATGTAGAGCACAGACCCGAAATTGAAAATATTCACTACAAAAGGAACCCAATTACCAACAAAAAAAACTTTGTTGGTAAATTGATCAAATTGATTGACAAATTGAGTGACCAATCAAATGTCAACTTATATCAATCCGTTGCTAAAAGACTTTTGTCGGTAAATATTACCAGTCGATTTTAATTTTTTGGTAAACTTACCAACAAAAAATAAAGTGGTAAATATCCAAAGATGTTGTTACAAAATTTTTGAAACATGGCCCTGAAATTTCTGTTGGTAAATTCACAAACTAATTTTTTGTTAGTATATTGTTAGTAACTTTACTAACGAATTGAAAAGATGTTGTTTTCTTCATTATTCGATTCCTTTAGTAATTGGTTGACAATTTTAGTAATAGAAAATTTATGTTGGTAAGTTACGAGTAAATTTTAAAAACTTCTTTTTTGTTTTTCATCTGGTGTATTTTTTTTGTTTCCCATCAAGTGTCCAGTACGCACATTAGAGTCTGACTAAATCCGGATTCACGTCAGAAAGTGTCACATATTGAGGGGGGGGGGGGAGGGTAAAGCGCTCCCTAACAACAAAGGCGACTCAGTACCCAAGGGGAATCTAACCCAAGACCTCTTGGTTAAGGATAAATGAATACTTACCACTCCAAGACAACCATTGTTGATAATAAATTTTAAATATGTTAGTATGATTATTTATTTTTATAATAAATTTACTAATTGATTCTTAGTTTGTTGGTAATATATCATTCATGTTCAATGTTAGGTTAGTAATTGATTGACAACATTTTCAAAATATTATTAACTAAATGCTAAATGTTCTAGTCTTGAGTCTCTTCCTCTTATAAAAGGTCTAGAGTGTCATTCGGGGACGAATGTCCCTAAGGGGGGGAGTATTGACACATCCCGGAAATTCCATGACCTAAACAAGAGCCTCATAGTCTGAGTAATAATGATTTTAGACCTAAATAAGTGTAAATAACTTGTTTGATAAGTATTGGGGCCATAGAATCAAAGAAAAACCTTAACGTCGGGAAACTAGCTAAATTATTCAATAAAAAGATATTTATTAATTTATTTCATTTTAAAATCTAAGAGCACGAATATATATCCAAAAATATTGATCAATTTAATAAATCACATTTGAATGAAATAACTCAAAATCTATGATAACAAGTAAAATTAATCTCAATATGACACATATCATTATAGCAAAATTTTTAATTTGAGCACGTTTACAAAAAATATTGACCAAATCTAATTTTTGGCCAGAACTTAAAAGTTAAAACGCCTAACAACACAAACTTAAAATGGAAGCCACAAAATATGAATCTACAATCCTATAAGATATAAAAATGACCTTCCTAAGCTAATCGAGCTGACGGAATTCTCATCAAAGCACGTTTACAAAAAATATTAAGCAAGTCAAATTTTGTCCAAAAGTTAAAATTTGAAACGCCTAACGGTACAAACTGAATATGGAAACCTCAAATCTAAACAAACCATCCTATAGGACGAAAAATGACCTTCCAGAGCTAATTGCGCTGACGAGATTCAAATTTGAGCATGTTTTCCTAATAAATTGACCTAATTTAATTTTAGCCAAAAGTAAAAAGCTCAAACTCTTAACGACACAAACTTAAAATAAAATTCTTAAAAGACGAACCAATCATCATATAAGACAAACTTGAACTTATATTGCTAACCGCGGTGACAAAATTTCAATTTGAGCACGATTATCAAAAATATTGACTAAAGTGAAATTTTTCTAACACTTAAAAGTTAAAATGCCTACCTGCACAAACTTAAAATGAAAGACTCAAAACTTGAACCCTCTATCTTATTACATAAAAAAGTACCTTCCGTATCTAACTGCATTGACGAAATTCTCATATGAGCAAGTTTATCAAATATATTGATTTAAAATTAAATTTTGCCCAAAATTTATAAGTTAAAACACATAATGACTCACACTAAAAATGAAAGCTTCAAAACCTGATCCAACCATTCTATTAGATAAAAAATGACCTTTGGAGCACATTCACAAATATATAGACCAAAGTCAAATTTTGGTCAAAACATAAGATTTAAAACACCTAATATTACAAACAAAAAACGAAAGGCACAAAACATGAACCAACCTTCCTGTTAAATAACAAATGACCTTTCAAAGCAAATGACATTGACAGAGTCCTAAGCTGAGCACTTTTACTAAAAATATTGACCAAAGTCAAGTTTTGGCTAAAATTTAAAAATTGAAACGCCTAATGACACTAATTGAATGAAAGCCTCAACACTAGACGCTGATTTACCAAAACATTCAACTTCTTTTGGTAAATTTACTAATCATTCATAAATAAGTTAGTAATTAATAATTTACCAATAAATTTTATCATAGATGATAATAATTACTATTCAACAAAACATTCATATGTCATATTACCGAATAATAATTAACGTATTGCTAAATTTGATCAATGGATTAATGATAAGTTGGTATATTACCAACTATTTTTAATGATATTAGTAATTTAGTAACTACAATATTTATTCATCGGCAAAATTTCCAACTAATTGGATATTGGTTGGAGATATTACCAACAAATTACAATTTATTACTAATTTACCAATACATTTATATTTGATTGATAAATTTAGTAACAAAATCTTGTCGTCGGTAAATGTTTGGTAAGTAATTCATTGGTAATATGTTAATAAATTATATAAATAATTTTTCTATCATATTTTCCAACTGATATATACTTCGTCGATAATATTACCAATAAAAGGTGTGCATTAGTAATATTTCAGCTGGTAATGCAGTGATAGAATGTTGCTAAATTTGACACCAATTTTTTCCGCTGTATTTACCAACTAAAATACTTAGTTAGTTAGATTTTTGGATATTATGTTAGAATTTCGTTGTTAAGTTTTAAAAAATAATCAGTTAGAAATATGTTGGTAATTTGTTATTACAATACTAAGCAACTTAGGTTGTAAGTAAAATCTCTTGACAATTTGGCATTTTCGTAAGATGACTTATTTTCTCAATATAACAATAACTACTTATAAATAACCAGAGAGAATTATTTTTTTTCTTTCAAAAATGGTAAATAAATTCTTCAGAGAGAATACATATAAATATAAAAACACATATGTGATGCTCAATTTCATATATAGGAAGTAATTTAACAGAAAAAACAAACAAATAATTTTATCACATGTACATTCGAGTGTAGTAAATTTTGCTCCTTTCTAGACACCAAGGAAGCAAACTTCTCCACATCAAATATAAAATAATTTATTGATGATAAATTTCTCAGGAAAATTGCTACACTTGATCCAAGTTGAAGATAAGACAATTATTTCTTGTGGAAATTGTTGAATTCTCTATTTCGTTGTTGTAGACAATAAAATTCACGTCAAGAAAATAATTATCAAAAATGAAAAATTATGCACAATCGGTTTATTATTTCAAGTGTAGTTTTACAATCTCTAAGATTCCTCTAAATTTTCCCTTTTCAAATATAAATTTAAGGTCTCTTGCACTTGATCTTGAACTTTTGATTTATGTTTATGTTGAACTTGAACTTGGACTTGGACTTGATCTTGAACTTGATCTTGACTGGAACGTTATCTTGATCTAGACTTTCTAGTTGAATTCAAGGGCTTCGAGATTAATATTGAATCCGTCGGTCTTGATCTTGATCATAATTGAAACTTGGATACTTGAATTCTTGAACTTGTAGAGAAATCTGCGGCTTTCGATTCACATGATTTCTAGCTTCTTGTTAAAATTTTTGGTCCTCTTTTTTGAATTATGAAGACCCTGTTTATAGTTTTAGAGTAGGGGAATTGTGATTAGAATATGATTCCCTTCGGCCAATCAGATTTAAGTGACATGACATATGAACTTTATGGAGCCGACTTTAATTAAAATTAAATTTATTAAATTTAAATAAGTAATTCAATTATATTAATCCATAATATTCATCTGGACGAATATATTAATGAATTTAATATAATCCGAATCATTTTAATAAATTTATATTTCAATAAATTTTAAATTATTACAAATGCCCCCTACTTCAAGTCTTGTCGAGATATTTTATCTTTCGATGACCAGACTTGAAGTATTTGGCCAATTATAGTCATGACAGAAGGTAAATAACTGCTTGTTAAAAATCAATAGGAAAACCAATTTGACTAGGACAATATTTCTGTCAATTACTTTAGCTTCGCCAAAAAGGAATTGTAATTGGTCTAGGACAGGGATTTTATGATGCCATTTAAGTTGAAAATGTAGTTGAACTAGGAATTGTAGTCCCACACAATTTTAATTCATGTCCTTTTCTATTGTCCTAGACAAAAAGGAATTGTAATTGAACTAGGAATTGTAGTCCCACTCAATTTCATATTCATGTCCTTTTCAATTGTCCGGGCCAAAAAAAGAATTGTAATTGAACTAAGAGAAGAATTTTATTCCCACCACATGAAATCTATAAATAGATACATTGTATCCACAATTTTGTCTTCCATTAGAGACCATGGGCTGCGATCCTATAATGAAAGGGACATAATTCAAGGTAATCTTCCTCCCTTTTTCTGACTTTCGTTACTTTTTTACAACTTGACATGTCTATCGTAGAAAATTCATATATCATTGTAGAAAAATTCAAATCATGAACGGTTTGATTTTTTAAAAACTAGACTTTTCGATCTCTAACATATAAAGAATTCAGAATTTAATACCTTCAGAATCTTTTTAGATGAATTTTTGAAGTTAGCTCTACATTCTGTCATGCTGAAAATTTTAGATTTGTGTGACTTTGCTAAACTCTCGTGTCTTCATGTAGGAACGAAAAAATCACAAGACTTGATTATTCCAAATCTAGATACAAAGGTCTACACCATATCCACAAATCAAGATTTAATACCTTTAGAACCTTTGTAGATGATTTTTTGAAGTTAGCCCTAGATTTTGTCATGTTGGAAATTTTAGATTTGTGTGGCTTTGCTAAAATTCTCGTGTCTTGACGTAGTAACGAGAAATCACAAGCCTCTTGATTATTTCAGATTTAGACACAAATATCTACAGCATATCCGAAATTAAATATTTCATATCTTCAAAATCTTTCTATATGATTTTTTTTATGTTAGCTCTAGATTGTGTCATGTACCTGATTTCAAATTTTTGTTACCTCACAAAATATTACATGTCTCAATGTCAGAATATCGTCACCAATAAGGGCTATGATAGCTTGAAATTATACTTCAACGGCTTCGTTATCACCAATAAATATTGTCTTAAGTCCAACCTAGTTAGTTTAACATGACTTTCAACTCTTAAACATGTTGACAGATAATATTTCCTCCTCTACTTGTGTTTTCTTTGTGCTGTTTTCCTCCCTTTTGTACGCAGGCTGCAAAGGATGATCTGTGGAGAAGGTAGTCTTATGACTCAAAGGGATATATACACATCCCCACCCTTAGAAAGGTAATTTCATGACATTCTAAAGGTTAAAACGGATAGATATAAATTCTGACCCTACGAAGGTAATTTAAGGTATTCTTAAGACGAAAGCGGATAGATATATATCCCCGCCTTAATAATGGTAACTTTATGGTATTCTTAAGGCAAAATATGATAGATATAAATCCCCGCCCTAACAAAGGTAATTTATGGTATTCTTAAGGTGAAAGAGGATCGATATAAATCCCCGCCTTAGTAAAGGTAACTTTATGGTATTCTTAAGGCGAAAGAGGATAGATAAAAATCCCCGCCTTAAGAGAGGTAACTTCATTGTATTCTTGAGGCGAAAGAGGATCGATATAAATCCTTTCCCTAAAAATGGTAACTGTATTCTTACGGAAAAAATGGATATATATAAATCCCGCCTTAAGAAAAGTGAATTTATGGTATTCCTAAGGCGAAAGCTATAGATATAAATCCCCTCCCTAAAAAAGGTAATTTATGGTACTCTTAAGGCGAAAGAGGATAGATATAAATCCCCGCCTTAAGAAAGGTAACTTTATGGTATTTTTAAGGTGAAAACAGATAGATATGAATCCATGCATTAACAAGGTAACTTTATAGTATTCTTAAGGAGAAAGAGGATAGATATAAGCCCCCGCCTTAAGAAAGGTAACTTTATGGTATTCTTAAGGCGAAAGCGGATAGATATACATCCCGGCCTTTAGAAGGGTGACTTTATGGAATTCATAGGGCGAAAGCGGATAGATATAAATCCCCGCCATAAGAAATCTATATTGTGGTATTTTTAAGGCGAAAGAGATACATATAAAACCCCGCCCTAAGAAAGGTAATTTATGATTTTTTTAAGGCGAAAGAAGATAGATACATATCACCCCCTAAGAGAGGTAATTTGTGGAGTCAAGAATTTAAAACTTCAACTTTTAGACTTGAAGAATTTGAAGACACCAAGTTGAGAACTTGAAGAATTTGAAGACCCCAACTTGCGAACTTGAAGAATTTGAAGACCTCAACCTGCAGACTTGAAGAATTTGAAGACCTCAACTCACAGACTTGAAGAAATTGAAGACCTCAACTTGCAGACTTGAATAATTTAAAGACCTCAACTTGTAAAGTTGAAGAATTTGAAGACTCCAAATTGCAGACTTCAAGAATTTGAAGACTTCAACTTGCAGACTTAAAGAATTTGAAGACTTCAACTTGTAACTTAAGAATTTCAACTTGTAACTTAAGAATTTCAACTTGCAGACTTGAAGAATTTGAAGACTTCAACTTATATACTTGGAAGATTTAAAGACTTCAGCTTGCATACTCGAAAGATTTGAAGAATTTAACTTGCGGACTTTGAGAATTTGAAGACCTCAACTTCCGGACTTGAAGAATTTGAAGACCTGAACTTTAAGACTTGAGTAATTTGAAGACCTCAACTTACTGAGTTGAAGAATCTGAAAACTCCAACTTGAAGAATTTGAAGATGTCTACTTGCAGACTAAATAAATTTGAAGACTTCAACTTGTAGACTTAAAGATTTCAACCTGCAGACTTGAAAACTTCAATGCGGAGACTTGAAGAATTTGAAAACTTCAACTTGCAGACTTAAGGAATTTGATGATTTCAACTTGTATGGTTGGAATATTTGAAGACTTCAGCTTGCATACTTAGAAGATTTGAAGACTTCAACTTGCATACTTGGAAGATTTGAAGATTTCAACTTGTACACTTGGAAGATTTGAAGACTTCAACTTGTATACTCAGAGGATTTGAAGAGTTCAACTTGCATACTTGGAGGATTTAAAGACAATAATTTGAAATAAACTTCATGCATGTTGTTAACGAAACTCATATGTTTTAAGGGTTTGCCCCTATCTATGGACCAATCAATATTTATTTCAAGTCTAAAGATTGATGAGAAAAAAGATAAAACAAAATACTTATCGCTTTGACTGTCTTGTGACAAAATCAAGTGGGAAAATATGGTTTTTTGACATTCATGTTTCTAAACTTAGGATATATTCTAAGTTCCTACATACCTTACTGAAGATGAAAAAGTCAGAACGTAATTTTAGGAGATTGAGGAACTTTTGTTGTGTAGTATACAATTTATAATATTGCAGGCCAAGAGTGACATACAATTTAGGCTTGTACCTTAAGGAACATCATTATACTTCAAGGGTAGTACCTCTTTAGGAACTTGACATTAATAAGACCGATTCTTATACCATAAGAATTAGCAAGCTTGTAAGCACCATTTGAATATGATTCCTGTACGACATATGGTCCATCCCACTTTGAGGTAAACTTGACCCCAAACTTGTGCGAAACCGCGAGAACTGAATTTGAAAACACCTCAAGAGAACCTTTTATGGAAAGCATGAGATAGATGAGCTTGATAACATTCAAGGTTTTGTTGTGCTTCTATCCTCTTTTCATCAAGTGCTTCTAACTCAACAAGACGCAGTCGAGCATTTTCTTTTTCAGCGATCCTTTTTGAATAACAAGTCTCGAGGAAGGTATTTGATGCTCAAGTGGCAAGACTACTTCAACTCAAAAAGTAAGTGAATATGGTGTTTCTTGAGTTGGAGTGCGGTATGTAATTCTATATGCCCACAAAGCTTATCAAATTAATTCATGCCAATCTCGTTTGGATTTGGAGACAACTGTCTTGAGGAGGTTGCATAAAATCTTATTGAATGCTTCAGCAAGACCATTGGCGGCAACATGATACATAGAAGATTTACACTGTTTGAAGCCAAAGATATCACAAATCTTGTTTATTAGCTTGTTATCAAATGGATTTCTATTGTCTCTTATTATGTAGCGAGGGATGCTAAAGCGATAAATGATATTCACTCGGATAAAATTTGCAAACATTCTCTTTCTTCACTTCTTTAAGAGCGACAACTTCAGCCCATTTTGAGAAGTAATATGTTGCACCCAGGATGTACAAGTGTCATCCGGAAGATTTTTGTAGTGGTCCCCCAACATCTAATCCCCAAGCGTCAAATGACCAAGACGTGATAGTTGGGTTCAATACTCCGGGCGGTTGATGTATGAAATTTGCATGAAGTTGACAAGCATCGCACCTTCAACCATAATCTAAGAAATACTTCACCATGGTTGACCAATAATACCCCATCCTCTTTATGTGAAAGTGGAATTTTTGTCCAGATTTATGTGATCCACATACACCTAAGTGTTCTTCTTGCAGAGCTTGAATTGCTTTCTTCTCTCCCAAACATCATAATAGAACACCCTGAAATGATCTTCTATATAATGTGTCTTTGTAGTAAAGGAAGCGAGGTGCACGACGACATATGTTAGTAGTTGTCCTTGGATTTTCTGAAAGTTTCCCATAACACTTGTAGTAAATAATGGGTTGTCTCCAATCTTCCTTCGCGGCTTCAGTAGCGATGACAAGATGATCAAGCTCATTGTGTATATATTATTCCTCATTTGGCGGTGGTACTATCCATTTTTGAAAAATTGCACTTGCATTTGATCAGGAAAGGTTAACATTGAAGCTAAAGCAGCCAATGTATCATCTTTCTTATTCTTTGTTCTATGCACATGTTGAAGGGTTACATATCAAAGCCATCCTATCAAATTTTAGCATAATCATGATAAGGGCGCCATTCAGGCTTCTTCACCTCATAACTTCCCAGGAGTTGATTAATCACCAAAGACCTGTAAGTGTCATTGCTTCTTGTCGACAGCCATTTCAAGTCCAAGTATAAATGCTTGGTATTCAACGACATTATTGGAGCAACATTGTTTCAATGTAAAGGAGAATGATATATCTCTTCTTGCAAAGTGATGAACACCACTCTAGCACCATAACCGCGATGATGTGCAACCCTCATCAAAGTACATTTTCTAAGGAAGTTGAACTTCAATTAACATCACATCTTCATTAGAAGATCATCAGTTAACTCCCATTATCCGGTGTAGGATGGTATGCTAAGAAATCCACCAAAGTTGTCCTTTCACAACTTTTTGAGGGACGTATATGATCTCAAACTGTTGGAATTGGAGGTACCACCTTCCTAGTCGATCACTAAGGACGGGTTTCAATATTACAAAATTAAAAGGGATTTTCTCCAGAAATAAGATGAACAATAGGGTCTTGAAAATAAGGCTTCATCTTTTGAATTGTGAAGACTAGCGCCAAGCACAATATAGTTCAACTCATTCGGTGTTAGCGCTCTACTAAAGTAGTACAGAGAATTTTCTTTGCCTTCACTATTCTATTGAACTAATAGGGCTCCTGCGGACCTTTCTTTTGCCGCAGTGTAGTGTATCAATGGCTTTCCAGGTATAGGGGTTGCCAAAACTGGAGGTTTTTCTAGATAAAATTTGATACTTTTAAAGGCATCGCGCTACATGTTTCGTCCCAATTAGTAGGAGCACCTTTCTTCATTAGATGACCGAATGGTTGGCATCGTCTTGCTAGATTTGAGATGAACCTCCTCAAGTAGGCTAGTTTTCATTGAAGACTTTTTAACTCATGAATATTTTAAGGCTCAGGCATCTTCAATAGTGCATCAGCTTTGCCTTGATCAATTCCAATTCCTCAATGTCTCACAATGAAGCAAAGGAATTTTCAGAAGTAACTCTGAAGGCACATTTCAATGGATTCATCCTTAGTTGATATCTTCGAAGAAGCTCAAACACCACTCTTAAGTAGTTTAAATGATCACCTCACTTTCTCGACTTTACCACAAAGTCATCAACATAACATTCAACATTTTTATGGAGCAAGTCATCAAATAATTTTTGCATAGCGCTTTGATATGTATCACCAACATTATTCAAACATAAAGGCATTACGTTGTAGCAATAAATACCTTTAGGTGTGTCAAATGCGGTGAGTTCTTGATCCTTTGGTTCCATGCAGATTTGATTATAGCTAGAAGAACCGTCCATAAATGACATCGCCTCATAACAAGTGGTGGCATCAATCATCAGATCATGAATGGGAAGAGGGAACTCATCATTAGGACATGTATTATTGAGATCCCTGAAGTAAAAACAAAACACGAATTTGTCCATTTTTCTTCCTTACAGGAACAATACTTTAAATCCATGTAGGATATTTAACTTCGCGAATGAATCCTGCCTCGATGAGTTTGTTGAGTTCATTGTCTATCAATGGAACAATGTCTGGCCTAAAACATCTTTGGCCTTGCTTAACAGGACGATCACATTTTTGATTGTTAACTGATGGACTTCTACTTTAGGATTCAAGTTAGGCATTTCTTTATAACTCTAAGCGAAGACATCCCTATATTCTTTGAGTATATTCATATAAGCGATTTCTTTATCAACTTATATAAAGACACTCAAGTAAGTAGGCCTTGGATCTTCATGAGTGCCAAGATTAACTTCCTTTAAGGGATCTTTCGTGGTATTCACTCCTTCTTCAAGTTATGGTGGAGAGTCTCCAACATCTTCCTCTTATAAAGGATCATTGTCATTGACATATAATGATAGCACCAGATTATATCTTCCAACTCTTTATCAATGTTTTTTCGAGGCAAGACATCATGCTCATTCTGGATTGTAACATGATATGAAGCGCCTACACTTTCTTCATCTTTCTCGCTCTCCTTGGTTTAAATCATAGTGTGAGCCTTTGCCTTGAGTTCCTCTTTACACGAAACCACAAGTTCCACTCGTCGCCTCATTCTAGAAGGCAATAAAACTTCTAAAATCCATTCGAATCATAGATGAAGCAGCATTGTCACTTTTATGTAACTTCTTTGATGCTTGTTATTCTTCTTTTTAGTGAACCTAATCTCTCGAACATATAGGTTCTCACCGTCGATTATCTGACTCGATCAAAGACTGAAGGATTTTTATTGTAAGCAACAACATCATCTTCAAAAGTTATATGATTATTTCTTGCCCTTCTTATGGAGATGCGAACTAGCGGTGGTTGGTTATACACTAGTCCTTGACGTGCTTTCCTAGTTTTGTCTTCTCATGGGAGTTTCCCTAATATTGATGGATCATTAGGGTTGTATCCATCCTTCACAAATAACTTGTAAGAATTAGGATCAAAACCTTTTGATGTGCATTTCATAAGGAGTGCCACGTCTCGCACTTGACTTTGAGTGATTGTATTTCCTGGAAGGTTTAAAGACAAGTTTATTTCATCAATCCGTTCGATAGGAAGAGTTAGTCCTCTTAATGAATCTTCTGGAAGGTTAGATGATTTAACTTCTTCTTTCTTTACTTTTGGAACATAGCGAAGTCCAGAAGTCAGGTTCTTCCTTGGAGACGTGATCTTCCCTTCATTAATATTAGGACAAAGTTCTTTAGTGTCAACTTTTGAATTTTCGACAACTGCATCGATTCTTTTGATGGTGATCTTGTTAGACTTGGTTGATTATAAATCATTAGGTTTTGACTCTTTGACCACATAATACTTCAAATAGAATTTAACATTGGCAAAGTGTGTCTCATCTTTTGTGAAAGGATTGTCATCCGCAACTATCTTCCTATCAATCATGCCTTAAAGATACTTAAAACATTGATAGTAAGAATATGAGACGATCCTATTCTCAGTTACCCAAGGTCTGCCAAGTAATATATAGTATTAGGTATCTGCACCAATTACGTGCATCCATGCGCTTGATCACAAATCTCATATGTGAATTTCTAATTTAATAGAGCCTATGGACCTCTGCCCCCTTTGATTGAATCCTTGTGTCAACAAATGACTTTCACTAAGTTCTTTATTTGCGATGTCGAGTCCTTGAATGTGTGGATAGGCAGAATATTGACTCTAGATCCTTCATCTATTAAGATTTTATTTATCTTATTCTCTAGCACGTGACCCACCATTTACAAAGAACGATTGTGTATTGTTTCACCAAATAGAAGATCATCATATGTGAATGTCATTTTTCTTATCACACACGTGTGCTTCTTGGTAAGAATGTTCAATATGATTTTCAGAAGATGAAGGAGGCGTCATTGATGAAATTTCCCTTGTTACGTTTTCTTCGCAACTAGGAGATAGTTGTGGCAGTAATTTGATCGTTGTTTATTCTTTGTCAGTAGGAGACATCTTTATTGTTTCTTTTCTTATCAGCATTAAAACATGACGCCTCGACATTGTCTTGAGTAGACTTTGTGCATAACCAATTTGGTAAGAATCTTTCTAGTGTCACATGATGTCAGAGTTTCAAGTAGTGATCCATTTCTACCTTTGCCTTCTTTGGGCCTTTGATTGATTTCGACTTCACTAGTTTCTTCACTATATTCCTTCTAATTGGTTGCTCTAATGATTCTTTTTGTAAGCTTGACTTATTGTATCTTTGCTTAGTCAAAACAATCAAACCTTCATCAATATCTATATCTTCTTGAGATTATTCTTTCTCCAATGAATCTTCTTCATGCTTTTGAGAGATAAATACTTGGATCAGATCAAATGAGCCAAACATGACGGAGATCTGGTTAGAAATAGCTTTCTCATTATCAAGGACAATCTTCTTTTATCTAACCAATCACATCACTCTATCCTTGAAGACAAAATATTTTTCAAGA
Organism: Solanum lycopersicoides; assembly: GCA_022817965.1. Classification (NCBI taxonomy): domain Eukaryota; kingdom Viridiplantae; phylum Streptophyta; class Magnoliopsida; order Solanales; family Solanaceae; genus Solanum; species Solanum lycopersicoides. The sequence continues at coordinate 51,482,887 of CM040621.1, forward strand.
GGATGACTCACAAGTCTACGGTACTTGCAATAATTTGAGTCATCAGCTTTCCCAGCTTCATTAGGTTGCTTAATCTTCCACAACTCAATGTGTTTTAGCTCAAGAAGCTGATCAACAATATCAAAAATGTCAGAGTCTAAGAAAGGATATTCCTTTCTTGCATCTTTCTTATGATCGTCTTTTGGTTCGAACGTGCTTGGAAATTCGTTCTCACATTTTTCTTGGTGCCCTTCTTCATAGTACACTTCGCATGTGACACATTAACACTCATGGATTCTTTCTTGTTACTCCTGGGCACAAATTTTCTCCATCTCTTAGGTTTCTGTTTTTCTCTTCCTTTGCGAGGGTCATGGGAAAAACATCATATCCTTTCCAACATAGGACATTTTTAACTCCATATCGTGAGCGTGAGTAGCTATATCTTCAAAGGATTTTGTTTTATTCCTAGTAAGATGTAGAAAAGCTCCCAGTGCATCCTTTTGATAGACATTTCTATTGTAGAATCTTCACTCAACCTATCCTTGCAATTTAGGCTCGCGTTCCTCCATTGATTTATGAAGTCTATGGCTGGTTCATCCTTCTTTTGGTGAGTATTCATATGTTCTAGCATTCTCACAACACACCCCGTGCTCTAGAATCGATTGAGAAACTCGTGCTCTAGTTTCTCTCAACTATCAATAGAATTGGGCTCAAGATCCGTGTACCAATCAAATGCATTTCATTTTGGAGATCGGTGAAACTGCTTGATGAGATGGTCTCCATATGTTCCAGCATTATTACATGTCCCTACAAAGTGTGCAATATGTTGCTTTGGATTTCTTTTGCCCTAAAATTGTTGAAATTATGGAGGTTGATAACCAGTAGTCATTTTTATGTTATCAATTCTTGCGGTGTATGGCTTCGCATACATATGAGAAGACTTGGTAGAGACTTTTGTTACGACCCGAGAGTATACGCTAGAAGATATGGAATTCTCAAATTGCAACACGGCTTACTTGACCTCTAGGAGGTCTTGTATAAGCCCTTTTGACATCGTTCATTGCATACATGTATGAAAAGTAGTGCTGAACTAAAACATTTCACACGAATAATATCTCAAAATATCTTTCATATAAAACGATAGAAATTACTAAGTCTCATCATACGTCAATAGTAGACTCAAGAATACTTGGGACACGGCCCATAAAATGGAATATATAAAACTAATGTCTATTACAATACTTTTAATAAAAGAAACGAAAGGTAGTAATGTCCTCGAGTCAAGTGAGTACATACCCCAACTTTGCTTGAATGAATACTAATCTATTCTTCTACTTTACGTACTCCTCTCAATTGCCACCTACACCTTTAAAGATAGACAAAATGTATGGAATTAGTACAATGCATGTACTAAGTATGACATAATGCATAAAATCATGATAAACACATATTTGAGTTAAAACATGCTATTTTTGAGTAAAACTTCATATCATAATATATAAGAACCACATGTCATACCAATTCCACTTATAAGTCACCTATCACAAGATAGCATCAATAACACATATAAACATGAGACCCTCCTACCAAAGGTGATTCTAAGGCTCACTTGAGTGAATTATGAAGCGATCGCCCATACAATCCCTTCAAATAAACCAAAGAGATCCTTTATACCACCTAAGATAAGATTATTCCCATTTCATTAATCAAACTCCCTACCTAGAGTTACTCTAAGACTCACCTAAGTAAGACATGAAGAGAACGCCCATACATACTCTCCTAGCATACCTAGACAATCCTCAAAGGTACCCTATATAAGTACATTTTAGTTAACATTCCTTTATTTAAGTCATTATGCTCTTGGAGAAGACATAGGGCACACACACATTAATATCTTCAAAGTTTAGTCGTGCATTGTCTAGATAGCGTCCCATTCCACTATCTAAACTTCATAGTACTTATACAACACTAGCATGTATCTTACATGATGAGAATAGGCGATAATCGACATAGACCATACTAGCTAGGCATGGAATCTGGAGTCATAAACCTACTCCGATGGATGGTGTTCTAATTGCCAATGGTAGTATTAGGACACATCCCATGTAGGCACATGGTTAAGGAATATGAAGGGTTAATTGTACTCTAGCCTCATCTTTAACAAGAGCTACTCCCCAAACCATGCTCACTCGGTGCTAGCCTTTGTTGTCATCGAGTATTTCCATCAAGGAGTACATGAAGAGGTTCCATATCTAGTTCACAACCAAATCACATTACTCCTTACCAAAGTGGTCCCCATAGGGTTGCGTTACAATGATTAAGAGGATAGATCAATGACTTTCCTAAGGATGATTTCATGTCATTCCAGCCAATCAACCCTAAGTCCCTCATTCACACAAGAAGGATACCATTACGATTTTTGACTTCAAGGATATCATAACCTTCTTTCTCAAAGGTTCCATATAAATGACCTTCTTTGCTATATTCAAGATCATATTCATTTCATACATATACATTCATGACAAAGGGTGTTTTAACCTACTAAGTCAAGGATTCATATTCATTCATGCATCAAGCAAGGGACATAGGTCTACCTACACAAGACACACTTCACTTTACATTATCACACATAACATCTCATTCAAGAAGCACATAAAGACAACTAGGCATACTTGCAAGTCATACTACACACTTCTATGGAATTATCAATATAAACCATCACAAGCCTCATATAAGTCATCAAGAAGCATAATACTTCAATATCAAGTCATTCACATAAGGACTTCACTATAGCCTACTAGTGACACCTATCATCAACTAGGAGAACTCATGCTTAGACTTCACATATAAAATAAGTCATCATGCCCTTCCTATTACTCACATAATCAAGTTATAACATGATAATATCATAATACATGAAGTAATGCCACGAGGCTACATTGTCTCATAATTCATAAAGTAATGCCGACGAGGCAACATAATTCACAAGTATAACATATAACCACCGCCACCATAAGTGGACCATTCCAATCATAATCACAATTCAAGACCTATATTACATAATATAAAGAGAGTTAGGGCAGCATACCACCAATCCACTCTCACAACTTCAATCCATAGCCAATTCAACCAACATAATACCCCAAAGGCCCTTACCAATGACCATGATCACCAATTCAATCCAATAATCATAATTTACAATGAATTCAAGATAATTGAATATGAATTTATCAATCTAAGACAACCTACAAATGATTCTAACATAAGTCTTCCACAATGCAATAGCCCAAATCAAACTACACAAGAATCCAATAGTATAGAGACATGATCATTTCACCCATAAAATAGTCAAAACTAGGATTGCATAGTTTGCATGGGTTCACATTGTTTTTAGGTTAAGATCACCAAATTAATATCAATTCAATCATAATACAATGATTCAAAACGTTTTATGCAAGAACCCATGGCTAGTTCACAAAATAGGAGAATTCATGTTTTCAATTATTTTTGAAAAATCATTAGAATTGACTCCTTGAAGAAAAGATATTCAAGGATGAAAAACCATACCTTAATTGTGATGAAAATCCCACAAGATTGGTGGAGAAAAATTGAGAAAAACAGTCTTCTTCCATGGAGCTCCCAAGCTTCAACAATGGAGGTTTTGGAGAAAAGAATGGAGAGGTTTTGTTTTGAGTTGAGGGTTTTGCTTTGATTGGTGAGTTTAGGGGTTTAAAAAGACTCAATAACCATCAATAAGTCATCCCCAAATATACTCAAAAGACACCTGCACTTATTAGGAAATTTAACCAATCTAATTTTGACTTAAAAATGACGTGACCAAAACATGGAGTTTACTACGCGTCACGGAGGCATTTTCAAATCTTGGTTCTAGAGAATTTCGAGACAGAATGATTAATGACAGCCCCGCATCGCAGGGAAAGATTTTTACCAAATCAGTGCTATCTGTGCAACGCGCAGCCACCTCCACACCTTGGCTGTCACAACAACTTGCTTTGGTCATGTTTGGGTCCTCCTTGGGGACCCTTAAGCTGGTCCCCGGGGCGTCGTTATCAAACGTTTCAACCCTTTACATGTAATTCTATGCGTAGGAACCATTGGTACTAAATTTAACCCTCAAACCATCCCCCAAAACATCACTACAAACACTACGACACACTAGTTCAACTTCGACTAGTTTCCGGACGTTCTTGGACGTTTGACCTCAAAACACTTCCAAACTTTATATACTGCCTATGAACACTATTATTAACAATTTTAGGACCTTAAAACATCATTAAACAAGTGTTAGGCTCTATATGAACCTAGATCATTGTTGAGGGTGTAACAACTTCATAATTATATTTGATATTGTCTTCAATGAACTCCTTCAAGCGATTGAGTGGGATTATTCCTTCAGAAGAAATAGACATCTCATTTACAAGCAGTGCTTTCTTCATAGGATATCCAATTTAATGAGCTTCAACACATTTTCCGGGCGCATGACTCGCTTCTCCGTCTAAAAATCCATCCATTCGATCCATAAAATTATCGATTCTAGACTCTTGGTGGTGTACATGCTTTGTCAATCCTTCACCCAACTTCGTTAAATTTGTGATTTGTTCCTTAGGGGAAGGAGCAGCAGTCGTCATTGTTTGCATGACCATTGGATACGTAGGAGAGAAGCATGGATTGTTGCGTAAGTTTATCTTAAGTGGACTCACATTACGCGATGCACGTGAAGATGATTCATTGGTTGAATCATAGTTATTCCTTGCGTTAGAGTTCTTTGAACCATATTGCTCAAGTAGATCTAAAGTTTTCTTGATCTTTTCAGCCACACTTCTTTCCCCTTTTAAAGTATTTGTGAAGGAAGTTGGCTTGTTTGGTGTCGCAGACACAAAAACTGAAGTTGACACGGACGACACTTGAAGTGTTTGTTGTCCTAGCATGGCAGATTTGCTCCTTGTAACACCTCCAAAACTTCAAAAGGTAACACTAAGAATTCCTTCAACTTCAGTAGAGAACTTGGAGAGTTGATCTTCATGGAAGTCATCCCAATATTCTTTAATGCTTGAAGAGTTGAGATGAGAGAAGAGATGGTCCCAGTGAGCATGCCATAATTTTTAGATAATATAATTTCGCATCGAGAAAATAATAATCAATAATGGGAAATTAAGCAACAATGTTTTATTGTTTCAAGTGCGAGTGTTACAATCTCTATAATTCCTCTGAATTCCTTTTCAAATATAAATTCAAGGGCTCTTGATATTGATCTTGAACTTGAGATTTATCTTGATCTTGATTGATGAGTCCACAAATTGGACTCATTTGGGGCTTTATTTTTATAGAATAGTGTCCTCAAATGCTTAGTTAGTCTCAATATCTGATGAAAACTCTTGAGTTTAAGGTATTTGAAGTTTGAGTGCTAGAATGAACACTTACACGCAAAAAGGAACAAAAAGACTAAAAAGAACAAAGAAACTGAAGCCTGAGCATCGACAAGTACACTTGGTGAAAAACCAAGGGCACATACTCCGCCCCTTGTTCAAACATGCAAAGCCCTGAAGGAAGAAGATCAAAAAGGCGATAAAAGATGAAATTGACGCGTCGCCGAATAGTTCTGTGAAGCAGTGCTATACCGTCCAATGGTCTAGAACATGAATATGCTGAAGGCAATCACAAAATGACGATGAAACAAAAGAAGGGCGAGTCGTCGATTCATTCGGCGATCTCGACTAATCTCGCCGAATGGTCCGCCATAACACATAATTTGAACGGTATAAACACTAGGCTTAGTTATTATTTTGAGGATAGCTGAACATTATTCTATTTTTTGATTCTTTAAACTTTAGTTTTTCATAGTTTTCTCTCAAATTTTGAGAGGGTTTTCGGGAGACTTGAAGAAAGTAGGATTTCATCTTCCCCGAGTTGGAAGTAGGTCCCATCCATTCTTATTCCTTTGCTTAAATCAAAGTTAATTTCTTATTCCCATTTTATTTAGTATCATTGCAGGTGTATTTTGTTATTGTTTGATGTGTGGCTAAAACCCCGTATTCTTGGGATGTGATTTAGCAAATATGAGTTGATATTATTGTTGGTTCTTGCTTGATGATAGGTTACATGTATTTTAATGGTGGTTTCACCTAGTGGTTGTGGTTTAATTTAATGATTTGTAGTTGATAACCCCTAGAAGTAACATGTCATACTTGACCTCTCGTGTGTCTTGTACAAGCCCATAACACATCATATGCTAGAACATCATATATATATATATATATATATATATATATATATATATATATATATATATATATATATATATATCATAAGTACATAAATAGACTCTAAGTCTCTTTTGCCATCTTAGACTCAACATCAATAATGTAGAATCAGGTCATGACCCTTAACAACATGAAATAATATCTAAGCTATTACATAAACTTGAATAATAACTTGACATAGGAAATCCTTGAATCATAAGGACCCCGTTGTTTGAACTTGGGAGATGTATTCAAGCTCTTCACTTAGGAGACATCCTCTAGCCATCACCACCTAAACTTTGTGTAAAAAGATGAAGAAGAATGCACTAAGTATGACAAGCATGCAAACCATGAATTTAAAGAGGACATTTACCTAAAAATCATCCAACATGACTTTTTAAAGAATCTTCATAAACATTGGCACGATCACACAATATAGTTCACATTACTTCATATAGACATATACAATAACCATAATATCATATAAAGCCATATATCACATTTATGGCACATTAAACATGTTCATAAAATTTATTTTCTTTTACCTTAGTTTCCTTACCTCAAAGTAACTCTCAAGTAATACTTAAGGCAATGCATGAATAGTATCTCATTCCACCATCCACATCCAAGCATCACCTTAAGGTCACCACGGTGAACATTCATACAACCTTCATTAACTTAAACATATACTTATTCATAGAAGCATAGCATATCATGATAATACATACTTCACATATGACCCAACATAACTCATAAACCTCATATAAGGCTCATCACATCATAATCTTGACCCATTAGTCTTTATACTCATTTCAAGACAACATGCAAGTCAATACTACCAATAATATCATAATGAGACAATAGTCATCAATTACATACTTGAAATTCATATCATTAACATATCATGAGACCTTAATTCCAATGTAAGCCTACTAGTGCAATGTACATGTAAAGCCCCATAACCTCAGACATACTAAGTAAACCCACAAAGAGACCATAAGCACCAATCATTTATTTCATGTATCAACATGACAAGTTTAGTCAACTAGATGCATATCAAGTGAGACGTTCATCATATAGTCAATAAGACCAACATCAAGCATTTCATCATGCAAGTAGGACAATACTACAATGTCATGCATAATAGATATATACATATACATATACATAAAGAACTCCTTCCTACAACTCCCCTCAAAAGCTACTTGTGCAATGCATAGGTAAAGTCCTATACCCTCACCTACACTAAGAAACTTCCCTTTTCCCTCGCTGTTGCGTTCTTTTAAGCTATGGATTAAAGGAAAAAATGTAGTAGGTGATCCTAGTTAGGGTACAACATTCTTACTTCTATTGTCCATTTTACTTTAGGAAAACTATAGCCTTAACCGACATTAAGACCATGTGAGATAAACATGGAATCTGATGTCATAGGACCCCACAAAAATGAGGTACTTTACTTGACAAGGTACAACATTAACATCATGCTTGCATATTATGTGGATCCACTTGCTAGGTCCTATAGGGAAAACATTGTTAAGGAACTAGGACATGTATATTGAAACCCTCTTTATTCCAATTGGCATTGTAGCTTCCATCTCATGAGAAACCGTAGGGTAAACATGCCTTCCTCTTTTGGAAGGGGCACCTCTCATTGTCAAGTTCACTCAGTGCTAAGCTAAGTTCGCTTTTTAAAAAGCCTTTATTAACATTACTTTCATAAAAATAGGCTTTAAGAGATTAACCCCTCATATGCATAGCTCATAGGTTATTGATGAGAATGTCCTTTCATCAACCTAACTCATGTGAGAATATCCTTTCACATGGACATAGCATATCTAGTTTAGAGTACAATTGAGAACACCTTTAAAAAGACCGTACTTTACTAGATTATCATAACATGCTTCATTCATGCATTCATGTGTGTATGTGTACATATATGAGGAAACCTTTCAAATAAACACATCTAGATACTACAAATATTCGTACTTCATCATTCATATACATGACATCATAACATATACTTCATGTTCATAGCTTAATGATGCATTCATATTCATGTACATATAGAAATCACCCTAGGAACTATTCTATCAAGGTACACATTTGCAATGTATAGGCAAAGTCCCATACCATTAACTATACTAGTACACCTATCAATTCATCCTAGTTAAGATACATTTTCCATACTTTAAGAACATATATTTTACATGCATAGTAGTAGACAATGGTGCATATGAGAACTATCCTTTCATTAGTCACCATGAATCTATCCTACTCATAAATATGCATGAGGTGTGTGTACATTGGTCAACATGATCACTTAATGGCAATCAACAAAGTATTGAGGCAGACACCATCTAAAGATCACAATACAAATTCATGTCCCTCAAGCCATAGAAAGCTCACATATAGAGTATTAGGGACTATAGACCACACACACCAACATTATAGCATAGGAAACAAGACATCTTCATCATTTGAATCTAAGATTACTAATCATGCTTAAGACCACACATTCATATAGGGGTACATAGGTTGGGGTCATTCATTAATATCACTTCATCCATGATAAACGTATAGACCCTCCTAACCCTAACATAACTATTCATATGTAGGAAACATCATAAATACTCCTATAGCATGATACTAGCATTGGAGACTACACAAATCCTTCATAATCGTGATAATCATCACATTTGAATCATAATACACATATTGCCTTCAAGGAAATGATCACAACACATTGATAATGACAAGAAAGTAAACACCGCCACCATAAGTGGACCATACCACACAATGTACAATTTAGTATCACTTCTATACAAAGTAGTGGAAATTAGGTCAATCTTACCAATTCTCCAAGCGTTGATCATCATTGATCAATTCCCAACTATTCACCATTAATTCACATAGAAAGTAGTACCAATAGTAAATATAACTTAATCAAATCATAAATTAATCAAACATAGAATAAAGATCACAAGACCTACATTATAGGACAATATGATAAAATAGTAGGATCATAGGTTCTTCATGAAATTGGATTGAAAGTCATCATTAAAATAGTATCTAATAATAAATTCATCATTAGGATGATTCTGAAATCAATTTGACAATGAACACATGGCTAGATTGAAAGATGGACAATTTGATCATAGAATCATCTTTGAAATCCTTTGAAAAAACTCCTTAGATGAAATATTAAGTAATCATGAAGTATTACCATACCTCAATACATGAGAAGACCATGAAAACGTGAAGAAGAAAGCATGAGAATCCATCAACTAAGCTATTCTTGAGCTTCATCTCCAATGGAGGTTTCTAGAGATAGTTTCTTTTGAGAGGGAAAGTCCAATTTTGAAGAATAAATTGGGAATGGGGTTTTGATCTTTTTAACAAACTTAATATGCCCAGAAATACACTAAATAACCACCTACACTCTATTTGAAACGTGGGGTGAATTTTCCATTCACCCCATAAGTTGATAGCGTGTAGGACAAGAAGTTGCAGGCCCAAATGATGTGCAAACTGACGGACCGCCGTTGGAACGACGGCGCCGTACTGCACGTCTGTTGTTGGTGACTTAGACCTCCATTTTGGGGGCTGATCTCACACGTTTAAGTGTGGAGAAACACCCCCTATCGACGTGGCATAGACTAGAGTACGGGGCGTCATTTTCTAGCCGTTATTTGGACACTGCCAAGGCAGTGTACTGCCTTCTTTTGGGTCCTCCTCAAGGACCCTTTGGGTTTCTCCTTGGGGAGTCGTGACCGGATTTTTCGAACCAAAATACGCTCATATACATGTTAAGGCCCTTACTTATAACTTTAGGCACCAAAAAATACATAAAACATACAAAGGCACACTATAACATACTAGCACACTTAAAGACTAACTTCCAAACGTCTTGGTCGTACTTGGAAGTTTAACCTCAAAACCACTTCAAATAAACTATAAAATCCGTAAAACACTTTATTAAAAATTTATTACACTTTTTAGGAATATGTGAGGCTCTAGACACCTTAATTCATTTTCAGGGTCTTACAACCACCTATGTGTTTTTCGGCTTGCCCAAGAGGGAGGTTGCGAAACCAAGACCGCTAGAATTATGGATTACGGAGTGGTTCGACATCAGATTCAACCCAAGAGGGTAAGCCTAGTCCATATCCTATCACTCAGCTTGAGAGAGTGAGAGGGGTAAGGCGTAGGCTGGGCTTTATGCGGCAGATGGGTATCAGAGAGAAACACATTTTGAAAGGGGGTACGTTGCTCGTGAGAGAACTTATTTCCATCTAAATCATAGCCTAGTCACTATTATCTTGCTAATTTCCTATCGAAAGCATGTACCCAAATGATTTATCTCAACTTGTAGTGCGGTCACACCCCAAGAACTTCTCCCCATACTTGATTTTCTTTACATTTTTACCATTTTTACTATGCATGTGACAATACCCCCATCGATATTTGAGGCTTTGGTGTCACCCCCTTTAACTTATAATGTTTTTTTTCACTAATTTATTTAGCTACGAGTAATTAGAATGAAATTCTAATTGACTACACGTTCTCGAAACCACTCCGTTCGCACACAACCCCAACCCATGGTTGGGTTACTAAACTATCGACGATCGTAGACATTCAAACCGTAGGTTAGAGTCGTTGGTCACGATAGGCATCATTGATCTCTATATTTATCTTGATATTGATCACGCACTTGAACTTTTACGTGGATTTGATCTTGATCTTGATCTTGAAATTGTTGTTGACTTGAACTTTATCTTGATCTTGACTTTCAGGTTGAATTTAAGGGCTTCAAGATTGATCTTGAATTTGACGTTGTTGATTTTAATCGTTCTTGATCTTGATCGTTCTTGAAACTTGGATGCTTGAATTTCAGAACTTGTACAGAAATCTGTGGCTTTTGATCCACGAGATTTCTCTAAATTCTTGTTAAAATTTCTGGTACTTTTTTTTGAATTATGAAGACCCCTATTTATATTTTTAGAAATGGGGGAGTTGTGATTGGAATAGGATTCCAGACGGCCAATCATATTTATGTGACATGGCATATGGGCTTCATGAAGCGGGCTTTAATTACATTCCTATTTATTTAGTTTAAATAATTAATTCAATCATATTAATCCAAAATATTTATTTGGAGTAATATATTAATGAATTTAATATAATCTAAATCATTTTGATAAATTTATATTTGAATAAATTTTAAATGATTACAATTGCTTTTATTTCTCCATCTTTGTTATGAAAGTCATAGCAGGATGACCATAAATTTAAAATAAAATAAGAAGCACGTTATTTGAATCAAACAAATACATATATTAAGGATATAAGGTGTTAAGCTAAAATGATGTTGCTCAACAGATGCAAGTTGACAACAAAAATGTGCAAGAATAAATACCAGATATCCTATATACCAAGGAATTAGGTTGGAAAGGTGGGAAATGGTGTGGAATATTAGATCATTGTTAATATATATGCGTCCACTAATAGTCAATGGACTAGGTCCCTTGACTCAATAAGAACAATAATGAAAAAGCACAAACAATAAATGAAGCAACACAAGCACTTTACATGGACACCCCCTTGCTAAAGGGAGGTGAAAACCACGACCTCTTCTCACAAACTTTTCAACCCAAACTCCATTTCATTCAAATAGAGCAACGATTCACATTATAACTGCTTGCAACCTAGGAATTTACCTAATCCCTTCCCCCTAAATGTACCAACCCCACTACAAATAGAGTAACTAAGCAATATTACTATTGCCCACTATACTAGCCAACACTAAGTAACATAGACTTCACTAAGCAACAAATGGTTTCCCACTAACCCACCTAACACTATATCACTTAGAATTTGACTAAGAAACAACAACACTACCCACTAAATCAGTTAAGTTCAACTGATTTAGACTTTGGATAGAATAACCAAATGGTCTAGTTCCATTATAGCTCAAGATTAGATTTACAACATAAGAAAGGAAGTAAAAATATAAGACAACTATGATGCAAGCAGCTCTATCTGGTCCTTGGTTCTCTTCAGGTGAATACTTCATGAAAGACGTGGTTTTTGCTTTTGTCCTTCAAAAATTTTCAGGATGCAAAAACACAGGTTGTGTCTATCGAAGGATGTCCTTATTGAGAATAGATACAACCTTCAAGGCCATGCCACTAGTCGAGGATTCTGCAAGTCTTGGAGACCATTCACCAACCTCTCCAAACTTGTGTACTTTAATGACCCAAGAGCACCCCCAAGTTGTCACACAGTGTATTCGACCTCTCGGAGGTCTTATACAAACCCTTAGATATCATTCATCGCATATATATATAAAAAGTAGTTCGAAATTAAAACTTTTCATCATAATAGTTAAACTCTTTATAAAATATAAGAAAGAACTTAGTCTCTTCATAGCCATCTTAGACACATATAATATCATAGGGTTACATCTCTTACATCAATTTGAAAAGAAACCATAGTCTATTACAAAGTCTTTGAAAAGGGAAAAACTAAACACAATCCTTGTCCTTGAACATATGAGGACATACAAATCTTGAGAGAATGCTATTCCCAAGCTTCAACTTCTAAGAGAATCGTCACTTTCCACCTACACTTGTAGACATAGAAAACATATGGAATTAGCACATTTAATGCACTAAGTATGGTGAAAATAAAAAAAAACATGCAAAAAGGGACATTTACTTTAAGATATGCTTTCATTTTATTTTGATAGAAACCTTCATCATAAGAGATTAAAGAGATAGTACAAGTCAACCATCACTTATAAGACATATTCAAATAATCCACAAGATATGAACATAGTCACTTAGAACCCATTTAAGTATTTAGACTCCCTACCCAAGGGCTATCCTAAGACCCACTTAAGTAAGGTATGAAGTGGACGCCCATACAACCCCTTCACACACACCTAGGTGATCCTCAAGACTACCCAAAGTAAGGATATTTCCTTTTCATTATTTAGACTCTCTACCTAATGTTACTCTAAGACTCACCTAAGTAAGACATGAAGAAAACGACCATACACCCTCTCCAAGCACACCTAAGTGAATCTCAAATCCACTCTAGGTAAGAACCTAACTATTCAACTTACCTTTATTAAGTCAACTTTATTCATTAAATCCATTTAAGATACAAGTAAACAATTAGAGGACTTCACGTAATGGTCTTGGAAGACCTAGGGAACTCATCCTAGTGTAATACCTCTAAAATGAATTAGGATATTGTCATGAGGTTCTAAGGTCCTAAAATGGTTTATAATATTTTAATGAAGCAGTGTCTAAAGATTTAGGTGTATCGGAAGTCAAACGTCAAGGAACGACCAAGACGTTCGACGACTAGTCACCTATATGCGTTATGTGTCTTTATGTGCTTATGTGTATGATTCATGATTTTATGGGGTCCTTATATGAGTTATAATAGTGTTTATAGGCAGTGTGTTGAATTTCTTAAAGTTTGGAGGTCAAACGTCCAAGAACGTCCATGACGTTCGAAATGTTTGCCTTGAAACGACCTTGTGTGTATTAGTGTGTTTCGTTGAGTTATATGTGTTAATTTTTTATGAAATTGATGTGATAGGTGCTAAACTCATATACGAGAATATTAGAGTTGGAAATGTATGGGTAAAAGTCCCCAAAGACCAACCAAGGTTCCTTGTGGAAGGACTATTCATTTGAGCCAAAGGTTATCTAGACCAGCCCCAAACGACTGAGGCAATCGACGACCAGTAAGCTGGTCGACGGCCCATCCATGGACGGCGTGGGTCAAAAATTATCCTGGGGAGCTTAATCTCCCACAGTGCAGCCTCTGAACCTAACGACGGTCAGCCAGGATGGTCTGTCGACTGGCTGACGCCCCGTCGATGGGTAGTCGTAGGTTTGGCCTGCAACCTGTGCAGCTTCACTGTTAAATGTAACATTGAATTGGTAAATTCACCCCACGTCCAAATAATTGTTTTGTCGGTTTCCTAAGGGTATTATAGGTATTTTAAGAGAGTTTATAAGTCCTAAACATCTACATGAATTCATTATTCTAAAATCAAAACCCAAAACCTCTAAAGAGCTCTTTAGAACTCCATTGAAGCTTGAAGGAAGATTGAAGCTTGAATATTGATTTCTCCACCAATTTATATCAATTTTCGTGGATTAACATCAGTTAATGTATGGTTCTTCATCCTTGAAACTCTTTTCTTCAAGGAGCCAAACTTCAAAGTGATTTCTAAAGTCTTTCAAAGATGAACTTGTCCAATTTGGGTATCTATCCATGGGTTCTTGCACAAAACATTTTGAATCATTATATATTGATTGAATTGATGTTAATTATATTATTTTAACCTAATTAATCTATGAACCCATGTAATTCTTGAACCCTAGTTTTTGACTACTTTGTGGCTCAGTTGATTATGTCTTAATGCTTATGAATTCTTGTGTAGTTTTCATTGGGCTATTGAATGATGTAAGAATTGTAATGGAATGATGTATAGGTTGTCCTAAATTTATAAATATATATTGAATTTATTTGGATTCATTGAGTATTTTGATCTTTGTATTGAATTGATGATCATTGCCATTGGTAAGGGCTTTTTTTTGGTATTGTATTAGATGATTTAGCTATTAATGGAAGTGGTGAGAATGGATTGGTGGTACGCTGCCCTAATTATCTTTATATTATTAAAATTAGGTCTTGAATTATGTTAGGATTGGAATGGTCCACTTATGGTGGCGGTGCTATGTGCTTTACTTGTGAATGATGTGACCTCGTCGACGTTACTTTATGCATTATGATGATCATGGTCTTGTCGGCACTACTTGATATATTATGATGGTTTGTGTAGTTGATTTATGTGAAGTATGATCATATCTATCTACATGTGATTAAGGTTAAAGTACGTGCTTTTCTATTGACGTTAGGTGATCATGTTAGACTATGACTCTGTCATTATGTGTGTAGTCTTAGAGTTGATGAATGATTCTTCCTAATTGACTATATGAGTCTTATGATGGTTATGTTGATGATCCTTTGGTAGTGTATAGAGTGAGATAAAGTTGACTCGGTTGTTGTTATGTGCTACTTGAAAGATATGCTACATGTGATAAGGTGAAGCATTGATGTATCTTGTTTAGGTAGATCTAAGTCCCTTACTTGATACATGTATAATGATAATATGACTTCTTGACTTAGGATTCTAAAGCCTCTTAGTATTGTAGGTATGAATGACATGTGACCTTGAACATTGCTAAGAAGGTCCTTTATGTAGAACCTTCATGTAACATTTTGAAATCCCACGGTCATGTTATAAGACTTAAATAGGCTCCTTAAGGTCTAAACCATTGTTACTAGCCAAATTAGGCATATATGGAGTCATTGAAGTGTTTTGGAACCAAAACGCTCATAACGTCCGGTAAGTTGGTTCATAAGAGGGCTAGAATATCCTTTTAGTTTAACCAAGTTAAAGAGTCGGAATTTAGTGAAAATTTGTAACAATAGGTGTAACACATAGTGTGGGATGGTTTCATGTTGGAAAATTCAGGGTCTGACTCCCCGAGGATCAACTAAGGGCCCTCGAGGAGGACCCTTGAGACAGTAGGCCACGACGGACCCCATGACGGGGCGTCATAGGCGCGATGGGGCATCGAGGCCACCGTCGTGCCAGCCTTAGCTGCTGGGAAGGAAGACTCCGCCTGCACAGTCTCTGACCAACGCGACGGATGTGCAGGATGGAGGGGGGGGCCTGTTTGTCATGCCCACGACGGCTCATCGGCGGGGAGTCGTCATAGAGGGCCTGTAGTGTTTTCAGGGATTTAAGTTTTAGTTAATTATTTTATTAAGTGTCTTAGGGGTAATTAGGGGATTAATGGAAGACTAATTAAGTGACTTAAGACCCCAATATAAATACCCCAACCTTCATTAACCTAATGACAATTCTCCAAACAAAAACTCTCTTCCTTCTCTCTACTTTCTCTCTCTATTGGAAGACTCCATTGGAGAGTAGCTTGGGAAGATCATTGGGGACTGGTTTTAGCACGAAAACACCATCAAAACGTCATCAAATCTTAAGGTATGGGATCTAATTCACCTTTGAGACTTCTTTCCTCAAAGGGCTCCTTCAAAGATTTTCTAAAAAGTTGAGTTTCATATGGGTTTCATCCAATTTCGAATTTGAGTATATGAATTGCGTTGTTTAGGTATTATTTGAGTTATAATGAATATATTATCATGTATTGCAACTTGATTATCATGAATTGATGTAGTTTGATCTAGATTGTGGGTGATGACCCCTAACCCTTAACCCTAGGTATGAGATTGATATGAATTTTGGGTTGGATTGAAGTAATTGATCTAGTTCTTGTTTAAATCATCTTTAATGATTGTTATTGCATCGATCATGAATATATTGTGGTGAATTTAAGTTCTTCTTGCCTATTTATTGAGTATCGAATCTAGGGTAAGAAGATAGACTTTGATATCATGTTACCAAGCTTCGATGTAGTATTGCATTATGGTATAGTGCTTCTATTAAATTAGTTCTTATGTTGACTATTGAATTACATTGATGTGATGACCCAAATTGGGGTAGTCTATGGGTTGATGGTAAGTCCCTTTTATTGGTAAACTACGGAGAAGTATTGGTAAGTCTTTATTATCCTAATCCTTGCTTCAAATGGTGATTAATTGTCATCAAGTGATAATGTGTGTTGAAGTATACCTTGCTTAAGGTGATAGGTTGGTATGATGATTGAATTGAAATGTTTAGGTTGGTTGTGAGGCTGCCTAAGAATACATGATATAGGGAAGTTGTTATGTAAAGATGTGCCCTATTTTGATGAGATGTGTAAGGGCTAACTTCACCTATATGAATTGTTAATGAAAGGATTATTTCTCATACAATTCTTATTGAGCTATGATGATGAATATACAAGGGTTTGACCCTACTATCTAAACTAATTGAGAAGATTAATAAAGTATTAACGACTTCTCTAAATGGGGACTTAGCTTAGCACCGAGTGAACTTGACAATGGGAGGTGATGACTTATCCATAGAAGGAAAGAATCATCCTAAAGTTTCCCATGTGATGTTAAATCCCTTGTTTATGGGACATGTCATTTAAGGGATTCCCATGAGGAGCGGCCCACTTTACCTAATGGTATGAATAGGGATATCTACCTCTTAGTTCTTGAACTATGTTGCCACCATAGGATACTAGCTAGTGGTTCCACCTAGATAACTACTTTTATGTTAGGTTCTACTTTGGCCGGTAGACCACCTTCCATCGGTGTAAGGTTTCATGACACCGGATTCCACATTTGCTCATGTGGTCTATATCGGTTAAGGCAAGGTTTCCCTAAACTAAAATGAATGAATAAGATATAGACTAACGAAGTAACTTGAAAGGGTTTGGCTATAGCTTAGGTAGGGGTATGGGACTCTACTTAAGCCTTGCACTAGTTTGACTTTATGGGAGCTTTGAGAGGTCAATGTTATGTATGTAAAGTAGTGATGTAATGTAAATAACTTTGTACATTGAATAACATACTTATGAGTATAAGGTTGTTGCTTTGGTTGAAGAAGAATGTTTTCATGAAATCGGAGAGTATGTTAGGTAAGGTTAATTGCTAATTGTAGTCTTGATAGGTTACTTGATTAAGTAAGAGTCATGGGAATTTACTTGATCATTGCACTTGTGACTTTATGAAGGTTATAGTTAGTATGCTTTGCTTTGCCTATGGTTCACTTGTACATGTTTCATAATGATTTGTCTTAAATATCCCTTTCTAAGTATTTTTGATTGGTAATTGTATACATGGTTCCATACTTAGTACATGTGGAGTACTAACCCCATTTCTTTCCCTTTTTCCCAAACATTTTAGGTTCGGGTCGTTGAACTTCTCCGAATTGCTGGAAAGTAAGACTTGGATATCTTACCATCCAAGTGGTAGGTCCTCACTCTCCCGAGGGCGTTGCCGACATCTTACTCTTATGTTCTTAGTTACTCTAATTCTGTATTGACTCTATTACTCGTTTGAGACGATGTTGTATATAGCCTATAAATGGCTTCTTGTATTAATGTAGGGCTATGCCCAATATTTATTGTCTTTGATAGATGGTTTATGAGATGAAACGGCTTTTATGACTATTATTCTTTACTATATAAATGGGTTAAATAAAAGTAGAAGACTATGTAATCTTCGTTACGAACAAGTCTATGTATACTTGATATAAATACGATTATGTGTATGTAGAGGTCTATGTAAACCTCCGAGTAGTTATAGATAAAAAGTTTTAAATTCCTTCACATTTTTAATCGATGAATGCTATGACGAGACTAAGAGGCTTGTCTTAGTCCTCAAAGAGGACGACGACGCCGGTTACGTCTAGGGGGTAACCCGGATGTGACACTTTAACCTAGTTGTAAGGTTATGATATCCTTGAAGTCGAAAGCCGTAATGGTATCCTTCTTGTGTGAATGGTGGACTTAATGTTGGTTGGCTGGAACGACATGAAATAATCCTTAGTAATATCATTGAGCTATCCTCTTAACCATTGTAAGGAAACCCTAGGGGACCTCTTTGGTAAGGTTAATGTTATTGGGTTATGAACTATATGGAACATCTTCATGTGATCCTTTATTGAACTACTCTATGAGAACAAAGGCTAACACCGAGTGAGTATGGTTTGTGAAGTAGTTCTAGTTAAGGACGAGACTAGAGTACAAAGAAGCCCTTCATATTCCTTAAACATGTGCCAACATGGGATGTGTCCAAGTTCAACCTTTGGAAAGTAGAACACTCTCCGTCGGAGTAGGTTACAACTCCGGATTCCATGTCTTGCTACCATGGTCTATGTCGGTTATTGCCTATTCTCATCTTATGGGATACCCAGTAGTGTTTGAGAAGTTCTATGAAGTTTAGGTGGTGGTATGGGACGCTATCTAGACATTGCACAATAGGTTTTGAAGATGTTAGTGAGTGAGTCCCTAGGTCTTCTCCAAGATCATTACTTGAATGTCCTTATGTGATGAATGTTTCTTAAATGAACTAAAGAAGATGATGACTTAAGTTAGAAAGCATGTTAAATGAATAAGTACTTATCTAGAGTAGTTAAGGGTTGTCTAGTTAAGGTGTGAAGGGGGCATAGGAATGGTCACTTCATATCTCACCTAGGGAATTCTTAAGAAAGACTCTAGATAGGGAAGTTATTGACACATTAGACATGATCCAATCTTAGGTAGTCTTAAGGATTTTTTAGGTAATCTTTGAGAAGGTCAAGTATGGGCGTTCTCTTCTTGAATTACTTAAGTTAGTCTTTGATAACCTTTCAGAAGGAGAATGCCATATTATATGTATGTTATTGTATTAAGTGAGAATGATCTTATCCTATGTACTCTAAAGGATCTCTTAAGTGTATGTGAATGGATTGTATGGGCGGTCACTTCACAACTTGCTCAAGTGAACCTTAGAATCACCTATGGTAGGAATCTCATGTTTATGTGTTTGGTGTATTGTAAGTGTATTTATCTCATTATAGGTGGTTTTAAGGATCATTTAGGTATGCCTTGAGAGGGTTTATGGGCGGTCTCTCTTTGTCTTACTTAAGTGAGTCTTAGGATAGCTTTTAGTGAGAGAGTTGCACGCTAAATGGGTTCACTGTGAAGTTGAGCTTAGTTCACTGTAATGTTGGATTAGTTAACTGTAATGTAGAATTAGTTCACTCTAACTTGGCTTGGCTTACTGTAACATTCCTTAATTTTTGATAAAATGCTTATGTGATATCGTATAGGTTTATAATGTGTTAAATGTTGTTCTTAAGCTTATATTATGAGGTTTAAATCAAAAAAAGCATATTTACAATAAATGTCCATTTTCATGATTTTATGCATTATGCCATACTTAGTACATGTGTTTGTACTAATACCATACTTTTATCTATCTGTAAAGTGATTCATAGGTGAAGGGCATTTTGGGAGCAAAGCTTGGATTATTGGATCTTTCATGCAAGTTTGAAGTATGTCGTCATTTGACTCGAGGGCATAGATGTCTTTCGATTTCATTATTCGAAGCATTGTAATAGACTTAGTAGTACTGCATTTTGATGTATGGCCCGTATCCCAAGCATTCTTGTGTCAAGGATTTGATGATATGAGACTTAGTATTTCCTATGATTTTTATATCAAAGATATTTTGAAATACTATTTGAATGTTGTTAAAAGTTTTAATTCCGCACTACTTTTCATATATATATATGCGATGAATGATACGAAAGGGCTTGTAAAAGACCTCCGAGAGGTCAAGTACGCCGTGCCACGACTTAAGAATGCCCTAACTTCTAGGGTATGCATGCGGGTCGTGAAAACTAGTACCTTTAAAGCCTACTTGTGCCATGTGTAGATAGCATCCCATTCCACTACCTACACATTGTAGAACTTCTCCAATACTAAGATTCTCATACCATATGATGAGAATATGCACTAATCGACATAGACCACACTAGCTAGGTATGGAATCTAGTGTCATAAAGACCCTACACCGTGGAAGGTGTTATACTTGCCAAGGGTAGAACTAGGACACATCCTATGTTGGCACATGGTTCAAGTATATCAAGGATTTCTTTGTATTCTTGTCTCATCTAAAGTAGAGCTACTGCCACAAGCATATTCACTCAGTTCTTTGCCTTTGTTCTCATAGAGTCATTCATTCACGTACTAGCATTTGAGAAAGTACTATTTATAAGTCCTACCAACTCAACATACTACTACCAAGAAGGGATACACAAGGATCTATCGATAAAAGTCTATTAGGATAGCTCTTATGACTTTTCTAAAGATGGTCGCATGCTGTTCCGAACGACCTCTCTCTAAGTCCATCATTCCACTCAAAAAGGGAACCATCCAAGTCTACCTATCAAGGCTTCTCTATTAACCTTATTTTCATTATTAAAGGTTTCACATTCTTAACCTTCTTCTCATATTGAAGGTTCCATCTAAGTCTTTCATAGAAGAGCACCTACTTTAGGTCTAATGATCCTAGACTTTCATTCTTTCATTCAATCAAGACAAGGATGCCTAAGCCTACCAAGTGAAGGCACAAAATTCATCAAATCATTTATTAAATCTAATTCAACTGCCAAGTAGGGATAATTAGTCTACCAACACAAGATACAATATCATTCTATAAAGGTTCTCCCTAGTCCTTCATCATCATATATCAACAATTAGAGAGGCAATATATCCAATAATAGAATTATAGAACCCATACAAGATCATATATAAATCACATGAGCACCTTCACTTTATAACATTATATATACATTATCATGATCATACCATAATTCAAAAAATAACACAGACAAGGCCATGTTCATAATGATTATAACAATTAAACACCGCCACCATAAATGGACCATACCAATCAACAAAAAATCAATATCAATTCTATGCTAAACAAAGGAATTAAGTCAACACACAATCTTCCAATAGCCATAGCACCATCCTTTTAGCCTTTCAAACAAATTAACATAATAAGAGATCTTTACAATAACTATATACATAAGATTAGGCCAACAATTCATCCATATCCATGATCCATCAATACTCAATATAGATATCAACATTATAAGGCAAGTTATGAACAATTCTATATTGGTAAATACATAATTCAATAGCCCAATACAATCTATACATGAATTAAATACAATTAAGCCACTTTAGAGACAAAATTAGGAATTCAAGGAATACATATGTTCATGGAGTTTTTGATCTTGAAACAACCAATTAACATTGATCAATCCATAAAATATCAACTTAAAGCTTTTCATGCAAGAACTCATGAGAATTCAAAATAGGATTTCAAGGTTTTGAAAGATCTTTGAAAAATCTTTTGGAATTGACTCCTTAAATGGAAGAAGAATCAAGCATGAATCAGCATAACTTTATTGAATAATTCCCACAAAATTGATGGAGAAATACATGAAGAACTTCAATCCTAGCATCAACCTTGCTTCAAGCTTCAATGGAGTCTAGGAAGAACTTATTTTGATCTTAGGTTTTGATTTTGAAAACCGAGGTCTAATTGAGGTCTTAGGTATATAAAATAACTTAAAATACATTAAAAAAACTAACATAACCGTCTAGGACTTATTTAGGACGTGGAATGAATTTCCCAAATCACCCATAAGGTTGCCAAGACCTGCAAAAAATTGCATGCCTCAAACAACATTGCAATCGACGGAGAATCAACTGACCAACGGACCGTCCTGCTGGTCTGTTGTTTTGGTCAGAGACTCCAAAAATGGGGGTAAGCATCCCAAAACTAAGTTTTGAGCCATGCGACCCATCGACAGGGCGTCATTCAATCAAAGGAGCGTCGTTTGTGGGCGTGGTTTGGACAGTCTTGTAACACTTCAAAAATCCAAGACGTGTTCTAGAGACTAACATAAGTTTCCTAAGGTCTAGACACTGTTTTATGGTCCATTTAAATGAATATAATTCATTTAGGAAGTCTAGAAACCAAAACGTCCAAGAACGTCAATGACGTCCGGAAACTAGTTCAAGGAGGTACTAGCGTGCCTTAGCCTATTTTACTAGCTTTTAGAAGTCAGAAAATGATGAAAATTGGTGGAAGGGTGTCTAATATATGTCTAAGTTTATTCATGGTCTAAACGTATGGGTACAACTCCCCAAGTATCAACCAAGGTCCTTTGAGGGGGACCCTTGCAAGAGTGGGCAAAAATTTCAAAAGACATTGTCACCAACGGATGCCACAGACGGGCCGTTGGTGAATCGACGGGGCGTCGATGCCACCCTCGATGGTAACTTAACCAAAATCTTGGAATGTTCATTTTGCATAGTGTCTGAACTTACCTACGGATGTGCAGCACGGAAGGAGGAACTAGCCGTCGATGGACAAATGATCTTTCGATCGTGGTCTCGTCGATGGGGTCTGTGTTTTGCTGCACATTTTGAATTTTTCCTTTTAATTAGTTGAATTAGTTAGGAAGTTAATTAGGGGCTAGGTAAATACTAATTAAGTTAGTTAACCCCTATATAAAGTCCTTACCTAATTAAGACTAACTAAACTCTCATAACTCACAAACCCAAAACTCTCTTCCTTCTCTTTTTTTTCTCTCTCTGCTAGAAAACACTATTGAAGACCAAGCTAGGGGAGGGTTTAAGGTCTGGAAAGTGTCAATTTTCTCCATCAATATTTATCAATTAACAAGGTATGAGATCCAATTCACCTTTGAGATCTCTTTCCTCAAAGGATTCCATCAAATTGATTTCCAAAGTTGAGTTTTCAAGTGGGTTTTCATCCTATACGAAATTGAATAGGATGAATTGATTTGTTTATGATTTCTTTTGGATATTATGAATAGATTAACATGTATTCTAACCTAATTATGATATATTGTTCTAGTTTGTAGAAGATGACCTTTACCCCTTAACCCTAGGTTGTGATCTTGATATTAATTAGTTTATATTGGTTAAATTGGCTTGGTTATTGGTTGAATTACTACTATATGATGTTGTTACACTAATCATGAATAAATTAGGGTGATTTGTAGTCTTTCATGGTAGTTCTTGAGAAGATGCTCTAGGTTCTGAGGTATATTGTGAATTGACCTAAGTATCTTCTTTTAAGCTATGATCTAGTATTGAATTGTGATGTTTTTATTCTTATAGCGTTTTTATTATGTTCGTTATTGACTTATGATGATGTATACCCAAATTGGGTTGAATTGAGGGTTTGTGGTAAGGCCTTGATGATGAACTATGAAGGAGACTTGGTAAGTCTTATGATCCCTATCATTTACTTCAAATTCTGGTTAATTGTGATTAAGTCATGATGTTGTATTTGAGTATGACTTGTATTAGGATTGATAGGGTGGTATGTTGTTAAATTGAAATGTCTTGACTATGATGTGTGAGGTGTTGGCTTAACGTGTAAATGTTATGAGGATGGTGAATGATTTACCAATGTGTCTTATCATGATATGAAAATATTAATGTTCTAACCTCACCTATATGAATTGTAATGAAAGTACAATACTCTTGCAATTATAATTAATCTATGATGATGATGATGTTCTACAAGAGTTAGACTCTATGACCTACAATAAGCTATGATGATTAATGTGACTCCCTAAAACGAACTAAGGTGAATTAGAGATTTGTAAGTGTTGCTTGAGTGAATTTTTTGTTAAAATGAGTTAATTAGCGTTATTAAGCAGTGTGTGAAGTTTAGAGGTCAATCGACCAAGAACGTCCATGACGTTCGAAAGGTGTTCCCTAGAATGTACTAGTGTGTCTTGTTGTGTTTGGATGAGTTTTACGTGTTCGTTTTACTTTAAACTTGCATGGGATGTTCCTAAGACCTAGATGACTTAGTTTAGGGGTTTAACGTCCGGGCACGACCCCACCTAGTACCCAAAAGGGGCCCTAGATGAAGGTCCAAGACTTGGGAAAATCTGCCAAAAAGTAGTGACCAAACGACGACCCTAAGGACGGTCCGTTGGTCCATCAATGATCCGTCGACCTAGGGAGTCGATTCTCCCAGTAGTTCAAGGTGGCCAGGCTCCATTTGGAGCTAAGTATCAACCCACGAGACCCTACCAACGGTCCGTTGATGCACAGACGGTCCGTTGGTTAGGTCTCATCTGTGAGGCCTGCCGAAATTGTTAAGTGGCTGCCTTGGCTTGGGGTGTTTGGTAAATTCACCCCAAGTCCTTAAAGACCCTAGGAGTATATTTTTCGTGTTTTTAGTTTATATTAAATTAGTTACTAACCCTAGACCTAGACAAGACCTGTCACGACCAGATTCTAACCCTAGACGAGACCGGCGTCGTTTACCTCTCAGAGGTCGCAGACAAGCCTACATACGTCATCGTTACTTCATCTAGGTTAATTTTAGCGGAAAATTTGAACTTTTTGTTACTTAACATTCATATAATACATTCTACTTAAAAGTCATAAACGTTCACAATCAACCATCTAATATTAAGATCATCAAATGAAAGAAATAGTTCAATACTGCATTAAGTGTATACTTGCCAAAATAGCACCAATACAATGTCTGAAATAAAATGGTAAAGAAACGCTAGTGGAACATACTCCACTAACTCAAACCTATATCTAAGCTAGAATATAATGGGCAAGCGTCCTCGAAATCATGAGGGCCTACCAAGTCCGGATGAATGCTCCACGTCCGGATAGCTTCAACGTCGACCTGTAAGCTCTAACGTCCACCTGTGCCTGCACCTAAAAATGTAGAGTTGTATGGGATTAGTACACACTTGTACTAAGTATGGATATATGCAAGCACACACCAAGGACATGCATGAGTAAGAATAGTTCTTTCCTAACAACATGATTTATGAAAATTCAAGTCACTGGACTTGCCAAATTTGGATTAGGAAAGTCAGTGGACTTGCCAAATTTGGATTAGGAAAGTCAGTGGACTTGATAAATTTGGATTAGGAAAGTCATGCCATTAGAGTAACATGCATCATCATACTTATTATTTTGCAAGCAGCACATAACATATAGCACATATCATATCACGTAGTTCATATCATTCTTTCATATGCTATGAGACCTTGGAATCATGGACTTGACATTAGGACTTCCCAAAATGAGGGCTCAACATATGGGACCTCAACTAGGGAGCCTTCTTTAACAAACACAGAGTCTGCTTCATTCATTCATACGTACTTCATTTTCATTCATTCATATACTAGTGCAATCACTAGTCATACCTAGGATGTAGTTTAAGACTCTCATCGGGTTTGCTGTGCAATGACCAAAATAACCTATTGTCATTACTTAAGTCTAGCTCACCTCTTGATTATCCTATCCTAACACCTTTGGTATCGTTCATTTCATTATGTGCATCATTTGAGGCTGGCCTCATTCTTTCTTTGGGAACTTTAACCTTAACCGACATAGATCATGTGAGCATCATGAAATCCAGTGTGTAATCTCCACACCGAAAAGAGGTGGAATCACCGGCCAAAGTGAACCAACACATTCTAGCTTATATAGGGAGTCGAAACCTGCTAGATACCTATATTGGCAGTATAGGTTCAAAGACTAGGATATATAAGGATACCCATAACCGGCATGCCGGTCAGTCTCATCTCATGAGAGTTACGTGAGCCTCCGCCCTTCCCGAAGGAAGTCATCACCGCTCATAGCTAGCCTATCGGTGCTCAGTATAAAGTTCCATTATATTCAACTCATACATAATGGAAGCTGGCTTCTAGCATGAGGACATCATAGCTCATTAGATGATTTCTCATCTCATCATTAGTATTAAGTATGTATTAACTTCAATACTTTCATTAGAGTGTTCATAGAGACTGGTCTGTTCATTAGCTTTACACTCTCATAGGTGAGTACGTTTTTGGTAACATTTACTTAGGCTCAATTGAGATTGATCTCATCCTTCACATTAGCCTCTTATCATATTGTCACCTCATTAATTAACTTTAACACATTTGCTTTTCATAACTACCCACCCCTTCACGTAAATGTTCATTTCATCATATGCCAATGCACTTCGCCTTTTAGGGTATTTCACACTCTTACTTAACCCTTTTTGGGGTCTCATCATTCCTCACATAACATCTTAGGCATTTTATAATATATGTTGGACTTATGAGTCCACACACACAAGCCATGAGGCTCCATTCATAGTTCATTTAAGTGATTCATAATGTCCAAGATTTTTTTGTGGTACAAGACTTATGCATCTTTAAGTATATCGAATTCTCAATTTAATTCTTATAGACAACATTCGTTAATTATTTAAATCACGTAAGACTTATGTGTCAATACAGAATTTGGGCAAGGGAACCCGGTTTTGAATCCCTTGAACAACACTTAGCCATTTTCCTTAAATTTCAATTTTTGTGTCCCTTGGCTTGGGGCTGTCACGACTGAAATGTAGACCCCAGACGAGACCGGTGTCGTTGACCTCTCAGAGGTCGCAGACAAGCCTACATACGTCATTCTTACTTCATCTAGGTTAATTTTAGCGGAAAATTTGAAACTTTTTGTTTCTTAACTTACTTATTAAACATTCACATTAATACATAATTGTTCACTATCAACCATCTAATATTAAGATCATCAAATAAAAGAAATACTGTAATATAGTAATAAAGATGTACTTGCCAAAATGGCACCAATACAATGTCTGAATGAAACTGGAAAGAAACGCTAGTGGAACATGCTCCACTAGCTCAACTCTAAAACTAAGCTAGAATATAAATGGCAGCATCCTCGAAATGTATGAGGGCCTACCAAGTCCGGATGAATGCTCGACGTTCGAATAACTTCTGCGTCAACCTGTAGCTCTAACATCCACATGTGCTTGCACCTAAAATTGTAGAGTTGTATAGGGTTAGTACACAATTGTACTAAGTATGGGTATATGCAAGCACACACCAAGGACATGCATGAGAAAAGATAGCTCTTTGCTAACAACATGATTATGGGAAGTCAAGTCAGTGGACTTGCCAAATTGAGATAAGGAAAGTTAGTGAACCTTCCAAATTTGGATTAGGACAGTCATGCCATGAGAGTAACATGCATCATCATAATTATCATACTGCACACAGCACATAAAATCTTACACATAGCACATATCATATTGCATATAGCACATAACATCTATCATATCATTCATTCTTATGCCATGAGACCTTGGAATCATGGACTTAACATTAAGACTTCCTAGAATGAGGGCTCAACATATGGGACCTCAACTAGGGAGTCTTCATTAGCAAACATAGAGTCTGCTTCATTCATTCATACGTACTTCATTTCATTTCATTCATAGGCCAGTGTGAACACCAGATATACCTAGGGTGTAGTTTAAGACTTTCATCGGGTTTACTGTGCAATGATCAAGAATAACCTAATGTCATTACCTGAGTCTATCTCACCTCTTGATCATCCTATCCTAACACCTTTGGTATCATTCATTTCATTATGTGCTTCATTTGAGGCTGGCCTCATTCATTCATTGGGAACTTTAACTTTAACCGACATAGATCATAGGAGTATCATGAAATCCAGTGTCTCCCCCACACCAAAAATAGGTGGAATCACAGACCAAAGTAACCCAAAACATGCTAGCGTACATGGGAATTTAACCCCGCCAGATCCCTATATTGGCAGTATAGGTTCGAAGCCCAGGAGATATAAGGAGACCCATACCCGGCAAGCCGGACAGTCTTATCTCATGAGAGTTTCGTGAACCTCCGCCCTTCCCTAAAGAAGGCATCACCGCTCATAGCTAGTCTGTCGGTGCTCAGTATAAATTTCCATTACATTCAACTCATACGTCATGGAAGCTGGCTTCTAGTATGAGGACATCATAGCTCAATAGATGATTTCTCATCTCATCATTAGTATTAAGTGTGTTAATCTCAATACTTTCATTAGAGTGTTCATAGAGACCGGTCTCTTCATTAACTTTACACTCTCATAGGTGAGTACGTTTTGGTAACATTTACTTAGGCTCATTTGAGATTGCTCTCATCATTTGCATTAGCCTCATATCATGTTGTCACCACATTTATTGTCGTTAGCACATTTACTATTCATAATTACTCACCCCATTTTACGTGAATGTTTATTTCATCATATGCCAATATACTTGGCCATTGGTGTGTCTCATACTCTTACTTAACCCTTCTAGGGTTTCATCATTTCATTGTTCATTTCATCATTCAGTACATACATCTTAGGTTCACTTACTTTTAAACGTATGCTAGACTTATGAGTCTATACACACAAGCCATGAGGCTTCATTCATAATTCGTTAAATGATTCATACATTCCTAAGATTATGTAGTACAAGACTTATGTATCTTGTATTTATGCCAAGATCTTGATTTCGATCTAAGTAGGTGGCATTATTCTTGGATATTTTGTTCACGTATGACTTATGTATCAATACGGAAGTTTGGGCAAAGAAACCCAAGTTCGAATCACTTGGATAACATTTACATTTTTCATTGATTTTATTTTTAATCTCCATGACATTGGGACTCTAGATTGAACCCCAACATTAACATTGTATCATTAGTTTTCTACTTTGTTTTCTTCTTAAGTTGGCCGAAGGGTTGTGGGTTCGAACCCCCACAACCCCTTTTTATTTTTCCTTAAAGTCTCCTTGTCCCATTTCGCCCAAACCAAGAGGTTGTGGGATCAAACTCCCACAACCTCTTTTATTTTTTGTTATTTATTTCGCTGGGGAATTGGGAGGTTGTGGGTTCGAACCCCCACAGCCTCCTAATTTTCATCTTAAATTCGCTAGGCTGTGAGGTTGTGGGTTCGAACCCCCACAACCTCCTATTTTTATTTTTAATTAAAACTCCCTAGGCTAGGCGTTTGGCAGTGAGGTTGTGGGATCGAGCCCCCACAGCCTCACTTAATTTTCTTAATTATTTCGCTCCTCTCCATTTCCAGCCTTGAGGTCGTGGGTTCGATTCCCACGCCTCACATCTTCTTTTTCTATAATTTTCTCTTCTCTCATTCGCAACCTGGAGGTCGTGGGTTCAATTCCCAGCCTCCCATTTATTTTTTAAATATATATCAGTAATCGAGTTTGATTCCCCCCAGCCCCATTTTTCATTTCCTTTTTGCGAATTTACAGTAGCCAAGCGGGTTCGATTCCCCTTAACCCCTTTCACGTTTTTAGCCTCCTTAACATGTGAGGTCTTGGGTTCAATTCCCATTGACACTTATTTTATTTTCATTTTAAAAACCCAGATTATTAGCCTTATTTTTGACCGAAACTAGAGTACACCAATCTGGAAATTTAATCCAACTTTAGCTTCCTTTCATCAACCTTTTCATGTTAGTTTCTTAGGGCATTTCACCAAGCATTTAGTGTATAGTTAGGTGTAGTTTAGGGGTTACATTAGTCAAGCGTTTTCACCCAAAATAAGTAACCTCACACCCCATATGAACATCACATTGTGTACAACTTTAGCACATAAATTACAAGGATTAACATGCCTTTACACATCTCAAAACAGTGACTAACTTCACTGCCACACGTTGCACACACACATCACTTTTACACATGATTTCGATCAACATAATCAATATTCACAAAATTTCGAACATGCATACTTAAACATAAACATCACGAAAACACATTTCATCCCTACTTTGTACCAACAAACATACCCAACCTAAAATTCAATGGGAGCTAGTGACAGGGACATACAACGGGGAACAAATCCTAGTTTTCGGAATGAATATCTTGAATCTTAAGGGGTCTCTTGGGGAAGGGACCAAGAGATAAGAAACCCATACCTTAATTTGCTTGTTCAAACGTGAAATTGCTGCCCAAAACCCTCTCCAAAATCAGTCCAAGCTTCCTCAACGTCCACACCACTCGACGGACAACTTCTCGTTGCCTTAACGTTTTGGTTACTTTGTTTTTCTTAAATTTCGTGTGAGTTCTTCAAGTGTGAAGAACGCTTAATATTATTTCAGTTCTTGGAGTTGTTTAGGCAGAGAGCAACGTGAAAGAGGTGATCAAACATGAGAGAGAGATCGTGAGAGAGAGTAGTCTAATATTAGGAGTTTTAGTTTGGGAATTAGTCAAACTAGGACTCCTTAATAAATTAAATAAAAACATGATTTAATAAGCTTAGTGAAAGGACCATTATGCCCTTAAAAAAATCAGATTATAAAACATAATTAAATCAGCAATATGTTGCTTCCATTGGGGCTCGAACCCGAGTGACACCCTTTCGCGAAAACAGGTCACTTCGGGTCGACCCAACCCAAATTGATTCTTTAATTAAATTAATTAACTAATTAATTAATTCCTTAGGGTAATTACAATACTACCCTTGGCCTGGAAAATACCATTTTCCCCTGGACCCTCAAAATTCAAGATTTCTTCTTTTTAAGTCCGGTAAAGACTCCTTCGATTAAATCTTCATTTTCGAGAGCCCTACATGGTTGGTTCCAATCTTTCCAAGCTCAAATAACTCCCCAAGTTAGTTGGCTTGGCCGTAGTAAGGGTTCTGAGGTCTGGTTCTACGCGTATCAATTCGTGTGAACCTTGGTCTAATCGCAAGCATTCTTGACACCTTAAGCATTTATCTTATTCATTTTTAGGGTTGTTACATTATCCCCCCCTTAGGAAC
Source organism: Solanum lycopersicoides (assembly GCA_022817965.1). Taxonomy (NCBI): domain Eukaryota; kingdom Viridiplantae; phylum Streptophyta; class Magnoliopsida; order Solanales; family Solanaceae; genus Solanum; species Solanum lycopersicoides. Next base: position 51,514,330 of record CM040621.1, read on the forward strand.
ATTCGTCCCCGAATGACACTACTCTTTACTAACAATAAGTAAGTCATCTATTGAACGTACGCATACATAGCTAATTCAATACTCCCATTGGTGAATATCTGATTCACATATTAACATGATGGTGCACATCCTTGAAACCTACTAGTAGCTTCACCTTAATAGACTAAGGAATTCTTCCCTAAACTAGTCTCATCAAAGCATACCATATAAGTCAACATATAAGTCACACAAATCAGCAACCAACATGATGACTCAAACATATTAACCTTATATTAGTGCATAAACACCATACACAGTCAAATATATGAAAGACTAATTAAGTATACGCACCCGAGGCTTCATCAGAAGTGCCTTCACCTGCACCCCTAGACTTGAGTGCGAAGAATCGTTGCCTCCTTGGAGCCTCTTCATTTGGGCCATTAGGCTAAACTCTCTCCTTCCCTTGTTTAATGACTTCTCCTATTCGGACAATCCTTCACCATGTGACCTGGTTTTCCACAACTGTAACAAGCGTTAGAGCCCATCATACACTCTCCTCCATGCAGTTTGCCACACTTCCTGCAAGGTGGCCTCTTCTGAGGTGTATCTACTCCATTGTTTCTCTTAACTCTGGACTTGGAATCCCTATCATAGCGACCCTTGGATGAACTTGACTCCCCTTGGTAGGAGAGTCCCTTCTTAATCCTGGGCTTATCACGGACGCCAAAATTGTTTCTGTGGCCTCCATGGCTGGGACCTGCCTGATCTTGAGGCTTAGGCCTCCTAGCATCACGAATACCCCTCTTTTTGCGGCTGTCCTCTACCTGCTGGACATGCACCATCAACCTGGAGATGTCCATATTATCATGGAGCATCGCAGACCGACACTCTTCCTCCAGATCTCCATTGATTCCTGTGAGGAACCTGCTCATCTCATCCTTGCTGTTACACACAAGTGAAGTAGCATACCTGGATAGCTTAACAAACTTAAGGGAATACTCCCTGACTGTCATAGATCCCTGCTTAAGGTTGATAAACTCCTCAACCTTGGCCTCCCTCATTTCTCTAGGAAAGAATCTCTCCAGAAAGTCTGTCTTAAACAACTCCCAAGTGACTGGAACTCCGCCCAAAGCTAAGCTATCCTGCCACATCTTGCACCAAGTCTGTATCTCATCCTTGAGCTGATAGGAAGCCAGCTCAGCCTTCTCAGCATCTGTGGCCCCCATAGCCACAAGAATCTTATGCACCTCGTCCACAAACTCCTAGGGATCCTCTGAAGTCTTGGACCCTGTGAAAATAGGAGGATTCATCCTCGTGAAGTCTCTCAGCCTGTCAGCCATGCTACGAACCAGTGGGTTCTCCCTATGAACCTCCTGCCGGTTGACCTAGGCAGTCATAGCATGGGCTTGCATAGTAATCACCTGTGCCATCTGGGCCAAAGAGGCCCTCACCTCAGCATCAGTCAACCCAGCTGGGTTAACTGGCATAGCCACTCTTCAGCTGGAGCCTGGGGTGGAACCTGATTGCCCCCAGTAGCTGCACCTCCTCTCCTCAGACCAATGGTCCTCCTAGTATTCATTCTCTAAAAACGACAAAGATTGATGTTAGACACGCTCATAACACCAAGAAATTAGACATTAGTAAAAGCACGATAAGATCAGAAGAAGGGATATTTTCCTACGCATCATGCAGTCTCTAATTCAGGATAGTGGTGCACTTCACTACCATGACTTAGAAACTACTCAATGTGGTTGATGTGAACTTATTAGCTTTGGAATTTAACCTAGTGCTCTGATACCAACTTTGTCACGATCGGAATCTAGACCCCAGATGAGACCGGCGTCGTTGACCTCTCAGAGGTCGCAACAAGCCTACATACGTCATTCTTACTTCATCTAGGTTAATTTTAGCGGAAAATTTGAAACTTTTTGTTTCTTAACTTACTTATAAAACATTCACATTAATACATAATTGTTCACCATCAACCATCTAATATTAAGATCATCAAATTAAAGAAAAACTGTAATATAGTAATAAATATGTACTTGCCAAAATGGCACCAATACAATGTCTGAATGAAACTGGAAAGAAACGCTAGTGGAACATGCTCCACTAGCTCAACTCTAAAACTAAGCTAGAATATAAATGGCAGCATCCTCGAAATGCATGAGGGCCTACCAAGTCCGGATGAATGCTCGACGTTCGGATAACTTCAGCATCAACCTGTAGCTCTAACGTCCACCTATGCCTGCACCTAAAATTGTAGAGTTGTATAGGGTTAGTACACACTTGTTCTAAGTATGGGTACATGCAAGCACACACCAAGGACATGCATGAGAAAAGATAGATCTTTCCTAACAACATGATTATGGGAAGTCAAGTCAGTGGACTTGCCAAATTAAGATTAGGAAAGTTAGTGAACCTTCCAAATATGGATTAGGACAGTCATGCCATGAAAGTAACATGCATCATCATAATTATCATACTGCACACAACACATAATATCTTACACATAGCACATATCATATTGCATATAGCACATAACATCTTTCATATCATTCATTCATATGCCATTAGACCTTGTAATCATGGACATAACATTAAGACTTCCCAGAATGAGGGCTCAACATATGGGACCTCAACTAGGGAGTCTTCATTAGCAAACAAAGAGTCTGCATTCATTCATATGTACTTTATTTCATTTCGTTCATAGGCCAGTGCGAACACCAGCTATACCTAGGGTGTAGTTTAAGACTTTAATCGGGTTTGCTGTGCAATGATCAAGAATAACCTAATGTCATTACCTGAGTCTAGCTCACCTCTTGATCATCCTATCCTAACACCTTTGGTATCATTCATTTCATTATGTGCTTCATTTGAGGCTGGACTCATTCATTCATTGGGAACTTTAACTTTAACCGACATAGATCATGTGAGCATCATGAAATCCAGTGTCTCCCCCACACCGAAAAGAGGTGGAATCACAGGCCAAAGTGACCCAAAACATTCTAGCGTACATGGGAATTTAACCCCGCCAGATCCCTATATTGGCAGTATAGGTTCGAAGCCCAGGAGATATAAGGAGACCCATACCCGGCAAGCCGGACAGTCTTATCTCATGAGAGTTACTTGAACCTCCGCCCTTCCCTAAAGAAGGCATCACCGCTCATAGCTAGTCTATCGGTGCTCAGTATAAAGTTCCATTACATTCAACTCATACGTCATGGAAGCTGGCTTCTAGTATGAGGACATCATATCTCAATAGATGATTTCTCATCTTATCATTAGTATTAAGTGTGTTAATTTCAATACTTTCATTAGAGTGTTCATAAATACTGGTCTCTTCATTAACTTTACACTCTCATAGGTGAGTACGTTTTGGTAACATTTACTTAGGCTCATTTGAGATTGCTCTCATCATTTGCATTAGACTCATATCATGTTGTCACCACATTTATTGTCATTAGCACATTTACTCTTCATAATTACTCACCCCATTTAACGTGAATGTTCACTTCATCATATGCCAATATACTTGGCCAGTGTGTCTCATACTCTTACTTATCCCCTTCTAGGGTTTCATCATTTCATTGTTCATTTCATCATTCATTACATACATCTTAGGTTCACTTACTTTTCAACGTATGCTAGACTTATGAGTCTATACACACAAGCCATGAGGCTTCATTCATAATTTGTTAAGTGATTCATACATTCCTAAGATTATGTAGTACAAGACTTATGTATCTTGTATTTATGCCAAGATCTTGATTTCGATCTAAGTAGGTGGAATTATTCTTGGATATTTTGTTCACGTATGACTTATGTATCAATACGGATGTTTGGGCAAAGAAACCCAAGTTCGAATCACTTGGATAACATTTACATTTTTCATTGATTTTATTTTTAATCTCCATGACATTGGTACTCTAGATTGAACCCCAACATTAACCTTGTATTATTAGTTTTCTACTTGGTTTTCTTCTTAAGTTGGCCAAAGGGTTGTGGGTTCGAACCCCCACAACCCCTTTTTATTTTTCTTAAAGTCTCCTTGTCCCATTTCTCCCAAACCAAGAAGTTGTGTGATCAAACCCCCACAACCTCTTTTATTTTTTGTTATTTATTTTCGCTGGGGATTGGGATTGGGATGTTGTGGTTCGAACCCCACAGCCTCCTAATTTTCATCTTAAATTTGCTAGGCTGTGAGGTTGTGGGTTCGAACCCCCACAACCTCCTATTTTCATTCTTAATTAAAACTCCCTAGGCTAGGCGTTTGGCAGTGAGGTTGTGGGATCGAGCCCCCACAGCCTCACTTTGTTTTCTTAATTATTTCAATCCTCTCCATTTCCAGCCTTGAGGTTGTGGGTTCGATTCCCACGCCTCACATCTTCTTTTTCTTTAATTTTCTCTTCTCTCATTCGCAGCCTGGAGGTCGTGGGTTCGATTCCCACGCCTCCTATTTATTTTTTAAATATATTGTTCTCTCCTTTCTCCTCCAGTATCCGAGTTCGATTCCCCCCAGCCCCATTTTTCATTTCCTTTTTGCGAATTTACAGTAGCCAAGTGGGTTCGATTCCCCTTAATCCCTTTCATGTTTTTAGCCTCCTTAACATGTGAGGTCTTGGGTTCAATTCCCATTGACCTCACTTATTTTATTTTCATTTTAAAAACCCAGATTCTTAGCCTTATTTTTGACCGAAACTAGAGTACACCAATCTGGAAATTTAATCCCAACTTTAGTGTAACAACCCTACAAATGAATAGGATCAAGACTTAGGTGTTTCAAGAATGCTTGCGATTAGACCGAGGTCCACACGTATTGATACGCGTAGAACCAGACTTCAGAACCCTTACTACGACCAAGCCAACTAACTTGGGGAGTTAACTGAGCTTGTAAAGGTTGGAACCAACCATGTGAGGCTCACGAAAACGAAGATTTAATCGAAAGAGTTTTTACCGGACTCAAAAGAAGAAATTTTAAGTTTTGAGGGTCCAAGGGTAAAATGGTCTTTTTCAGGCCAAGGGTAATATTGTAATTACCCTAAGTAATTAATTATTTAATTAATTAAGTTAAAAAAATAAAGAAATTCGGGTGGGGCAACCCGAAGTGACCCATTTTCACAAAATGGGGTCATCCGGGTTCGAACCCCACTAGAGGCAAGATTAAACTTGCTTTTATTTTAATGTGTTAACTTAGTTTTTAATAAATAATTAATATTAGCTGATTTAGGAAAAAGAAATCAGATTTTTATTAATTTTGATTAATTATTGAGTTGACTAATTCAAACCCACAAAGTCCTACTTATACTAGACTTCTATCTCCCATTTCCCCCACTCTCTCTTGCACGATTCTCTCTCTCTTTCACTCTCTTTTTCTTGGCTGAAAACGTGAGAAAACAATCATCAAAAGAAAAATAAAGTAAAGGCAAAAGTTCATCAAGAACTTGAAAGATAGAAACTCAAAGAGAAAACAATCCGGTAACGTTAAGCAGAACTACTACGCTAGTCGGGTGAGGTGTGAGTGTGGGTGTTTGGACTGATTTTTGGAGAGGTTCTTGGGCAGCATTCTGGACATTTAACAAGAATACAAGGTATGGGTTTTCTTACTCTTGGTCCCTTTCCCAAGAGACCCTTAAGACTCAGTATATTCGGCTCAAAAACTAAGGTTGATTCCCCTGTTGCATGTCCCTGTCATTAGCTCCCAACGAATGTAGGTTGGTATGAATGCTGGTAGACTTAGGATTATGTGATGTTTGTGCTGAATGTAATGTATTGGATGTATGTTAATTCATGAAAAGACAACTATGTGTGTGTGTTCGAATTAAGAAAAGAAAAATGCATGGCATGTGTGAGTCTCGGCCTAGAGACTTGATTTTTGTTAATGTTATGTTGTTGTTTTATGTACTCCAATTGAAGAAAAATGTGATGTTCATGTGACATGAAGTGTGGCTGATTTGACGAGTAAACATCTTGGTTAAGAACTCGTGAAAAATTGTATTAAAGAACATACCAAATGAACTATGTATTGTCCTATGAATTTACTAACAAATGGAAATAAAAATGAGTAATGGGGTTACTTTAAATTTCCAGCATTATGTTAACATATCTCTACCTAATTAAGATGTTTAGAATGTCAAGAAAAATAAGGAAGAATAGGTGAGGTCATTGAGGGTCGAACCCGAGACCTCACCCCTTTAAAATAAAATAAAAAAAGGTTTAATTAAAGAAGAAGAAAATTTGTGTGGTGAGGGGGATTCGAACCTGTCTTGGTTGGGGAATAAGTGTGAAGAAAAAGAAAATAAGAAATGAGAGGGGTGGGGTTCGAACCCAACCCTCTCGGTTAGAAACCAAGGAAAAAGGAAAAATAAAGAAAATTTTGAGAGGCATGGGATTCGAACCCACGACCTCTATGCAGATGAGGGAGATAAATATAAAAATAAAATAAGGCTATGGGGATTCGACCCCACAACCTCACAGTCAACTCAAATAAGTCAACTTTCAAAAAGGAGAACAAAATAAAGAGGTTGCGGGGGTTCGAACCCACAACCTCTCAGCCTTAAGCGAATGGAAGGGAAAGGAAAAATAAAGGAGAATTGTAGTGTGGCTGAGGGGACTCGACCTCGGGTCCCAAAGTCTCCCATAGGCCGAAACTAATAAAAGAAAAACGAAAATGGGTTTGTGGGGGCTTGAACCCACAACCCATCGGCCAATGCAAGAAAATTTTTAAATAGACAAGTAACCCTTCAATGTAAATATTGTGATTTGACTTAGAGTTAAAATGTTATGAATATTAGAATGAAATCAATTAATTATGTAAAGGACATTCAATTATTCAAGACTTGGGATTCCTTGCCCAAACTTCCGTTTGATACATAAGTCATACGTGAACAAATCATCCAAGAATAATGCCATCTACTTAGATCGAAATCAAGATCTCTGCATATATACAAGATACATAAATCTTGTACTATAAAATATTAGGAATGTATGAGTCACTTAATGAACTACGAATGAAGCCTCATGATATGAGGCTAATGATAATGAATGTGGTGACAACATGATATGAGGCTAATGTAAATGATGAGAGAAATCTCAAATTAGCCTAAGTAAATGTTACCAACACGTACTCACCTATGAGAGTGTAAGATAATGAAGAGACCAGTCTCTACGAACACTCTAATGAGAGTATTGAGCTTAACACACTTAATACGAATGATGAGATGAGAAATCATCCAATGAGCTACGATGTCCTCATACTAGAAGTCAGCTTCCATGACGTATGAGATGAATGAAATGAAACTTTATAATGAGCACCGATAGACTAGCTATGAGCGGTGATGCCTTCTTTCGGGAAGGGCGAAGGTTCACGTAACTCTCATGAGATGAGACTGTCCGTCTTGCCGGGTATGGGTCTCCATACATCTCCTAGTCTTCGAACCTATACTGCCAATATAGGAATCTGGCGGGGTTAAATTCCCATATACGCTAGCATGTTATTGGATCACTTTGGCCGGTGATTCCACCTCTTTTCGGTGTGGGGGAGACACTGGATTTCATGATGCTCACATGATCTATGTCGGTTAAAGTTAAAGTTCCCAATGAATGAATGAGGCCAGCCTCAAATGATGCACATAATGAAATGAATGATACCAAAGGTGTTAGGATAGGATAATCAAAAGGTGAGTTAGATTCAAGTAATGACATTAGGTCATTCTTGGTCATTGCACAACGAACCTAATGAAAGTCTTAAACTACATCCTAGGTATAACCGGTGGTTACACTGGACTATGAACGAAATGAAATGCACTACGCATGAATGAATGAAGCAGACTCTGTGTTTGCTAATGAAGACTCCCTAGTTGAGGTCCCATATGTTGAGCCCTCATTTCTGGGATGTCTTAATGTCAAGTCCATGATTCCAAGGTCTCATGGCATATGAATAAATGATATGAAAGAAGTTATGTGCTACATGTTAAATGTACTGTATGCTAAATGTTATGTGCTGTGTGCAAATGTGAAAAGTATGATGATGTATGTTATTCCCATGGTATCACTTTCCTAATCCAAATTTGGAAAGCTCACTTACTTTCCTAATCCAAATTTGGAAACTTTCCTAATCTCAATTTGGCAAGTCCACTGACTTGACTTCCAAAAATCATGTTGTTAGGAAAGAGCTATTCTTTCTCATGCATGTCCTTGGTGTGTGCTTGCATATACCCATACTTAGTACAAGTGTGTACTAACCCTATACAAACTCTACTATTTTAGGTGCAGGCACAGGTGGACGGTAGAGCTACAGGATCATCGCTCAGTTATCCGGACGTCCAGTATTCATCCGGTTTTGGTAGGTCCTCATGCTTTCGAGGATGCTACTGTTTATGTTCTAGCTAGTTAGGATTTGAGCTAGTGGAGCATGTTCCACTAGCGTTTCTTTCTTATTTTATTCAGATTATGTATGAGTGCCATTTTGGCAATTATACGATTATGTTATTGAACTATTCCTTTCATTTGATTATCTCTTAATGTTTAGATGGTTGATGTTGAACGAATTACGAATGTATTAGAAATGTTTAGTAAGTAATGTTTAGAAACAAAAAGTTTCAAATTTTCCACTAAAATTAACCTATGTAAAGTAAGAATGACGTAAGTAGGCTTGTCTGCGACCTCTGAGAGGTCAACGACGCCGGTCTCGTCTGGGGTCTAGATTCCAGTCGTGACAAAGTTGGTATCAAAGCACTAGGTTAAATTACGAAAATAATAAGTTCACATCAACCACATTGAGTAGTTTCTAAGTCATGGTAGTGAAGTGCACCACTATCCTGGATTAGAGACTGCATGATGCGTAGGAATGTTTCCCTTCTTCTGATCTTATCGTGCTTTTCAAAATGTCTGAATTCTTGGTGTTACGAGCGTGTCTAACATCAATCCTTTTTGTTTTTCCAGAGAATGAACACTAGGAGAGGATTTGGTCAGAGGAGAGGAGGAGCAGCTGCTAGGGGTAATCAGGATCTACCCCAGGCTCCAGCTGAAGGAGTGGCCATGCCAGCTAACCCAGCTGGGTTGACTGATGCTGAGGTGCGGGCATCTTTAGCCCAAATGGCACAGGCCATTACTATGCAGGCCCAGGCTATGACTGCCCAGGTCAACCGGCAGGATGTTCAGAGGGAGAACCCACCGGTTCGTAGCATGGCTGACAGGCTGAGGGATTTCACGAGGATGAATCCTCCCATTTTCATAGGGGTTAAGACATCGGAGGATCCTCAGGAGTTTGTAGATGAGGTGCATAAGATTCTGGTGGCTATGGGGCCACTGACATTGAGAAGGCTGAGCTGGCTTCCTATCAGCTCAAGGATGTAGCACAGACTTGGTGCAAGATGTGGCAAGATAGCCGTGTCTTAGGTGGAGTACCAGTCACATGGGAGCTGTTCAAGACAACATTTCTGGAGAGATTCTTTCCCAGGGAGATGAGGGAGGCCAAGGTTGAGGAATTCATCAACCTCAAACAAGGCTCCATGACAGTCAGGGAGTATTCCCTGAAGTTTGTTAAGCTGTCAAGGTATGCTACTTCCCTGGTTTCTAACAGCAGGGATGAGATGAGCAGGTTCCTCACAGGAATCAATGGAGACCTGGAGGAGGAGTGTCGATCTGCTATGCTCCATGACGATATGGATCTTTCCAGGTTGATGGTGCATGTCCAGCAGGTAGAGGACAGCCGCAGAAAAAGAGGTGTTCGTGATGCTAGGAGGCCCAGGCCTCAAGACCAGGCAGGACCCAGTCATGGAGGCCACAGGAATAACTTTGGCGTCCGTGAGCAGCCAAGGTTCAAAAAGGGGCAGCAGAGTTCTGGGAATTCAAATCCTCAGAGGAGTGCTACACCTAAAGGAGGCAGACCTGAGCCCAAGAAGGGAAATGGAGGTGAGATGCAGCGTACTAAGAAGAATTGTGCTAAGTGTGGCCGAGCTCACAGTGGAGAGTGCAGACAGGGCACTAATGCCTGCTTCGGTTGTGGTAAGAGTGGACACATGGTCAGAGACTGCCCACAGAACAGAGGTCAGGCTGGAGGTAATATTCAGCCTAGGCCTAACCCACAGGGTGCAGCAGCAGCCGAGCCTCCTAAGAGGAACAGGTTCTATGCCCTGAAGGGCAGAGAAGAGCATGAGAAGTCCGCTGATGTGGTCACAGGTATGCTGCAAGTATTCTCAACTTCTGTTTATGCTTTACTTGATCCAGGGTCTACACTTTCCTTTGTAACTCCTCTGCTTGCTCTTACTTTTGAGGTATTGCCTGAAGTTTTACATGATCCTATAGTGGTTAGTACACCTTTGGGAGAGAATGTAAGAACTGATAGAGTATACAAAGATTGCCCAATAGTTGTGAGTGGTAAAACTATGTGTGCAAACCTGGTTGAGTTACCCATGCATGATTTTGATGTTATTCTTGGCATGGATTGGCTTCACAGTTGTATGCTTGCTTAGACTGTCGTAGTAGAGTGGTGAGGTTTCGCTTTCCTAATGAAGAAGAGTTAGTCTGGGAGGGGTACAATTCGAGTCGTCCTAACCCCTTGATTTCTAACCTTAAGGCCAATAAAATGATGTCCAAGGGGTTATTGTGTCATCTTGTGAGTGTTAATGATTTAGATCATGACATTCCTTCCATAGACTCAGTACCTGTAGTGAATGAGTTCTTAGATGTGTTCCCTGATGATTTACCTGGAGTCCCTCCCCTTCGAGAGATTGACTTTGGTATCGATTTAGAACCCGATACTAAACCAATCTCAATTCCTCCTTACAGAATGGCTCCAGCAGAACTCAAAGAGTTGAAGCTGCAGTTAAAAGATCTCACTGACAAGGGTTTCATTCAACCGAGCATATCCCCTTGGGGCGCTCCAGTGTTGTTTGTAAAGAAGAAGGATGGAACCCTTAGAATGTGTATCGATTATCGGCAGCTCAACAAAGTCACTATAAAGAATAAGTATCCACTCCCCAGAATAGATGATCTGTTTGACCAACTCCAAGGGTCTAGTTTCTTCTCTAAGATTGATCTTCGTTCAGGGTATCATCAGCTTAGGGTTAGGGATGGAGATATCCCAAAGACAGCCTTTCGTACCCGCTATGGTCACTATGAGTTTTTAGTCATGTCATTTGGTCTCACGAATGCACCTGCTGCATTTATGGACCTCATGAACAGGGTCTTCCGTGAATACCTTGACTCTTTCGTCATAGTATTCATTGATGACATTCTCATCTACTCTAAGACCAAGGAGAGCATGAACAACATTTGAGACTAACCTTGCAGGTACTTAGACACATCAGTTGTATGCCAAATTCAGCAAATGTGAATTCTGGCTGAGATCAGTGACCTTCCTGGGTCATGTTGTGTCCGATCAGGGCGTGGAGGTGGATCCCAGGAAGACTGAGGCTGTGAAGAACTGGCCAAAACCTCTTACTCCTACTGACATCCGTAGCTTTTTGGGATTGGCTGGTTACTATCGCAGGTTTGTGGAGGGCTTTTCTTCCATTGCTGCCCCATTGACAGCTTTGACTAAGAAGAAAGCCAAGTTCGAATGGACGGAGACTTGTGAGAAGAGTTTCCAGGAGCTCAAGGACAGACTCACTTCAGCCCCGGTGCTTACCTTGCCTAAGTGTGGTGAGAACTACACTGTTTATTGTGATGCATCTAGGGTTGGTTTGGGTTGTGTTCTTATGCAGGTTGGTAAGGTGATAGCCTATGCATCTAGACAACTCAAGGTTCATGAGAAGAATTATCCCACTCATGACCTGGAGTTGGCAGCTGTGGTATTTGCACTGAAGCTGTGGAGGCATTATCTGTATGGAGTGCATGTAGATGTGTTCACAGACCATAAAAGTCTCCAGTACGTGTTCACACAGAGGGAGTTGAATCTACGTCAGCGGAGATGGTTGGAGCTGTTAAAGGATTATGACATGAATGTGCACTATCATCCAGGTAAGGCTAATGTTGTAGCTGATGCTTTGAGCAGGATGAGCATGGGAAGTACAGCTCACGTTGAGGATGAGAAGAGGGAGCTGGTAAAAGATGTACACAGACTGGCCAGACTGGGTGTGCGTTTGGTTGACTCCACTAGTGGGGATGTTTCAGTTCAATCCTATTTCTGATTCATATGCCTTGTAGTTTGATAGTCAACAGTAGTTAGCTATCTAGATCCTCGTGTGTATCGGAGTTGAAGGCACTCAGTGCTGCTGAAGATGAAGAGTCTCTTTCGCTTTATAGGAGGTGATGTCATACTTATATATCAGGAAAGGCTGTGTGTGCTAGATGTGGATGATTTGCAACCATGGAATTTGTTGCAGATGGCCCAGTTCCAGATATTTCCTATACATTCACAGGTTTCCATCCTAAAGATGTATCATGTATCTCAAGCAAATTTATTGGTGATGTGCATGAATGAAGGTACATTGCAGAATATTGTTTGCGCCAAGTTCCTACATTAG